>JAUIMM010000258.1:7492500-8692500 GCA_031769625.1 Taudactylus pleione
TCAATACTGGAAGAATTTTCTTCATGGTGCAAGATACAAAACAATAACACTTACCCTTACAGAATCCCCTCCTGGACTGTCCATGGCGGCAGGCCACCGGTGCGGTCACAACTAGCATGATGACGTATTCAATGGCGCAATGACACAGAGGTCACAGCATGTGATCTGCACAGCAGAAAGTGCTAGGACAAAGTGTTGCTAGGCAACCATAAACAAAAACTAATAACCATGCAAAACAAACTGTCCAGACCTAATAGAAAAAGTCACATTAAAGATGCTATGTATCAACATACAACCTGTACCAAAAGTCAAAAAGACAATGTAATAGTAGTGCTATATATGACAACACTAATGTAAGAATATCCACATAATAGTAATGTGTAAATTAAAATCAATGGATACATGATCGCACAAAATAGTTTAATATAATGTACAAAAATAATCTAAGATAAATCTGAACAAAAATATAAATATAAATAAAAAACAAATAATAAAATGAAAAATAAATAATAAAAATAAAATAAAATGAAATAAAGTAAAAATAAAAATAAAAAAATTAAAAATGAAAAAATTAAAAAATAAAAATATGAAATGTAAAAAATAGAAAAGGAAGCAAAAGAAAAACCAGAAAAATGAACAAATTGTAAAAAAGTAATAAACGTGAAGGGCCAAACTTTCATTGAGACCGCAGAGAGACAGGGTGTCCAGACAATCCATCCACCTGCTCTCTGCCTCGAGTAACATCAGGGACCAATAGCCCCTCCTGTTTAGGCACTGGGATAGGTAGTGCAATGTGGCCAGGTTATGTGAGGCTTTGACAAAATGTCTAGCCACTGGATGTTCACTGCCACCTAATGAAATTATTTGTCTGATGGTGGATCGATGTACCGCCATTCTCTCTTTGAAGGCCTATTCTGTTTTCCCCATGTAATTGCTGCCACAAAGACAAGAAATCTAATATTCTATGAATTTACTGGTGCACACATCATGGTGATGGATCTTGAACTTTTTTCCAGCATAGGGATGTAAAAAGGTGTCACCTGATACCATAAACCTGCATGTAGTGCAATTGGTGCAATTGAAACAACCAGGTTTATTACTGCTAAGGATGCTTCTAGAGGTATTCACCTGCTCCAAATCTCTACAATAGGCATTCATGTCAACCACAAAGTCCCTTAGATTTTTGCCATGTTGATGTGCCACCATGACACGACTCTCTTCCAAGGAGGACAATGTTGAATCGGATTGTATAATGGGCCAATGATTATTTGAGCTTTTCACTATTTCTGGACTTAAAGTGATAAAGTTATTGACCCATATAAATCTCTTGTCATCCAACATATTCTTGCCAGAGGAATTCAGAAGTCTTACTCTTGGTAGCTTGATGACTTTTGCCATAGATGTCAAGAGCATGCGTCTATCATAGCCACGGGCTTTGAATTTAGATACCATTTCTAGAAGGTCGACTTGTAATCTCATTTCATCACTTGTAAATTGTTAGACCCATAGCATTTGTGAATATGGAAGTCCTTGTTTAAGCGCAATAGGATGATGACTTGATGCAATTAGCAAATTATTGCGGGCAGTGATTTTGTTATAAATTGAGGTGAAAATCTTGCCTAGGATAATGGTGATGTTGCCATCCAAAAAATTGATGGACTGTGTGTCCATACTATAGGTAAACTGAACAGGAGATTGGGTTGTATTATGTGAGTCTAGTAAGTATTCCAGCTCGTGGTGGTCACCACTTCAAACCATAAAAGATCACATATGTAACTGTTATGATTCCTGGAGGGAATCAGTGGTATAAATGTAGAGCCAAGTGATGACATTCTTGAGGGCTGGAATGTATTGTACTAGTTGTGCCGAGGGCAAGAGGTGTGACGCAGCCTGTGGGCTGTCGGAGCAGACTTGGGGACTGGTTGTGGCCTTTATAGTCATGGCTAAGGGACTTGTGATGTGAAGCAGCCTTGGGGCTTTTGGAGCAGACTTGGAGGCTGATTGTGGCCTTTTATAGTTGTGGCCAAGGGACTGATAGTGTGAAGCAGCCTTTGGGCTGTTGCAGCAGACTCGAGGGATGATTGTGACCTGGGGACCTAGGACCATTGCAGCCTATGGGCTGATGACACTCAGGTGCAGTATGCAACAGAACGTGGGGCTGCTACCAGTGCCACCAGGATGACACTGGCGACGGTGTGCTTAATAATGCAGCTGGAATGCAGGGTTGCTACCAGTGCCACTGGGATGACACTGGCAATGGTGTGCAATTGCACACCTGGAATGCAGAGTGGCTACCAGTGTCGCCGGAATGACACTGGGAACAGTGTACGAGATTGTGCACCTGGAATGCAGAGCTGCTACCAGTGCCGCTTGGATGACACTGGCGATGGTGTGCTAGGTTGCACACCTGGAATGCAGAGCTGCTACCAGTGCTGCCGGGATGACACTGGCCACTGGATGGTGACAGACGCTTCTGGGATAGGAAGTGCTCCGTGCTGCCCAGATGGTACAAGCAGCACATGTGGATGGGATGCAGGTGGAGCCGCCTGGATGGAGTAAATGGCACACACAAAACACAGCTAGACTGACTCAGGAACTCGACTGACAAGCAGGAGACAGGAACCGGAAGAACAAAAAAACTTCTATCACCAGCATGGAGTGATGGACTTCCTGGAATTTAACAGGAACAAGGCCCAAACAGAGCAAGTCTCCCTTAATGATAGACCAGTGTGCAGCCATGCACAGACAGGGGAATTAATTAGCATGCACCTGACACTGCACACAGACAGGCAGTAATTAACGCAGTGATTGAGGCTAGAAGCTGCAGATCCTGACAGTAACGAGTGTAAAAAATGACTTTGTCCAGGATCACGTCCTTCTGGTAGAAAAGAGCTGTCTCAATGTCCACCATGAAACTATTAGCGAAAGATGGAGATTCGCTCAAGCTCATGGCGCAGCCAGATTGCTGCAATAAAACTCATAATTGAACAGAAAATAGTTTATTTTAAGTGTCAGCTGTAAAAGCTCCAAGAAGAGATCAATGTCACATCCAGAAAACAACTGATTGTTGGTAATGAGTTTCCTCACTGCCTCAATGCCCAAGCTGTGGGGAATACATGTGTATGAGCTTTTGACATCTATGGTACACAGTAAGCAGTTGGGTGGAATATTCGGCAGCTGTTGTAATTTTCTCAACAAATCATTGGTGTTTATTAGGTAACTAGTGCTGGCTTGGACACGGGGTTGTAACAATCGATTCAAAAATACAGAAACTGTTTGGTAAACAGAGCCCCAGGCCGAAATAATCGGTCTACCTGGCAGATTTTGGCTGTTTTATGGAGTTTGGGCAATGTGTAGAACACTGGAATGATAGGATACTTAGTGTTTAAACATTCTTGTAAAGCTTTGGTGATAAGTTGGTCTTCTACAGCTTTGTTCAGGATAGAATCCAATTCATGTTTAAAATCAACAATGGGATCTTCTGGTAGTCACAAGCATACGTTAATGTCGAAGAGTTGGTTCTCTCTTTCCAAAATGTAGTCTGTGGTGTTATGGATTACAATAGTGCCTCCTTTGTCAGCTGGTCTGATAGTGATGGATTTATCATTACTCAAAGACTGTAGTGCTTGCCATTACTGTTTGTAAAAATTAGCCTGCTGATGTGCTGTAGGTTTCTTAATAGCTTGAGAAACATCATCGTCCATCATCTGTAAGTAAGTCTTAATGGATGAGTTGGTAGAAACGGGGTCAAATTTTGACCATTTTTTAATGGTCAGAGAACTATAATCTACAACAACATGACTTTTGTTGTTGAAATATTCTCTTAAACGAAGCTGACGTCCAAGTTTAAAATGTTCCACTTTCCATTGGAAGGGCTTAACTGAGTTTCTGGGTACAAAGTTGAGGCCTTTGCAGAGGACTTTGTTTTCTATAGGAGACAAGGATCTAGAAGATAAATTAAAAATAATTTCCGCTTGTTTTGACCCCCACGTTGGGTATACCTCCAGTGAGGTCGGATTTATGTGCCCTGGTGTGAACCCCTAAAGGGTTGCGACCGCTGACCTCAACTTCACTGGCTGAGGAGGTACCATCACCTGAATTGTCTGTGTCTGGAACATACCTTTTGAATCTGTTAAATTGACTTCTATCTCCCCGTGTCTGCTGGGATGTTCCAGTCAGCCAAGGGTAGACAAGTTGATGTTCATAGTCATTATTAACTTTATCAAATTTCTTCTTTTTATAAGAAAGTAAGTCTTTACGATATTTTTCCAATTGTTGACCAAGTTTGTCAACCCATTTAATACTAAGATCAATTCAAGGGTCATCTTGTGTGCATTTTTAAAGACAACAATTTTATCTTTAATTGATGTTAATTCCCATTTGACCTCCTTGATTACAAGCAACATTAGATCATGGGAACACTTGTTCAAAATGGAAACCCATTTTTTACAAAATGGCACATTATAGTCTGTATGTTCCAGAAGCAGAACCCATGGGGGATTTTTTTCTTTTTAAAATAATCAGACAGGGTCACCCCATGGTAGTAATAATTTATTTCCCTGTGCTTTAATTTGAGCCAGTCTCTATAAAGCTCTGTATACTCTGGGTTACTGCATGTAGATGTTAAATTTTCACTGAATAGAATATGTTCAGCATCAGTATATGAATAACTAAAGGTTTCACCATGAACAAGATCAATCCTGGTGGACAATCCTTCCACTTCATCTGTTTCTCTGGTTGCCTCAGTTTGTGTAAGGAGGACAATTGCTTCGATGGTCACTAGCACAACTTATGTCCAGCAGCTCATAACAATGTGCAAAAAAATATATATATTTTAAAAACCCAATAGAAAAAGATCCCCAATAGAATCCATGCTGTGCAGTCCTGAAGAAATAATAATATTAGAAAGGGTGCTCTCCTAAACCCAGTGCCAAAGTACTGGGTACATACAATGAATACAGCAGCAACTACATTGGGAAAATGGAACAGGCCTTCAAAGAGAGAGTGGCGGTACATCGATCCACCATCAGACAAGCTGTTTCATCAGGTGGCAATGACCATCCAGTGGCTAGACATTTCGTCGAAGCCCCACACAACCTGGCCATGTTACGATACCGGATTATCGACCATAACCCAGTGCCTAAAAGGGGTGGCAATTGGTCCCTGATGTTACTCCAGGCATGTTTTTTATAACTTCTATACAATTTGTTCATTTTTCTGGATTTTCTTTTTCTCCATTTTCTATTTTTTACATGTTATATGTTAATTTTTTTTTTTCATTTTTAATTTTCCTTTTTTTATAATTTATTATTTTTACTTTATTTCATTTTATTTTATTTTTATTATTTATTTTTAATTTTATTATTTATATTTTTGTTCAGATTTATTTTGGATTTTTTTATTTTTGTACAGTACATTGACCTAGATTGACCTACTTTGTGCGATCATATATCCATTGATTTTCTTTTACATATTACTGTTATGTGCATATTCTTACATTAGTGGTATCATATACAGCACTACTATTACATTGTCTTTTTCAAATTTGATACAGGTCGTATGTTGATACATAGCGTCTTTAATGTCACTTTTTCTATTAGGTTTGTACAGTTTGTTTTGCATGGTTATTAGTTTTTGTTTATGGTTGCCTAGCGACACTTTGTCCTAGCACTTTCTGCTGTGCAGATCACATGCTGTGACCACTGTGTCGTTCCGCCATTGAATATGTCATCATGCTAGTCATGACTGTCATGACTGACAGTTCATGAGGGGATTCTATAAGGGTAAGTGTTATTGTTTTGTATCATGCACCCTGACGAAAATGCTTCCATTTTATCTCTTAAACCACTGCATGTGTTTTCTTTTTGCACTGAGTACTGCCATCCATTTGGTCCTTGTAAGTCTACCACATGATTGTGGTTGATCACGATGGCACCAGAATATCATTTTCTTAGTTGTTGAGGAGTGCTGCCTGCTGCTGTAATCATTATATATATATATATATATATTAGAAATCTGTACACACTCACGTCTTTTGACACAATTTGCTGGCGTGACCAACCCATAAGGGACCAATGAGGCAAATAAGCATACAGATTCATCCACATGACAATCTGCAAAAAGTGCACTATCATATAATGAAAACACATACCTGGTGCAATGAAATGTAAAGGCGCTAGAGGTGAATATTCACTTAGTGCTGGGAGTGTTCTATGGCTGCCACTGGTGTGCACTCCACTACTTCTCACTTCCTTCAGTTGAAGCGCATGCTGGCTAGTATCTTGGGAGACAATCCCCGGCTTCTGGTGTAGCGGCAGCGTGCAATGTCACGTATTGGTTGCTAAGCAACCAATCTCACTTGCTCACTTCTGAGCATCTTAAACAGTAGCTAGGCACTCATATAAGTTGGTTGCTAAGCAACCCCATTATTATACATTATTATACATCTACCCTGTAAGTCAGTTACCGTATCATCTTAAATCATCTCACATGAGATCACAAAAAATCATATAATAAACAATATACAAATAAATAATAACTAAATAGCTAAGAGTGGTAAGGGGAGAAAAAAACTGAATAAATCCCATATATCACCATTTTATGATGTAAAACACATTGTCATATCAGGCTATAGATGATATGGATTTTAAAAATACCTTAAATTTACATAACAATACATCTTCAAAGTGACAATAGCGAATATATATTCTATATACTTGAGACTTTATAGAATCACCAATCTGACCAAAGAAGATGGAAAAAATATAAAAATTAGAGAATCAAAAAATCAAAAGTAAAAAAATATGTTGGATGGTGCATTCCTCAGGTCAGTCAATATCAATCTAGGAATATTCCTAGATGTATCACCTCATTTAGGCCACAAGGATAGATAGTGTCCAACTTATGTGTCCAAAGTGCCTCTTTCCGCAGTAGTAACTTGGCACGGTCACCCCCTCGTTGGGGGGGGAGCAGCCAATCAATGACCATACATTTCACTGAAGATAAAGTATGATGTGCCTCAAGAAAGTGCTGGGCGACATGTTGGTCAAAAGATCCAGTAGATAGAGCGGTTCTGATTGAGGATCTATGATTCACCATCCTCTCACGAAATGGGCGGATGGTCTTGCCCACATAATATAGCAAGCATGGGCACACCAAGATGTAGATCACATGGTCAGATGTGCATGTAACTCAATGCTGTATTGGAATCTTGTGTCCTCTATGGGGATGATGGAAGAACTGTCCAACCATCATGCTCCTGCATGTGGTGCAGTTCACGCACCGATAACACCCAGATTTTGGTGTAGGGAGAAAACTATCAAAATCACAGAGGAATCAGTAATCAACCTGTCAACCCATACTTTAAGTAGTGCAGAAATGTACCTCTTGTCCAGGGGACCCACTTTCCTGCCCACTACCCATCATGTTGAGTTTATGTGGTCAGTAGATAATTACAAACTCAGCCATAAAGACTGAAAGAAAAATTTAGATATTTTGATCTGCCCTCACAAAACCCTTGCATCATTACTATATCAAAGCATACATGATTCTCTAAAAGTTCAACAGAAGGCCAGACACAATTATAATTGTTATAGAGATTAGCATTACAAGACTTAAAAATGAATAATAAAATAACGATAAGGTCAGCTGACAAATGGAGAGCAGTGGTCGTACTAGACACTGTAGATTACAACATAGAGGTTAAGAGACTTTCTGATGACCATACATATTGGCGACTGACTGGAGATCCTGTTCAAGTATTTAAAATAAACTAGATTGCATATTAGATGGAGCCTTGAATAATGGCTGGATTGACCAGAATGCATATGGCTTCATGAAAACAGAGTTCCTGATATATCCCATATTGTATCTACAGTATTGCCCAAAATACATAAGACCTTGGAAAAACCACCAGGGCGACCTATTATTTCTGCTCGTAACTCTTTGTTTGCCCCTGTGGCCCAATATTTGAATTACTTCCTACAAATTTGTACTGTTAAAATTGGAAGTTACCTTAAAGATACTAGCGATCTGCTAGACAAGATTAGATCTTTGTCTATGATTTACAGTGGCATTCTGGTGACTCTAGATGTATCATCTTTATATACAGTAATTCCACATGAGAAGGGGATGGTGGCAGTGATGATGGAGTTACTCAAACTGACTCTAACATGTAATTATTTCAGATATGGAGACCATTACTCCCTCTAGACGGCTGGGACTGCGATGGGCAGTAATATCGCACTGGCATATGCTAACCTTTACATGGATAGGAAGTAAATGAAAATGCCAGCGCTCCCTCTAGGAGATATAGGGAATATAATTACTGTAGTGAAAAACACTTAAAATAGAAAGTCACTTGTATAACATATAAATGTCAGTTTCCCAAAAGCAGTGAAAATTGGTTTCTTATAAAGTTCCTTAATAAACAGTGAAAACTGGTTTCTTAGATCCTCCTAGTTACCAGAATCGCTTCCTTGAAAACTTCTTCCGCATATAACAGCACCTCAAAAAGATCACAATATGGATTCCACCATGTGAAGTAAAGTAACATTTATTTTTTTCATGGTCTAAAAAAGTCCCAAAATCAATTCAGGAAATACAATAAAGATGGCAGCATACCAGAATTGACCATTACAGAAAGGCACAGTGTAAAAGCAGAAGGGGTTACAATGCTACCCTCACAGCAAATCTCCTTCCCTGCAGGTGGACAGGTTTCTCTCTGTAGTGGATGCCTTTGAGAGGAATTGCGTGTTCCCACTGTTTAGAGGTAGTATTGTTTTCAGTCATAGGTTTATGGATGACATTTTTCTGATTTGCAGTGGCTCGGAGGAGGCTCTTCTGGGTATGTTGGAACACTTGAATCAACTAGACACTCCAATTAAACTAACTATGGCCTATGATTATAGACAGATAAATTTTTAGATGTGACCATATAGACCACTGATTTAGGCTATGGCTACAAACTTTATAGAAAGCCAACTGACCGTAACACATTTTTGGATTACAGAAGTCATCACCCTGATTCCTTAAAATGTAATCTACCTGTTTCTTAGTTCTTACACATTCTTTGCAATAACGCTGACCCTGAGATAACTGATATCCAACTCAAGGAGATGCAGGAAAGATTTTTGGTAAGAGGCTATAACCTAAAAACCACTGAGAGATGTTTGCTGGAAGCAAGAAAGATTTTTACCGAAGGGAATCGTAGGAACCAAAAACCAGAGACACTGAATCCTTATGTCATAACCACAACTTTTGAGACTGAAAGGCCACTAATCCGCAATGTAGTTCATGAGCACTGGCATGTGGTCACAAGTGATCCAGTCTTCAAGGGACGATTACCATAGAAACCGTTAATAAGCTTTAAACGAGGTCGGAACCTCAAAAATAGTCTCATGCAGCCAGAAATGGCTAGACCACAGAAAGCTTCCATGTGGCTAAACCCACCAAAATATGGGTGTTATTGGTGCGTGAACTGCACCACATACAGGAGCATATGATGGTTGGACAGTTCTTTCATCATCCCCATATAGGACGCAAGATTCCAATACAGCATTGGGTACATGGACATTTGACCATGTGATCTACATCTTCGTGTTCCCATGCTTGCTATATTATAGATTGATGTGGAATGACCTTAGGGGTGCACCATCCAACATATATTTTAACTTTTTATTAGATTTTTTGACTATCTAATTTTTATATTTTTTCCATCTCTGTTGGTCAGGTTGGTGATTCTATAAAGTCTCATGAACATAGAATATATATTTGCTATTGTCACTTTGAAGATGTATTGTTTTGTATATTTAAGGTATTTTTAAAATCCATATCTTCTACAGCCTGATATGGCAATGTGTTTTACATCATAATATGGTGGTATATGGGATTTATTCAGTTTTTTCTCCCCTTAGCACTCTTAGCTATTTAGTTATTATTTGTTTTGAATATTGTTTATTATATGATTTTTTTGTGATTTCATGTGCGATTATAAAAGATGATACAGTTACTGACTTACAGGGTAGCTGTATAATATTGGGGTTGCTTAGCAACCAACTTATATGAGTGCCTAGCTACTGTTGAGGATGCTCTGAAGCAAGCAAGTGAGATTGGTTGCTTAGCAACTAACACGTGATGTCGCATGCTGCCTCTACACCAGAAGCCGGGGATTGTCTCCCAGGTTACCAGCCAGCGTGCACTCCAACTGAAGGAAGTGAGAGGTAGTGGAGTGCACACCAGTGGCAGCCATAGAACACTCCCAGCACTAAGTGAATATTCACCTCTAGCGCCTTTACATTTCATTGCACCAGGTATGTGTTTTCATTATATGATAGAGTGCTTTTTGCAGATCGTCATGTAGATGAATCTGTATGCTTAATTGCCTCATTGTGTACTGTTTAATAGTGTTGGTTCCCATTAGGGGTGGGACATTGATGTAGGAAGGGAGGGGTTATTCAATCAGATTGGTGGGTATATATGGGGTCATGTATCACTTGCATTGGCATCTTGACAAATGTAAAATTTTTTACTAAAGGAATAAAAAAACTGGTGAATGCACCCCTATCGTTCTTTTTTGTACAGTTTTATATATATATATATATATATACACATATATATATATATATATATATATATATTGTGATAGGGACACTGGTAAAATGGTCAGTGGTAGATACTTTTGTCCTAGGTTTTTGACCATATGTATTCTAAAAAAAAACAGGAGAAAGTCTGCAGTGAAGCAGATTTGAGTGTCGACTTTTTGAAAAGCCGGTTTGGGACCTGGGGGTGTGGATGTGAGGAGAGGGAGGGCTCCATCCACAGGACACTGCGGGTTTTGGCCTTTTTGGCCTGTTAGCAGGCTCATTAGGGTCTGCACCTGGAATTGGCTGATATAGGCTGTGTGTGATGGTAAGCTAGTGTCTCGTACCTGGGAGGGAAAGCACACTGGCTGGCTCAGAGACACTTGCTGAAAACTACCTGTAAGTCTTGTGCATACGCTTGTGTTGATGGTGCAGGCAGTAGGCCCCACTATTTCTTTAGAGAGGGAACCTCTTGTCTAGTTAGAGCCCAGACAGGGCTAGGATTTACTTTTAGGTTTTGTTTTCCTTTTTGTTGCACAATAAAGAATGGTACTGACCAGCTAGTACGAGACCCCAGACTGGTGTACTATTTTCCCGACTGCCGTGTGTGCGAAGAGGGAGTCCATCTACCCCAGGAGAGGGAACCCTAATCCTGCTCAGGGATTCAATAATCACGTGTCTGCCCCTTTAAATTTTAAAGGACAAATTTTCCTTGCTGCACTTTTCAGTGTGGGCAAGCACACACTGAAAAGTGCAGCAAGGAAAATTTGTCCTTTAAAATTTAAAGGGGCAGACACGTGATTATTGAATCCCTGAAAAGTTGTGTCCTTTGAAGTCCATAGAGGTGGCATCTGCAGGTGCTTAGGGAAGCCAGATTCTGCTTCCAACCTACACCCCAGGACAAAATGGAGGACATTGTGAAAGCCTTGCTCCAAGCTACGGCAGCTCAGCAGGAAACTAACAAACTGCAGCAAGAAGCTTTCAGGACTCAGCAGGAAACAAACAAAATTCAGCAGGAATCCACACAGGTGCACCTGGTCACCTGGCCTGGAGATGCTACTACTGGTCCTCCCACCACCCCTCACTCCATATGAGCCAGTCACTTCCTACAAAAGATGACTTCGGGAGATGATGTGGAGGCATATCTCACCACATTTGAGGGAACATCTGAAAGGGAGAGTTGGCCCAAGGAACAATGGGCAAGTCTGGTGGCACCCTTCCTTTCTGGGGAGCCACAAAAAGCCTATTATGATTTGTGCCTGGCCGATGCTAAGGACTATGTGAAACTTAAGTGGGAGATCCTAACTCACTTGGGAGTCACCACCTTTGTTCGTGACCAATGAGTCCACTGCTGGGAGTTCCAAATGGACAGACCTCCATGCACACAGATGCATGACATCGTCCATCTATCCACCAAGTGGCTACAGCCTGAGATGCTGACAGGACCACAAATTGTCGAATGAGTTGTGATGGACTGGTATCTGCAATCCCTACCTGCATCCTTATGCAAGTGGGTGAGCCGTGCCGACCCTAAGTCCGCAGGTAGTCGAACTGGTGGAGAGGTTCGTGGCAGCTGAGGAGCTGATGAGTCTGCCCCACCAAGCCCCAATGGCACACAAGCGAACTCCCATCAACAATGGTAAGACTGTTCCTGGGGAGAAGGGTGCTGGGTGGTGGAATGTGCCTAAGACTGGGGGTGGGGAACCTGAAGATAGGCCTGCCAGGCCAGGAAGGTTCCAACCCTGCAAAAGACTAGACATTAAAGTGACTCAATGTTTCTGATGTAGTGGCTTCGGCCATATAGCAGCTAATTGTTCACTTACCTCTGAGCCCATGCAATGTGATACTGCTTCTGTTTACCGCAGGGGGTCTTTCTTTGCACAGCCAGCCTGTACTGCTGACAGGCAGGCTGAGACAGATAAATATATGTGTGTAACTGTGGAAGGCAACTGAGTAGAGGCTCTGTTAGACTCTGGTAGCCTGGTTACACTTTTGAGAACTGAGCTGGTGAACCCTTTGAAGCATAAGGGAAAAACTGTTGGTGTGACATGCATACATGGGGAAACTCTGTATTATATTACTGCCGAAGTGAACATCAAGACGCCATGTGGTTCCGCGGTAGTCTCTGTGGGTTTGGTACTGGGCTTAATGTATTATGTCATATTGGGAAGAGACTTTGCTCACTTCTGGAAGTTGTGGGAAAGCCAGTTTTGCACAGAGGTGAATCACCCTGCCTCGTCTGAAAGGGTTACTGATGTAGTGACAGAGTCAGAGATGTTCCCATTTTGCAGTATGATTGGCGTATTAGAGAATGCGGAGCGTGATGGTGGCTCGCCAAGTGTTGTAGAGCCCGTTGATCGTCTGCCTGATTTAGAGGTCAGAAGAGAGGTCTTTTCCATAGAGCAGTTAAATGACCCTACTCTGGTGAAAGCCAGGGAGAATGTCAAGGTGGTTAATGGTGAACCCATAGATCCCGATAGTCCCTTGACATATCCTCATATGGTAATGAGTCAGGATCTGTTGTATCAGATGACTAAGAAAGGGGAGGAGATTGTGGAACAATTGATAGTTCCCAATGCTTACATGAGAGCGGCAGGTCACCTAGGGGTAGAGAAAACCACTGAGCAAATCATGCAAAAGTTTTTTTGGCCCGGTGTCCATAAAGACGTATCTGACTTTAGCGCCTCCTGCCCTGAATGCCAGTACCATGCTCCCAGACCAGTCCTCTAGTCCCACTACCAATTATAGAGGTACCATTTGAAATAATAGCTATGGACTTGGTTGAGCCCTTGTTGAAGTCTGCCCGGGGACATCAATATATTCTGGTCATTCTGGACTATGCTACCAGATACCTGGAAGCGATACCACTATGCAATATGTCAACCAAGTACATTGCTAGAGAGCTGGTCCATGTTTTTAGCAGGTTGGGAATACCTAAAGAGATACTAAATGACCAGGGTACCCCATTCATGTCAAAAATTATGGAGGAGTTGTGCCGCCTGTTTAATATTAACCAGTTAAGGACCTTGGTTTATCACCCCCAAACCGATGGTTTGGTCGAGAGGTTTAACAAGACCTTACAACATATGTTAAGGAAAGTAGTTGACAAAGACGGTAAAGATTGGGATTATTTGTTGCCTTATCTGCTGTTGGCCGTAAGATAGGTTCCCCAATCCTCCACTGGGTTTTCACCATTCGACTTGTTATATGGGAGACATCCAAGAGAGTTACTGGACGTTGACAAGGAGATGTGGGAAGGGGAGTCCAGTCCTTATAAAACAGTGATTGAACATGTTTCCCAGATGCAAGAGAGAATTGCAGCTGTAGTGCAGATAGTTAAGGAGCACTTGTAACAGGCCCAACTAGCACAGCAGAGGGTATATAACTGCAATGTATTGTTAAGAAACTTTGCTCCTGGGGACAGAGTGTTGGTGTTGGTTCCCAAGGTAGAAAGTAAACTGTTGGCTAAGTGCCAAGGGCCCTTTGAGATCTTCGAAAAAGTGGGACAGGTCAACTATAAAGTTTACCAGCCGGGGAAAAGAAAACCAGAAAAGATATATCATGTGAACCTGATAAAATCCTGGCAGGATAGAGCAGCACTGTCAGACGTCCAAGCCCCTCCAGTAAACCCAGGACCCGTGTCTACCAGTCAACAGCAGGAGGTCAAGGAATTTTTGATCAGGAATAGGGTACTGTTTTCTGACCTACCAGGAAAAACCACGGTCATCAAACATGACATAGTCACTGACATGGGGGTTAAAATTAACCTAAAGCTCTATAGGTTACCCGAAGCCCAGAGAGAGTCTGTGCAAAGGAAATTAAAAAAAAAATTAGAATTGGGGGTAATTGAAGAATCACATAGTGAGTGGTCAAGTCCCTTTGTGCTGATTCCAAAGCCCGATAGGAGTGTGCGTTTTTGTAATGACTTCCGAAAGCTGAACAGTGTTTCAAAATTCGATGCCTAAATGATGCCAAGGGTGGATGAACTAATTGAAAGGCTCGGGACAGAAAGATATTTAACTACTCTGGACCTAACCAAAGGGTATTGCCAAGTGCCATTAACCGAAAACGCCAAAGAAAAAACAGCTTTTTCTGCACCAGAAGGGTTGTTTCATTACAAGATGTTACCATTTGGGCTACATGGGGTGCCTGCTACCTTTCAAAGAATGATGGATAGGATTCTAAGACACCATAGATGATATGCTGCAGCTTATCTGGATGATGTGGTCATACATAGTCCTGATTGGCAGTCTCACTTACCCAGGGTACAAGCAGTGTTAGACTCCATCTTTAAGGCAGTTTTGACAGCCAACCCAAAAAGTGTTATCTCGGGATGGAGGAAGTAAAATATCTGGTATACAACATTGGCAGAGGTTTGATAAAACCACAGCTCAATAAGATTGAGGCAATACAGAACTGGCCACGACCCCTCGATAAGAAGCCGGTGAGCCTTCTTAGGGATCACTGGATACCATAGGAGGTTCATACCCAATTTTGCCACCATTGCAATCCCACTTACTGACCTTACCAAGGGCAAACAATAAATCATGGTGGAATGGGGTCCTGAATCAGAGAGAA
Source organism: Taudactylus pleione (assembly GCA_031769625.1). Lineage (NCBI taxonomy): Eukaryota > Metazoa > Chordata > Amphibia > Anura > Myobatrachidae > Taudactylus > Taudactylus pleione. The sequence goes on from JAUIMM010000258.1 coordinate 7,507,659, forward strand.
AGCTTTCCAAGAATTAAAAATAGCCTTATATACCCAACCTGTTCTGGTAACCCCTGATTTTGACAAAGGGTTTGTGGTACAAACCAATGCGTCCGGTGTAGGCATTGGAGTAGTCCTGTCCCAAAGTAAAGAGGGTGAGGAACACCCTATTTTTTACCTAAGCAGGAAATTGAATATACATGAGAGAAACTATGGCAAAGTGGAGAAGGAAGCTTTGGCCATAAAATGGGCATTAGAAACTATCAGGTACTATTTGGTGGGAAGAAAGTTCAAACTGATTACTGACCATGCCCCTCTGAAGTGGATGTCAGAAAACAAGGACAGTTATGTAAGAATAATGAGATGGTTCTTGGCGCTACAAACCTTTAAGTTTTTGGTAGAACACAGGCCAGGAAGCCAGCTGGCCAATGCAGAAGTGTTGTCATGCATTCATTGCTTGAGGGCTTCAGTTGTTCTGCCAAACAGGTCAAACAAAGGGGGGGATATGTGATAGGGACACTGGTAAAGTGGTCAGTGGTAGGTACATTTGTCCTAGGTTTTTGACCTATGTATTCTAAAAAAAACCAGGAGAAAGTCTGCAGTGAAGCAGATTTGAGTGTCGACTTTTTGAAAAGCCGGTTTGGGACCTGGGGGTGTGGATGTGAGGAGAAGGAGGGCTCCATCCACAGGACACTCCAGGTTTTGGCCTTTTTGGCCTGTTAGCAGGTTCATTAGGGTCTGCACCTGGAACTGGCTGATATAGGATGTATGTGATGGTAAGGTGGTGTCTCATACCAGGGAGAGCAAGCACACTGGCTGGCTCAGAGACACTTGCTGAAAACTACCTGTAAATCTTGTGCTTACGCTTGTGTTGATGGTGGAGGCAGTAGACCCCACTATTTCTTAGAGAGGGAACCTCTTGTCTAGTTAGAGCCCAGAAAGGGCTAGGATTTACTTTTAGGTTTTGTTTTCCTTTTTTGTTGCACAATAAAGACTGGTACCGACCAGCCAGTACGAGACCCCAGACTGGTGTACTATTTTCCCGGCTGCCGTGTGTGTGAAGAGGGAGTCCATCTACCCCAGTAGAGGGACCCCTAATCCGGTCGTGTTACAATATATATATATATATATATACACAAGTTCCACAGTCAGCCGGCACTCCAATATAGGAATAAGTGACTCCGGTGCCCGTTAGCAAAATAGTGTACAGCTCCAATATAAAAACGGCACTCAGATACTTTGATTGGACAAAAATGCAGTGTATTCATATCAATGAACATTTTGGGGTCACAACCCCTTCCTCAGGACCACATACATCAAAAGACATGCAAACAATAAACCCCTTAAATACCCCCCTACTGTACCTGACATCCAGCCGCTGTGCTGCTCACCAGTCCCGGCCGACAGGCTCCCACTGATGCACTTCCAATTCCCGACAGGAAGTGTAACCATTGTAAGCACTGCTTGCGCTTCACGGTTCTCATCCTCCTGCGTTCCACCGGGTCCACAGCTAGTTCCAGCAGGCAGACATGTAGCCACTGGTGGGGATGTCGGCATAGTCAAATGTAAAAAAACAAACCACATATATTATATAATCAATCAGGACATACAAATACAAACACATATATATATATATATTAACCAACACTAAAGAGAGATTCACATAGACATACAAAATCTACATCTATATAATAGAAGGGATACTAGAAAGTGGTTTTAGGGTGTGAAATATACCGACTAACGGGCATCATAACCCGGAATTTGTCCGTAGACGGATTGAACTCCTAGTTACTAGGAATAAAATTGTTGCTTTTGAGAGAGAGCATAAAAAGATGTTGGAAGATGAACCCAGTCTAAACTGGATGAATAAAACAGAAACGCAATGTGAAATTTAGAAGAAAATTTTTATTAAATTTAAGATAAATAAAACATTAAAGTGGATAATGACTATGAAGAAAATCATGTCTATAGATGGTTGGTGGGGGGTGAAAATCCACAATATCAACTAGGTTATGTTGCAAAGCGTAGACCATGGCAGACGAGGAATGCTGAGAGCTCACGGGAAGGATACACGTCCGATAGTAATACGGACAGTGACTTTGTGGTTTCTGAAACGGAGGATCATGCGCATATCCAGTCCATCCCTTTAGAACAAGGGGGTTAGATACTGTAAACCCCCGGGCCAAACCCCCACCCATAGGGGATGACAAAACCAGAGGGGGGGACAAGAGGAGGAGGAGGAAGGAAAGTGTCAACAAGGAAGAGAGTTTAATCTTCAATTTATCTCAGAGATCATTAAATGCTATGGAATTACAGGTCCTGAGCAAAGGACTGAGTTTTTTGCCTACCAATGCCCATAATTGTTTTGAATGGAAATTAGATGCTCATAGATTTGCCCGAAAATTATGGCTGAAAGAATTCTTTCATAAGGAAGATATTCCCACAGAGAGATCAGCTATAAATGTTTATCTTGCCTCAGCAACAAGATCTACATTTGATCCAATGTCCTCTAATGCTTCATTGAAAACCTTTGCACGTTTGTTAGACGATGCTGTGATTAAGTTCAGCCAAACACCTGTGAAGCTGAAATTTAATCTGAGCCATGAAGAAACGCAAGCCCTGAGGAATCTGGGGGCTTATGAAGATATTGTCATCAGGCCCGCTGATAAAGGCGGTGCCATAGTCATCCAAGATATCAGGGAATATCGAGCAGAAATTTATTCACAGCTAGATGAGAGGGAGGTGTACAAAAAATTGCGAAAAGATCCTACTTTTGACTACCAACAGGAACTGTGCACTATTCTCATCCAGGCCAAGGAACAGAATAAAATTTTGCAGAAGATTTTTAATGCCCTGTGTGTCCAGCATCCTCTGACACCAATTCTCTACACTTTGCCTGAAATGCACAAGGACAGTTGGAAACCCCCAAGAAGGCTGATTATATCAGCTCATGGGTCTTTATATCAAGCAACCTCACAACTATTAGACTTTATGCTACAACCACTACTTCCTTTACAGGAAACATTTCTAAATGACACTACTTCTCTATTGAAGAAACTAATTGATTTTGATGAAGTTCCAAGTGGGACATTATTGTGTTGTTTGGATGTCCATAGTTTGTATACGGTGATTCCGCATAAAGATGGGTTGATAGCTATGAAAAGTTTTCTTGAACGTAATCTTTCAACATCTGTCTTTGATCATCAATTATTCTTGACACTATTGGAATTGATTCTAATCTGAATATAAATTGTTTTCTTTTTGATGGTGAGATCTATTTGCAGCTACGAGGGTGTGCTATGGGGTCATCTGTAGCACCCTTGTATGCTAATGTATATATGTTTGCTGAGGAGCAGTGTTTATTTTTTGATGATCCTGATACCAAGCGTTGTATTCTGTGGTATACACAGTACATAGACGATGTATTTCTTCTTTGGACCGGGAGGGGTAGACAAGTTTACAAGCCTCATGAACAAAATCAATGAGTCTCAGTCTCCCATTAAATTTACTTACACATTTGACAATCAGGAAATCCATTTTTTGGATGTAAAGATTAAGTAATGGCTGCATTGAACTGAGGTATATAGGAAGGAAACAGATAGAAACATGTTCCTTATGCATTCTAGTCACCATCCTATAGCTTTGAAGACAGGTTTACCACTGTCCCAGATGATGCGCATTGCTCGCATCACGAGTGATGGAATTAAGGTACCTGGCCTTATAAATGAATTGATTCAACGATTTTTGATATGTGGGTATCCTTTGCGGGAACTCTTGATTCAAAAATCAAAAGTGCTGCAGATGTCAAGAGATGAGTTACTTAATCCAGTCAAAAGAATTGGGCAACGGGTATTTCCATGGACTAGTAAATTGACAGCTGCTAGCTCAATTATTAAAAGAGCCACAAAAGCATTATGGCCCATTGTGACATCGCATAATGAGTTGCCTTCTTTAAAAATATTCGCCCCTTGGCAGCTTTTCGAAGGGGTAGAAATTTAAGGGATAGACTGGTAAAGACGGATATCAAAGGCAGGGGTGTTCAAGGGTTTTGTTACAAGTGTAGCAATTGCACCACATGTTCTTTTATGTTGACATGCAAAACATTTAAACATCCACTTATTGATAAAGTTTATGATATTCATCATGTGTTGACATGCATTAGTTCATATGTGGTGTATATGATTGTATGTCCATGTGGGCTTTGTTACATTGGACAGACTACAAGAAAATTTAGTGAGCGAATGGCTGCCCATCGCTCCGCAATTCATCTGTCAATTAGTAGTAGAACCATCAATCAACCGGTGGCGAGACACTTTAAAGAAAGGGGACACTCGGCTTCACTTAGATACTTCATGATAGATCACGTACCCCCTCATTACGGGGTGGGTATAGAGCAAAGAGATTATTAGTTAGAGAAGCTCAGTGGATTGCCCATTTGGACACTATTAGTCCAAAAGCACTTAATGATAAAATTAATTGGAATAGTATAATGTAGATTTGAATATTATTATATCTATATGCAGGTTGTAGCCTTTTGTCAGTATCCATTCTATTATATAGATGTAGATTTCTTATGTCTATGTGAATCTCTCTTTAGTGTTGGTTAATATATATATATATATATATATATATATATATGTGTTTGTATTTGTATGTCCTGATTGATTATATAATATTTGTGGTTTGTTTTTTTAAATTTGACTATGCCGACATCCCCACCAGCGGCTACATGTCTGCCTGCTGGAACTAGCTGTGGACCTGGTGGAACGCAGGAGGATGAGAACCGTGGAGCACAAGCAGCATGGTTACACTTCCTGTTGGGAATTGGAAGTGCATCAGTGGGAGCCTGCCGGCCGGGACTGGTGAGCAGCACGGCGGCTGGATGTCAGGTACAGTAGGGGGGTATTTAAGGGGTTTATTGTTTGCATGTCTTTTGATGTATGTGGTCCTGAGGAATGGGTTGTGACCCCAAAACATTAGTTGATGTGAATACCTGCATTTTGTCCAATCAAAGTCTCTGAGCCGTTATTCTATTGTAGCTGTATATGTATGTATGTATGTATGTATATATATATATATGCAGTATAAATGTAGAGAGAGGGAGTAATAGCAATTTGTTTATCCTATATAATTATTTTACTGTATTTGTATGCGTGGGCATATTTCTTTTCTTTATCTGTACACTACACTCATGCTGGGAGACTATTAAATGGATATATAACCCTTTCTGTGAAAGGAAAAACAAATTTTCCTTCTCATTCTTCCTTCAATTTCAATGTGTGTCCTCTTGTTTCAGAAATCTTGTTATTATAAAAATATTGACTTCCTGAACTTCATAATTCTATCATACCACATCTGTCCCTATTCTATTCTAAGCTATACATGTTCAGCTCTGATTGTATTTCTGATATCAATAACAAAAATTTTAGTTTTATATCATGTGTTATTCTCACCCTTAGACATCAATTCTGATTCAATGAACTTTGCAGCATATTTTTGTGGCTGTGCATTGAGTTTTCTATTTTATCTGATTTTAGATGGAGTTATTTTATAAAATATAGTGAAGAAATATGGCTAAATTGTCATTAACTTACATTGTCTGTTTTAGTAGTATTTAGAAATCTACCCCATGTCAAGTTTGCAATCTAAGAATTATTTTCTAATCACATTTCAAATCTGTGTCCATCCATTTCTGCATAGCAAGGACATTCACATGGTAGTGATAGAAATAGGTCAGACTTAGGTGTTGTGGAATTAGTGAAAAGAAAGAAAAGAAGAAAATCTTAGTGATAAATTCATTATGTGGCACTTTTCAAAGCTGCAGCGTCTTAAAGAACATATATATTTGCTACAAACAAGGTTTTTGCAAGAGGGCAAAACAAGACAGAAATATCTTTTTGGGGCACACTTTAGTAATATTTACAAAATTAAACAAATGTATAACAATGTTAACTTTTAATAAATGTCACCCCTAAAATAGACTCTCAGATACAAGGAGGGAGGTATATGGGATGTGGTCAGGATGCCGTACATCAGTATACCTGAATGCCGACAGTGCCATCCCAAAGAGATCAAAATACCAAAATCTGCATCAAAATGGTAAGTACGCGGGTTAGAGATAGCGTTAGGTTCACGGAACTACCAGGGGGGGTTAGGGACCGACTGGGGAGGGTTGGGGTTAAGATGCGGGGAGGGGGGTTAGGGTTAGGCACCACTGGGGGGAGAATATGGTAAGGCACCACCTGGGGATGGTTAGGTTTAGGGTGCAGGAATGGGGGGTTAGTTTTAAGCACCACCAGGGTAAGGTTAGGGTTAGGCCCCACCAGGAGAGGGTTAGGGAGGTAAAGGGGAAGGTTAAAGCTACTTACAGCCCTATAACTAAATAATTATTGTAGTATCTTTGACACAGAGAGGTATCAATGAAACTCAAAAGGAAAGACCCTTTGCGTGGGCACTGCTTACAAGTGTGCAAAATGTTTTTGTAATATAAGTATTTTAAGCAATATTTATTTTAAGTATTTTGTTATACTGTTGCTTGACCTAGGGGAGCATTACCAACCATGCTGATCTTACAGCTAAAATACAGCTCCCTGCATATATTCTGTATAAGGTGGTTGTCTACTGAACTTCTTCCATTCTTTCTTTTTAGTCAATTATCTAAAATATCCTGTGCAGGGTAAAATATAACTTCTATTGTTACTTACAGCTCCTGTTGGGATTCTGAACATTGGGGTGGAGCTGTCGGTCTTATGACTGCTGACATCCCGACCACTATTAAATCGTATGTATTCTGTGGTATGTAGATATACATAGATCAAGAACATGGTATTAAATCAGAATAAATAATATATCATCAGTGATAATATGAGAAGTTTCCTACAAATCTGATCACATTTATTAGTTGATCCGAAGGAGTGGGGTTAGAGACCTTTTTTAGAACACAATTTACTTATTATTCTGACTTATCTTTGTTACCACAACTGCTCAGGTGGTTTTGCATCCAAGTACTAACCAGACCAAACAAATATATCAGTGTAAGACTGGATTGAGGATAAACTGAATCTATCTGCAAGATAATATTACTGTATTTTAATGTTTATCTTGGGTGCCTGATATCCTCCGGTGACCTCTTTTAAAGGTACTAAGCACAGTCAGCTTCTTTTATAGTACCTCTAGGGTATTTACCACTTAATAACTACAGTAAATATCACCATACTATAACATGTAAAGATCAGACAGAAAATAGATAGAATGCTCCTGATTTAAATCTGTTCAAAAATACAATATGATAATTATCAGCACATGGAAATGTAGTTAAGACACATGTACACTTGCCTGTTTCAATGTGTGTCAACATTACTTAATTAGTTCTCACAATAATTATTTATAAGCAGGTACAGTATATAGACAATTACACTTCATATTCATGTAAAGTTTAGGACATGTAACTAAAATAATTGCAAGTATGAACACAAACAAACAGTATATTACAATGTACAGTTTATACACAATAAAATCTCCCCTGGCAAATGAAGGAAATCACAAACATTCTACCACAAAGAAAATTATCCTGTATGTGTCCAACACCAATATCAAGGTCATGATTGAAAAAATATACATGTGGCAATGTAATGAATGTATTAATATCAGTCTGAAGCAAAACTATAAGTAGTGCCAAAAGTGTCAGACCCTAGCACTTCTGTTATTCCATGTCATGCACTAGACATAGGTCATGGAATGAGAGAATGTCAGGGAGTGATTGTTGACATATGTTAGGGTCTGAGTTTGTTGTGGACCCGGGGTAGTAACAGGAGCAGACTTAAACTGAAAAGAGGGTTTTTTAATGAGTGAACTTGAAGACATGTACACTGATAATAAAAAGTCCAGAATATAGGTGGGGAGGTGATGACTTGAAACTGAAGTGAAGCAAGAGTGGATAATGTCCAGGTAGAGACAGAAATAATAAAAAGTATTTGTAATCCAAATGGTTACTGTGAGGTTACAAATTGATACTGGAGTGATGAAATCCAGAGAGGTTATGGAGTAGTTGAATAACTGATGAGTAGCACTAAGATGGCTCAGTGTAGAAACAGGATAGCTGCAGAGAGCTAGGTAACTGGAGGCAGTGTGGATCCAGCAGGAGATTGGGAGTAGGCAGAGCAATGCAGGCTGCTTGGAAGCTGGGATCCAGCAAGAGCACAGGTGAGCTCGGAAAAAACAGGTCTCAGGAGCACAGGAACTCTCTCTCACAGCATACATTGTGAAACACGTTGCACTGGCAACTATGGGGACCTCTGAACTCTCTTACGTACTCAGTTCAGGATCGTGAATGGTTGGAGAGAGCATGTGACACACCAGGATTGGAGCAACTAAGTCACATGACCAAGAGCAAGATGGCGGCGCCCATACCAGAACGGAATGGAAACACCACCAGGCTTACCCCAGCCAGAATGACACAGTGCCTTTGGAACAACTCGCACAGCCAACACCTGCTGCCAGACACCAGCTCCTCCACCGGATGGACCATGCCACAGTGCCCTCACAGGTTATACCCATTGTCCCCTATGCCGGGAAACCCTGGTCATGACAACATAAAAATGTCATAGAGGCCTGTTTCTACTTTTCTAAGTACTGATGTGGGGCCCTGTTACACATGCATTGCAAGGGAACAAAACATCAGGTTGAATGAGCGCCTGGGCCGAAAGGTAGGATTGTGATACAGTAGGTTCAGTTGTAAAACATAATCAAATGTTCAGACACACCATATATGTGTGATGTATAAAATAGACCAACAGATGTATGTCACAGTTACTTCTACTGTCCAGTGTCATGCCATAAGATGCATCATATGCTGGATGAGAGAGCAGCTGAGATATCTGACTGGTTGAATGTAAAGTGAAAGTGCATTTCTGCCATCTGGCATATTGCCAGTGTGTCCCTGGTGCTGTATTGCAGACATGTCCAGCTTATACACATGTGAGAGCATGCAACCTAAGTAGTGTGTAATGATAAAGTGTGCCACATTGAATGAGAGTGCACTGTGTTAAGGTGCGTACCCACTAGCAGACTGTGAAATGACTGCACAATTATGACTTTGTAATCGTGCAGTTGTTTCACTGTCTGTGCTGTGCCAACACTGAATGAACAGTTGTTCAGTGTAAGCACCCTCCCTCATCGCCAAACATGGCCAATCTGTCTTTATCGGCGGGAGCGCGCATTGCTGGTTGTTTTTTACATTAAGCTGCCCGATTTGTATCTGATTAACAAGCGATTGAACGATAACGATGTCGTTATTGGTCAATCACTTTTTAATTACACTCTTCACCTATGTATCACCTACAGTATTAACACATATACTTTTTGCTTTACTCTTATTAACACTTACTAACACTTTAGTCTTTCATTGGTGTGCTTCCATGGGGTGGCTGGCCTTTGCCTGCTTTTTGGGGTTGTGCAGCCCAGACTTTGGCCAAGTATTAGGGACCTCCAGTATCAGAGATGCTGTGACATGGCCTGGAGCCCTAGCCATATCTTTGCAAATATAAGCAAGTGAGATCTCTGAATTATCTACCACCATGTAGTTTTTCAAATCTTATTGCTGATTTCATTCTGAGTGCTGGGGGAATACTTTTTGTTGTTTCTTGTACAGAATAACCCCTCCATTACATGCACTTGAGTGATATTACTGAAGTGATTGAGCAGCTACCAACATGAATTAATCAAAGCATTCCCAAACATGACCCTCCCCGATGTGATAAGTTCACAGTGATGCTAAGTTGTGAAACCAGTGGATAATACAGCATTTCACAAATAAAGCACAAAATCTATTACTAAAAATTTGCAATGTCTGTTTTATTAAATGCTAATATTGCAAATTGAGCACCCTTAGCTTTTTTTTTGTTGTGGAGGAAAACATGACACAGAGTCCAATAATTCTGTCACTTCTGTATCAGCCTTTTGATTTGTATTTTCCAACCTTCACATTCTTCCCTTTTATCTTTACATTTATTTCAAAATGTCATTTTAAATAAAGACCTATTGGTTACATAATTGCTTAACTCTGAGGGACATTATAAGGTTCAACCCCTTACAAAAAAGAATAATTGCAATAATTGGGGATGACAGATTGAAGGTTGTAATGAAGGGCATCAGAATTTACATTAAGGAGCTGATGGCATAAAAGATTTGCTGCCAATGTTTTATGTGATTTTTAATATGTATATATGGCTGTCTGACTTTAAATGGTATTTCACCTTGAACCCACCTCAACGTTTAGTGATGACACATGCTTTTTACTAATGGTGCAGATTCTATGTTTAGGATCTCAAATTTTCTTCAATATTTTCAGTCTGCTATTGTATTACATTGTGTGCCTGTTAGGATACAGTTCTAATTAATTTAAACCGTTAATTTAGTTACTTAGAATATTTTTTCTGCATTTATATTTTAGGCATAATAAAAAAATGCCGTTTTCAGACATTTCCATAGTTGGTGGTTGTTTTTTCCCTGTATTATTCTTTACAAATGTATCACACCTTCATACTGTAGCTCATGCTTCAAAAAAATATTTCAAGTGGGAGATTTCAGTTGCTTGTAAATCATCATGTCCCTAAATGGTGGATGTGAAATTATGGCTTATAATGCCTTTTAAAAAGTGCTTCAAAAATCAAAGCAAGAGTCTACTTCTTTTGCAGCATCAACATTTATACTACAACTACTAACAATAATGTATTATTATTATTATTATTATTATTATTATTAATAATAATAATAATAATAATAATAAATAACACCAAGAACTTGAAAACATATAAGATAGAGAGCCTCATAAATTGCCAGACAACTCATGTGGTATATATGATAGAATGCCAGTGTGGTATGAATACACAAAAAAATTCTATATAATTATGTAAATTCAGGTGCTCAAAGTATGATATTTGTATCTAATGTAATTGTATTGGAAAAGCTGCTCCTAAAAATGAATTGATCTGCAATTCCCACCTGGTATAAAGATATAGAAAAGCTGAATATACCGTCAATTTATATGTCTCATGCCATTCATAGGCCAGGGTTAATAGATGAATTATCAACTTATCAGACAGAGAGCACTTAGTCTAAAAATGTAAGAATTTAATGACACAATTAAAATATATATGTAAATAAATAAAAATATAAGGTATAGACACACATAAAAAAACAACTGGTATACAATTGTAATATTGGCTCATGTGAAAAAACAAGAGAGAATCACCTCTGCAGTAGCTGTCTCCTACATATAAATATAATATATAGCCATTTATGGCTCCAGCTCCACATAGCGATTAGCAGTATCCCATTGGATAGTGGTGTCAAATATTTAGACCTTCCTCTGATAAAACAAATGGTATAATATTACAATATAGGGGAAAGAGATGCTGTTCTTGTATATAGCCATATATCTGTTGCACACCTATACTATTGCATGACTCATTTAAACAGAGACTGTGTGCTTGTTGCGTACAGAGCATATGACAGCAGCATCTTAGACTAGGGACCCACAAGGGATCAGAGAATCTTCTACCTGGTCTAAGATGCTGCTTAACATCGATTAAGATTATAGCTGGAAATTTTTTTTTTTTATCAGAGGAAGGTCTAGTCCCTAGTCTAAGATGCTGCTGGATAACAATTGGATACTGCTAATCGCTGGAGCCATAAATGGCTATATATTATATTTATATGTAAGAGACACCTACTACAGAGGGAATTCTCTCTTTTTTTTTAAATGAGCCAATATTACAATTGTATACCAGTTGTTTTTTTATGTGTCTATACCTAATATTTGTATTTATTTACCTGTTTATATTTTAATTGTGTCATTAAATTGTTACAGTTTTAGACTAAGCACTCTTTGTCTGATAAGTTGATAATTCATCTATTAACACTGGCCTATGTATGGCATTAGACTTATGAAAATTGACGGTATATTCAGGTTTTATATATGGTATGAAATGCACAGGAAAAATAAAGCATCTGCTAAAATTACGCATTTTGGAGCATATGAGAAATGTACTAAACAAGGCTACGAACCATAGTGTCCTGTCAAAGACTAATTTACATAATTCCATATTTACATATGCTTTATGCTGTATAATGAAGCCGTTCATGAGATTCAATAGGGCATCTGCACGTCCATTTTGTTTCTCTGTCCAAACTCACATTTAAATGGAAATTAGTGTGTGTCTTTAAGGCCGCTCCCAAGGAAGACTGTTTATCTAACACAGTGAACAAGAGCTTGTCCATATATGTATACTTGTGTTGAAGAAAATACTTGGACAAATATAGAGATATCCCAAGCAATGAGTATCTCATAAAGGAATTCAGTTTTGATTCTGATTGCCAAGGAGGAGCTAGCAAGAACAATCTTTGTCTATCTGATAATGTTAGTGGGTGTATAGGGGGCATATTACATGAATATTGTAATAAGGTATAAGTACTGTGTGACAATGTCAATGGGTGTTGATTGCTGCATTAACCCTGGGGAATACATTATTTCTCCCAGTTAAGGGCTTGATCTATTTATATAATTAATTAATAAAATAACAAATGTTTAAGTATACTGGATTTGAGTCTATATTACTTATTATGGAACAACACCTGGTAAAAGGTAATTTCAAACAGTCCCATGACACTTTGAGAGCTGTCAAAACTCCTTATTGGACAATTTCATGTTCAAAGCAACTGAACATGTAGTGCAAGATGAAAGAAATGGAGATCTTTTGAAAAAAAATAGCTAAATGAGAAACATGGTGGATACATAGTTTAAACATGTTAATTTACCATGGTTTAAATGATAACTGTAACATTGTACCCTTTTTGACAGATTGATTTGCTTCTTTTATTTTATCATTTTTTTCTTTTTTTCTTCCCTTTTGGTAATCGTTACGATTGTGCTGGGGGAACACAAAGTTGTTGGGTTAATTAATCCCTGTCTTTTATTCACTAAAAGCACATTTTCGTAGTGGTCCAATTATATTCATATATGAAAGAGTATATATTTTTAGAATTATTTATCTGTGTTGAAAACAGTGTTGCTTTATTTATGGCAATTATATTGTATACTGTGTTATGTGAATAATCAGATGGCTCTAGGTATTCAAGCTTAGATTTGGTTTTAGATTTTGTTAGAATGCTATTTTATGATGGTTTTAGGTATATGAAATAAAAAGTTTTTTATCAATTCAAATGTGGATGATGGGTGGTTTGCTTGTAAGAACTGAATGTTTGTTTTAAATTATTGTTATTAAAGACCACAACAAAATGGTGCCTGTAGTATACCATGCTGAAACATGGTTGGGCTACAACAATATGGCACCTATGATTAAATATATTGGTGTCCCCTCCAGTGAATGCCTATAGCTTAGCCCGATTGGTTGTTTGAGATCATGTGACTGTATCTTGATAATTGGCTGTTATAGATCATGTGATCGATTGTATTGTGATGTGGGTATAGAAGCACGACCAGGGCTCAGCCCTAACATACCCACTGACAAAGTCCACTGTGATGAAATGTGTTTGAGTAGAGCTAACTGATATGTGGACATGATGATATCATAGTTCAGAACAAGCTTGGAAACATGAAAGGATGACTGGGGCTCCAGCGGTTGCTGTGGACTGGGTTTTGTGTCACTGTGAGCATTTGTTGTGATATTTTATACAATATCACATATACCTATGTGAGTTTTTTTTATTCCTTTGAGTAAAACATTATACTTTGAAATTACTACACTATGGTGCGCCTCCTTGTTTTCTCTTTTTGAATATATATATAAATATTTATTTATATTTCACACTGCAGACATAATGTCACAGGCCGCACTGGAGCACTGCGGGGTTCCGAGACTAACTTGTCTGAGCACTCTGGTGGGGTCCGTCTGGTGGAGGTTTAGGCTGCTGGTGGCTAGCAGGGTGTGTGCGGGCAGGTTTCTGAGTGGCAGAGCTGGGTCTCTAGCATGGCAGAGATGCAGTGGTTGGGAGTCTGTGCTGATGCTGCCCATGTTGGGCGCTGCCTTCTTGGATCTGGTCACATGACAGGAATAAGACAATTCAGTCTGGATGGTTAGCTTTTCCTTTATCCAGGCCACTGTCTTCTGCTTCTTCTGCTAAGGCAGAAACATTCATGAACAGGAATACGCTTTGTCCAGCCTCGTTCCAATTTCAGGAAATTGCTATCAAGGACTTCCCTGCACCCAGTCCGGGTCCACATTCCACCTTGGACGTGACAGTTTGCATTGACATTATGGTTTTGGCTAGTGGTCAGGATTACAGAGCAGACCTGTTGCAAAGTATTGCCAGTTGTTTGGAGGGCCTCGAAGTTTCTCACCATCAGCTAGGCCAATTCATGAGATGTCTTACCGCCAAGATACTTTACAGGCTTCTCTTGTCATGATCAGCATGCCTGCTACAACCAATCTTCCACCTGTTTCTTCTACTAGTTCTACCATAACTACTTCACTGGCACATCACCATCTACTGGCTCTAAACAAGTTTGACGGGAATCCTAAGATGTGCCACAGCTTTCTAAATCAGTGTGACATCCATTTCATGCTTTAGCACGCTAATTTTCCTTCTCCAAAAGTGAGAGTTGCTTAAGTTGTTTCACTGCTCTCTGGCCCAGCCCTAGAATGGGTTTCACCATTATGGGAAAGAGCCAATCCCCTGATAATTCCTAATTCCTGTCAACATTTTGGAGAATCTTCGATGAGCCCAGGAGGGCAAATTCAGCATCTACTGAAATCAGACGTCTTCACAAGGGGAACACGACAGTAGGCCAATACATCATCAAGTTCCAAACTCTGGTTTCAGAGCTACAATAGAATGAGGAGGCTCTGATTCCAGCATTCTGGAGTGGACTTTCTGATCACCTAAAAGATGATCTAGCGACACGTGATTTACCACCCAGGTTGAATGACTTTATTTCATTGTGCAACAAAGTGGATTTATAATACTCTGAGCAACAGGAAGAGAAGAGTAAAGTAGATTATTTTAGGTTTTGGCCTTCCCCACCACCTCTTTCTGCTGCTCCTAGTGAGACATTAACCAAAGAACCTATGCAAATTAATTGGGCTCAACTCACTCCAGAAGAACGACAGAAACACCTATGGGAAAATCTCTGCATGTACTTTGGAGAGGACAGTCATCTGGTTGCCTTTTATACCCATCGTCCGGGAAACTATCACTCCTAAACAGTCATGGAGACACTAGGTTAGGAGTAATGTCACTGTCTCCAACTAAGTCTGAATCTACCATTCCTGTTACCCTTTAATTAACTCAAGGATCTAAACATGTCCTTTCTCTTTTAGATTCCAGAGCAGCCAGGAATTTAATTTAGTTAAAATTATTCCAGAAGTATCGAATTCCTGTACAATCTTTGCCTCATGCTATCTCACTTTCAGTGGTGTATGGCAGCCACATAGTTAATGGAACAGTCATGCAACAGACTTGTCCATTACAAATTCATTATAGCTGCTCTTCATGTGGAGCTATTAGAACTTTTACAGTAGTTATTCCAAAGGTCTCCCATGGAGTTATTTTAGGTTTTCCTTGGTTAAGCAACCATAGTCCATAAATTGACTGGATGTCAATGCAAATTTTGTCTTGGAGAAGCTCTTGTCGTTCTTCTTGCCTTCTATATGTGCAATCAATAAATAAAATTTTAGTATCAGAAACTTGTCAACTTCCCTCTCAACTTCCTTCTCAATATGTTTAATTTAGACATTTTTTTGTAAATCAGGAGCTGATATCTTTCCTCCCCATAGGTGTTGGGACTGTCCTATAGAGTTGATGCCCAGGAAGATTCCTCCATGAGGACTTTGTTTCAGTTCCAGAAACAAAGGCTATGTCAGAGTATATCCAGGAAGATGTAGCCAAATGATCAGCAAGTTATTCCACAAAAAGTGCCATATGCAGGAACAGCCCTAACATGTTTCTCCACTGTTTACCTGTAGTGGTTTCCTCAGAGGGATCAGGCAGTCCCTTTTTGTGGAATAACTTGCTGATAATTTGCCTGGTGTCCATACTCACCTTGTAAGCCGCAGCATCCTGGTCATGCTCTCCCTCCCCTGCAACATAGGAGAAGGACGAAGATTCGAAGATACTGCCCACATATGGGTAAGGACACTTACTGAATAATGTGTTTGGAAATCCAGGGGGAGGTTGAGACAAGCACTGGCAGTGGAGAGTTTTACAAGCGGGATAAGTAAATACATTCAAGTGTGCTTAAATCTAAAGGACTGGGTATTTGATTACAATAGAACTCGCTATATTGGAATCAGATTGATACAGACTTTTTTGTTCATCAAACTGGACAGGTGCTTAATGCAATGATATATATTAAGTCTTTTTAAATACGTCACATATGTGAATAATTTTTATATATTTTTTTTTGTTATTGTTGATCTTATATGCATAATTCAAATTAATTTGATACTGAATATAGCTCTCTCTATAAGTATACTAAATACTTTTGTTCTATATAACTATGGCATTACAGAGTTACTATTTAGGAGCTGCTTAGATGTAAAGGGGTTCATCAATTTAATAATTTAATTTTAGGAATAATTATTTATATGTAGTATAGCGCCTGAATTTTTGTTATCTATTTTGAATTCCCAGTATTTCCCTTCGGCCTCAGTAATGCCCCCGTTGTTTTTCAGAATTTTGTAAATTACATATTCCGGGATTTATTCGATATGCCCGTAGTCATCTATCTCAATGTCATCTTGTTTTTTTCCTCCAATCTAGAGGACCATCGGCAACATGTGAGAGAAGTTCTGAACAGATTATGGCAGAATAGTTTATACCATAAATTAGACAAATGTGTATTTGAAGTTTTATCCATACCCTTCCTGAGATATAAAGTTTCTGGCTCTGGACTAGAGATGTATCTGCAGAAAATACAAGCCATCTTAAATTGGTTGCGGCCTATGTCTTTGAAAGCAGTACAGAGATTTAGGTTTTTCAAAGTACTATCGCAAGTTCTTTAAAGGATTTTCATCTCTTGTAGCACCAATTACTGCCATGACGTGCAAAGGAGTGAACCCGTCACAGTGGACCCCTGAAGAAGAGACCACTTTCCTGCTACATAAACAAGCATTTATGAATGCTCCAGTATTACCTTAACAAAATGTAAATACACCCTTCTTTTTAGAAGTCGATGTATCTTCTAAAGTGGTAGGAGAGGTTTTTTCTAAAAAAATTGAGGATAATAAATTTCATCCCTGCGGCTATTTCTCAAAAAAAGTTTTCGTCTGCAGAGAAGAATTATGCCATAGGAGATCAAGAATTACTAGCAGTCAAACTTGCATTGGAGGAATGGCGTTCTCTCCTTGAAGGAGCAAAATTCCCAGTCACTATTTATACAGATTATCAGAATTTATTTATTTATTATTATTACCAGAAATTAATATAGCACACACATATTCTGCAGTGCTTTACATAAAATATTTGGCCATTCACATCAGTGCCTGCCCCAGTGGAGCTTACAGTCTATATTCCCTACCACATACTCTCACGCATACACACTAGGGTTAATTTTTTTGGGGAGCCAATTATCCTACCAGTATATTTTTGGAGTGTGGGAGGAAACCAAAGTACCCGGAAGAAACCCACTCAAGCACAGGGAGACTACACAAACTCCTCACAGTTAGGGCCATAGTGGGAATCAAACCCACGACCTCAGTGCTGTGAGGCAATATTGCTAACCATTACACTGTCTGTGCTGCCCAAAATGTATTTTTTGTTTCTAAAAAATATTCAGTCTGAATACCAGATTGGCTCAATAGGCCATATTTTTTACATGATTCAATTTCACACTGAAGTTTCATCCAAGATGTCAGGATAAGAAAACTGACGCCCTGTCTCGTTTAGTCATCTCAGAAAGTTCCACTGAAGCGCAACAAGAATTTCCAGTCCTAGAAACCTTAGTTTTTGCAGCCACAAAAATTATACCACCTTTGGAAAAATGTTTGTCTCTCCGGAACTATGTAAACAATTACTTGTATTGGCCCATTGCTTCCCACTTTTCCAGACACGCCGGCAACAATAAAACTACAGAATTTTTGCAACTCTTCTATTGGTGGCCTTCTATGAAATTGGATATAGCAGAGTTTATATAATCTTGCACTAAATGTGCACAGCATAAGATCTCCAAGCACACTCCTGCTGGCAACTTTGTACCTTTTATCCATTCCTACACACCCATGGACATAGTTAGCAATGGACTTTGTGCAGATCTCCCAGCTTCCAGAGGCTACACCATGATTTGGGTGGTCATAGACCATTTTTCCAAAATGGTTAATTTCATCGCCCTTAAGAAATTGCCCTCTGCTCCTGAATTTGCCTAATGTTTGCATGGTCTACTCACTGAAGTAATCTCCAATCATGGGGTTCAATTCATAGCAAATTCTGGAGAGCTTTGTGTTCTGCATTACAAGTCAAATTAAAAATTTCTACAGCTTACCATCCACAAACTAATGGAGAAACCGAACATGTTAATCTAGACCTGGAAACATTTCTTCAAATTCATCTATACTTTTTGCAAGACAACTGGCTGGAGTTTTTGCTTTGGGCAGAATTTGCGCATAATAGTTCTTACCACTCCTCCACCGGACACACTCCATTCTTTACCATTTATGGTACACATCTATGGGTACCTGAGTTTCAAAGTCTACCAGTCTATGATCTTCCAGCAGTTACATCTTCCAGCATTTTTCTAGGATTTGGAAAAAGGTCCAATCAACACTACAGAAAATTCTTGTCATTACAATCATTGGGCGGATAAAAAAAGATCAGTTCCAAACTTGAAAGTTGGAGACCAAGTGTGACTTGTACATATGACTATGAGAGACTTCAATGAAATTCGCCCCTCATCTTATTGGCCCGTTTCCAGTGGAAGAAGTTATCAACTCAGTTGCTTATAAACTCAAACTGCCTTCCAATGTTAAACTTCCCAACTCATTTCACGTCTCATTATTAAAGCCTCTGATTCTGAACCAGTTTCCAGAGGAATGATGTTGGGTGAATTCTTCTGTTGTCCATGCACCCCTACTTTACCAAAAATTTCATTCCAAGAACCCAAGAAAACCCAGGAAGTGTCCAGATGACACCCCAAAAAGGAGGGGTAATGACACAGGCTGCACTGGAGCACTGCAGGGGATCCGGGACTTACCTGTCCGGGCACTCTGACGGGGTCCATCTGGTGGGGGTGCAGTCTGCTGGCATCTAGGAGGTTTCTTGAGTGGCAGCACTTGGTCTCTGGCATGGCTAAGATGTGGTGTCTGGGAGTCTGTGCTTATGGTGATGGGTGCTGCCATCTTGAATATGGTCACATGACAGGAATGAGCCAATCCAGTCTGCATGATTTACAGTGGGCTCTGACAGCCAATCTAGCCCAAGCACTGGGTACTTACAGACTTTCCTGGGAGTTCTAGAGTTGCTAGTGCAAAGTCTTACACAGCTAGTCTGTGTGCTAGTTTTCTGTGCTCCATAGTCTAATTTGGTTACAGTGTCCCAGTTTGCAGTACCCTGTTGCAGAATTATTTTGCTTCCTGCATCACCTTGAAGTGTCACTGCCAGTTGGTCTGTTCCATCTCAGTTCTGGTGACCTACATCACTGCCTGTGCTATGTTACATAGTCTACTCCACCAGCATTCTCAGCCAGCACCGGTACAAGGTTCCTGCACTTCAGCTGCTCCAGAAGTGGTGCTCTGCATTCCCCAGATGGGTTAGCTTTTTGTTTCCTTTATCCGGTTAGCTTTTTGTTTCCTTTTTATAGGACCACCATCCTTTATTAAAAAAGAAAGAAAAAACATACATACTCTAAGGCATGACATTCAAGTGCACTGTGTTGCACAGCTGAAACACACTACACCCCCAAAATATGACTTATTCATACATTACTAGACATATGGCCTAAGATATCCTACAATATACATCATTTACTGCATGAGTAATACATTACTTAAACAATACAGCATTCAACAAGATCAATGTGTGTGGTGGGAAAAAGTGTGAGGGAGTGAATAATATGCCCAAAGATTTTTTGAAGGGAATGGTGTATAAATTAATGGAATGGTATGTAAATAGAGAAACAAGTCAACAAACATCAAGCAAAGTGAAAAAGAGTGGTGAGGTTGGAGTCACAGTCCCAAGCCTTAGTTTAACAGGAGAAGGAAAGAAGAATGGGGGTTTAATCCTCTTCTTCCTCAGAACTGTCCATGATGGAATAGTCTCTTAGCAGGCTGTGGATCAGCATGTGACAGTCCTAGATAGAAATAATTTCCTTCTTAAAAATGAGACAGTTCTTGGCAAGCCACAAATGGCCCTTAAGACAATTCATAAGGCACCAGGCCTCTTGGATTGCCCCATAAGTATGGGTGCCAGAAAACAGTCCATAAAGTACAGAGTGGTATAAAAGACTTTTCCTGGGCACACTATCTCTGAGTTTGTTTTCCAGGGCATCCAGCAATGCCTTTGCAGAGAGACAGTCTCAAAAGAGCAGCACATATGGTTAGTATTACAACCTCATAGCACTGAGGTTTTTGTTTTGATTCCTACTATGGCCCTAGCTGTGTGGAGTTTGTATATTCTCCCTGTGCTTGCGTTGGTTTCCTCCGGGTACTCCAGTTTCCTCCCACACTCCAAAAATATACTGGTAGGTTAATTGGCTCCCAACAAAAGAAAACTAACCCTAGAGTGTATGTGTGTGTGCATGTGATAGGGAATATAGATTGTAAGTTCCACTGTGGCAGGAACTGATGTGAATGGACAAATATTCTCTGTAAAGTGCTGTGGGAAAATGTGTGCGCTATATAAATAACTGGTTATAAATAATACATAAAAAGAGGTGCAAAGATATTTCCTCATGGTGATTGCACCAGGGACAATGTCTTTATCAGCACAGGTTATCGGCATGCATGAATGACCTGAGGTGCAGACCCCCCTGTATGGCCATCAATGATAAGTCTTGTGTCTATTTGTGAGCCTCTTGGAGGCCACATTCTCCCACACTTGCTTTGCTGTTGTAGATACTGTAGGAGACCTCAAATAGACTCCATCATGCCATGATGAGCTTGTGGATTGTCTTAGGTTTTCAGGTTTAACTCTATCCAGTTGGTGCTTCTGCACAAACTTGGACACATCCAGGTAGAATTAGAGACTGTGAGCAAAACACAAAATGACAGTTTGACGAGCATACACCTACAGTACATGCCAATGCACATATTGCTGTTGCTTCATCAGGGCAGCAGAATGCTGTACTTTCCTACACCCTTATTGATTCAGGCTTAGTTGAGAGGTTAAAAGTCGAATGAAGGCCTATTATAAGTAAATTTTATATCCAGAACGGTGGTGGCTTGTGTGTCAATACTTGTTATTCTTTATCCATAATAAAAGAAAGCATACATTATATGTGTCATAATTTACATTCATTAAAATACATACAACAAAAAAAGGAGGAGGATACTAAAATAATATGTATGTGTGTAATGACTAAAATTGTGCGATTAATTTGACAAGAACAAAACCTAAACTGAAATCCACATTTAGGCCATTTGTGTTTAAGATTTTTAGCAGTGTACCCAGTCATGTATAGATCGGACTTCTGGGAACAAGGGACATACTTGGCCGGTTCAAATGTGCCTTGTCCCACACACAGGCTCAGTGTCTAATACAGGCCACACTGGCTGTACTAGTGAAGGAGGAGGGGGCATGGACACTGCTTCAGACCACCCACCACACTTAACTATTGCCAAGGGCACTTCCACTTTACTAATATGCAGGTGGTTTGTGGTCCAAACATAAAAATCATGAGTGTCGTGATGGGTTATTCTGGTGCATGTCACGACTCATGTATACTTAGTCAGTCATGTCGCCATAATAAATTTGAGGCTGGACAAATGCCCAGGGTTGGTTCCAGGGTATGTACAAGGTTCACTGGCTCTTTAAGGAGATAATTACATTCCTGTATGCTAATTAATTATGCATGATAAAACTCTGTTTGTCTTATAGGTAATTCTGGGTATGACTGTTTCTCCTAGCTACTGACACCATTTTTGCTTCCAGATTATGCTGCTGAAATAGTTGTTATATTGTTTTTAACAGGTGGAATACAGGTCCCAGCAAGCCTGCCCTGGCATGATGGCACTTGTTCCATCAAAAGTGCCAGCCTAACCAGATATTAACTGTGACAAAATGGCCACCAAGCAGACTGTTCAGCCATGATGCAGCTGAACAAGAAAGTACTTTTCAGAAAGTACTTACTACTCAGTGTAAGTACTGTAAATACAGGGATGTTCATCTAAGTACATGAACATTTTAAAAGGTACAGGCAAAGTGAGTAAAGGCTACCAAACACTATCATGGAGGCTATCATGAGGAACATGGGACAAAATGGCCACTGAGCAGTCAGACCAGTTATGAGGTAGCCAACATACACTTAGCTACCTGTGGTATACATTTTGCTTTGTTGCACATTGTCACATTATTTACATTGCTTTGAAAATTGTATCAGATCTCCATTAATTCATTTGGATAGTGACAATAGTGAGTATTCCATTACTCTGAAAGTGTCGCAGGCTCACATTCATCCCTATGGAAAATATCCTTAAAAGTACACCATCACTCAGAAAATGTCACTTGTTGCTTTGTGTATTGTTGCAGGTCTAAATTCATCCCTATGGAGAGTGTCTGTAGGGAGTATTCCATCACTTAGAAATTGTTGCACATTGCTTAAGAAATTGTCACATTCCTTTCATAAAAATGTTGCAGATCATTGCTGAAACTATGTCACATGCATACAGGGCATAAATAAAAAAATAATAGTAATAAAAAGTAGGGTTCCCCTCTCTCTAAGCTTTGCCAGCCCAATGGCTCATGCCTATGAGGTATGGGAATAATCAGTGGAAAATAATTGTGTGGGTTACCTTCCTATTTTTCTTTTAATAGCACTAGGCTTGATCAAACAGGGCTAGTGGAACCATTGGGGGGTGACCTGCAGGTTTGGATTCTCTCACAAACATGGTGGTGGTGGGTACAGAAGTACAGTAGGTAGTTTTAATTATTAATATTATTTTCTACAGTTAAACTACTGGTCTCAGCGAGCCTGTCTGGACAGGATGTTACTTGTCAAACTGCAGGTGCGAGCATGTCTGGGCATTAAAAGCCTGCTGGCACCTATAGTCCACCTGTAAAAAATATTAAACAAATCCTCAGACACACACCATAGAGATTTTTTTTTATTGAATGAAGATTCCCAAAGACATTCTAATTTATCCCTTTATTGCTCTTGAAATTCAAAGGAAAGGTCCTCTTCAGTCCCTGTAGGCATTCCACATTAACAATGCAACTTGTCAGTGGAGAAAGTCACGCTCTAAGGCTGACTTCCTCCATTTCAAATTTATTCTCTCTTCCTACAGTGCTGCCTTGTCTCTCTCCAAACAAACATATTTCAAGAACCTCATCTCCTCCCAGTCCTCAAACCCCCGGCGTCTCTTTGCCACTTTCAACTCCCTACTCTGCCCTTCCCCTCCTTGCCTTCCCTCCTCACTCTCTGCCATCGACTTTGCCACCTACTTTACATCTAAAATTGACTCCATATGTGAGGACATCATATCCCATCTGACCCTCAGCACTCCTCCCCCTCCTTGCCCGTACCACCCCTCCACTTCTGTCTCACCAACTGACATCCTTCTCCCCTGCTTCTGGAGAGGAAGTCATGGCCCTCATCCGGTCCTCCCCCCCTTCCACCTCCACTCTTGACCCTATCCCTTCCCATCTCCTCTCCCACCTGTCTCCTTCTGCCTGTTCCCATCTGGCTCACCTCCTTAATCTCTCCCTATCATCTGGCACTGTCCCTTCTGCATTCAAACATGCTCTTTTCTCCCCCATTCTTAAAAAACCTACCCTTGATCCTAACATACTTTCCAACTATCGACCCATCTCTCTTCTCCCTTTTGCTTCCAAACTCCTTGAGCGTATTGTCTACAACTGCCTTACCACCTTTCTTTCTTCCCACTCCCTCCTTGACTCATTTCAATCTGGCTTCCGATCTCTCCACTCCACTGAAACTGCCCTCACGAAAGTCAGCAATGACCTCCTTGCTGCCAAATCCAAGGGCCACTACTCTCTGCTCATTCTCCTTGACCTCTCTGCTGCATTTGACACTGTAGACCACCCTCTCCTCCTGCAAATCCTTTACTCTCTTGGTCTATGTGACACTGCCCTCTCCTGGCTTTCCTCCTACCTCTCTGATTGTTCCTTCACTGTGTCCTCTCATGACTCCTCTTCCCCTCCACTTCCACTAAAGGTAGGAGTTCCCCAAGGTTCTGTTCTTGGACCTCTCCTTTTCTCCCTATATACATCCTCTTTGGGTGAACTCATTAACTCCTTTGACCTCCAATATCATCTCTATGCAGATGATACTCAAATTTACCTTTCCACCCCTGAGCTCACCCCTGAGCTCCTTAACCGTATCTCCAACTGTCTCTCTGCTGTCTCTTTGTGGATGTCCCAGCGCTTTCTTAAACTTAACATGTTTAAGACTGAGCTGATCATCTTCCCACCCTCTTCCACTACATCACTTTCCACAATTTCATTATCTATTGATGGCACAACTATCTCCTCTAGCCCCAAAGTGCGCTGTCTTGGAGTTATCCTAGACTCCTCCCTCTCGTTTAAACCGCACATTCAACACCTCTCACAGTCCTGCCATTTTCACCTAAAATATATCTCCAGGATTAGACCCTTCCTCACCCAGGATGCCACTAAAACCCTCATCCACTCACTGGTCATATCCAGATTGGACTACTGTAACCTTCTCCTAGCTGGCCTCCCAGTCTCTCACCTCTCTCCACTACAATCGGTTCTTAATGCTGCTGCTCGGCTCATCTTCCTCTCCAGACATTCTACATCTGCTTCCCCTCTCCTTCAAGCCCTACACTGGCTCCCCTTCCCCTTCAGATGCCAATTCAAGGTTCTTACATTCGCCTACAAAGCCCTCACCAAATCCTCTCCCGCATACATTTCTGACCTTCTCTCCCTTCACACTCCCGCCCGCCCACTTCGCTCAACTAATGCATGCCGCCTCTCTTGCCAACTGATTACTTCCTCCCACTCCCGCATCCGAGATTTTGCCCGTGCTGCTCCCTACCTTTGGAATGCTCTCCCTCTCCCTATCAGACTCTCCACCTCTCTACAAATCTTCAAACGGGCTCTCAAGACCCACTACTTCATCAAGGCCTTCCAGCACTCATCCTAACCCACATCATGCTCTTTCCTTCCCATCTTCCCCTCTGTGTCACGCCTGTCTGTCTGCCCCTCCCCTTAGAATGTAAGCTCTCACGAGCAGGGACCTCTTCCTTCATGTGCTTCTCTTTACATTTTCTTCTACTCTCTACTCCCCATTAGGGCACCTAACACGGGACCGCCAATTCCCGGCAGCTTATTGTGAGTGCTTTAATCACTATTTCAGCAATGTATATAAGTTGTGTCCTTGTCCTGTACTGTAATGTACTGTATGTTACTTGTTTCTTGTTCACCCATTAGTTGTATGTACTATGTAAGGCACTGCGGAAGACTTGTGGCGCCATATAAATAAAGGATAATAATAATAATAATAACTTGTCACTTTCAGGACCCTGACACAACAGAAAGGTCAATTGTGGACATTCTCCATAGGAATAAAAAGGGTAGCCCTGATCGGTCAGGCAACTGGCAGCTCCAGCATTATAACAAATCAGCATGGTCCCATTCATTCCTATGGAGAGTGTTAGCAAGGAGATATGAATAATCAGTCAGAAATTGTTGCATATTGGTTTGTGAATTGTCACAGGTCCTTATTCATTCCTATGAAGACTGTCCACAAAGAGTTTACCCGTCCGTCAGAAATTGTCACACATTACTTTGTGAATAATTGCCAGTCCCCATTCATCCCTATAGAGAGTAGAGATTTGCGCCAACCCCCATGTTTTGATTTTGGATCTTTATATCCTCTTGTTTTGGATCTGGATTGGTTTTGCCAAAACCACCTTTGCATGTTTTGATTTTTGGTTTTGGATCTTTATTTTTTCTAAAAACAATAATAATAACTTGTCACTTTCAGGACCCTGACACAACAGAAAGGTCACTTGTGGACATTCTCCATAGGAATAAAAAGGGTAGCCCTGATCGGTCAGGCAACTGGCAGCTCCAGCATTATAACAAATCAGCATGGCCCCATTCATTCCTATGGAGAGTGTTAGCAAGGAGATATGAATAATCAGTCAGAAATTGTTACATATTGGTTTGTGAATTGTCACAGGTCCTTATTCATTCCTATGAAGACTGTCCACAAAGAGTTTACCCGTCCGTCAGAAATTGTCACACATTACTTTGTGAATAATTGCCAGTCCCCATTCATCCCTATAGAGAGTAGAGATTTGCGCCGACCCCCATGTTTTGGTTTTGGATCTTTATATCCTCTTGTTTTGGATCTGGATTGGTTTTGCCAAAACCACCTTTGCATGTTTTGATTTTTGGTTTTGGATCTTTATTTTTTCTAAAAACAAAAAATAATAAAAACAGCTAAAATCACATAATTTGGGCCTGTTTTTGTTCCTACAGTATTTTTAATCTCAATAACATTTATTTCTACTCGTTTCCAGTCAATTTTGTCCACCTCACAATATTGTTTTTATCCAGTTTAGTCCCAAAATTTGCACCAAGCTAACTGGCTGACTAAGCTAAGTGGCAGCAGTGGGTGGCACAAACATGTGGCAGTTCAACTTCCAATATGGCACATCAAGAAACCTTAGGGAGTTGGAGTATGTATGTATGTAGTTGAAGGCAGGGAAAGGAAGGGTTGATTGGTAGTAAATTTTATTTCATTTTTTTATTCCAAAGTAAATTTATGAGGGAGGAGTGCAGGCATTTACAAAAAATATTTTACTCATTCTCAGTCCTTGTCCCAGATGAATCCTTGAGCGCCATCCCTGCTGCTGCAGGGAGTGGATTTTCATCCCTGAAAGGGACCAGCAAGACTTAAAGTAGTGCTTCCAAAAACAATTGATTGTTAAATAATCCTTTGAAATTATTCCACTTGAAAAGCATTTCCCAACCTGCACAGGGACATTAAAAAAAACATAGTGATTTAATGGCCTCCAAACTGCCATTGTACACACTTTCCACTTAATCAGCACAGATGGAAAAGCAGAACAGAGCAAATGCAAGATTTCAGAATTTAGGTTTAAGTCTTACGTTGTGTCTTTTTTGATAATCCTTGAGAACCATGCCTGCTGCTGGTAGTGGATTTTCATCCCAGATAGGATGAAGACGTTGTTTATTCTTCCCAATGGACACAGATCTGAAGAGTTGTAAAGAGCTGTTGATAAGCAAATTGTCAGCTCAAGTGGCACATGATGCAACAATGGCTTCTCCTTTAGTTTCTCCAGCAAGTGTCAAGTTTTGACATCTGGTTGGGTCAGAATTGCCTACAATTAATGACACCTCTACCGTGACTCCTGAGGACTATTTAAATATGTTTAATGATAGCATCCAAATAGACATGTCAGACAGTAAATTTGACTACTGGCCGGAAAAAAAGGTAATTTGAAAGCCCTTGCACAAACTGGCTTTGCTTTACTTGAGCTGCCCACCCTCCAGTGTGTACTTAGAAAGAGTTTTCAGCACAACCGGGAACCTTGTCAGTGATCAGCCTATGAGAGTACTTCCCCAAAATGTGGAAAAGTTGATATCCATCAAAATTAACTACAACTTATACGAGAAAGACCTTTACTGTAAATTACGTGCAAAAATTACAGAGGCATTCGTAAAGGTGGATTCCAGTGGGGACAAATTAATATTGTGTGAAGAAGATGATGTATACATCACCCCAGATTATACCAGCATCCAAGCCTATATCGTCGTCCCATCCTGTGTTGTGTATAAATTGCAGGTGCACTCCCTGTTAGATTGGGGATTCATTATCTACTTTAGTGGATGTGAGCTCCATTTTAGGCCATATCACCACATCCCCTACACATCTTCTGACCTGGGCTACAGGAGAAGCAGCTGCACTCTGGAATATGGTTGCATGGAGTATCCCTTCTGACTCGCTGAAATTCAGGTAGAGGGGCCATGGGTAAGGAGTAGGGACACTATAATCAGAGAATGCCATTTTAGCTGCTTTATTCTATGTTTTAAACCATATCCTCTATTTTCACCTTTTGAAAATATGTTTATGTGAATCTCAGCTGAGGCGTTTGTGATGTCATTATGTTTAATATATTATGCACATTATTTAGCACTTTGGTGTGGTCTTGTAGTCGGCGTGTAGACTAATCATTTATTCATGATTGAGGAAAGAAGTGAAAAGTTATTTTTTTTATTGCTAACTGTGTTATTAAATTGTAGAGAATCTGACACAGTGGGATGATGATGTTTTGCCTCGCTTTGAGATCCGAGTCAGGCGGGAAAATCCTGGCCAGACTCTGATCTCTACTCGGATCTGCAAGTTTGGGTGGGTTTGGTTCTTAGGGAACTGGAACTGCTCATCTCTAATATTGAGTGTTCTTAGGGCATACTACATCACTCAGAAATTGTTGAATACTTCTTCATAAACATGTTGCATATATTGCTAAAATTATCACACATGCAGTACATTTATATAGCTACTGTAAAGTGTATATAAGAAAAAATAATAATAAACCGAAAACAAAATAGGATCCTCCCTCTAAGTTAAACCAGCCCTAAGAATTTGTAATTAGACTGGTATGGGAAAAATCTGGGTTAAAAATTGCATGGGTACCCTCCTCCCCCTGATCTTTCCTTTACCAGCACTACGATTGACCTGCCAGGACTAGTGGAACCATAGTTGGGAAAACCACGATGAGGGCCCACCATTATCATTCCACCAGCCCTAGCCAGTTGGCACCAGGGCTGGTTCCCCCAGGAGAGGAGGTCGCAAAAAAAGTGTGAGCCCTCTCATGGGTCCAACCAGACTAGTGCAAATAGCACCAGGGTTATTCTACTTACGCCTGATAGTTTTGGGTACAGATATTGTTATTTTTAAAATACCAATATTGTTTTTTACAGGTAAACTTCTGGTCCCAGGAAATCTGCTAGGGCATGATGGCACTTTTTGAACAAATGCCAGCTTGCCCAGTCATCAATGGTCTGTTGGCACCTGAAGTGCACCTGTAAAGCAAAATAAACAAATCACAGGACACACAGAAAAAATATTTTATTAAATAGAATCTCCCCCATTTAATATTCAGACGCTTAGCAATACAGCACTGTACACATGCATTTTGTTGCATAAGATATGTAATTTACTTTACTGTCTATACAGGATTGGCCACCAATCATGGTTTGCTATACTGTAGTGACATCTCCATCCACTACTATTGTATACATTACTGTAGTTTTTATCAGCTGTTAATCATGATGTGGACCCTCTTGCATTTTAGCACTTCAACCCACAGCTTTGTTGCACATTGACGCCTGTTGAGCCACAGTGTATGAGGCCATATTTGTAAATGAAATAGTATGGTTTGAACATGTTAGGGTTTGTTTGAAGGTAAATACCTACATTTTATAGTACTTTAACTTTTTTTACAGTGAACATTATTTAAGTTGATAATTAAAACAAAAATACAAATTGTAAACATGAAAAGTAATTTGAATGTAGCAATTTAATATAAAATATGTTTTAACCATTTATAACATGGTTCAATTTGATATCTTTGCTGAAATATATAGTTGTAGGATTTATTGCAAAAGTAGTAGAACTTGTTTGATTAAGTGGTTTTGAGCATCTCTACTAATTTCATGCTTCCCTTGGGCTGCCAGATGGTGTGACAGATTATCATCATATAATTGACAAGGCTCCATGCTGCATGGGAAGACTGCAGAACAAGCTCCAAGAACACAGACTATCTGTGGAGCTTGCCACATATCCTTTCACACTGACAGTGTCTACAAATGTTGACCACCAATGCCCCAAGAGTGTGTCATGACTGACATGCAATCCAATCTATAAATCAGGAAGAGGACATGTTTAGTGCCCGAACACCTTTCAATTTAAGTTGTACATACACTATTTTGTGTATTTTTCCAATGTAGAAGATGAAAAGTACATACAGTAACTGTATCCATGACAACTCAAAAGAGATTTAATTATATACCAGGGAAGTAATATACAATCCTTGTCCTGAAAAATCTGTAATTTCAGTTTTTTCTTTCATGTTTGTATATGATTAATCTTTGCCATAATTTAAAAGGCCATTTTATAGGCAAAAGTAACACACCTAGGAGGTAGGTAACAAGGCAGAAGGTTGAGCTATGTATGAGTATTTCCAAATAAGGTTAATATTATATTTTATTTATATGGTGTCAGAAATGGTCTGCAGTACCAAACATGGGATACCAAACATGCTTGTGACACTCTAGCAAAAAACATTAAGGCAACATTTCCCACTCTGGCAGTGCCATAGTGTGGCACTGCAGGGCCTGGTGCACATGATGTCATGAAGTCCAGCTCTGGTAGCAGGAAGACTGGTGTTTGGGCATAACCTAAGGACATACGCTGTGAGTTTTTTGTGTAGTGGGTGTCTCCAAGAACCCCACAAACTGGTAATTGGTGCCATCAGTGTAGTAACCTTGTCAGGACCCAAATCAGCACCCTAGGTGTACACCCCTTTTGACAACCCTGCACTCTGATACTGTATGTAGATTTTCATGTGTGGGACTATACATTTTTGAGTCTGTCAAACATTGTGTGCATGCAGTTGGTATTCTTAGAACTTTATCAAAAAGTGTTTTTGAATGCATTTACCAATCTATTCAGCTCCAGTAGCTGAAAAGCATATATTAAAGTTAATTGCTAAACACCGCTAGTAAGTCTCTTGCTCCTGAATCCTTCATCACTACTATTTAGAAAACTACCACAGCAGTTTCAAGCCATAGCACTTATAACCACTTACTCATAAAAAGTACAATTTTTTCTAATATTTTACATCAAATACTGTTAGGAGAAAGTACATAAATGTATGACATACTATATAGTTTGGACTTATTTCCAAATAGAATATGAATTTTGTAAAAGGTGCAATTCAATTGTCTTTTAACCTATTTGTTTTGGAAAATGAATAATGGAAAAAATGCCTGGCTTCCAAATGCTATTTTCAGAGTTTAAAAATAATTTCTGCAACTGAAATGAAATGTGCCTTGAACATATTAGACAATACCTAGGAAATATTGATATGCAATTTTATTTGAAAGTGGAAAGTTAAAAGGGAGCAAAAAAGATTTCAGACCCATATAAAATATTCTTGAAGGGACAATATAACTTTCTTTTTTTACTATTCTCATAACCTCATTGCATGCAAAATGTTTCCTTTTTTAATTAACACCAGCTGTCAGGGGCAAATGCCGGATTTTTAGATTGAATGTTGCCAGCCCATGAAGTGGATATAATTGGCACTTAACAAGCTATAGTC
Source organism: Taudactylus pleione (assembly GCA_031769625.1). NCBI lineage: Eukaryota > Metazoa > Chordata > Amphibia > Anura > Myobatrachidae > Taudactylus > Taudactylus pleione. The sequence continues at coordinate 7,539,146 of JAUIMM010000258.1, forward strand.
TGACTCATACCAGTGCAGTGTATGTAATCAGGGCTGCCATCAGGGGGGGACTGTCGGGACTGGAGTCCCGGGCCCGCCCGTCCGCTGCAGCCCAAGCCCAGGAAAGTCCTCCTGCTCTGCACCCTAACAGCCGCGGCCAGACACTCTGGGGGCCCGCCTGCTGCTAAGCCCTGCTGCTGCACAAGCCATGGCAGCAGCCAGACACTTTGGGGACCCTGCCCGCGGCACTCCTAGTACTGCCGGCAGCTCTCCCACGCCATACATGCATCACTATTATTAACTGTGTCAGAGCAGGAACTGCCGCTGCGCTGCCGAGTTATATGGTCTTGCTCGGCAGCGCAGCGGCAGTTCCTGCTGTGACACAGTTCCTCCTACCTGAAGGACTGCTGGGAGCGCGACGCTGACCTTGTGATGTCACGTCGCACTCCCTGCTGAAGAGAGGAGCCGCCGGCCACGTTGGACTGAGACCAGGACCAACTAATGGAGGATCATGTAAAAGGTAAGAGAAGGGACATAGGATGGGAAAACAAGGGGCTGGAAAGGGGGCAGGAGGCTGGAAAAGGGACAGAAGGCTGGACAAACGGGGGTGGAAAGGGGGCAGAAGGCTGGACAAATGGGGGTGGAAAGGGGGCAGAAGGCTGGAAAGGGGGCTGAAGGCTGGAATGGGGGCTGAAGGCTGGAAAGGGGACAGAAGGCTGGAAAGGGGGCAGAAGGCTGGAAAGGGGGCAGAAGGCTGGAAAACGGGGGTGGTAAGGGGGCAGAAGGCTGGAAAGGGGAAGAAGGCTGGAAAAAAGGGGGTGGAAAGGGGGCACAAGGATGTAAAAAACGGTGGTGGACAGGGGGTCGGAGGCTGGAAAAACAGGGGTGGAAAGGGGCAGAAGGCTGGAAAGGGGACAGAAGGCTGGACAAACGGGGGTGGAAAGGGGGCTGAAGGCTGGAAAGGTGACAGAAGGCTGGAAAGGGGGCAGAAGGCTGGAAAGGGGGCAGAAGCCTGGACAAACAGGGGGGAAAGAGAGCTGAAGGCTGGAAAGGTGACAGAAGGCTGGAAAGGGGGCAGAAGGCTGGAAAAATGGTGGTGGACAGGGGACCGGAGGCTGGAAAAACAGGCGTGGAAAGGGGGCAGAATGCTGGAAAAATGGGTGGAAAGGGGGCAGGAGGCTTGAAAGACAAAGGAGTGGCAGGCTGGAAAGACAAGGGGGTAGGTGGCTTGAAAGACGGGGAGGAAAGTGGGCAGAAAGCTGGAATGGCGCAGGGATCTGGAGATGACACAGGGCAGAGAGGTTTGAATGACAGGGATCTGGAGGGGAGACGGGACAGGAATCTGGAATGTTGCAGGGATCTGGAGGTGACATAGGGAGCAGGAGGCTGGAGATAACATGGGGTATGTAGCTGGAAAGACAAGGGGATAGATAGGACATGGAGCAGGAGGCTGGAGTGACACATGGGCAGCAGGCCGGAGGAGACACAGGTGGCGAGTCTGGTTGAACCTTTGTTGTATGACAATGACATTAGTTATATTCCTACACAAACAGGCATTTTCCTACATAAATAGTGAATACCGACTGAAGACACCATCTGCCCAGGGAGGATCAATTTCTTCAGAGGTTCCCCATCACAGAGAAACCACCATACAGGTAAGGTCAGGTGTATTTTTTATTTCATATGCACATGCTGTGCCTGTGCCAAATATATTAGAATTGTACATGTGCCGGTTTTTGGAATTGCAGAGAGAGAGTCCAATGAGCTGCAAAACAAAAGATGTGGAAAAGCAGTTCTACAGATTACACGTTTTGTTGTGCAGATCATTGCTCTGTTGTCTCTGCCTTTCCAAAACCCCAGCACATGTACCATGTGCAATTCTATTTGGCTCAGGTACTATGCAAACAGTCCAGTCACAGTGATCCCCCTTCTCATCCTGTCCAGTGCACCCCCATTTAGCCCAGTGTCCCCCACCGTCTCACTGACTCCCCCATCCCAGTGTCTACCCCCTTCCCTCCCCAACCAGCCCACTGCCTCCATCTAACTGCACCTCAGCAAGAACCCCAGCCAGGCTAGTCAGTGTTCCGCCATCATCCAGCCCAGGGTTCCCCTTCTCCATCCTAGTGTTCCCCCCTCCCACCACCATCTCACTGCCCTCTTTCCATCCAGCCCAGTGTCCCCCTATATCTCACCCACTGCCTCTCCCCATTATTCTCTACCTGTCACCCACTGCCTTTCACCCTTTACCTGGCATCACCCACTGCCTTTCCTTTTCTCCCTCTACCTGGCATCACCCATTGCCTCTCCCTGTCACCCACTGCCTGTCACCCTACCACCGGCGTCACCCACTGCCTTTCCCTGTCACCTTGTCCCTGGCATCACCAACTGCCTAACCCCTTCACCCTCTCCTGTCACCCACTACCTCTCAATCTCACACTATATCTACCAGTCACCTATCTCTCCTGCCAGCCACTGCCTTTCCCCGAGGAGCCACAGCATGTGAGGACTGGGGAGCAGCTAGAACTTAATAATAAGAAGAGTGTGGTAACTTAGTTAAGTGTCTGGGGTTGTGGGAAGGGGGGGTCCTGCCTATTTTGGTAGTCCCGGGCCCCATAATTTCTGATGGCAGCCCTGTATGTAATACTTCAGTCATATATAAGGTCAGCGGTTGCAGTAATCGATTAGTAGCAGCAGTAGAGCTACATTATTTTTAGTATGTAGACTCCATTCCACAGTCCGAGTCCTCAGCTATGTGGAGCATTGGAGCAAGTCCGAGAGTTTGGGAGAGCGGCAGTAGAACCTAACACCAATCCTGGACATATCTACACTGGATGTTGTACTCTATGTAATTCAGTATTAATATTTAACATTATAGATGATCTACAGTATAGACCAGTGGTTCACAACCTCAACCCTCAAGTTTTCCCAACAGGTTGTGTTTTGAGGATTTCCATCAGTGGAAAAAGGTAGGATAATTACTGGCCCAGCAAAATAGATTAACTCACCTGTGCATGAAAGAAAGCAACAAAATATGATCTACTGTTGGTACTTGAGGACTGGAGTTGAGAACACTTGGCATAGGCTGTAGGGCAGAGAGTCGGAAAAACTGACTGACTTTCTGTATGAAAAAATGTATCTTGTATAAATAAGTAATCAGGAAAGGTTAAACATCCACAATCAATATACATACATAATATAACAAGTAGAATACAGACCTGAGCTTTCTATGCACACATTCTTCCACCTCATGGTAAGATGTCTGTCTTGCTGGCAGCTGATCTCTAGTCAGTGTACTTACAGTATTAAGTGCTGAGATCCCCCCCACACACACACACAGTATACTTGGTAGGAGAAGGTGCTGCCATCAGGCATTGCCAGAAACAACATTCCATCCCTTAAACTGCATGCTGTGGCAGTAGTAGGGAGACATGATGACAGATGGAGGTAAATATCAGTAAAAGAAAAACATGACAGCTGGGTTGGGGTAGTAGTCATAGTAGGGACATATGATATCTGGGTTGCTGTAGAAGTAATAGGGACACATGACAGCTGGATTGTAGTAGCAGTAGTAGGGCAGATAACAGCTGGTTTGGGGTAGAAGTAGTAGGGACACAAGTTAGCTGGCTTTGGGTAGCAGAGACAAATGATAGCTGGTTTTGGGTAGTCTTAATAGAGATGCATGACAGCTGGGTTGTGGTAGCAGTAGTAAGGACACATGATAGCTGGCTTGGGGTAGAAGTGGTATTGACACATAATAGCTGGGTTTGGGTAGTAGTAGTAAAGCCAAACTCTTTAATTTTTAATCTTTAATTTTTAACTACTGTATGTCCCAATATCTATGGCTAAAAGTATTATACACCATAAACCATCTCCCTTCCTGGGATTAGTAGTTATATTGAATTAGAGATTATTCTATACTAATGTTGGGTACACACTGGCTGATATATTGGCCGATCAATTGATCAGCCAATATATCTTGCACCCATCGGCCAGTGTGTACAGACGATATGTCTGTGAACAATGTTGTTCACAGACATATTGCATTGGCTGTGCTGCACAGCAAATGAACAGATATGTCTGCAGACATATCTGTCCATTGGCAAGTGTGTACGGGCAATCAGCTGATCGCCCCTACACAGGGGTGCAGAGAGGGGGGGTGGGAGCCGAGTGGATGGGTCCGGCACAGCTCCCCATCCACAGCAGCCCAGAACATGCTGAGACTGTCCGAGGCTGCTAAAGCAGCAGCCCGAGCAGTCTCCTATGCCAAAGGGGGGAGCAATCATGCCCTATTGGTTGTGCGCTGGGCTGACGGGCACACAACGCCCTCCTCCCCAGTGCCGCAAATGTTTTTTATTTCCCGGAAGGGGGCATGGCCATACCTCCCACAATTATCCCCTTCCTGCCCCTCAGCCGCCGGGACCTGCTGCAGCATGCAGATGATGGTCATTCAGTGTGTATGAACGATCATCATCTGCAGATATATCTGGCAGGTGTGTACCCACCTTAACTATAGTATAACCCTATAACCCTTTTCTGATGTAAATTAGATTATCTTCTATTTGGTATTATTGAGGGAAACTATCTCACCAGTGCTTCTATCTGGCTTTTCTCAAATGTAAACTCCTTTATGTATTTTACTCAATTAGGGAATAGCTTGTATTTGCTCATTAATTAGAAGGAACTTTGTGGTTTATGTATGAATCTAAGACAAATCTTTTTTACTACATTTGTGACTGAGAAAAGGGATAATTTCAGCTTCTTACAATTTACCAAGAGATGAAGCATGGAGAAACCAGTAACTTAATTCTGCTGCTCACTGACATCCTCATTGGCCTCTACAGTGGTCTGACTCAATTTAGGAATGGAACAAAGCATAGCTTTTCAACAAAAATGAACACCATCTCTGGACAGCATTCTCTTTACCCAGGAATGGGACAAGCAAATCTGCAGAGGCTTTGCTGGATCCCTCCAGGTAAAATCATTATGCACTGACTAACTGTGGATTTGCATATCCATTTAGTTCTTTGATAGCAGGATTAGGTTGCCTGTGAGAAGTAGAAATTTATAGCTGAGGGTTTTTGCTGGGGCTCCTCTTTTAATAAATTACAGCAGTACATTATGTATATAATGATTGATGACACAGGGCTTTGTTATGTATAATGTTTTATTTTCAATTTAACAAGACCTCGTATATTGGCAATTTTAACTTATATGCTCCTTACATATTTTAAAACAATAGTTGACTACACCTATTATAAATTGTCAATATTTAAAACAAAACAAAAAACTATACCTGGATCTATTCACCTGTCAGAACTGGCTCAGCATCTTTAATGCTTCCAGTCTTTATGTAAATGCAATACAAAGAGCTATGTTTTTCCCAGATACGCAGAGGCTTAGTAATGCAATCAGAATACTAGACTTTTCAAAACCCTTCCTTGCTGCTAGTTTTGAAGAGCCAGTTAGTCCAAACTTGTAAAGCCACTTATACCCCTTTCAGACAGGGAAAAGAACCCGGTAATTTTCCAGCTCTTGCCGGGTCGACCCGGGTTTTTTTTCTGTCTGAAAGGGTCAACACGGGACCTAAATCCCGGTATTTCGACCCAGGTATTTACCTGGGTTTTTCCCGGGTCTTACACGGGTTTGCAGCTGTCTGAAAGGCGCCGACCCGGGTTTTCGACTCCGGGCATAGTAAACAGCGCTTATTGGCTGAGATGGCGGTGCACAGGCTGATTGGCTGAGCGGGCGGGGCAGTGGCACTGGCATCTGATGTCACAATTGTGCTGCAGAAAAGGAGAGAGAGAGATAAGCATGGTGCACTGGAAGGAAGAGGAGATCCCTGAGCTGCTGGCAGTCAGAGGGGAGGAGGAGATCCGCAAACAGATCAGTGGCACAGTGAAGGACGCGATGGTCTACACAAACATAGCTAAGATCCTCACCTCAAGGGGCATTGTGCGGACCCAGCAGCAGGTAGTGAACAAACTGAAAGCTCTACGCAAATACTACAACAAAGTTCACGACCATAACAGGCGGAAAAGTGGTGCTGCCAGAATGGAATGGGTTTACTACGATCAGTGTAATGAAGTCTTTGGCAATTCTGCACTGGTTAATCCCATTGCCATATCATCATCTAGTTGTGCATCTTCACGAAGTGTTACCCCGGAGAACAGCCAATCCTGCCCAATGACACCACCATTACTCTTTGACATCACAGAGATAAGTGACACAGATCCGATGGCTGCCATGGGGTCCCAGATTCAAATACACTTGAGGGTCTGGTTGAGGTGAGTGGAAGCAGTGTGAGTGGGATGCCAACTCCTGCACAGACTGAGACTCCGACATTGCGCAGGAACAGTAAGTTACTATACACCCACTATTTTTGGGATGTTAACATTGTCCTGTATTGACTTGTCATTATAGTATGACTATGCTGATTTTACTATGCTGAAATCCAAACTCAATGTATCTGTTGCAATGTGTAGCTAGTGTGCAGTAGGCACCAAGCATATATATGTTGACATTACTGCTATGATTTCATTTGTAAATGTATTTATTCTTTTCTTCTATCCCTAGTCTTTGAAGTACCAGACCGGAAGAAAACAACTTCCAAGATATAGCTAGCAACGCGCACAATGACCAGAATCCTGGTAAATCAGTTACGAGATTCCTATGCTGAATTCCAGGCACAGGAGGATGCCCGACTCCAGTGCTTCTTTGACAATGAAAGAGTTACAAAATTAATTTGTCAGTGAGCTTGTTGGTCTACACGAATTAATTTCACATTAAAACAGAGAGGCACAGATGTCCTTCCTTAACGGTCTAGTGTCTAGGTTACACACTCCACAACCTTATGTAATGTATCCTCCTCAGTACTCTGAGGGTCCTGCTATAAATTACTAACAGCATAGCAGAGGGCTATCATTTCTGCAAAGTAACCCCTCCAATCCACCTCATGCTACTCCACATGGCACAGTGCATAGTTATCCAGATGGCACAGGGAATAGTAATCCACATGTCACTGTACAGAGCAGACCACATGCCAATACAAGTCCAGAGGGCACAGTGCCTAGCACTCCAGATGTCACCATGCATAATAGTCCAGACGGCACAGGAAATACTAATCAATATGGCACTGTGCATACTTATGTAGATGGCATGGGGATTAATACACAGAATGGCAGAGTGCATAGTTATTCAGATGGCACTCATCATAACACTCCACTTAGCACTATTGTCAGCACTGCCTACAGACAGTTGTAGACTTGTATGATGTTTTACATGTTTGCTGTTTAGTTTATATTTCTATTTTGTTGAAGCTTGTTGTATTTGACAATATTGTTTATCCCTCCGTTAACAGGCCTGGCAAGTGCTTAGGGCAATGTGTGGGTGCCCTTTAAGTCAACTACGTGTATATATGGGGGTGTACATAATTTAGAATTCTTCTATTTAGGGTATGTTTTTATATATGTATCATTATGCTTTTGCCTTGACAAAGGGATGGGAGAGTCCCGAAACGTTGGTGGTATGTGGATACAATGTAACTTAAACTAAAAGACTTTTTTTCACTAAATCTCCGAGTGCCGCAGCTTGTTTGTGTTGGACATATATACATATATATATATATATATATATATATATATTTATTTAAATTGTTGAATGCATTAAGGCCATGTTGTTAATGGCTAATGCATATTTGTTGAAAAATAAAAAAAGTACTTTTAAAAATTTAATACAGAAGGTGTTACATGTGACATAACATGTACATAACATGAGCCTTTCAAATTAAATACTGTCATTGTATGTAAGTTTCCAGTGCAATGCAGTGAGCAGTCACCACCCACTTTTCATGACCTCATCTCTGTGTGCCATAAAAGCAGTCCATTTATTATGATACACTGTATATTGCAGGGATAATCTGGGTTGTGTGTGAAAGGGGTTGACCCAGGAATTTCCCGGGAATTATGTGCTGTGTGAAAGGGGGTTAGGAGCAAATTCCCAGGTCCTTCCCGTGTTGAACGATATGGAAAAAACCCGGGTTTTGGGGATTTTTCTGTCTGACAGTGATATTAGTAAAGAGAGATGTGATTTCCTTCACTTTTGCTGTATACTGTATTTTCAGAGATTTGCAGTAATATGACCCAGTGGCAGTAAATAACCTTGCTATATCCAATTTAATGGAATACATGATATCTTGTTTTTCATCTGTACTTTTCTAGTTCCTTTCAATAAGACAATATTTTATCAAAGCTATAATGAAAATGATAATGTGGCATTGCTTATTTATGGTATGTACCTTATATATGCTTGCATGTCAAGAGGGTTCTTTAGAATGCTGTAATATTAATCAAACCCAAGGTGGCTTTGCAGCAGAGAACACTGTACATATATCACAAGACTTTATAGCTGCTGTAGATGAAAAATTTTGTATACAAATCTAGGAAGCTTTTGAATGATACATATATAATTTAGTTTCATGAAAGTTATGTACTTATTTCTCACTTTTTCTTCTGTACATATTATACTTAAGTACCAGCATCCTGCACTAAACCGACCTTCAAAAATCAATCATGTAGAGTTAATTATTTTATTGTATGTATTTGGCTATACTTTCGTGTTAAGGAACCTGATTTTTTTTTTAAATGATATGTTTTTAAAAAACAGCTAAAATCATGTAATTTTTGCAATCTAAAACCAGAAAATTTGGATTTAAAATCTGAATTCCGAACTGCTGGAAGATCAGAACCATGACACAGATTTATCCGGATCTCCTCAGGAAATTTAAACTGTGCCTCGGATCTGTCCGGATTCACGAAATTCAGGTGGATTCGGATTTTGCATCTCTAATGTGTGTGTGTGTGTGTAAGAAATTGATGATAGGGGGAATATGGTGCTGAAAAATATGAAAATGGACATACAGTATAAATGTTTTATTGCTATGTTATCATTCGTATTACACAATAGAGGTAATCATTCATTTCTGTTTATTCTTGTTTTTCATTGCCCATTTTCACTCTGCTTTTACATTATACAACACAATATTTTCACTATCGGTCACTTTTTGCACTAAAATTGTAATTTGCAGAATCCTGTTTCCCATGTTTTAATTAGTTTCCCTACCACATTTGGTGACATTCTGATTGTTTTGTTAGATCAAGCGATAGATGGCTCTGAATAGGAGAGGTTTAATTATGGCCACCCTAACCTCCTGCCTAATATTGTGTAGGTCCCCCTCATGCCACCAAAAAATTTCTGACCCATCAAGGTCAAACTCAATAAGACCTCTAAAGGTGTTCTGTGGTATCTGGAACAAAGACGTTAGCAGCAGATCCTTTAAATCCTGTAAGCTGTGAGGTGGGTCCTCAATGGCTCGAACTTGATTTTCCAGCACATCCCACAGATGCTCAATCCGATAGAGATTTGGGGAATTTGGAGACCAAGTCAACACCTTGAACTCTTTGTCATGTTCCTCAAAGATTTCCCAAAAATTTCTTGCAGTATGGCAGGGCGCATTATCCTGCTGAAAGAGGCCACTGCTATCAGGGAATATCATTGCCATAAAGGGGTGTACTCAGTCTACAACAATGTTTAAATAGGTGGTACATGTCAATGTAGTATCCACATGAATGTCAGGACCCAAGGTTTTCAGCAGAACATGCCCAGAGCATCACACTGTCTCTGGCAGTTTTCCTTCTTCCCATAGTGCATCCTGGTGCCATCTCTTCTTCCCAGGTAAACAATACACATGCACCCGGATGTTCACATGATGTAAAAGAAAATTTAATTAATCAGACCGGGAAACCTTCTTCCATTACTCCATGGTCTAGTTCCCATGCTCACATTCTCATTGTTGATGCTTTCTGCAGTGCACAGAGGTCAGCATGGGCATTCTGACTGGTCTGTGACTACACAACCCCATATGCAGCAAGCTGTGTGTTCTGACCTTTCCATTATAGTCAGCATGAACTTTTTCAGCAATTTGTGCTACAGTAACTCTTTTGTGGCATTGGACCAGATGGGCTAGCCTTCGCTCCCCACCAGTTCATCAGTTGTCCTTCCTCGGACCACTTTTAGTGGGTACTAAGCACTGTGTACCAGTAACACCCCACAAGACCGGTCATCTTAGATAACCCTGTTATCTAGTCATCACAATTTGTCAGCCCTTTTTTCCTGCTTCCAAAGTATCAATTTGAAGAACTGACTGTTCACTTGCTAGTTAATATATTTCACCCCTTGAAAGGTATCATTATAACAAGATAATATGTGTGTGCACCAAAAACGTTGGAAAAGTTGTCAAGGGGAGATGTACCTGTATATGCCCCAGGTTTTAAGCTTCTGTCTGGTAGACAAAAGCCAATTAGCAACCTTGATTTGCCAGTCCACTGTGTGAGGCTGATAATATGTGTGTCAGTCTCTGTAGTCAGTCTGTCACTGTCTGTGAAATAGTACAGAGGCCTGATGAGAGACACTGTAAATACTAAATGTAAGTGCTGTGCTAAAGACTTCTGTTTGGTGAAATGGACATTATAGTAGGTCCTTCCACTCTTAGAAAGGGAATCATTTTGTTTAGTTAGAGCTGGACAGGCAAGGATTTACTTTGATGTTTTGTTTATTTTTGGGCTGTTAATAAAACTAGCTGTGGATACTTATACCAAGGCTCTGGACTGGTGTACTACTAGTTGACTGATGCAGGAGAAGTGCAATTATTTACCCCAGAAGACAGCACCCATGGCAGAACCACACTCTTGTGGATTTCATTCAAATGATCAAAAACAGGTAAAATAATCTAATTTGGAGCTGTTTTTGTTTGATCGTACATTAGTATTTATATTATCAACATTCATTTTTTGTAATTTAAAGTAAATTTTCTAATGACAGCCTCACAAACATACACACAACAATTTAATAAAAGATAAAGCAAGGCGGGTCTCGCCCAGAAGTCAAACGTTTTAAGAATCAATGGCATGATGATACATCACGATGTGCAACACCTAGAAATTTGATTGTAAATGTACTAATCTGCTGGATAAATCATAGGCCTGTAATGCGGAGCAGGTTGCCCTGGAAATATTTGACTCTGTTTCTAGTGGACACCTCAATGGCTTCAAACTTCATTAAGCTTAGGGCTTACTTTATGAAGTAGGCAAGGGAAATCAAAGTAGAAACATCCAGTGCTCCCAGAGCCGGCCCTAGGCATAGGCATTATAAGCAAATGCCTAGGGGCAACTCAGGAATCCCAGGGGCATCCGACGGTTCTGCAGCATCATACCTGCACCGCCCGCTCTCTGCTTCCCCCCGCACCGGAACATTGATCCCTGACAGATGACAATTACTGTGTGTGAATGACTTGAGCTGCCTGCTAGTGCTGGGGCTGACTGTAGGGGGAGCTGTAGCAAAAGCGTGCAGCCCCTCTAAGGCATGTCTCCTATCATTCATTCTGCTGCATGCTGCTGATCCTGAGGGCACCAGGTGACACCTGTCAGATGGTAAGTTCTTCTCCTACCCCAGCGCTCTGGATCTGCAAGTGAGTGCCAGTGTGTAGTGCCAGCGGGGGTGGAAGGTGCCTGTGGGCGATGACTTTTAAATTTGTTGTACGTATTTGGCTCAGGCTGGCTGTATTTGAAAGAGGTGTATGTGTGTGTCTGTGTAGGCTTTGTCAGGGTGTGTGTCTATGTCAGCATGGGTGCATCTTTATCGGAGTGGGTGCACCTGTGTCAGCGTGGCTGCGTCTGTGTCAGCGTGTGTGCGTATGTGTCAGCATGTGTGCATCTGTGTCACAGTGTGTGTATGTGTCAGCATGTGTGCATATGTGTCAGCGTGTGTGCATCTGTGTCAGCGTGTGTGCATCTGTGTCACAGTGTGTGTATGTGTCAGCATGTGTGCATATGTGTCAGCGTGTGTGCATCTGTGTCAGCGTGTGTGCATCTGTGTCAGCGTGGGTGCATCTGTGTCAGCGTGGGTGCGTCTGTGTCAGCGTGGGTGCGTCTGTGTCAGCGTGGGTGCGTCTGTGTCAGCGTGGGTGTGTCTGTCAGCGTGGGTGCGTCTGTGTCAGCGTGGGTGTATCTGTGTCAGTGTGTGTATCTGTGTTAGCGTGTGTGCGTATGTGTCAGCATGGGTGTATCTGTGTCAGTGTGTGTGTATATGTCAGCGTGGGTGTATCTGTGTCAGCGTGGGTGTATCTCTATCAGTGTGCATGTGTGTGTGTGTCTGTACACATGTCTGTGTCCATCAAATTCACAGGGTAGTGTATAGATCCCCTTCAGTATTTGTACCTGGGAGTGACGTGCAGTGAAGGTGGAAGTACAGTACCATGCCTATACAGTCCACAAAAAGGTTTTTATTCCCCCTCTTTGGCCACATGGGTATTAGTGAATGAAATTGGACAGTAATTGATAATGTCGGGGTACAAGTACAAAAAGATGATGTGGGGGGGCAGATGATGGTGTGCTAACAGACAGCTCAGGGGGAGATGGTGTGACTGAGAGACGATGCAAGAGGGGGAAGTGATGGCATGCTTACAGACGACTCAGGGGGAGATGGTGTGGCTGAGAGACTATGCAGGAGGGGGAAGCAATGGTGTGCTAACAGATGGCTCAAGGGGAGATGGTGTGACTGAGAGACAATGCAGGAGGGGGAAGCGATGGTGTGCTAACATGCTAACAGACAACTCAGGGGGAGATGGTGTGGCTGAGAGACGATGCAAGAGGGGGAATCGATGGTGTGCTAACCGATGACTCAGGAGGTGATGGTGTGACTGAGAGATGATGCAGGAGGGGGAAGCAATGGTGTGCTAACAGACAGCTCAGGGGGAGATGGTGTGACAGAGACTATGCAGGAGGGGGAAGCGATGGTGTGCTAACAGATGGCTCAGGGGGAGATGGTGTGGCTGAGAGACTAAGCAGGAGGGGGAGGTGATGGTGTGCTAACAGACGACTCAGGGGGCGATGGTGTGACTGAGAGACGATGCCGGAGGGGGAAGCAGTGGTGTGCTAACAGATGACTCAGGGGGAGATGGTATGGCTGAGAGATGATGCAGGAGGGGGAAGTGATGGTGTGGTAACAGACGACTCAGCAGGAGATGGTTTGGCTGAGAGATGATGAAGGAGGGGGAAACGATGGCGTGCTAACAGATGGCTTAGGGGGAGATGGTGTGACTGAGAGACAATGCAGGAGGGGGAAGTGATGGTGTGCTAACAGATGACTCAAGGGGAGATGGTGTGACTGAGAGACAATGCAGGAGGGGGAAGTGATGGTGAGCTAACATGCTAACAGACAACTCAGGGGGAGATGGTGTGGCTGAGAGACTAAGCAGGAGGGGGAGGCGATGGTGTGCTAACAGACGACTCAGGGGGCGATGGTGTGACTGAGAGACGATGCCGGAGGGGGAAGCAGTGGTGTGCTAACAGACAGCTCAGGGGGAGATGGTGTGACTGAGAGATGATGCAGTAGGGGGAAGCGATGGTGTGCTAACAGATGACTCAGGGGGAGATGGTATGGCTGAGAGATGATGCAGGAGGGGGAAGTGATGGTGTGGTAACAGACGACTCAGCAGGAGATGGTGTGGCTGAGTGATGATGAAGGAGGGGGAAACGATGGTGTGCTAACAGATGGCTTAGGCGGAGATGGTATGGCTGATAGATGATGCAGGAGGGGGAAGTGATGGTGTGCTGAGAGACACATGGGGGCAGGAAGTTTCACAAGGGGCACTCATCTGGATGAACTGCTGTTGTATGATGATGACGTTATCAATATTCCTACACAAACAGGCATCTTCCGGACAATGTGACCTACATGAATAGTGAATAACCACTGAAGACGACGTTGTCCCAGGGAAGATACATTTCTTCAGAGGTTCCACTTTGTGTGGAAGGTGCATATGTAAAGGAATGTTTCCAGAGTGACAAGAAATGTGTGGCATGTCATGTTTGCATACCCAATTTAAAGTGACCACGCCCCATCTGTTATTTGACCGTGCCAAATTTTTTTACACACACCTACACGCGCAAATATTTTTGCCTTATGTATGTGCGTGTTTGTGGGGTGGGGGGACTGGGAAGCACCGTTCTTCTTCTTGCCCTGGGTTCCAGAGACCCTAGTTACGCCACTGCTATTTGGGGTATTACTACTGTATATTGGCACTACTACAGGGGCATTACTGTGTATATATGTATGTGTGTGTATATATGTGTAGGGGTAGGGGGCACCAGTCAAAATTTTGCCTAGGGTACCAAATTGGCAAGGGCCATACTGTATAGACCTTTTTGTATGGGTTCACTATACAGAGTTTGTTACATAGGCTTCACCAATCACAAATCAACAGATCTCCTTTCCTGGATTTGTCTGCATGTGAGAAACTGCACATTGCTCAAACATTCGATCTCTCTCTAATAAGCCATAGTATTGCCACTGCCATTGTGTCTTTTCAGCACCAATAAAGCTGTTGCAATGCCATTAAACAGAGACAACACTCATACTGGATTCTTCCTAGGTGGGATTGGTGGGTAAAACTTTGATAATATATACAATATTCTAATGTAGGTCATGGTTGTTAAATAGCAGAGACTAGAGGTGGGTGTGTTCTTTCCATTTCTGTAGCAATCCATGGACCTCCTCATGTTCACATATGAATCAGCTTCATCTATAGCTGTCTAAGAAGCTTCTGATCCCACAAACAAGTCTACACATTCGCCATGGACACACCTCCAGCAGCAGCACATCATTATTTCTTTATCAAAAGCAAAATTTGCTGCATATACACTGACACCCATCAGCAATCAGCCCAGGGGTGCGCCTCACGTATAAATTGATTTAGACAAAACAAATCCATGATCACAATCCCCTTTTTTCATACTTTTGTGATATAATGACCCTTGTTTACATTGATTACTGTACGTGATTTTTACACCTTGGTGATTATCAGTATGTCATATAATCTTCATAAAGTACTACTACTTTTTGACTCTAGCTTTTAGATTTTAGATGATATAAATCCCAATCATGTGATACACTGACCTTTACTCTATACCTGACCTGTTTTCCCACAGTTTATCACAAGTTTCCATTTTGCTACAAATTACTCATTGTTGTTATCCCTCTGTATTGTTAAATTGAAAATAAAATAAAAATAAATTATCTTTACTATACACAATACCTGAATACACGACTACTCAGTACTATAATAAGGGGATACATATCAAAGGATATATAAATTTAGTATTATATGTCTTTTCAAATTTTAGCTGATTTTAATACCATGTAACAGACATTATATTTTAAGTATTGAACCGTCCATTTATTTTTGAGCTGTCCTACTTTCCATTCTTTTTGCATTATGATATTGTCTATCTAGGACCTCCATGGTAGCACCTCCTTAAATATTATTCAATTATAAATTATCAAAACTTGTTTGTAACAGGATGTGAGTACTTGTTGATATGTTCATAATTTCAATATGAACTATGTCTACTTGGAACATTATGATTACATACAGTAGACATTTTATAATTTAAAATTTTAACCATAATAATTGTCAGTATAATCATTGTCGAAATGATGAATGCATACCTATTAGTGTGGTCAGTGGCGTAAGTTCATCCCAGATGCAAGTTATAATTTGGTGCCCACCCCTCCGTGACAGCCTCTGGCACTGTATTGTAGCATTTTGGAAGCAGATATACCCACAGTTGCACACAGAAAATAGGCATGCCATGGAGGAGTGAAACAAAGATTTGTGGGTGAGGAGGGAGCCGGGCGTGTCACACTGACAAAAGAATCTGCTGAGGAGCAGCAAAACCAATGAGTAGGGACAGGCTATATTTAGACGGAGGCAGCAGCTGATGATCTGACTTGGAGCTCTCCACTAGTGTATGGTGGCTTCACCGGTGCCAGGGAGAGTTGCCAGGTATTGGGCAGACATAACAGTACATTCCGGTTACACAGTTAAAGCCCTAAATGGGGTGAATATATTGTGGGCAATGGGGGAGGAGGTGCCCCTTCAGTGCTGGAGCCCAGCAGCAGGCACCTCCATTGTCTCCCATAGTTCTGCCCCTGAATGTGATGTCATTTTTGTAACTCCTGTAGCATCTGTGGAGATGGGAACCTTGTAAAAGAACAGGAAAGGACATTCATGTTCATACATTTGTCTCCCTGGTGTAAAATGTGTTCAGTATTAATACAATTTTGTAATAAGATAAGGTTGGTCAATCTGTTGTACTTTTTAAAGTTTTTTTTTTAAGGTATGGTCGGGTGTATGATTAGCAAATAAAGCTTAAATGAACATGTTAGCTCTAGCACTTTAATTTTTTTTTTGCATTTATAATTGTAGCCATGCTATATTTTTATAATAGTCAACCATCCTGTCTACTAAACGAAAACTTTATTTTTATAATTGTTGAAGCAGATTGCATACAGTATTTATTTTGACATGCATTGTTTTTGTGTGCAATTGTTCATTTCTATGACACTTGAAATAATTTAAAGCCTGCTCTTTTACTGTGTTTTGCAATAACTGAAAGTGGGGATTGGCTCCAATTGAAAAAAAAAAAGTAAAATATGAAAGAATACATTTGTTTTCCTATAACTAAACAAGAGAGGAATGGTTGGTGCAAGTTTAACTGAATAATTAGATTTTATTATAAACAGGAAAATTATTTTATCCACTAGCAGCTTGAGTGGTTATTCCTGTTTTTTATTGCTTTCTTTTAATGAGATTGTTTAGTAATGTAGAGCACACATGTGTGCTTCCTACCACACAAAACAGTTATTAAAGAATCAGTCATTTCAATGTATCATTATGTATACATGAGCAGTGTCAGATTCTCAGAAGGATTCTTTTAAAAATGTGGCAGACTGCTCTGATGTGGTCAGGATGTAACTCGCAGGGACAGTGGTTCTCGCAACTGCTGTCCCTGTGAGTTACATTTTGTATATCACTGGTGCAATTATTAATACATAGGCCTTTTGTCTGCAGCTTCCTGATTGCCTCCATTCTCATTCGCACATCATGACTCTACTGTTATATGTAACCCTATCCTAACATAATCACAACAATAACCAGATTACAGCCACCTACAATTTTAGCACAATATTCCCCTAAAATTATTTGTGCCACTGTGAACATCCAATGGACTGATTATCTACACTTTCTTTTTTAACCCCACCCACTTATTTTACAGAAACCGTAGTACATATTGGAAAAAACTTCCAACAGATACTGTATATATTACTTAGAAAGAGGTCACTCCTGAATTGTGATGAACAGAATTAAAGAACTCTATTATCCATAAATTTCTATATTAATATTCTTTATTCCATGCTTGCATTCTACATATATAAATGACAAATATATGTTGCATTCTCTAATCATTAAGGAGTTTTTGCTTTTAGTAGTGTTATATAAGTATGCTAAACGATATTCTGTAATATTACTGTCAATTGTCACAATTACTTTTTCACTATATTCGTCATGAAAGGGGAGTAGACTAGGGGGTACATTTACTAAACATCCTTTTTAGTCAATTTTGATGTATTTTAAATCAATCTTAATGAATGTTGTGTTTCAAGGGCAAAAATCACACATTTACTAACACTAAAAAACAAAATAAATAAATTGTCTGTTAGTAAATGTGTGATTGAGCCCCAGAAATACAACATCAACTTAAATTGATTCAAAATCAATTCAAATTGACCTTTAGTAAATATACAGTACCCCTTGGCATCTGCTTTTATCAGAAATAAGTAACACCTCTGCTTGAATAACACTCTTTTTTATTCCTTTGTTGAACTGCTGTTTCTTTGTAAGCAAATAATTTTGGATTGATTCTAAAGAGCTGGGTTTGATGTTAATGTATGTGTATATATTAATAACATCACCTAACAAATAATACAAATATGTCAGACATAGTTTTATAAATATTCATAATTTGAAGTTTTCAAATAAGTAATTTAGTTAACTGAGCAATCTTTATACAGGTCACTTTACTACTTCATACTACATGTACCAGCATATTGTATCTCACAAATCTGCTTTATAAGCTCATGTAGCACAGCAGGAATTATTTAGTAACTGGCTCAGGGCTTAGATTGCTTCCTCTCTGCAAAGTGACATTTACAGCAGTGAATGCAGAATGCTTTATCAGTATCATTCCTTTTTCATTCCCCTGATATTATTTTAAATGTAAATTTGGTTTGGGAAATAACTCAATTTTCATGGCTATTTGCTTTTGTCCTTTACTTCTTCCATAGAGAAGTGTGTTGATTTAATGTACTGGTGTGAGGTCTTCCCACTTTCTCCTCACTTTGTGCTTCATAGTACTTTCTTATTTTGGTTTGCTGAAAACCAATATATTTTATATCTTGACCTTGACATTATTCATGCTGGTTATAATAATCCATTAATATGTATTCAGTGCACTACCTTGTGATAGTAACTATGCATTGTACAGTAAGTAAGAAATCTCATTATTTTGTTTTACTTGTTCTTTTAGTTGTTTTTTTATATGTAGAGAGAGAGAGGTGCTGGATTTCTAGAGAGAAGTTTCAAAATGCTTAATTGTGGAACTAAAATGCAATATCAGTAGCACTATTGCTGTGCCGATTTTGACTAGATGGAGCACAGTGCAGAGATGCAGGAAAGGACCCATCCCATGTATTGTGAATGGGACTGACAAGACTGGGAGACAGACTGACATTAATGTACTTCAGGGCTGCTACTTCTGGCCCAGCAGAAGGCTGGGTAATCCACAGTTGACTCTACTGTCTCTTCTATAAGAGGCCAGAACCCATGGCACCACTACACATCACTAAAATTCTAATATTCTTCCCAATGGTGGTAGCCACAGATAAACTGCTTCCTCCACACTTCTTGCTATTTTTCTGGTGCAAGAGAGTCACATGTCTGTCTGTGTTAGATAATTCCACTAATGTAAAAAGCCCTCTCTTTCCCCTTCTGCTCCAAGCCAGTCAGAGAAGCTCTAGTCACACTTCACAATGTATGTCAGGTGGTGTGCCTGTTCTTCTTGGCTCTCAGAGTGTGCACTGACCCTGCAGCACTCACAAGAAGAAGTAAAGTTTTGAAGTATGTACAGTATGTGGCTTGGTAAGACAGGAGCTAAGGTGTTAAAATCAGTCTTTGTTGTGCTTGTGATGGGAGGGGGAAGAGGCTTAAATATACTAAAACACACAAAACAATAGTAGTGGGTGGTGAAAACAGGGATGATGATGCAAGAGCAGAAGAATAAAAGAAGTGAGAGATGTTTGGGATTGTGAAGAAGCAGAGAGAGAATGAACATAGTTACTATAATTCTGATCAAAACCGTAACAAGGCTCACACCACCCCTTTTGCATATGATATCGCATATAGAGATAAGGTCACCAGTACAGCAGTGACTGGAGCTTCCAGAGGATGATATGGGCAAAACTTCTACAGAGATACTGGATGCAGGGTACCATTCCAGGCACCCTGCTTGCCAGAAGTAAGGGCCAAAGGGCAGCGACAAACCCACCCACAGAGCTCTGTGGACCAATTGTGCATATAAAATTAAATATATATATATATATATATGTATATATAAAACAAAAAAATGGTGTCCAGCGCTACAAATACTTAATATACTGTCTCTCTTCCAAAGGCTATTTCTTAGATGTCCCAAAAACAAATAGAACTTACACTCCTCATCAAATGAGTGGCAGCTACCATGGGGGAGGAGGGGACAGAGTTTCACAGTTGGGGGACAGAGTGGTGCAGATAGAGGAAGAAAGAGTGCCACAGAGGAAAGGAAGACAGCGGCGTGGCTTAGGGGAAGGTAGTGGTGCAGAAGGAAATAGAGTGGCACAGATGCAGGGCAGTGCAGATGGAGAAAGACAGATTGGTGCAAATGAGAGAACACAGACTACCATAGTTCAGACAGCACACAGCAGTAGGGATTGGGGAAGAAAAATTGGTGTGTATGGGGAGGAAGACAGTGTGGTGGGAGGAGACAGAGTTGCACGGTTGGGGGACCAGAGTAGTGCAGATGGAGGAAGAAAGAGTGCGACAGATGAGAGAAAGACAGCAACATGGCTGTGGAGAAGTTACACATGCAGGGTGTTGCGGCTGGGGAAAAACATTGGTGCGGATGAGGGAACACAGACTATCACAGTTGGGAGACCACACAGCAGTAGGGATTGTGGAATATATAGCAGCATGGAGGCATATAGGGGAAGAAAGTGTACATGCATAGACAGAGTATGATATTTTTAAAAATAAGGAAGCTGAACATGTATTCTAAATGAGATAAATGTATGCAGTGAGAAGGATGTTGGAAGCCAGTGAGATTGTTTTGGTGATTAAATGGGAAGATTGTGGGCACTGAGTGGGATGTGGGAGCCACATAACTGCTCAAACCTCAGTTGCATAGACTGCATGTGTTTTCCAATGAGCACACAATTATGTGAATTAACAGCTTCACCATTTTGTGAGTGACAGCAATCTCATTCTGTGAGAGTGCTGAATCTGCCGTTAACCACAGGGTGTGATGGCATACCATATCTGTATCGCGCAAGGAACACGACCATTAAGGCGTCAGCCTTAATAATCATAATTTCATTGCTTTTTGAAGTTTGAGTGGCAGAAAATCAATAGGTTTTGTGAATTTTCAGATCATGTCTAAGCAGCCTCAATGGGACATGTGAAACTGTAAGGTTTTTCGTCTATGGAAAGTATATATATATATATATATATATATATATATGTTCAAATCCCAGTAGCACTCATTAAAAGAGTCATTGAGGGAGTGCACGGTACATATGGTAGTGGTAGATAGCAGATACAAAGAACCAGCACATCCAGTAAATTAATGCAAAAAAAAATCTGTATTCAGATAGCAGCAAAGAGCGGCAGCATGATTGATAACAGTCACTGATAGAGTCCAAGCAGGGTGAAGTATAATTAAATGGTATACTTAATAGAAACCAGGGTGGTCACCAAACTGTCAGTATGCATCTCACCGGACCCTAGAGCAGCAAGCCTAATCTCGACAGATGCTCTTGATAAAGGCGCATGCAGCGCCGAAACAGCTGTCGAGATTAGGCTTGCTGCTCTAGGGTCCGGTGAGATGCATACTGACAGTTTGGTGACCATCCTGGTTTCTATTAAGTATACCATTTAATTATACTTCACCCTGCTTGGACTCTATCAGTGACTGTTATCAATCATGCTGCCGCTCTTTGCTGCTATCTGAATACAGATTGTTTTTTGCATTAATTTACTGGATGTGCTGGTTCTTTGTATCTGCTATATATATATATATATATATATATATATATATAATCAACGATGGGTTGATTGTGATGACAGTGAATTTTAAACAGGCACTGAAACATTACTCTTAAACTCAAGAGAAGTATCTTATTGTTGCTACGAGTGCCGCTCCCATCGTTGATCTATATCTTTCTTGATTGAAATGTGAGGGGACCGGGCATTTTAATTTGTTGGGAATGCTGGACCAATGTGAGCAATATATATATATATATATATATATATATCACACACACACACACTTGATTATTTTATTCAGAATGAATCAGAGGACTCCATAACATCTGAACATTTTTAAATTTCAAAGTAGCGTCCTTTACATCCAATAAATTTTTTGCAGCATTTTAACAATGATTCAAAGACCTGCAGTAGACTGTTATGTGACATCACTTTTAGTGTTTCAGGTGTGGCATTTTTCAGTTCATCATCTGTTGAAAACTTCTTTCTGTGCAGTTGTTTTTTCAGGGTTGTGAATGTCCAGAAATAACAGGGTGCCAAGTCTGGGCTATATCGAGAGTGTTCCAGTGCTGTCCCATTAATTTCGGTCAGTGCTGCCAATACAAGAATCCAGGGCCAAAACTAGGATTTTTGTCACCTGGGGCAAGACAGTAATATGGCGCACCCCCTGGTAATTCCCCCATAGTAATGCCCCCTGCAGCAGTGCCCCTATAGTAATGTCCCCTTCAGCAGTGCACCTATAGTAATGCCCCTGTAGTAGTGCCATATAGTAATACCCCTGTACTAGTACCCATATGGTAATGGCCCCGTAGTAGTGCCCATATGGTAATTCCCCCGTAGTACCCATTTGGTAATGCACCCATAGTAATGCCCCTGTAGTGCCCATATGTTAATGTCCCTGTAGTGCCCATATGGTAATGCACCCTAGTAATGCTCCTGTAGTGCCGATATGGTAATGCCCCTGTAGTGCTGCTTACATAAAAAAAAAATAATAATACCTTAAACTCCTGCGTCTGCCACCGTCCGGTCCACCCAGCTGCTCCTCTGAACTATGAGAAAGACGTCATGATGTCTCTCCCATAGTGCCTGGGCTGTGGGGAGAGCCGGAAGCTGGAGTTAAGGAGAGAACTCCAGCCTCTGGCTACCGCGGCGCTACAGGTAAGGAGCCGGGCGCCCGCTGGTAATAAAATCTCAGCGGGCACCCAGGGTTGGAGGACACTGGCAACGCGTGCAGTGGCGCATGTGCACCTCCACCCCCCCCCCAGTTGTGGCCCTGCAACAGCATCAACATGTGATAGGGCATTGTCTTGTAGCAAATACCACTGTTTCTTAAGCAAATATGCTGTTTTCTTCCTGATGGCTCCACACAAATGGGTTTTTAGGACATTTGCATAGTAGTCACCATTAATTGTATGTCCATGGAGGTCCCAGTGCCGTAGGATCATACCGTGCAAATCAAAGAACAGAAGATGCATGACTTTACACGCCAAAGGAATCACACATCATTTTTTGAGGCACATTTGCGTGTTTCCATACACTGGACTTGTGTTTGGATTCTGGATCATAATGACAAAATATACACAATTCGTCAGATGTCAAAATCGATTTTTCAGGATATTGGGTATCCTCTCCGACATTTGAACTGTGTTCTTGCGTGATTCAACTCATTGTTGCAAATGCTCTCTGTGAGAATTCTGGGTACCCACCAGGCACACACGCAAAGCATTTTCAGTTCCTTTGTTACAATATGTTGAACCCACTCGAATGAGATGCCAAGTGAAGCCGAAAGTTTGCGTAAAGTAACCTTCTGTCATTTGCAACATTTCTGCAGCTTTGGCAATGTTGACATCTATAACCACGGTGGATGGTCTCCCACAACGCGCTTCATCAGTCACTCACGTATTACCCTCTTTGAAATGCTTCCACCACTGAAATACTGCAGCACGGCTAATTGTTTCTCCATCGTATACTTGCCATAACATTTCATGAGTTTAATTTCCAGAGGCAGTCTCCTTTCTTTTCAATCAGCCCTCATATATATAGTGGTCAATAAACATTTGAGGAGGGGAACCATTCAGTACTATAAATGGCAGAATTTTATGTTTTTTAGCTGCTCACAATCAGATGCCATTTCCTTTTATTATAGAATAAGACATGACAAACATGATAAGACATCACAAAGAAAAATTATTATTGACAACTGTCAAGTGAGACGAGCAAGAGCAATTTCTTTTTCAAAATCATACAATGTAATGTGCCAGGTTTTATGACCATACACTATGTCAGATGGTGTAATCGTAAGCATTACTGCCTCTAGCACTAAGGTTGTGGATTCAGGGCCTGATTCAGAGCCGGACGCTATTTGCGCTCGCTCGTTCAGAAGAAGGGGCCGGATATTTAAATAGAGCGCTCGCTCTTTGCGATCTGTTGATGCCTCTATGTCTGAATGAGCGAACGAAACATGCACTCGCTATTTTGTAAAAAACGCCCCCTGGCCGCTCACATCCTACGTCATCTCCGCTATTTATTAGATTAATCGAGTACATCGAAAGGCGTATGAACTGCTCGCAGTGCTTGTGGTAGGATTTTCCTACCGCAATCATGCGTGCAGTTCAGGCTAAAAGAGAACCAAGTGACATGGTCGATGACGCTGCTTTGTTAATTATGCACACTCTTAAAACGTCCGTTTTGACCATTTGGCACGCCTGCGTTCGGATCACCACTCCCCGTTTTCAAGCACCTTCCCCTGTTACCACCCTCAAACGCCTCATTCTGTCACTCAAATTAGCAGGCATTCGCTATTTTGCGAGCACACAATTTCCGAACCGCAATGACTGGTTCGCGCATGCGTATTACAACCCATACGCATGCGCAGTTGTGCGAACATCGCTCGGAGCGAACGAGCGGCCACTTATGAACGGCTCTGAATCAGGCCCTCAATTCCCACTATGACCCTAACTGTGTGGAGTTTGTCAATTCTCCCTGTGCTTGTGTGGGTTTCCTCTGTGTACTCAGGTTTCCTCCCACACTCCAAAAATATACTTGTAGGTTAATTGGCTTCCAACAAAATTAACCCTAGTGTGTATGCATGCATGTACATGTAGTAGGGAATATGGGGGGTCATTCAGACCCGCTCGCGAGTGCAGGACACTTGCAAGCGGGTCGATGTTCCCCCACTGTGCATGCGCACGATGGAGGGAGCTCCGTCGTGCGCATGCGCGAGACCCGGCGAGCGACGGGCTCTCCATCGCTCCGGGTCCCGCACCAAAGGGGGTGTGCTGTCGATGTTGATTGACACCACGCCCCCTTTGGTGGGCGTGCCTGCCAGACAGAGGCGTTCCCATGGGAATGCCTACCGTCTGAAGTCGGCCTCACTGACATCACTAGTGTCCTAGAGCCAAAATCACTCCAGGGCTTGCGGCAGCGAGACCCTATCGCAGGGTCTCCATCGCAAGCCTGATGCTCGCGATGGTCAAGGCCATCGCGACCATCATCATGGACGCTCGCATATGCTGTGGGTGGTCACCCACAGCTATGCAAACGGCCAGGAGGCCGCTCCATTTTCATGGAGGAGGGCACTGATTCAGAGCAAGCGCTCTGGTCAGAGCGTTCGGCTCTGAATCAGGCCCATAGATTGTAAGAACCACTGGGGCAGGGACTGATGTGAATGGCCAAATATTCTCTGTGAAACACTGCAGAATATGTGTGCGCTATATAATTAACTGGCAATAAATAATGTTTGAAGTCAGGCACTAGCAAATAAAAAAATATAAACTATATTGAATAGGAATTATGTGCAACTACAGCGCAGTTTTCACCACCCTCAGGTGGGATGGCACCCTCAAGCTATCTCATCAGGGTGCCGCGCCGGAGGCAGGGTGCTTAGGAAAGGATGTAGTGCCCTGCTAAAACAGCCTAGCGGGAATGCTAAATAAAATTTTATATATATATATATATTTATATATTCTAGGACAGGGGGTAGAGCGTCTGATAGAGAAGAGGAAACAGGGAATGTTTGCATGCAGCGCTCGCTCCAAAAAAAGGGCATGGCCACGCAAACAGGGGGCCTGGTGTCCCCAGCCAGAACCTTTTCTTTGTTCCCAGCGTATCTTGAGTTACGTTGCTGTGCACATGCTCAGATAGTGAATATGTGCAGACCTGCACACATTTTCAGCATATCAAACCTTATGATAAAAAGACAGAACTATGGTGGCAAGAGACACCCAATATTCAGTAATTCTGCACAGACCAGCAATTATATACATATATGCATGTTAGGTTTCATATAGCAAAGGTGCCAGTACATACTCACTAATGATGATGACTTGTGGGACAGGCTCTGCGTATGTATGTAAACACTATATTACTGCCTTTTTCATTGCTTAGCTCTAATAATGTCAGACTAGTAATTGTTTGTGAACCCTGTGTCTGATATTCATCTGTGTTGGTTTCTGGAGGCATGTAATGAAAGCGGGCAGGCCTAAGGAGACTTCCTGGCATGTTAATGAAGAACACTTCCCTGACTGGGAATCGAACCCGGGACTCGGCGGAGAGATGCCGGATCGTACCCACTAGACCACCAGGGACGTCGGTGATGAAGACAAGTTGTTATGTGCAGTCAGAGGAGACTGTAGCAGTAGATTGACCAGGCTGATACTGGATTAATACTGTAGATATATAATAATACACTCTTCTTACAGTAACCGAAATGCTGGCGGGGTAGATCTTGGCAACGTATTCACTAGGCTGAAACTGGGTTGTCGCTGTAGTCCAGGATCCAGGAGCACTCAGATGGTAGCAGGACTGGATGCAGATAAAACACGACAATGGGTAGTAGGTGATGATACCAGGAATGGCATCAAATGGAGCAGGAACCTGGAACACTCACCATGTAGTGGGAATGTTATACACAGACGAGTTGTAGGTTCGGATAACTGGAACAGGTTGGTATTCTCTGTGCAACTAGTGGGATAGTTGCTTCAGGCATAGACAGAACTGGATGCTGACCAGACACCGGAATGGATAGTGGATGCTGATATTAGGAGCGGCATCAATCACGCAGGAACCAGGAACACTCACCATGCAATGAGAATAGTATATACAGGCGAGTTGCAGGTTTGGAAAGCTGGAACAGGTTGAGATTCTCTGTGCAGCCAGTGGAATAGCTGCCCCAGGTGTAGATCACATGCAGGAATCCATAAAGCAGAAGGACACAAAACTGCACAAATTGGATACAAGTAAGCTACAGGCGCTCAGTTTAGCTCACTTAGTAGGAACTTAGGTTAGACATTGTACTGGCGATTAGGTAGAGTCAAAAACTGGGATAAATACCCCTGGGTATCCTGGGACAGGCTGAGCAGAGACAGGTGGTATGGTGAGGCTCAGGCTATCACTTGATTGGCTGTTGCAAACTGGTGATTGGGACTTGTCACTGCAGTACTCCATTGCAGGCTTAGAACTTGCTTGAGGCCTAGCAGGCTGAGAAACACTGAAGCCTGTGCATCTGGGATGTGATAGAGAATGCTGGCAGAATTGGTAAGTGACCCGGTGGCAGAGGAAACAGACCCGGGTTGTGAGAAATTAGTAGGCTTTCAAATTAATAATTTTGAGGCATATCAGACAGAGCAGCTCTGTAAATGTTCTCCTAAGTCAGATATTGTTGGTTTTACACATACAGGAACTATTTGAAAGCAGTGCTGTATAGAACATACTTGCAGCACACATACAGTGATTCTTAATGCACCAATTTAAAAATAACAAAACAAATTAGTCTCCTATACATCTGTATGTAAAAAAATGACCCAACAATAAAAAGCAACAACCAGTGATTGTGTTCTGAAAACAATCCATAGCACTATATTTTAATTTCTGATTCATGCCCCTGTAAAGCACTGCTGCGACATTGAAATGTCGGCTATGTATGTATGGGTTGGGTATGGGATGCCGGTGCTCAGAATCCCAAAACAAGTTTAGGACACTGATACCTGCAGGTATGTATTCTAACCTTACTCCTAAAGCTAACCCCCCCTCCCTGCAGCATAAATCTAACCCTCCCCCTCAGCAGCCTAACAGCACAGACTCCCTCTATCTCACATCACTGACCCCACTTAACACAAACCCCCTTTCGCAGCACAAACCCCCTCTTCCCTGACATCACTGACTGCCCCCCCCCCCACACACACACACACACAGCTCAGACCACTGTTCCCCTAGCACTGGGTCCGGAGCACCTTACTCTGTCCTTAGAAAATGGCATTTTAGGAGGTTTGACAGCATTTCCCATAAACACGAAGCTCCGTAAATAAAACTTTCTGAAACTTAGGGCCTCATTCAGAGGCGGTCGTAGGATGCAAGCGGTGGTTCTGAAACAGGGCGGCAGCTTGCATCCTAAACGGCCGCCTTCATTTCGGTCGTTAGGCTGTGGGTTAACACCCACACCTCTAACGACCGCTAAGGGTGATGGTTGCAATGGTCAAAACCATCGTGATCATCGGGGCTTACAACGAGACCATAAGGTAGAGTCTCATCAACCTTAAGCCCCAGGGAACTTCCAGCTCTGATGATGTCAATGGGGCTGCCCCCAAACGGCAAGCATTCTGACAGGAGCGCCTCCATTTGACCGGGCATGCCCCCGGCCTGCCCAGCAAACGGAGTGAGCTGTCACTCAACAGCAACAGCTCACCCCATCTGCTACGAGACCCCTAATGACAGATCACCCGTCATTAGCCAGGTCTCACACATGCGCACGACAGAGCCGGCTCCGTTGTGCGCATGCACACTGGAGCAACATCGACCCGGTTGAGAGCTCGTAGAACTAACGACCGGGTCTCAATAAGCTCCTTAGTCCTTATATGAAACACCATCCTTATATAGCATTGCCTAATAAAAATATATGGGGTACTTTTCTGAGTTTTCCCAAGAGGGATCCAGTAGTATCTCTTCCAGCATTCCCTGCGGCTCATGCTGGCCAACAGCCGTGCATGTGCAGAGGGACTCCCGGGTCATAAAAGCCACACCGCAAAGGACAACTCTTATACCACTTTCAGACATATGACCTGGGAATTACCGTGCTCAGACCCGGGGTTTTCTACTCTGCAATGTCCTGGGTTTTTGGTCGAGACCCCCTTTCACACTACATCAGAGAGCCGGGTAATTTCCAGGTTGACAACAGACACAAGCAGGGATTTTCCTTATTTTTTTACAGTTTTGTCATTTTAAAGTGGACACTTTGCTGGCACACAATAATGAGGTCATGCAAAGGTGTGGGCTTGCTATAAAGGGACTGGGGAGCTGGTACAGACCCGTTCACTAGGATGCGATCGTTCGTAGCTGGTCAATTTTTGCAATTTGTGTATGCATCGCATTGCACGTGTGCAAACAACAGTGAGGGATCAGGAAGCATACGCTCACCCAGCATAGGCAACCCAGCTAAATGAGTGACAGGTCAAGCCATTTGTGGCTGGTGACAGGGGCAGGCCACTAGGAACGGGGGAGTGGAGGTGCGAATGCAGGCATGCCTGAGTGTATCAATGCTATTTCAGAGGTGTGCATAATTATCAGGCAGTGTCATTGTACACGTCACCTGGGTGAAATACACACTGAAGTGATAGCAGTGCTTGTGGCAGGGTTTAGTCAACCTCAAGTGCTGCAATCGCATCCGATGGTGCTAGATGTACCAATGGTTTCAAGCACTTCCAGGAGATGACGTGCGCAAGTGGGTATCTTATGAATGACTGGTGGGCATCTACATACACAAAGTGATTGCATGTCAAGACATAGTGGGCATGCTAATTCCTTGCCGTGTGCCTGCCTTGCTGGGCGTGCGCTGGATTTGCATACGCAGGGTGCGAGCAAATGCTGGTGAGTGGGTCTGAATGAGCTCCTGGGTGGGGTTCCCATAATGCATTGCTGTAATCATGGCTGACAAACACCTGTCAGATAAAATATGGAGAGCTTGTTTTATCTGGTGGATTTGCTGAACTACATAAATATCAATTCAATGCTGCAAGTCACAAAAATTAATGGCAAGACACTTGTTGATTCAAAATAAAGTTTTATTTTAATAAACTTCTTTTTTAAGTTCAAAAACATGTGTGAAACCCATACTTCCATATTTGTTCCATAGGAAAGAATGACACACACAATACAATAGTTCAAAATAATGCATTTATATTTCTGTGCAAAATTGTCATAATATTTTGGGATGGCCTGATCAAGTAGCTCATAATTTATTAAAAGTGTATATATTTAATACAAAATAGCAGTTATATGGGAAGAGTAGCGACAATATTTTCCACTGTTTCAAACCATTTTATAGACAAAACCTACTATAAATTGCAAATCACATAGGTTAATGCTGCAATACATAGATGCAATCGAGGTCAACTTATTGTTACTGTGTAGGGTCAGATTGACTCCCTGGGTCTGTGGCTGGCACTCTGAACCCTGGTTCTGTGAAGGTGCTGTCACATCTGTGGCAGTGCTTTGTTCCTTGATGATGGTGGTAGATGACTTGTCAGGATCATCATCAAATAGTACCTGTAATGATGCTGGGCTCTGCTAGATGCACTCAGGAGTTGATGAAGGTGTGCCTGTTGTTGTTGCAGACAGTGTGCCAG
This sequence comes from Taudactylus pleione, assembly GCA_031769625.1. Lineage (NCBI taxonomy): Eukaryota > Metazoa > Chordata > Amphibia > Anura > Myobatrachidae > Taudactylus > Taudactylus pleione. Next base: position 7,568,993 of record JAUIMM010000258.1, read on the forward strand.
CATCACTTGATGAAGATAGGGCAATGGGGTTGCATGGTGCTGTATGCTCAAAAACGGAACTGCACAAATCATATATGGGCCACTGCATCTTTTCCATACCACTGTGATTGTGATTGTGGTCATGGACCTTTGTATTTTGTTTCTTCAGGTACTTTAGTTTATTAAGAACAGGTTGCTGTGTCTTCACAATACATCTGCTGGACAGGATATTTGCAATGAAGCGATAGATCATGGCATCCGTAAGAGCAGGGCTGGTTCTTGGGGTGCTCGATCAGCGTGGTCGAACAGGGGTGCCACCCCGTAGAGGTCAACATCCCGATTTTAGCAGGACAGCACTGTCCCACTGTTCCACCCATGGGCTGAAGTGGCCCACGGGTGGTCTAGTCGGGAGTTTGGGCACCCCCACCACCAGACCTTGGATTAGCTGAATGGATGCTGTGCACATGTGTGTGGCATCCATTCAGTGCCGGGAGTGGGCTGGGGGAAGCCCAGCTAGTGTAGTGACGGAGTGCTGGGCTCGCACACCAGCCTAACATTACATGGAAAGCATGCCATGTGGGCACGCTCCCAAATAACATCACTTAGAGGGTGTGAACTATGGTAATGAGGCCACTCCCCCATTTCCAGTTGCGCGGTGACGACGCACATGTCTATAGGGCACTTTATACGCATCCGGCACAGGGTGCGGCTACCCATGGAGCCGGCCCTATGTAAGAGTGCCTGTAATTTGAGCTTGTATTTCCTTTTCTCCCCTCACATGTAAGAGTTTCCAGACCTCCTCCTCCTTCCAATAAGACATGATCTGAAAACACCGATGGCACTCCTCTCCTCTGCCAACTCTGCCTTCTGTCACTTCCACTCCTGTCTTGTCCCCTCTCCAATTAAATCTCCCAATGGTGGAATGCATTGCATCCAAAATGTGATGCTTCATGCATTCCGCCTCCTAAGTGAGGTATGCTGCCAGGGAGGAGGAAGAGGTCAGTATGGCATTATTTACCTGATAATCAGGTTTCATTAACTCATCCATGGCAGAATACTTGTTTCCCAACCCAAAATTGTCAATGCTAAAGCATTATGTTAATCTATTTTTCATCTTGGAGAAAGTAAAATGACACAGAAAGGCTTTAAGAGTAGCCTTATAGGTGGGTCATAATTTTCCTTTCCTAACTATAATGAAAGTGGTGAATTTAGTGTGTGTTGCTGTTGTGGAATAAAGGAAACTTGATTAGCAGGTACTGTACTTAATCTGACAGTTTGTATAATGTAATATCTGGGAAAATAAGCAGAAGCAATGGGGCTTTTATTAAATCTGGTCCAAATAGTATAATTTTGTAGCATGAATTAGCTTTGTTAAAGTGAGTGAGAAACTCACTTATTAAATTAAAAACATATTTACATGACCAAAAGGGAGGCCTATTTCCCACCTACAGTAATTTATACAAATTTCGATTGAACAGAGTAATAACTGATAATTGTTTTATCAGCATCTCTAACATATTCTAACAGTTTTAAAACTGTGTGTCATTAAGGTGCCAATTTACAATGTTCCCATTGTAGTGAAGTAGTGTTCTCATGTTGATAACAGAAAGTTGGTTAGTTCGAGTAATTCATTTAATAGGGAGATGATGGCGTGGTTAATGTAATTGGTTGATGCTAGGAACTATTTAGTTTATTAGTGTGATCATGGAGGGGCATAGTTTTTAAATGTGGGGTTGTTTTGTGACCTTTAATTGAATATGGAGCAGCATAATGAAAATGTGTAAATACAATTAGTTCAACGATGAGGTTTGTTAGGAGGAAATAGATCTAATTAATGTGAAAATGTTATCACGTTAATGCCATGGCTGTATGTAGGGAGGAAGGCCTAATTATTAATTATAGTTGGCTTTGATTTAAGTTGGAGAGGGAGGCCTGGAGTGGTCACTTATTAAAAGCTTTTCCAAATTTCATGCAATTATCACTTTTCAAACAGATTCCCAATGTTTCAAGATCCAGATAAGCAGCAACTGTGCTTAAGACACCAGCAGAAACAGGCAGCAAAAACTGAAAACAGGCAGGAGAGAGCTGGACAGTCTATCAAATCTTATTATTGTGGGGGAACAGTAACAATTGTGAAGGACTTCCAGCTCAGTCAGGACTTTGGACCTGATTCCGCAGTGACCGCAAGTTCACTGCTGATCACAGATTAACTATTATTGGGAATCTGCACATGCACAGGAACCATTGCAGAATGGGTCCTGTGTAGTCACACGCAGACCCTTGAATCCCTCGGCTGATTGACAGGCAGAGGCATTTAGGGGCAGAGTAGGGGCAGTCGGCAGTTCCCAGAAATGGGGTGTGTCCGTCCCATTTTCCTGGGAGTAGCCAGCCCAGGATCCGTGTTGATCGAGGGAGTGTCCTGGACTTGCAAGCTAGCCAGTCTGAGCAAGCCGATAATGACTTACTCAGCTGGCCATCCACCATCACAACCATCAACCACCTATGATCGCAATGGTGATCCCAGCCTGCGACCTTCGTCACAGTGCTGGGATCGCAAATGCAGCAGGTGGTGTCATACACCTACTGTTTAATTTACATAATAGTAAGGATCGCAACTGCAAAGCTGCCTGCGTGCAGATTTGCAATTGCGATCCTTGCTGAATCAGGCCCTTTGTCCTTACTGCAGGACAGTTACTCATGAAGGGAGGCACTTCTTGCACCTGACAGTAGTGCATGCTGTATTGTCTCTGTATCTGAAGGGGATAGTAAGTTGTTGGAAAGCAGCCTATCATTGTAAAATTATATCCACACTATTTACATGCTGGTCATGTATGGCTGCGAAGTATGGATGTCTACCTCCAGAGATCCTGTCTTTGCCCCTCATGAGAGTTACAATCTGAACCTGAGGTCTCTGTTTATTTCAGGAGAGGAAATGCAGTAATTGACAGCCTAGTTTTAAATGCTGGCAGGATAGACAAAAGCACAAGATAACTGGTTATTAAGCTACATGGACATACACTAGTTGTGTGTTTCGTATTTATGTTGACAGGTGCACTTTAATATAATTTAAAAAGAATTAGATTAAATAGAAAAACAGTGTTGGTTCTAATCAAGTAACAATTGAATTGTGACATTTCAGACTTCATTCACTGACAAGTACACATTTCTTAATCATCCTGTAATTATTTATTGACACTTCAAAAAAAAAAAATCTTCACTGAAAAACATGCATCTGTTCAGATCTTGACAGACCATCAAGGATAAAGCAAGCTTATTATATATTTTAGATTCAGTGCGAACACAAATATATTCTCTTCATTTATTCCTTGTGAAAACAAAGCCATATTGTAGAAACCCGTTCATCTTCAAATGTTTGTTTGAAGTCCATAAATCCACAAACACAGTGAGTATCCAGTCTGGCTATTATTTATTTTCTACTCTTTGAGAATGTTTGTGATAATAGCGTATTTCTCATCAAAGTTTTAGAGCAGCTCAGCATTTGGAAAGGATATTGTGACTGCCTCATACATTTGTGTTATTTTGTTTTGTATATTTTAGTATTTCTTGAACCTTGGTATAGGCCATTAAATTCAATATATTTAGGAATATACTGTTATATTAATGTAGCAGTATATTTTTCTAGTCTAAGAAAAAAGAGAATATGTATTAAAGTCTAAACAATCTTGTGTTAGATTTAGTGTTATCAGCAGGTAGAGAGAATTCTAAATAAGATAAAGGTTTAATGGAAATAATACTTAGCACATGACAACCAAATATATAATTATTATACAGATGCAATCCACCACCAGTGTCTCTCACATAATATTGAATATATTATATTCTTATTATTATGTAAGGAAAATGGCAGGTTCTGCCATTATTAATAAATATGCAGGTCTGGAATGGGTTAACATGTATGTTCACTTCAGTACCAGTAGTGTCAAAAAAAAAATCCTCAGTTTTATCATCCTTTGTTTATTCTTGTTGTAATGGACTCCAAAATATTGATTCTATAATGTATTACCTTATTGATACAAAATGTAGTAAAAACTATTTTAATATTTTGAAGGCTAATGAATTGCATTGTCTTGCACTTCCTTTAATGTCAGAACATTTGAGTTTATCAGAAAATGATTCACAATGTACTGCTGTCAAACAAAGTAATTGTCATTGATTTTTCTTTTCTAACTTAAGAAGCTAGATATCTATATTATACTGTCATTGCTACAATAAGCAATATAACTAAAATACTAATTTATATCTAATGTTTTATAAGATTAACAGATAAAGAATGGTAGACAGTGCTACAGAAACAAAAACTTAAAAAACATATAGTAGCTATTGGATGGCAATTATTATTATTATTATTACATGTACAGTATAAAAATAACAGCTAAATTACTAATAAATCATATAATTAACAACATTAAAAATGTGTATCTAACAGTTATTGTTTTAATATAACTCATTACCAGGGCTGGATTAAGGGGAGGGCAACAGGGGTGGTCGCCTTGGGGCCCCCACACACAGTCATTGTGACCCTGCTGAGAACACTTACCCATCTACACCTGTTCCTGGGTGAGGGCTGCCGTGGCTCTGCATTCTACTGCATACAGCTCAGAGTGGCTCCAGTGTCCCCTCATCAGCATCATGTGATACATCAAGTCAATGACGCTGATCACTGATGAGGGGACTCAGAGCCTCTCTGTGCTGTAAGCAATAGCAACACTGACTATGCTGTGCATGTAGATGAACACAGAGCTCAGCTAACAACCAGAAGCATTCAAGAGTAGCTGGGCACACAGGAGGTGAGTGATCAGGGGCACTGGGGGGAAGGGCCACTGTGGGACATATTAAGGGGGGGGCACTGTGGGACATATTGGGGGGCACCATGTGGCAAGGCAAGGGTCATAGTGGCTAGATGTCAATTTTATTGGAGGGGGCCCCACAACTTAGTTGCCTTAGAGGCCCCCACAAGCCTTAATACAGCCCTGCCCATTACTACCTATGTACAGCTATTTATTTATTTACCAATGAATTATTACAGAAATTGGTAAGTCTAGCTCTCACTGTAATCATATTGCCAAGAAACATACAGCTTGGTTGCTAGTATGTGCCATGTTTTGTTGAATATCGGGAAATTACATTATTTATTTTGATTTAGATATACTGTGGGAACACTGCAACCTTTCACATGCATGCCATGGGCTTGGTCTCGCCACTCTATGTATTAAAACCCATTTTAACAATTGTGACAATGGCTGTTGAATTGCAAGTCCAGCCTGCGCTAATTTCCATTTGCATGTTTTACATAATAGGGAAATGTTAATTTCACATGAATGAATTAAAGACATGAATGTGCCAACCAGAAACATCATTAGGCTGGTACAGAAAATTCATGGGGACAAAAAGGCATATTCATTAAGGTGCAAGTTTATCCAAAAAAATTTTGAGTCCTCAATTTTTTTAAGCATCTTCAGAGCAGGTCTAATTTTTCCTTAAATCCTTATTTTAAGGAAAAATTATCAAGATTTTCTTCTGGACTCTTGTGGCATCCCCCCCCCAATGACTAATTAAGCAATTGGAAGTTTCAAATTAGCTTAATTAGTCCTTAATTATTCACCTTCGGCAGCTCTTTCCTTTTATGGTTCTCTTCTCCAGCTTCCAGCATCGTAGACAGCTTCCATGGACCAGCTGAGCACAGGACAGGTACTACCCCTAACCATGCACCCCACTAACCCTATCCTTGCAACCGCTTCCCGCTCACACTACCTACAATACACTACACTACTACCACTAACCATGCACTAGCTTCTTGCACAGACTACCTACACTACACTACATTACTACCACTAACCCTGGAACTGTTCTACCACACACACTACATTACACTGCACCTGCACACAGCCATGGCAGCCATCCACGGGTTGCAGACTTATTAAAAAAAAAATTCCCCTACAATGGGAATTTGCCCACAAAAACCCCAACAACCAATTTTTTTTATGGGATACTACAGGTATTGGGAGCACTCATGTCTGCGGTAATCCAAACTTAGGCTATTTGTGTGTGCTTGCTCTGAATCAGGGCATCCTTTTTCTTTTTCTAACTGGCCTTCAGGACGCTCGTACAGCTGTGGGTTACCACCCACAGCCTGTGCGTGCGGCCTGGTGATGGTCGTGATTACGAGGAGACCCTGTGGTAGGGTCTCAGGTCTCGCAAGCCCGAGTGGACTTCCTGCTCTAATAGAGCAGGAAGTCCACTACTGACATCACTAGTGATGTCAGTAGGGCCATCTGCAAATGGCAGGCATTCCTTCAGGAACGCCTCCTTTTGTGCAGCCACCCCCCCCTCCCTGCCTACAAAATGGGGCGAGCAGTAGATCAACATCGTCAGCCACCCCATCTTATAGCGAGCCCCGAAGCGAGTGATTTCTCACTCGCTCCGGGGCTCGCGCAGAATGGCCCACCATCGACCGCTTGCGAGCATTATGCGCTCACGAGCGGGTGAGAATCAGGCCCTTAATCTTGAGGTCCACATATTTTAAAACCTTGCAGTTAAATGGATATGCCCCAAGGAGTGTGGGGTCCCCCTTTTCTACTTTATCACCACTATTCTTGACAAGGCCTGGCTAATGAAACCAAATTCATTGTCTGAGTGCTGTGGTTTATGATAGTTATTTAATAGGTGCACTACACATTCTGTAGGTGCTAGAGGGCTTATTAAGAAAGCCACATACCACAGTCTTTTGAGAATTGTTCTTTTGTCACATTATTTGTTGCTTATGTGTTATGTTATGTTATGGTGTGCAATATTGCATCTATTGTTTAAGGTATCTAGCCATTGTTTTTACATTTCCCCTATGGGGGACATGTATCAAAGCTTGATGAGAGATAAAGTGGAGAGAGACAAAGGGCCTGATTCACCGAGGAACACAGTTGCTAATATGCACGCAATCGGCTGATTGTTGCGTATTGCACATGCGTATGCATCGCAGTGCGTGTGCGCAAACTGCCCATTGCGATCAGGACTGCGATTGCAAAGATTATGCAGACCCATCACAGATTGATTGACAGGAAGTGCCATTTATGGGTGATAATGAGGGGGTGGTCGGCCAAATGCAGGCGTGCCAGTGCATTTCAACGCCACTGCAGGGGCATGCATAAATTATCCACTGCAATGGCCTACACAGCCTCAGGCCTGATAGCGTGCATGGAAGTTAGCAGTTTCAGAGTAGGGTCAGGGCTTGTGCTAGTGTGCGTGGGGCTGTGATGGTACTCGATGGTACCGATGTTTTTGCAGTCTTGCTAAACATTATGGATGTGTGTAAGGTAAAATGGGTAGTGCAGTGGTGGCATAGCGATCGCAATGGAGTAGCATACTATCACAGCTGAACTGCGTGCGTAATCGCTATTGCATTTGCAGTTGCGTTCTGTAGTGAATCAGGCCCAAAGTACCAACCAATCAGCTTCTAACTGTCATATTTGAAACACAGTCTGAAAAATGGTAGGTAAAAGTTGATTGGCTGGTGTTTTATCACTTTTCACTTTATCTTTTGCCAAGCTTTGATACAAATCCCCCTAACTTCAGTAGATCTCTTTTAAATGTTTTGACTATCCTGCTTAATAGAAAAATAGACCCATATTAATGAGACACTATCAGCTGATACGTGGTATCTAATACGTGGATAGCCCACACATATACAGTATTAAAAGCCCCTACATTGCATTTGCAGTACATGACTAGCCCCTACATTACTCCAACACAACAATAATACCCTCTACCACCTTGCACATTACATTTATAGCTGTGCCTCCATGCACATTACTTTAATTCATGATATATACTTTGCATTCATATGACTAACTATATTACAATATCTATTACTATATTACATTAATACCCTCCCTCACACATTACATAAAGAGCCAATTATGAACTCTCAAATTGCAATTATATCCAAATAATAATACATTACATCAATACCCTCCATAAACACAAAATAGTATCACCCACTGCATTTCATTAATACCCCTCAACCAACTCCCACATTACACTAATAACCAAATTACATGTAGTGGAAAGGAGGTACAGGAGGGGTGCCAGCCCATTGCCTTAATGGCTGTGCACCCTTGCTGTTCCTGAAAGGGAGCTTAGCCAGTCAGGACTAGAGGCTGTTTCCTGATAACTCATTTGGATATGTCATTTTTTATCTTATGCATGGAAAGGTTCCAGTGAAGGAAGGAAATTACATTTTGCCATCACTTGTTTCCTAAACTGCAAGCACAGCGTGATTACTGAGCTGGGCCTGAAAAAAAGTGAATGCATTCTAAAGGAAAGGCACCACCTACTCCTTCTTTTAGCCTCCATCTTGATTTAAACTTGCATTTATGCTCCAACCAGGGAATACCACCTAAAACTTAATGATACAGATTGCCAGTATGAAGGAAGTTTGTTTGTCTGCTCTTTCCCCTTAGAAAAAGATAACCTACTACCATAGGCAAAGACAGCCCATTAGGCTCACCTAGGCCCGTATTCAATTTGAGGTGAAAAGTCCGGCCTCCTTTGCCTGTTTTGCAGGGAAAAACTATCGCGTGCTTCCTCGCTGATCCCCGTATTGAAGAAAACACCTGCCACTTATTTGGGAACTTATTTGGGAACTCCTTTGGAATCAATTTCACTACTTTAGAAGTTTGTCCCTCATTTGGGGTGTCCCAATTTTTTTTTTTGACACACATTACTTTTAGGGGACATTCCCAAGGGTGCAGGCTGTTTTTTTTAAGCCTGCACCCCTAAACTGCAATTCTGCATTTTTTTGCCACATTTTCAGTGGAGAAAACTTATACCCATTTTTTTACAAAGACTTTTCGCACCGGCGAAAAGTCTTTGAAATTTATTACGGAGATAACTGAAACAGGTGAAAATGACAGGCGAAAATGATGGGTTTTTGCCTCAAATTGAATATAGGCCCTAACCTCTAGACTTGCTTTGCATTAAAGAAATTGGCATCATGTCACATGGTTCATATGAGTAAGCACTTAGGGGTATATTTACTAAAGTGGAGGCTTATAGAAATGGAGGTGTTGTCCATAGAAACCAATCAGATTCTACTTATTTATTTAGCACCTTCTAGAAGATAATAGCTAGAATCTGATTGGTTGCTATTGGCAACATCTCCACTTCTATAAACTAGAGATGAGCGGGTTCGGATTTCATTGATCCAAACCCACTCGAGTTTAGCAGATCTGAGTTGGATCCAAGTAGGCTCAATTTTTCCCGACTGACTCTGATCTCAAACTGAGGCAAAACTATAGAGTCTGAAATTTCATGGTTCACGAGCTTTTGTCTCTAAGATCAATGTAGTATATAAGGGACCATGCGATGGACGCCATTTCACTCCGGCTGTGGTGACTGAACAGGGAGGGTTGGTAGTGTAGGGCTGGGAGAGGTGCTGTCTGCTGTGTCATTCTGGGCTGGTGCTGTCACTGTGCTGTCTGCTGTATTCATCTGGGCTGTTGCTGATCTATCTGTGCTGTCTGTGCTGTCTGCTCTGTCCTGGGCTGGTGCTGCTGATCCATTCTGGGCTGGTGCTTTGCTGTCTGCTGTGTCCATCTGGGCTGGTGCAGAACTAAATATACATCTGGGCTGGTGCTGTATCCATCTGGGCCCAAGTTCTGGACTCAAAAAAAAAAAAAAAAATATATATATATAGTAAAAAAAAAAAATCAAGTGTCTTTTATTTTTTTCTGTGTGTGTGTGTGCATGCATGTTAGGCTTAACCACAGTACCACACAAGATCCAGCCAGCAACACAAGTTGCAACCTAGTGCTGCCCAACTCCAGACGTGCTAAAAAAATCAATAAAAAAAAATGTATTTTATATTTTTCTGTGTGTATGTGCATGCATGTTAGGTATAACCACAGTACCACACAAGATCCAGCCAGCAACGCAAGTTGCAACCTAGTGCTGCCCGACTCCAGTCGTGTTAAAAAAAATCATTAAAAGTGTATTTTATATTTTTCTATGTGTGCGTGCGTGTTAGGCTTAACCGCAGTACTACACAAGATCCAGCCAGCAATGCAAGTTGCAACCTAGTGCTGCTCAAGTCGTGCTAAAAAAAAAATCAATCAAAGTGTCTTTTCTATTTTTCTGTGTGTATGTGTGCTTACGTGTTAGGCTTATCCGCAGTACTGCACAAGATCCAGACAGCAATGCAAGTTGCAACCTAGTGCTGCCCGACTCCAGTTGTGATCAATCTGTGCTCTGGGCCCAAGCTCTAGAGCATAAAAAAATCAAAATCAATTGTCTTTTTTATCTTTTACTGTCTCTGTGTGTGTGTGTGTGTGTGTGTATCCAGCCAGCAATGCAAGTTGCAACCTAGTGCTGCCTCACTCCAATCATGATCAATCTGTGCTCTGGGCCCAAGTTCTGGAGCTGAAAAAAAATAAAAATCAATTGTCTGTTTTTCTAAAAATTGTCTGTGTGTCTGTGCATGTTAGGCTTAGCCACACAAGATCTAGCAAATTGGCAACGCAATCTAGTGCTGCACAACTCCAGTCGTGATTAATCTGTGCTCTGGGCCCAAGTTCTGGAGCTGAAGAAAAATATAAATCAATTGTCTTTTTTTCTAATAATTGTGTGTTTGCATGTGTGTTAGGCTTAACTGCAGTACCGCACAAGATCCAGCCAGCAATGCAAGTTGCAACCTAGTGCTGTGCGACTCCAGTCATGATTAATCTGTGCTCTGGTCCCAAGTTCTGGAGCATAAACAAAATAAAAATATATTGTATTTTTTTTTGTCAAATTTTATTTGTGTGCATGTCAGCCACACCTGGCTGTCACTGTCATCAGCGTAGGTGTGCAGCGGTGCTGTGCTCTTGTCTGTCAAGGGGCTGATGCCCTAAATAATAAACAATTTTTATTGTGTGCATGTCAGCCACACCTGGCTGTCACTGTCATCAGCATAGGTGCGCAGGGGTGCTGTGCTGCTGTCTGTCAAGGGGCTGCATGAATATTGCAATGAAAACCTTTTTTTTAAGTTATTGGGTTACAAAAGTTGTTTTTTTTTATTTTAAGCATATCAGAAATATTATCCTAACAGCTTATAAAGTTATATGCTCTAAAAAACTAAAGCCTATATTTATTTACAAACCTATATAGAGTAGACATCCTAAATTCTAAAACTATTCTATTCAGAAATGTAAACCTCAGTCAGGAGAGGCCTCAGAGAACATGAAAAAAGATGCTCTAGTTGCTGAACTTTTCCCATCATGTTCTGCAGTGTGGAAAGGTTTCATTCACATGTCTTCTATAAAGCAGTTCAAAGTTACAGCCTTCAAAGTGTCTGGCTATAACACCCACCTTTGTCACTAATTACCAAAGATTATTACAAGCAAAGTATTCATCTGTCCGGAATCTGTCTGAGAATTCATGGATCGTATTTGGCCTGAATGCACTGAGACATCCAGTGATTCTGTCACTGTGTTCTGTAGCCAACTTTATTCCTACCTGAATCACAAAGTGAAATATGGAAAAGTAAGCAAAGACAACATGGAGCCCTTTGTTCTTCTGCTGCCTGCATGCCAAACAATACCTCCCAGACTACACCCACTGGGGGGACCAGGTCTTGATAATGACCATCCCCATCTGTTGCTAGGCCTTCTTCTTCCAAACCATCCATCCTGGAGTTCCTGTCCAAAAACGGTGAGCAGGGTACAGAAAGAGGAGTTAGATGTCCCTGATGACATTTTATTTTCATCTATAATAGATGATGTGGAGAGATAAGAGCTTCAGATGTTGGAACAGGGGCTCCTACCTATTTTGCTTCCCTCCAGAGAACAGAACTCTGTTCCTCAGGAAGTGTCTATGCCTTAACTGATAGGTAGGTAGTCTCTGTCTGTTGACAAACACCCTTCAGGAGATGGCAACCCAAAATAACTACTATAATAATGTGTCCACTGATAACCAGCCTGATCCCTTAACAGCAACATACCCCATATGGCCAACTCATCACTTTGCAGTTTGCAGCCTCCTCTTCCTTATGGCACTAATCCAGTCACCATGGTTGATCAATCAGCCATGTGTGGTCCACCCAATTTTTGTCCTTCTACATTCTAACATATTCACATATCTAAGAAGTGGACAGTGGGAACAATGGCAATTTGAAGGCCACTAACTAACTCTGTTTTTTTAATGTCCCTGTACAGGTTGGAAAATTCCATTGCAGAACAGAAGGTTTGCAAAGGATTATTTAAGTCAATTGTTTATTTATTTTTTTTAAAGCACGCTTCTTGGTCCCTTTCTGGGATGAAAAAAATCAACTCCCAGCAAGCAGGCATGGCGCTCAGGAAAGAATTCCCAAGAAAGACACAACGTAAGATTTAAACCTTAATTCTGAAATGTTGCATTTGCTGCTCTGTTCTGCTTGTTCACATATATCATATAGTTAAGTGAACAGTGAGAACAATGGCAGTTTGAAGGCCACTAACTAAATCTGTTTTTTTTATGTCCCTGTACAGGTTGGGAAATGCCTTTATAGAAGATTTGCAAAGCATTATTTAAGTCAATTGTTTATTTTTTTTTGGAAAGCACTCTTCCTGGTCCCCTTCTTGGATGAGGAAATCAACTCCCAGCAACAGCCTTGCTCAAGGATTCTTCTGTGGCAAGGACTTATGTAAATGTACTGCATCACATTTTTTTGTAAATGCTTCCTCCCCTACCCTTCTCCCTCATAAATATTCTTTTGAATAAAATAACAAAATTAAATTTAATACCAATCAACCCTTCCTGTCCCTGCCCTACCTTCAACTACATACATACTCCAACTCCCTCAGGCCTCTCTTGATTAATAAAAGTGTTTCCTGATGTGCCATGTTTGAAGTTTGTGCCGCCCACTGCTGCAGATTAGCTTAGTCAGCCAGCTATCTTGGTGCAAATTTTGGGCCTAAACTAGATGAACAAATCAATGTTGTGAGCTGGTCAAAATTGACTGAGGTTATTAATGCTGTAGGAACAAAAAAGGTCCATTTTACGTAATTTTAGCTGTTTTTTTTTAATGAAAAAATCCAGATCCAAAACCAAAACACGAAAACAAAACACATAGGTGAGGTTTTGGCAAAACCAATCCAGATCCAAAACCAGGGGAGATCCAGATCCAAAACCAATACATGGGGGTCGGCGCACATCTTTACTATAAACCTGCACTGTAGTAAATATACCCAGGGGCACCGAGAGGGTGGTGCAGGAACTAATTACCTGGGTCCAATGCCGCTCCCCTCCCTCTTACCTGTCAGCAGCCAAGTAGTCTCCTCTCCTCTGCCTGTGGGGGGAGTGATCACACTGATCACACCCGCCTGGATTTGTGCTGGTCTAAGGGGCTCCCAGCATCCCCCTTCCAAGCTGGGTGGCTCTGCAAATAGTGTATTTTTTTTCTAAGGAGGCATGGCCACATCTCCCGCAATTAGGCCATGCTCCTGATGATAATGGGGCCTGAGCCAGCTCTCTATGGCCAGGAATATACCCCTCAGTGCTATTTTAGCACCTAGATAGCAGGTAATGATGCATTTGGAGAGCCCAGGACTAGCAAGAGAATGACTAGGAATTATGTTGTAGCAATAAAATACCCATCACTATCATAAAACTACATTTTCACTGATCATATCACTTTTCTCCCTTTAATAAATATGTAACTTTGATATGCTAAAAATATAGCTTTTGATCCTGGTACAGTGACTATTGACTAAAATGATATATATATATAATATAAATATAATCTACATAATAATTATTCACAAAGTAAATTTTAGTGTTCATTTTTACAAACCTAACCAGGTGACTTTCTGCAGGTTGCTCTCTTATTTTGCTTTCTTTTTCAATGTCTTCTGTTTAGTTCACAAGCAATGTGATATCCATCGGTCTATTAAATTGTTGTTACAATTTCCAGTGACCACATCTAATAAGCCATCTACAACTCAGGCTACAAGGTCTTCTGCCATTAACAACTGCCCATTGTTCACTTAGAGCTAACTTGCTCACCGGTACTAAGGTGGCCACCTGGACTTACTGCTTGGAGTAGTAGCAGCATACAGGGGTGTTGGCTGGAATCCTGTGATGAGGGAAAGAGTTTAGAAGTGGTGTAGTTTCAGAGAGATGCAGCTTGTGTGCCGATGGTGTGGCCAATGTGCCAATGATGCGGCAAATGTGCTGATGGTGTCACAAGAGCTGATGGTAGAAAGCTGATAATGAGTGTTTCAGCTTTGGTGCAGCAAATGTGCCAATGGTGTGGCTTGTGTGCCGATGATGCAGCTATAGCCAATGGTAGTTAATAGTTGATGCTGTGGCTTTGGGAGCTGATGGTGCAGCAAATGTGCCAATGTTTCTGCTTGTGTGCCGATGGTGCAGCAATAGCCAATGGTAGATAGTTAATAGTTGATGCTTTGGCTTTGGGAGCCGATGGTGTGGGAAATGTGCCGATCAGTGACTTATGTGCCGCTGGTGCGGTAATAGTCGATGGTTTATAGGTAATAGCTGATGCTGAAGTTTTGGGAGCTGATAGTGTGACAAATATGTCGGTGATGCGGCAAATGCACTGATGGTGTGGCTTAGTTGCCAATAGTGCTGAAATAGCCAATGGTAGACAGTTAATAGGATATGCTGCGACTTTGGGAGCCAATGGTGCGGCCAATGTGCAGATGGTGTGGCATAGCTGATGGTAGACAGTTGGTTTTAGGTGCTGCAGCTTTGAAAGCCGATGGCAGCACAGTTGTATTGATGCAGCCAGGAACCCGTAGAAGAAGCTGGAGAGACAGGGACAGCATGGAAGCTGCTGGTGTGGCTGACATGTCAAAGGTGCTGCAAAAGCCGATGGTAGAGAGTAGATATTTGGTGCTGCGGCTTGGAGAGCTGATGGCCGCATGGTGGTATATCTGTGGCTAGGAAGCCGTAGGGAAGCTGGAGAGCCTGGGACAGCATGGAAGCTGCTGGTGTGGCTAAGGTGCCACTGGTGTGGCGAAAGCCTTTGGTAAAGAGTAGGTAGTAGGTGCTGTGGTTTTGAGAGCCAATGGCAGCTTGGTGGTCTAGGTGCAGCTAGGAAGCTGTAGAGAAGTTGGAGAGCTGGAGACAACATGGAAGCCACCATGAGGAGGAAAAAAACACAGACCATGCAGTCAAGCCAAGGGAATCCACAGATACACTATAGTCACTGAGGTGGCAAAAGTCCAGTGTATACAAATAGGAGGAACCACCAATCATGCTACAGTGTGGATGACATGTCACTTCCTAAGGCTTGCCGATCACCTAGAAACAGGAGAATCTGGAGTAACCCTGTCCTGACTGGTATACTGCTTGAGGGAGACAAGTTGTTACCGTGACTTGTAACAGTATTCCCCCCTTGATATGGGGTTGAAGATCCACCAGCACCTGGCTTGTCTGGAAAACCTTGAAAGAAAAGGCTTCTCAGCCTGGGAGCATGTAGAGCAGTTTCAGGGACCCAGGAGCATTTCTCCTTACCATAGCCCTTCCAGTGAACCAAGAACTGCAGGCAAGCTGGGGAAGCCTTGGCTGGGTGCAGCTTTTTTCAAAGTGCAGTGTTTTTAAGTGCATAACTAGTGTTAGACCTGCGTTAAACTGAGGAGAAACAGAAGGAGAAAAGATCCATCCAGCAACAAACCTCAACAATCTAAAGACTCACACTACAACTGGACTCCCTGTACAATCATGGCAAGAACACTTCTATTGCTATTAATAATGCTGGCCTTCTGATTCTCACATACAATTCAATGCTTATCATACTTTTTCCCATGTCATTTTACATCTATCTACTTTGAAACACTGTCCTTTATCTCAGCATTCCTGCCTAGCCTCACATCCTCTATCTGCTTACAATCTGCATTATTTTTCAAATTCTGCACACATTAGATCCCCACTTTTATTACTCCCTTTAACAATCTTGTTAATCTGCATACATATTGATACACTGTTTTTTGATACATCACTGTTTTTTTTCACTTGCATTACTACAAATTTCTTGCACTCATATCTCATTTACATTTCCAAATTTCATTCCTCTTGTTTACTTATAAACACCATGACAAGGTTTTCGTCAACTCCCTTCTTCACTCAGTCTCTACTTAATCCTCTGTTCTGCCCCCTGCTTCCACCTTTATCCTTTCCCCCTTATCTCTTCCACCTCCTCCTTCCCTTCTCCCCCCTCCTCTGTCTGCCTACTCTCCCCTCCTCTCCCATTACTCCACTTTCTTCCTGTTCTACCCCCCCATTGTCCTACTACCCCACCACTAAACCCTCCTCCTACACTCCTCTCCCTGTCACTTCACCCCACTGCCATCCACATCTCCCTCCCTGCCCACCTCCTACAGGTTCCCTTTCTAGCTCAGGTGCCCGCACCATCACTAAACTCTATTCATATCGGTCCCCCAAATTAATCTTACCTCCACATTACAGCAACCCTCACCTCTTCATTTGGTCTCGCCCAATGGACCTCCTCACCCTCCCATGTGAGTGGGCACTCACTTGACCTGGTCTTTACTCACCGTTGAGATATTTCTGATTACTCCAATTGCCCATTCCCCCTCTCTGACCATCACCTTCTCTCTTTTAACCTATCCCTCTCTCCTTCCCCTCCTTTACCTCCTAAGGCTACCATTACTAAGCGTAATATTGAGGCTATTGACACTGTTGCTTTTTCCTTCCTGCTGGACTCTCTTCTCTCCCCTATCATTTCTCTCTCCTGTCCTGAACAAGCTACTTCCCTGTACAATTCCTCCCTTACTTCTGCTCTTGATTCTGTTGCTCTAGCAATAACCACTCACCCTCGCAGATCCACACCACAACCATGGCATTCCAAATGCACCAGATACCTACAAAAGTGTTCAAGAATTGCAGAGCTTCAGTGGAGAAAGTCACGCTCTAAGGCTGACTTCCTCCATTTCAAATTTATTCTCTCTTCCTACAGTGCTGCCCTGTCTCTCTCCAAACAAACATATTTCAAGAACCTCATCTCC
This sequence comes from Taudactylus pleione, assembly GCA_031769625.1. Classification (NCBI taxonomy): domain Eukaryota; kingdom Metazoa; phylum Chordata; class Amphibia; order Anura; family Myobatrachidae; genus Taudactylus; species Taudactylus pleione. Next base: position 7,585,987 of record JAUIMM010000258.1, read on the forward strand.
TCCCAGTCCTCAAACCCCCGGCGTCTCTTTGCCACTTTGAACTCACTACTCTGCCCTTCCCCTCCTTGCCTTCCCTCCTCGCTCTCTGCCCTCGACTTTGCCACCTACTTTACATCTAAAATTGACTCCATACGTGAGGACATCATATCCCATCAGACCCTCAGCACTCCTCCCCCTCCTTGCCCTTACCACCCCTCCCCTTCTGTCTCACCAACTCTGACATCCTTCTCCCCTGCTTCTGGAGAGGAAGTCATGGCCCTCATCCGGTCCTCCCCTCCTTCCTCCTCCCCTCTTGATCCTATCCCTTCCTGTCTCCTCTCCCACCTGTCTCTTTCTGCCTGTTCCCATCTGGCTCACCTCCTTAATCTCTCCCTATCATCTGGCACTGTCCCTTCTGCATTCAAACATGCTCTTGTCTCCCCCATTCTTAAAAACCTACCCTTGATCCTAACATACTTTCCAACTATCGACCCATCTCTCTTCTCCCTTTTGCTTCCAAACTCATTGAGTGTATTGTCTACAACCGCCTTACCACCTTTCTTTCCTCCCACTCCCTCCTTGACTCATTTCAATCTGGCTTCCGATCTCTCCACTCCACTGAAACTGCCCTCACGAAAGTCAGCAACGACCTCCTTGCTGCCCAATCCAAGGGCCACTACTCTCTACTCATTCTCCTTGACCTCTCTGCTGCATTTGACACTGTAGACCACCCTCTCCTCCTGCAAATCCTTTACTCTCTCGGTTTATGTGACACTGCCCTCTCCTGGCTTTCCTCCTACCTCTCTGATTGTTCCTTCGCTGTGTGCTCTCATGACTCCTCTTCCCCTCCACTTCCACTAAAGGTAGGAGTTCCCCAAGGTTCCGTTCTTGGACCTCTCCTTTTCTCCCTATATACATCCTCTTTAGGTGAACTCATTAACTCCTTTGACCTCCAATATCATCTCTATGCAGATGATACTCATATTTACCTTTCCACACCTGAGCTCTCCCACTCGCTCCTCACCCATATCTCCAATTGTCTCTCTGCTGTCTCTTCGTGGATGTCCCAGCGCTTTCTTAAACTTAACATGTCTAAGACTGAGCTGATCATCTTCCCACCCTCTTCCACTACATCACTTTCCACAATTTCATTATCTATTCATGGCAAAACTGTCTCCTCTAGCCCCAAAGTGTGCTGTATTGGAGTTATCCTAGACTCCTCCCTCTCCTTTAAACCGCACATTTAGTACCTCTCGCAGTCCTGCCGTTTTCACCTAAAAAATATCTCCAGGATTAGACCCTTCCTCACCCAGGATGCCACTAAAACCCTCATCCACTCACTGGTCATATCAAGATTGGACTACTGTAACCTTCTCCTAGCTGGCCTCCCAGTCTCTCACCTCTCTCCACTACAATCTGTTCTCAATGCTGCTGCTCGGCTCATCTTCCTCTCCAGACATTCTACATCTGCTTCCCCTCTCCTTCAAGCCCTACACTGGCTCCCCTTCCCCTTCAGATGCCAATTCAAGGTTCTTACATTTGCCTACAAAGCCCTCACCAAATCCTCTCCCGCATACATTTCTGACCTTCTCTCCCTTCACACTCCCGCCCGCCCACTTCGCTCAACTAATGCATGCCGCCTCTCTTGCCAACTGATTACTTCCTCCCACTCCCGCATCTGAGATTTTGCCTGTGCTGCTCCCTACCTTTGGAATGCTCTCCCTCTCCCTATCAGACTCTCCACCTCTCTACAAATCTTGAAACGGGCTCTCAAGACCCACTACTTCATCAAGGCCTTTCAGCACTCATCCTAACCCACCTCATGCTCTTTCCTTCCTATCTTCCCCTTCTGTGTCATGCCTGTCTGTCTGCCCCTCCCCTTAGAATGTAAGCTCTCATGTGCATCTCTTTACATTTTCTTCTACTCTCTACTCCCCATTAGGGCACCTAACATGGGACCACCAACTCCCAGCAGCTTATTGTGAGTGCTTTAATCACTATTTCAGCAATGTATATAAGTCGTGTCCTTGTCCTGCACTGTAATGTACTGTAAGTTACTTGTGTCTAGTTCACCTATTAGTTCTATGTACTATGTAAGGTGCTGCAGAACACTTGTGGCGCCATATAAATAAAGGATAATAATAATAATAATAACCCCTGGAAATTCTAGAGTTCAAGATTTTCTCCAATACAAACTCATGTTGCCTGTGGACCACAACTGAAACAGACCTGGATGAGAACGTAGATTTGAACTTGGCTTAACAGAAGACTGGTTTGAGCAAGGAACAGTGCAAAATATTGTTGATACAAAGATAGTTGGAAATTGAAGTTTGAAGGCTACCAGGTTCACCTGTGAAATGATACGAAATGGACTGATGAACCTAGGACCCAACTTCTGCATAGGTTGGCAGAGTTTAATGTTTTTGGTGGAGATCCAAACCAAGTCACCCTTCATAAATCCACATAACCTCCGATACTTGTCAGCAGAATTTTTGGAGGGGAGGATACATTCCGAATGCTTTGATGAACCTTACTCTAAATATGATGGAGCCGAGAGACAGAAGGTGAGGCTGATGAACTGGAGTCAAAAGAGTTTGCCCTCAGATGTTGCCCTGTGACACAAAAGAATGGGGATACCGAGGAGCAGAATGGCATGAATTGGTTAAAGCAAACTCAGCAAGCAGTAGATGGGATACCCAGTCATTATGACACTTGGAGACATAACAGCATAAATATTGCTCCAGACACTGGTTGGCATGCTCAGTCTGTCCATTGTACTGTGGATGGTACCCTGAAGAGAGGCTCAGGTCAATGCCCAAGGAAGCACAGAAGGCTCTCCAGAACTGTGCCACAAACTGTGTTCCTCGATCCAACAAGATATTCATTGGTAAGACATGTAAAGAAAGATATGTTGGTGAAATAGGCTGGAGAATTCTTTGGCAGAAGGGAGCTTTGGCAATGGTATGAAGTGTGCCATTTTGCTAAAATGGTCCACCACCTTCCAGATCATGGAACATTGAGCAGACATTGGGGGATCAAATTTAACATCCATGGCAATGTGAGTCCAAAGTCTACATGTATGGAAAGCAGAAATAACAGACCTGAAGGAGCTTTCCAAGGTGTCTTATTCCGGGCACAGACCTCACATGCCAGGACAAACTCATGCACATCTTTGGTCAACGAAGGCTACCAAACAGAGCGGGAGAGCAACTCTAAGGTCTTACTGATGCCTGGTTGACCAGAAGCTTGACAAGCATGAAAATCCAGTAGGACAGATCTTCTAAATCTTTCTGGAGTGAACATAAGACCAGAAGGCTTATCAGGAGGTAATTATGTTTGACAGGCCCGAATGAGATCAGCCAGATTTTGGGCAATGACACAATGTAAGGAATCCATAATAATAGCTTTGTCTGCCATGGAGACATGTTGTATAGGTTCAAAGCTCCTGTATAGGGTGTCAGCCTTGGTATTCTTTGAACCAGGATGGAAGGAGATGAGAAAGTTGAACTGGGTTAAAAATAATGCCCAACTTGCTTGCAGCGAGTTCAACCTTTTTGCAGACTGAATATAAGAAAGGTTCATAAGCCAGTGTTTCGCCCCTTCCAGCCAGTGTCTCCAGTAATCGAAGCCCATGTAATTGCTAGCAGCTCTCAATTTCCCAAGTCATAGTTGCATTCAGCAGAAGAAAATTTGTGAGAAAAGAATGGGTGCAACTTATCAGAAGGATCTTTCTGTGATAAAATGGCTCCAGCTCCTATTTCAGAGGCATCCTCTTCCAGGACAAATTGAAGGTCAGGACCAGGATGTCAGAGAACTGGCGCCTGGGTGAATGCAACCTTGAACCTTTTGAAGGACTGAATTGTTTTTGATGACCAATTTATGGTGTCCGCTACTTTCTTGGTCAATTCCATGATGTGTGCCACAATAATGGAAAAAGAACTAATGAATTTGCAATAGTAATTGGAAAAACCAAGGAAACATTAGACAGCCTTGAGAGAAGTTGGTTGAAAACCACTTCAGTATAGCCTCGACTTTACCAGGATCCATCAAAAATCCCTGGGATGAGATGGTATATCCCAAAAAATAAACCTGAGTGACATCAAAATCACATTTATCCAACTTGGCATACAGGTGATTCTCGCATAGCTTTTGAAGAACATGATGCATGTGCTGATGATGTTGATCCAGTGAAAAAATGAGCGAATACCCCCAGAAACTCTCGGAGGACATCATTAATAAGGTCCTGAAAAACTGCCGGGGCATTAGATTAGCTGCATGGCATGACCAGATACTTTTAATGCCCCGAGTGAGTACTGAAGGCCATCTTCCCCTCGTCCCCATTTCTGATTCGAATTAAGTTATATGCCCCTCAAAGGTCAATTTTGGAGAACATGTTAGCCTGGCACAGTTGGTCAAACAGTACAGGGATGAGAGGTAATGGATATGAATTTTTGACGGTGATGTTATTAAGCCCTCTATAGCCGATACAGAGACTAAGAGATCCATCCTTCTTTCCTACAAAGAAAAAGCCAGTTCCCACTGGTGACTTAGAGGGATGGATGAACCCTTTAGCCAAAGCATCTTAGATGTACTCTCTCATTACCTTTTCCTCCGATATTGAAAGGGAATGTGGAGGAAGGACATCCGCAAGCTTTTTAGAAAAGACATCAGCATAATCACGGTATTGGAGTGAAATGGCAAGATGAACCTTAGCAGCTGCAGGTTGAACTGTCCGAACAGGGAGTGCTAGACATCGGGTCTGACAAACATGAGTCCATTTTATGATTTCCCCAGAGGACCAATCTACTATTGGGTTATGTTCCTTGAGCCCGGGGAGATCGAGAACAACAGGGTTGAAGGGACAATGGATGAAAAAGAAGGACATGGTGTCTCTCTGCAAAATTCTGACTGACAAATGTAGAGGAGGTGTTTTAAACTTAACATGACCTGATGAAATCAATCCATCCAGTCAACAGATTGGGATTTTCTGATCCAAATGGATAGCTGGAATACCCAGTGTGTGGAAGAAAAGGAAATCCATGAAGTTGCCAGCCGCCCCACTATCCAAAAATGCCAAAGTAGTCAGAGTGGAGTTAGCAAGTTGGATGGATGCTGGAACTAACACTGAGTTTTGTAGGAAATGGGAGTCAGGCCTAAGTGTAATTCCTCCTAAACACCTAGGCCTTGCATTTTACCAGTTTAAGCGGACAATTATTCACGGTATGTCCCTTGTCTCCACAATACATACAGAGGCCTATGAACCCTCTTCTGCATCTCTCTTCAGCTGATAAGCAAGATGCACCAATCTGCTTGGCTCTTCTGTGTCCAAAGGTGGAACCCAACTGAGAGAATGAGGCAACATGGTGGGAAGGTTCTGTTCTCTTCTTTGTTCCCGTAGACACTGGTAAATCCTAGTGGCCTCCTGCTTGAGATCATCCAAGGACTCAGAAGGAGAATACTGAACGAGAATGTCATTGATGGCCTTAGAGAAACCGAGATGGTATTGGCTGCATAGAGCCAGATCATTCCAACCCGAGTCAGTTGGCCATCTGCGGAATTCTGAGGAGTAATCTTCTGCCACCTTATGACCCTGTTTGAGGGAACATAATTTGGACTCAACCAGGGCAGTTTGGTCCGGGTCATCATACAATTAGCCCAAGGCTGTGAAGAAGGCATCAATGGTCTCTAATGCAGCAAGGGTTGAGGACAACCCAAAGGCCCAAGTCTGTGGATTCCCCTGAAGGAGAGAGATAACTGTTCCCACTTGTTGCAACTGTGTCCCTGAAAAGACTGGACAAAGCCAGAAGTAAAGTTTGCAACTTTAGCGGAAGTTTAAAAACTGTTGGCAATCCCCAGAAAACCAATCCGGCAGGTTCATTTTCAGTTTCTGGATAGGAACGGGAAGAACAAGAGAACGGCTCTTTTTGACACATAAGGAGAGCTCCTAGACCTTCTGAATGAGAACTTGAATTTGAGCTGCAAGCACCTGGGCAGGGTTCTGCGCCTGTTTCATGTTAATCCGAAGCTATAAATCAGATATAACTCTTTCTTACACTACTATTTGGGCTGACTATAATGTTATGATTTCCAGTGAACCCCCATAGTAAGCATCTAGAACTCCTAGGCTATGAGGTCTTCTACCATTAACAACCACCCGTTGTTCCCTTAGAGCTAACTTGCTCACTGGTACTTAGGCGGCCACCTGGACTTACTGCTCGGAGTAGTAGTAGCTTACAGGGGTGTCGGCTGTAATCCTGTGATGAGCGAAGAGTTTAGAAATGGTGTAGTTTCAGAGAGATGCAGCTTGTGTGCTGATGGTGCGACCAATGTGCCGATGATGCAGCAAATGTGCCGATGGTGTGGCAAGAGCCAATGGTAGAAAGCTGATAATGAGTGTTTTGGCTTTGAGAGCCAATGGTGCAGCAAATGTGTCGATGGTGCAGCAAGTGTGCCGATTGTGTGCTTGTGTGCCGATGATGTAACTATAGCTGATAATGGACAGTTAATAAAAGATGCTGCGGCTTTGGTAGCCAATGGTGCGGCAAATGTGCCAATGGTGCAGCTTATGTGCCAATGGTGCAGCAATAGCAAATGGTAGATAGTTAATAGCCGATGCTGCAGCTTTGGGAGCCTATTGTGTGCCAAATGTGCCAATGATGCGGCAAATGTGCCGATGGTGTGGCTTATGTACCAATGGTGTGGCAATAGCTAATGGTAGACAGTAACTAGGAGATGCTGTGGCTTTGGGTGCTGATGGTGCTGCAAATGTGCCAATGGTGTGGCAATAGCCGATGGTAGACAGTTGAAGGTGCTGTAGCTTTCAGAGCTGATGGCAGCACAGTTGTATTGATGCGACTAGGAAGCCATAGAAGAAGCTGAAAAGCTGAGGACAGCATTTAATCTGCTGATGCAGCTAAGGTGTCAAAGGTGTGGCAACAGCTGATGGTAAAGAGTAGGTAGTTGGTGCTGTGGCTTTGAGAGCCAATGGCAGCACAGTTATATAGGTGCAGCTAGGAAGCTGCAGGGAAGCTGGAGAGTCAGAGACAGCACGGAAGCTGCTGGTGTGGCTAAGGTGCCACTGGTGCAGTGAAAGCCAATGGTAAAGAGTAGGTAGTATGTGCTGCAGCTCTGAGAGCCAATGGCAGCATGGTGGTATAGGTGCGGCTAGGAAGCCGTAGAGAAGCTGGAGAGCTGGAGACAGCATGGAAGCCATGGTGAGAAGACAAGAATCTTCACCATGAGGAGGAACAGAACACTGACCATGCAGCCAAGCTGAGGGAATCTACAGATAAGCTATAGTCGGCGAGGAAGCAAAAGTCCAGTATGTACAAAATAGAGGCAACCACCAATCATGCTACAGTGTGGATAACATGTCACTTCTTAAGGCTAGCAACAGGAGAAACTGGAGTAACCCCATCCTGACTGGGTAAACTGCTCGAGGGAGACAAGTCGTGACGGTGACTTGTAACAATTGGTTAATGACTAAATGGGCAGCTGCTGGGGTTTTGCTCTAGGACCTCACTAACTTCTGATGATGTATTTTTATGCAGTGATCAAAGTGGGAATTTAGATGAATGGCAGGGGGGTGATCTAGACCTCTGATAGTGAATGGCAGGGGGGCGATCTAGACCCCTGAAGCTTTATGGTTTTTGAGTTGTAAATTAATTTTTGCCCAGCATTTGCAGGCTGCATTCAAAAGCAGTCAGTTTTACCAGAGCCATTAAGAGCCAGCCAAGGCCCCATTACTGATGAGGTGGTGTAGCCTAATTGCGGGAGGTGTGGCCATGCCCCCTTAGGGAAAACATTTAAAAAATGCAGTGCTTTGCACTGGGGGGCTCCTTTTAGCCAGCTCAAATCAGTGTGATCACCCTCACCCACAGGCAGTTCAGGTTACTGCTGCTGTTCAGCGGCAGCAGCAGTCTCCCTGGTCTCCCACTGGGCTGCTGACAGGTAAGAGAGGGGGGCCATGGCAACCACTGGGCACCCCCAATAAGCCCTGGGCATGGATATTTAGTACCTGCTCCCCCCCTCTCTGCCCCCCTTGAGTATTACTCTGCATGCAAACAAATAAATAAAACAAATTAAATGCATTTGCACCCTTTGCAGTGCAACACAGATTGTCCAGATACACAGTTACTTGCTCTTTTTTGCTTTACACCAACCTCAGAATCAGGACCAATATGTCTTTGTATGATTTTAAGAATTATGTTGAATAATAAATAAATAAATAAATAGTGGAAAACCAAGTCGTCTTATTCTGTTGAGGGGAAGTTTCTTATAAAGTTATGGTAAAACATTAGTTCCAGGTGAATTAAACCTTATGTGTATTTATTACTTACTGAGTTATACAGTGCAAGTACCACACATTTTTCTGTTGACTAAAATGCACTAATACTTATTATTATTATTATTAGCATTAGTATTTATTTATACATCTTTGCAATGCTGTATAGAGTAAACGTACCACACAGGGTAAATAAAGTAACAAAATAATATATATAATAGTTATATATGTAGGCATAGTTAATGCATATACCTATTGACTGATTTTGTGAGCTTTTCATGGCTACAACATTACTTTTTTGTATACATGCAAATCTTTTTGCACTCTGTTTCTTTGCTCAGCTGCAAATATGACTTGCACCTGTGTATGATTGGGTGGCTGGGATGGGAGCTATAATGTGCAAGTTGAAGGGAGCAGGGGACAGTCAGATGTGGTCAAAATACAGTAATAGTGTGGTGTGGGCATGTAGTCGCAAACTCACTGCATATCAGACTCAATTACATTTGTAAAGTGCAACAGAATATGCTGATGATATGAAAGTAAAGTTACTAAAGAATAATGCTTCAAATTTGTGAACTCTACATGTACAATATTTTGAACAGAGAATGAGGCTATGCCACTGGTGAAACAGTCAGGCATGAATCAACCGGAGACATGGTCAAGCAGTGACACTTGAAGAGAGTTGACAAAACTGGGGGACCAAGAGAGTGAGGGAGTTCAGTGCTTCCACGAAGATGGGGAAGGACAGTGCCATGGCAGAAGCCACAATGCCCACCCAACACCAAGTAAAGAGAGAGAATGGTAGCCCATCATAAAACAGCTGTGGCACTACAGAGCCCAACCAGGGTCTGTAATTGAGGAGCTGCTGTCTGAAAGGATAAAATTGCTTGTGAGGCTCATGGTGAAAATGTGTTGGTCTTTTTAAATGTTTGTCACTTTGCAATTACTACCTAAAAATGGTGCAGTACATAGTGATGTACACACTGCAACCTAAAATGTGCTGGAGTAGCAGTACAGGAGCATAACTACATTTTGAATATTTCAAAATAAAAGCTGGTCATGTTCCCAACTCATTCCAGCAATTTTGTTGGTCACTGTTTCTTTTCCCTCTCTCTTTACAAATTCTTATCATATCAAGTTTATGTAGTATAAATTTCTGGATACATCCTAGTTTTTATAACATTTCTAGAAAGTAGAAAATATTTTAATGTAAATTTAATGTAAACTTTTGACAACGCTATTAAGCAATCATAGCTAAAATGCACTGAGGTATATAGCATATCTGATACAATTCCTTGAAGCTTGACTTGCATAAAGTCCCTTGTTGCATTAAATTTAAACCAAATAGCTGGAAAGTGTCTATAGCTGGAATGTGTCTTGAGGCATAGCACAGTTTAAATATTTCCCTTGATATCTCTCACAGCAAGTTCATAATACTGTTTTCCATGATGGCAAAAGATACTTACCATATCACGCTGCATTGGACATAGTAGAAAATGTATTCTCAGTCCATTGACAGTTGTACTATGACTATTTCTACTTTTAAATCTGCACTTAGAATAACTAAAAATATCATAGTGTATATGTCTCTTGTGTCCTTCTATTGAACCATCTTGTCAATGAAACTCATAAAAAAATGTAACTTTTTACATTTATATTATTCCAAGGTTAATATATTAGCTCTAAGTTACTTCTCCCTTTTTTGTCTTCTTCCCTAATATTATGAAACTTTTTCCCTGTGGATAAGATGGTTTATACATTGGCATGCTAAGATGGTGACAAGACAGAATAGGAAAGAAGAAGTGTATTTGATATAGGCATTGTGTGATGCCCCCGGAATGTATATAGAACTTCACTAGGCTTTTCTATTTTTGCTGACTTTTCAAGCCTTTTGTAGGCTAAGGTAAAATGTGTAATAACTTTTCATGCATTTTCAATATTGTGTATCGCGATCAAAGACTACTGCATATAGTACATAGTACTACTATTAACAATCAGTCTATTATCTCTTAATAAATTGTATCATACGCAAAGAGGAAACTGAAACATTTAGTTTATACAGTATGGCAAGACCAGTTTATGCATTATAATATTTGAAAAATAATTCAGTGCATACCCAGAAAAGAAGCCACAGGCATATGCACCCATGCAGATTTATGAGAATTTTACACATTAGCGTGTATAAAAAGAGGAGGTATGGGGAGGGAAGGTATGTTCGCATAATTACAAAGAAATACAGAGGAAGCAGCACAGACATGCATCTACACCTATCCTAGTCATATTATTTGCAGGTGTTTAAGGGCAGGTGAAAATTAACATCATTGGTAATGATCACCAGCACTACCGAATTGTCTTTGATTGCTTGATGCTGATAGGTGCTTTTCTTAATTGTTTGTACATACAGTATATTTTGATTCACTTATATTTTGGGGGGTGGGTGTTTGGTACAGAAATGAAAAGTTGCAACTGTTGTATTAGAGAATATTTCTAAGTGTTTTTGAAGCTTATAAGAATTGTATTTTACTATATTTTATACCATTTATTTCTATTAAAAAAAATGTTTCCATTGACTATATGTTCCAAGCGCTGCTATATCTTTTTGTGTGATCCTTTACCTATATACCATCTGTATTATACCTATATAGTAACAAACTTAATTTTTAATTTCACTATGTTATCTTTTTGACAAACCTATTTAGTGGGCAGAGAAAAAATATATATAAAATGTAGTATATTTGTGATGACAAGTGAAGTCCTCTACCAAATGAAATTACACTTATTAGATATCTATTTTGATGAAAGCTTCATAGAAATGCATCTAATGTAAAGATCAGTGATTCTCCATGAGTACAACACTCAGTGACCCCTCCCCCCTTGCAATTGCACTGACATAAAACACAACAGACAGCATATACAATCCTCTAACCAAAAAATCTCTAAAACAAAGTAGACAGCCAGCATACAACAGAGAATTCTTCAGTCAATTTCCTCTATATCAGTGTTGGCTAACCTTGACACTCCAGCTGTTATGGAACTACATAACCCAGCATGCACTGCTACAGTTTTGCTATTAGGGCATGCTAAAACTGTGGCAGGGCATGCTGGGATATATAGTTCCACAACAGCTGGAGTGTCAAGGATAGCCAACACTGCTCTATATCTTCCTTCCAAAAAATCATCCTGGATCATTTCCCTTTTTTAACTCCATAAAACAATAGTGAGACTTTGTGCCAGTATTTCCACACCTGGAATGTTGTTAGTCTCCAAACAGATGTCAATATAAGAAGACAAAAAGTCCTTATGAGTTGTCTATATAGGTCCTCCACTCCTGGACATTCTTTGTTTGCTACCTTAACAGGATTCCCATAGCTTTTCAATATATACTATAAATATGTTTTTATCACAACTGTCTTTCCAAAGACAGTGGTAAATTTTCTTGCTCTAAAACTTTGATAACCCTATTTTCCATTGGCATTTGGATTTCAATTGGTGCACTAAATGGTGATAGGTAAACGCTAACAATCTAAGAAGACTGATTCTATGGCGTCTTTTTATCATCACATTTCTTCATAGCAGCTGTTCCTGTGCCAAAGCAATGCTGAATCGCTCCCATAATTTAGTTTCCACCACCACAACTCAAGGCACCTGATGATGAATAGGCCCCTATATTACTTAATGCTTTATTTGTTTTTGTCAATTATAAATCAAATTTAAGAATACTTTTGTGGCCATATTTTTTTGCCAAACATTCATAGCTTGTAAATATGCCTACTTAGAAAAAAATTAAAGTTAATTAGGTTATTTATCCTCTATGTAAGTATATTCAGTACAGGTGACTTAGTATATGATGATCCAAATATAATAATAAATATAATGGAAGCATAGTATGTTAATATGACCAATTGTTGGGAGTACTGGTAGAGCATTTTTCATAGATTGGCTTCTCAAATGGGCTGCTTTTCTGTAAGAGTTCTTGCTTGGGTGGAGTAATGTTTTAAGAATGGAATCTTGAGTTAAAACATTCACAAAGATTGATTAAAACTTTTTATTCTGTCCATTATAGTAAGTAACAAAAGTTAAGTCCACTCCTTTTTATAACAGTTTTTAGGGGTGTGGGGGCTAAAAATTCTCTCTTCTTTCTCTGTCTCTGCTTTATATACAATGCTAGGCTTATACCTAGTATACGAAAGTACTATTATATAAGCCATATGTGTAGTTTCTGACCCTCTTCAATTGGTACCCCATAATATAATGCAGCCATAATGTGAAGTATACTTTGAGGAATATTTTATGATTAGGAACCTATGGTAACACAGTATATAAAACAAAATGATTATGATGTTTTAAAAAATCTAATATTTTATCAGTGATTATCCTTTATTTATCTTCCTTCTTTTAACTTATCCCTCACTCCTTGTCCACCTTGAACCCCCAAGGCTACCATCACCAAGTGTCACCTTGAGGTTATTGACACATGTCCTTATACTCCATGTTTGTCTCACTTATCTCCCCCATTCTCTCTTCCCCTGACCAAGCTGTTTCTCTATACAATATCTCTCTTACTCCTGCTCTAGTCTCTGTTGCTCTGGCAGTCACTACTCATCTTTGTAGATCCACCCGTCAACTTTGGCATTTCAAATGCACCAGATACCTGCAAAAATTTTCACAAACTGCCGAGCAATAGTGGAGGGCATAGCGCTCAAATGCAGACTTCTTCCATTTCAAATGTATGCTCTTGACCTACAGTGCTGCTCTTTACTTCTCAAAACAGTCTTGTTTGAAGACTTTTATCTCCTCTCAATTCTTCAACTCCTATCATCTTTTTGCCATTTTTTTATCCCTCATCTGCTTGCCCTCCTCACCTCTCCTCATTTTCTAGCCTTTACTTCACCACCCACTTCACATCTAAAATGTAATCAATCTGTCAGACCCTCATCATCCCATGCTCTCCATTTTATCAACTTTGTCTTCTATATCTCCATTATCTGGAGATAAAGTCATTGCTCTAATCCATTCCTCAACCCCTCCTATTTCATCTTTGATCCTATCCCTTCCCACCTCATTTGCTCCATCTCTTCAATTGCTTGTTCCGATCTTGTCCATCTCTTCAACCTTTATCTCTATCAAACAATTTCCCATCTGCATTCAAGCATGCCCTTGTCTCCCCATTCTTAAAAAAACATGATTGATCCTGACACTTTTATTAACTAACACCCAATCTCTCTCCTCTCCTTTGTCTCCACATTTTTTGAGCCGATTATGTACAACCTTCTTGCTGCCTCACTTTTGTTCTAATTCCTGCTTGATCCATTTCAATCTGTCTTTTGTACACTCCACAGAATCTGCCCTTCACTAAAGTCAGCAATGACCTTCTTGTTACTAAATCCGAGTGCCCCTTATTTTTGCTCATCCTCCTCGGCCACTCTGCTGCTTTTGGCACTGTGGAACACCTTCTACCTTTTCAGATCCTTCACTCACTTGATCTGCATGATACCGCCCTCTCCTGGCTGTCCTTCTAGCTCTTTGACTTTTCTTTCTCTGTCTCATCTCATGAGTCCTCTTCTCCCCCACTTCCACTAACAGTAGATGTCCTCTAAGGTTATCATCTTGGAACTCTTATATTCTTCATTTGTACATTGTCTATAGGTAAGCTCATCAGCTCCTTTGGCCTCAAATATCATCTATATGCTGATGACCCTCAGATCTATCTCTCCTCCCCTGACTTTTCCCCCTTTCTCCTTGATTGTATCTCTAGCTGTCTCTTTGCTATTTCCTCCTAGATGTTCCAGTGCTGTCTTAAACGTAACATGTCTAAGACTGAGCTGTTAATCTTCCCACCCTCCAGAATAACCTCATGTCCCTTAATTTTATTATCTATTGAAAGCACCACCAGCTCTTCTAGTCTGCAAGTGCAATGTCTTGGAGTTATCCTTGACTCCTCCCTTAGATTTAGTATATTTTGCAGTCCTGCCATCTCCATCTTGAGAAAAATCTCCAGGGTCAGACCATTTAATACCCTGCAGTCACCAATATCCACTCACTGTCATCTCTAGACTGGAATACTGTAACCTCCTATTATCTGGCCTCCCTGTCTCCCACTTCTCTCCACTCTAATCTGTCCTCAATGCTGCTGCCTGACTGATCTTCCTCTCCAAAAGCACCCAGTCTGCCTAACCTCTTCTATGAGCCCTTTACTAGCTCCCATTGAAAACCCAATTCAAACTCCTCATGCTCACTTACAAAGTCCTCACCCAGTCCTTTTCTTGTAACATCTCTGACCTCGTCTCCCATTACACTCCTGCACACCCACTTTGCTCCACAAAGTAGAGCTGCTTCTTCTACCAACTGAATAATTCCTCCCACTCCTACAGTACATTCTAGATTTTTCCCCTGCTGTTCCCTACCACTGAAATTCTCTCCTTCTTCATATCAGTCTATCCACCTCTCTTCAAAAAACAGGCTCTCAAAACCTACATTTTTGGATCAAAGCTTTCCAGCTGTCAGCTTAACCCAACACTCCATGCTCCTTGCTCACTGTATTTCACTGTCTCTCCTCTCTGTGTCACCCTTGTCTATCTCCCACTAGATTGTAAGCTCTCATGACCAGAGCCTTCTTTTCTCATGTACTTTTTCTTCCCTCACTTATAACATGATCTCCTTCCCACTGCCAAAAACAGCACCAAAACTTTGGGTTTGGCTATCTTGCTGCTCATTTGGGTATTATGACTGCTGCTGCAACAGTGTTTATAAACCTTGTCAATGTTCTGCAATGTTTTGTACTGTATGTCACTTTTTTCTGGTTTTCTTCAGACTGTTTCTGTTTATGTATTCTGTAAAGTGCTGCAGACCCCTTGTGGCACCGGGATGTAGTTTTAAACCTGGCTATTGGGATGCCAGCACTCACAATGCTGGCACCGGAATCATGACACCAGTTGGAATCCCGGCACCAACACCCTGCCAGCATCCTGATGGTAAATAATGGGGTTATGGGGAGGGTTAAGGTTAAGCACTAGGGGGAGAGTTTGGGTTAGGCTCTAGGGGGAAGAATTTAGGCTGTGAGGGGAGGTTACTTTTTTGCACTAGGGGTGTGGTTAGGTTTGGCACAAGGAGGGGTGGATTAGGTTTAGGTAGCAAAGAGGGAGGATTAGGGCTAGGGGTAGGAATAAGGTTAGGATACTTACCAACAGGTATCAGTATCCTGATCCTGTCAGGATGCCGGCATCGGGATTCTGACTGCCAGGCATCATATAAATAAAGGATAATAATAATAATAATTAATAATAATTCACAGGATGTATTAATAAATTAAAATAATTAAAATAAATCTATTTTAATATCTGTTGGGTTTTCTTTGATGGATGAGTATGTACAGTCATTATTAATTATAAAATTCATTTTGATACTTTTCCGTCCATTAATCCCAATAACACCTTTCCTTTCAGGCTTTACAATGATTTTAAAGTTGGTCTTTCCTTCAGTGAAATATTGGGTTTATGATTGAGATTATAAAAGTAATCTCTAACTTTCCAAAGGTTTATATGAAACATAAACTCTCTGGAATAAATGTGAATTTATTTTTGAAAATATTTCCTGTTTATTGTTTCAGTTGGTATTCATTTTAATTATTATGTTTATGTAGTACAAAAATATTTTAAGCAGGTATTTTTTTTAGATTAATAAAATACTCAAATTTGTTAATCTTTTTTGCTTGTACAAATTTTTAAGCTCATTTAAAGAGATTTTCTTCATCTACAGTTAATGTATAGAATCTTAAATTGTAAACCTTCATATCATAGTTAATCTCTGTCTTTTAAATAGTTTGTTTCCTACTTTTGTGTTTTAGAACTCTGGGCTCGATTCAGACCCAGATGCATATGCTCATTCCCAGTGTATGCAAAGTTGGAACACAACCAACAAGGCAGGTGATCGCACGGCAAGGTATAAGCACGCCCACTATGTCTTTGCATGCATTCACTTTGTGTTTGTAGACAGCCACCAGCCTGTCTTAAGATGCCCACTTGTGCACATCATCTCCAGGAAGTGTATGCAACCATCGGTAGATCAGGTACCATTGCAAGTGAATGCAGCGCTCGAGGTAGACTATACCCTACCGCAAGCATTGCTAGCACTTCAATGTAAAAACCAGCCAGGTGACGTATACAATGACACTGCCTGTTAATTATGCATGCGTCTGACATGGCGTTAAGACACTCAGGCACGCCTGCGTTCATACCTCCACTCCCCTGTTTATAGTAGCATGCCCCTGTTACCACCCACAAATGGCTTCTCCTTTCACTCACTCTGCTGGGAAGTCTATGTTCGGCGAGTGAATGCTTCCCAATCTTTTGCAGTGGTTTGCACATGCGCACTGCAATGCATGCGCACAGTGCGAACCATCTGCAGCTACGAGTAAACGCTTCTTAGTGTCCGGGTCTGAATCAAGCTCTCTGTTCCTTTCTTCTTTTATGTTTATATTGCTTTTTGAAGAACTGACATCAATTTAAATTTTAATAAGTCCATTTGGAGACTTTGAAGAAACTGTTTTAATTTTAATAGACATAAACAATACATAATATGTAGATAATTTGTTACAACAATAATAACAAAATTGACTTTTTAACCTGTGAACATGAATTCTTACCTTATAGAACATGAAGAGAACCAGGTTAATAGAAGTACATCTTCACATATTTTTCAAAAAAAGATCCCAAACCACTAAAACAAAGAAATGATAAGATGCTATTACACATGATTGTTGAAATATAACTGATTACCACAAGGAAAGTTAAGGGATTACATTTCACAGCGGAAGTAAATATAGTAATGAAAATTAACAAAAACATAATGACAATAGGAGTAGAATATCGACAACATGGAGGCACAGTGTTTATACACTTACCAATAGTTAGGATCAGCCAATCCATCATAAAAGTGTGTACACAGCTTAAGAGACTGGCTCACAAAAATGTTGAATGTTTTGCTGTTTGGTACTGAACAATTTTGCTGTCTGTTTTTGCCATGCCAAAGAAAAAACAACATATCAGCGTGAGATAAGAAAATGAATGAACCTCTTTTGAAGACTGATGAGTGCTCTTTTAAGATATATATATATATATATATATATATATATATACTTTTACTAAGGCCCTGGACTGGTGTACTGCAACTTGGTTGCTGTTTGACAGTGCAATCATTCACCCCTGGGGGAGACACCCTTACCCTTATCTTGCCACATATGGTAAAGAATGAGAGCATTGCACCTAAATTACAGCCACAAAAATGTAAAATACAGACACACAATTTTGTTTTATGTTGGGAAAAAACTGTATTGTGTGAAATTTCAGAGGGGGCATCATCAGATGCTTTGGAGAGATAGATTCTGCTTCCCTCCTACTCCACAAGATACCATGGAAGACATTATCAAGGCACTCCTACAGGCTACAGTGGCTTAGCAGGAAGCTACCAGGGTGCAGCAATTAGCTTTTGTGGAGGCCCAGAGGCAACAACAAAAGTATATCAATTAATTCTGGAGGCAACAATAAATGGATGCTGAGGAAAGTAGTGTCAAGCCCGCAAAACCTTGAAAGAGGTGATGCAGCACTGTCTGAAAATGCTTCCACAGATGTCACAACTAACTCCAGCTCCTTACGGACTAGTAATTTGTGGCAAAAGATGACATAGAGTTATGATATTGAAGTCAATCTCACAACTTTAAAAAGAACAAGCTTGGAGGGAAAGTTGGCCTAAAAATCAGTGGGCAGGCCTTTTGCCACCCTTCCTGTCGGGAATCACAAAAGGCATATTTTGAGTTAATATGCAACAGATCTTTAAGGCACAAGTCCTAACAATTAAAGTGTCTTAATTGTATCTTTGACTTGATTTTATTAGGAATTTTCCATAGAGCATCACAGAAAGAAAGAAACAAGCAGCTGGCGCTGAAATGATACAATTACTTCTACTGACAATCTGCAGCCTCTATATTGGTGTAATTACCAATCCTCAGACCAAAATGAAGTAAATATATATAGAAATAGAAGAGCTGTTTGTCAGAACAAATTTATTTAAAATACACTTTCAATTTCCATTCAATAAAATATCATTGCCAGCCCTCACAATAAATATTATATAATCCACATTTATATATTATCCAATTATTAAAATTTAGCACAAAAGTGTGATCACATAAAAAATACACAATTTATATATGTAGCTTTGCCTGGATAATAATATTATATAGTTAGTCTTTGTTCATCAAGCTATTTGTTTGAATACAATATCAGTGAAGCCATATATCGCATAAGTAGATAAATCTGTCTTTTCGGTTGGTAGACTTGCACAATAATGATTTTAGTAAAGCCATATATTATATAGGTGGTTTCGGCTGTCACTTATAGATGTAAATGGTAGTTATAGTAGCTTTTGGTTAGTAAGCTTTTTAGTTAAATTATAGCAACAGTAGCAAAATTTCAGCAAAAATAGTGTTTAATGCTGTTATTATGTAGCCATATTTTACATGTGCAGGTTCAGCAGTCACTTGTAAGTACAGAGAGCAATTAGATTTCGGTTAGTAAGGCTTTAGTTAGTTTGTAGCAAATAGTAGCAAAAGTTCAGAAAGACTGTTTTCAGTGATGTTATTATATAGCAGATAACTTGTCTCATCAGTATTCAAGCCAACTTACTGCCCTTTAGTGATCCATCGCCGGCATATAGGGTTAATAGGCACTTTAGGATCCATTGATCCAGTCCTCTGTGTGTTTGTGTAAAAAGGCTGCTTTTCCTCCCAGCTACTGGCAGCATTCCCAATATGCAGGTATATCCAGAGGGTATCCAGAGTGCAGACCACCATGGTGTAGGATGATTCTCCATCAGACAACTAACATGGTATGTAACTGGTGATCCCTTACCACGTTTCCCCACCTATTTTAACATCAGTGGCTTCCTCAGAAGGAGCTATCAACACAGAAAGGATGGTCATCATTATCACACATGTCTTGTCAGGATTAGGTATGCATAAACGTCTATGCGTATGCTATCCAGAAGATCTGTATGTGATAATTCTGCAAACTTGTTTGGAGACGAGTTTGGAAACCAATTATTTTTGAGCAGCAAACTCTAATTATTGGTTTGACTGTTCCTTTAGTGAGTGGATGTGAATCACTCCTTTCCAAATATTTTGAACGTAAGTCTTACTGATGCTAAAATCTATGTTAAACAAAAAACTGAGATTTTGGGGTAAATTTACTAAGAATCGAGTCTGGGAGAGTTTGCTTTTTTTTCAACTCATTTAGCTTCACCTAAACTCGGGTGATTTGAAGCCCTTGAGACTCTCAAATTTACAAAGAAGTGAGTTTAGCTGAGAGTGAGATGGCCGATGGTGAAGTAGCATGAGATTTCTCTCCAGAGTAGCAGGTTTTGCATGAGATTTCTCCCCTGAGTAGCAGGTTTTGCAAGAGATGACTCACTGAAGATTGCAGTGTCTTCTCTCTGCAAAACTCTTCCAAGCAAGCAGCCTGCACATATCAGTGAGATATGTGTAAGCTGCTTGTGTTGTACCTGTTAAAAAATGGGTTAAAAGTGTTTTTAAAAAAATTACATAGGGCCCGCCCTAAAGCTTAACCAGCCACAGGCTTACCAGCCTGTCCTGGTTTCAAAGATTACGGGGAACAGAATGTGTAGGGTTCCCACGTAATTTAGAAACAAACACCAGGCTGCAGAGCCAGTCCTGATTTTAAATATTTTAAATATAGGGGGAAAAATTGCGTAGAGTCCCACCTATATTTAAAACCAGCACCAGACCCAAAATGGCCGGGCTGTAATGCCACAGCCCGGAGACCCTTTCACCATATTTCAAAGTATTATCAGCCCAAGCCGATCAGGCCAAGCCGAGGATATCAGGGGAGGTGGGGACCCCCCAAAAAAGGGGTCACCCCTCTCCCTTAACCCCAGGCTTGGTCTGAAGTCTGGGGCTCTTCCCCGCCCCCTGGAGCGTTGGGTACGGGGGTAATAAAGTGGGGAAATTTAAGTAAATTACTGTATTTTACAGTGGGACTACAGGTGCCAGCATGCCTGCCCTTTGACACTTGTGGAACTACAAGTGCCAGCAGACGGGTGGCACCTGTACCCCCACTGTAAAATAATTAGCTAAATAAAGACAAAACTCACACACCGTGATTAGTAAAACTTTATTACACACCTACCCATTCACACATACTTACCTATACCAGATGCTTCTGTCCTCTTCTCCAGTAGAATCTGTAGTGACTGGCTCTGCAAAAAAGATTTCATACTCACCTATATCCTGGCACTGGTCTCCACAGTAATCCATGGACTTTTTAGAATAAAAAAATTATCCCCAGCCTGGGGTTAAGGGAGAGGGGGTCATCTTTTTGGGGGGTCCCCACCTCCCCTGAGATCCCTGGCTTGGTCTGACCAGCTTGGGCTGATAATGCTTTGGACCCAGAGCCCTGGTGAAAGGGTCTCTGGGCTGTGGTATTACAGCCCAGCCATTTTGGGTCTGGTGCTGGTTTTAAAAATAAGGGGGGACCCTACGCAATTTTTCCCCCCTATATTTAAAATCAGGACTGGCCCTGCAGCCTGGTGTTGGCTTCTAAATTATGAGGGAACCCTACACATTTTGTTCCCCATAATCTTAGAAACCAGGACCGGCTGGCAAGCCTGGAGCTGGTTAAGTTTTAGGAGGGGGGGACCCTATGTCATTTTTTTCTGATATTTAAATTTATTTTCTATATTTACAGGTAGAAACATACATGGATCACAGCGATCTGTGAATGTTTCTGCCAAACTCTAAGATCACAGGCAGGTGTATATTTTTCATGAGTTTTTACAGGAGAGTTTTCCCATCTCATGAGAGTTTAGAAACTCTCTGCTTGGTAAATTCCAGAATCCTATCTTCACCAGTGAAAAGGTTCTCAAATTTTGCCAATGGTGAATTGAATAGAGTTTGCTAACTCTCCAATATTTTCCCGGCCCAAAGGAGATCTCTCTCCCAAGTTTGACGGATACTGCCTGCAGATCTGCAGAAGTGTGTAAGCCACATAGACCATAAAACAGCAGACCAACTGGTAGAAATGGTGGAGACATATGTGGTATGCAAGGGATTGTTGTGTATACCCCAATGGCCTCTAGCCACACAATGGTGATCACCAGTGAATTCTACTTAGACTGTTCCAGGGGGAAAGGTGATGGGCAGTTGAAAGAACTTATAAATTCAAAAACTGTAGGTTTGGAACCTGGAGATTGACAAGCTGTGCTAGAAATGTTCCCGCCTCGTAATGGACTTGCTAAAAATGTGATCAGATGTTTTAGATGTGGTGGCTTGGGCCATGTTGTTGGTAATTATCCACTTACCTCTGACTGACAGGCTGAGATAAAGGGATGTGTATAATCACTGTATAAGGCAAATTGGTAGAGGCCCTGTTAGATTCTGGTAGTCTGGTTACTATTGTAAAAGCCAAGTTTATGAACCTCTCAAAACTATTCAACAGCATATGAATAGAAACTAAATAGATATTTGTTTTCTGACATACCTGGTAAAACAACAGTCATTAAACATGCCATAATCTCTGAACCAGGGTTTAAGGTTAACCTAAAACCTTATAGAATACCAGAAGCCCAATGGAAATTGGAGTCTAAATACATTTTTAGAAATAATAAAATTAGGTATCATTGAAAAGTCAAATAATAAGTGGTCAGGTCCCTTTGTACTCATTCTGAAACCCAATGGGACTTTTTGCTTCTGCAATGATATCTGTAATTTTAATAATGTGTGTAAATTTGATGCCTACCCAGTGCCTCATGTGGATGAACTGATTGAAAGGCGTGGAGTAGCAGAATACTTAACCACTAGACTAACCCAAAGTGTAGTGGTCCGTGCCATTGAAAGACAAGGCAAAAGAAAAGATAGCTTTTTCTACATTGGGGGTCTGTTCTAATATTTAATGTTTCCATTTGTGTTACATGGGGCACCTTTTAGAAGATGATGGAAACAATTCTAAGGACTCATCGACAGTATGCTGCTGCTTACATAAATGATATAGTAATCTACAGTACTGATTGTTAGTTTTGGTTACCTATGGTACAAAGCTTGTATCTGGTAGATAGAAGCTGATTAGCAGCCTTGTTTGTAAGACCACTTGTGAGAGTTTGATGAAAAAGGATGTCAGTTTCTGTAGTTTATAATATATAGGCAATAATATATAGGTAAGTCATTTTCTGCAAAATATGACAAAGAAGCCTCTGTAACAACTTTCAAAAGAACAGTTGAGAGGGTAAGCAGGCCATGAAAACTTGGCACCCCAGCAGATATTGGGTATTTCTGGTATATATCAGTCCACACAGACTTTTATTAAATGCAAATACATATATACATACATATACACAGTATATATTCTTGATAAAAGTTTATATGGTTTGAAAGGCCTCTGAGTGCCGCTGCAATTAGCCATTATAGTGATTTCAAAATTGCCAAACTGTATAGGCAGCTACAAAGTAAAAAAGAAAATATTGATGATTTCAGTACTTACAATTGTAGCCATCCATTACAAAGAATAGAGAAAAGGTGTTATTAGTGGCCAGGGCTGTAGCTAGGGTAGTGCGGCCGGTGCCATTGCACAGGGCACCACAGGTCAGGGGGCACTGTTTGGGCCTGTCAAATTTTGTATATTATTTTTGCTTGTAGCTTCCTCTAATTTCATCCCCAGCATCTCCTGACCTCTCCTATCTCTTCCCTGGCCCTTCCCCATGAAGCCATTCACCTTTTTTGGGTGGATTATGTCCCTTTGACAAATGAGGGGGGCACCAAAAAGTCTAGTTACAGCTCTGTTAGTGGCTACACCAAGTAATCTAATAAAAATGATTGAAACATTTTGTAATAATACTATATCATCTTCTAACAAAAATGTCGGTATAAAAGTATGGCATTCAATGAGAGAAGACTTATGTAACACAATTTTTATTTTTCAATGTGTTTTTCTTTTGAAATTTGAGCAATTCTACCTGTTTGTAATATCGTAATTAATTATTTTTTCTTCTTTATTTCTTATTTTGTTGCATTATGTGAGTTAGTAAACATTTTTTCAATTAATATGTTGCATCTGGCACCTGTGGTGGTAATGTTTGCATGAACCCTAGGGACTTTCTGCACTTAACCACTATTTATATCAGTCAACTATACTGTGTGCTAGTGCCGGAAATAAAATCTATTATAACAAAACAACTTTTTATTCCTCTATTCCAGTGGTCCTCAAACTCGGTCCTCAGGACCCCACACAGTTCAAGTTTTGCAGGTCACCCAGCAGGTGCACAGGTGTAATCATTAATCACTGACACATTTTAAAAGATCCACAGGTGAAGCTAATTATTTCAATTGTGATTCTGTCAGGAGACCTGGAAAACATGCACTGTTTGGGGTCCTGAAGACCGAGTTTGAGAACCTGTGCTCTATTCCATAGTTTATATGTGTTACAATAAAACAATTAAAATATTTAACTACATTTTTGAACACCTTTAAGAAAAGACCCTGCGTGATCTTGAAAGATTGGTTTTATTTTCATCCATAATCTAATTTTTCTTGTTTCAGTATCACAAAAATGTGTGTGTGTGTGTATACATATATATATATATATATATATATATATATATAATGGCCGTCACTCACTTCCTTAGGGTAAAATGAAAGGCATGGGTGTCCTCGTTGAAGGTTAGTAGATATATTGTACAAACTACAATGGACAGCAGCACTCACATGGATTGTAAGCAATGTACAAATACTGTAGGCTGTGGATCTCAAGTCTCAGACTGAGACCTGTGGTACTGTACACAGCCAATTTATACATTGCATACAAGCCCAGTGAGTGCTTCTGTCCATTGCAGTTTCTATACTATATACATATAAATTATATACACACATAGACTCAGGGGGTTATCAGAGCTATCTCTCACCTATGGCTCTAAATGATGTACAGTACAGATGTGGCTTCATTCCTCTTTGCCGTTGCTATGGCCTGCCGGAATGGGCATGTACAAACTTGTTTGCTCCCACAATTCATAGGATTGCATAGTGCAAATGCTGCCTGTATCTCTATATATATTATTTTTGTGTTATTCATTTGTTACTGTGGGAAATGAGCATCATAATCCTGGGGTATAGAGACCAACAAAAAATACTTATAGATTCTATTTTTAATAATATTATAAATGGTGAAATAGAGGAAGAAAATTAATTAAACGTAGATGAGATTGGCCATGTTATGAAACAATTAGAACATACTTTAATAAAGGAAAGCCGAGTCTGGTGGGAGACTGTAACAATGGAAAAGTATGTAACAGAATGCCTTATTCCCATGGGTTTAAAAATAGACAGAATGTCATCTTCAGGGAGTGAAAGTGAGGAGTTCTATTTAAAATGGAATAAGATCAAAGAAAATTGTTCCTTAGCCATTATGGATTTGATTATCCAAGAGAGAAAGAAAAACCTGGAGCAATTGGAACAACAAATAGGATCTTTTACTGCACTATTGACCCCATTCCGTGATGTGGATGAATATAAAGAAAGAGAAAAATAAATGGAAATTAAGATAGTAAAAAAGGAAAACGAGAAATTATTTTAAGAAAGAAGAGAAACTACAAGAGAGAGAAGGTAGAAGAAGGAATGGGAAAATAATGTATAATAAGAAATAGGTACCACTAAACTTGAAAGAGGAAGGACCTGGAGGCAAGGAATGAATATAACATCACACCAAAATATGAAAGATGAAGATCACATTTCCAAAGCAAAGAAAGGATCATATATGTAAACAGAATATAAATAATGGATGGAGAAGAGATCGGGAAGTTAAAATTTTATGAAAATCAGAACACCTATTATGTGAAAGATGAGTGGTATCCCAACCAGAATCCAATTACTACCAGAAATAGATACATAGATAAAAAGTTTTTAATAATGAAGATTTTTTTTAGAAAGGAGCAGGAGTCATCACAGATGGTATTAATATTCAGAAGGATGAAAAAGAAAAGAGGAAAAAGGGACAAGGGTACTACAAAGAGATTAATGAATAATACCAAAGATAAAAATCAGAGTACTAATGAGAAAAAGGAGACAGAGTAAACTAAGATTTTCAATCTAAGTAGACATGTTTTAACTATAGAAGAAAATGATGGTCTTAAAAAGGGCCTACAATTTTCCCCAGATAATAGGCTCAATGGATTTGAAGCCTATTTGGAAATTTAAAGATTCATAAAAAAGATCTACCTTAAGAAGTATTTTTTAAGTCAAAAAGGAAAAACTACTAACAATAGAAATCCTTTTAAACCAAAATCTGTTTTTAATCCTACTTTTAATACTGGCTGTTTTATAGATAGTTTTAACAAAGCAGTCACCTCTGACTTGGAAAAAATTGACCCCAAAATGGGGTATGAACCAAAATATTAGTAAAAAGGAAAGAGTAGCAATATGGAGTCGAAATGAAAATAATGATAATATAATAAAACTGGCAGACAAAGGGGGGGGATCATCATTATGGATAAAGATAAGTATGAAGAAGAAATAAAGAGACAACTGGAGGACAAGAAAACATATGTTCTACTAAGAAGCAATCCAAGTGATTGTATTCAAAGGAATTAATAAAGTTACTTAAAAAATACAAGGAAGAAGGAGTGATCACAGAAAAATAGAAAAAATATATCAATGTGGAGAACTCGAGTCTTCTGATATGTTATGTCCTACCCAACATCCATAAGGATCCCCTATGTCCCCTGTGGAGACCCATGGTGGCCGGCACAGAGTCTTTGACAGCCAAGTTGTCCCATTTCATTGACTACTATCTGCAGCCAGAGGTTTTAAAATGAAAATCACATATTAAAGATACAGTACTATGGTAATTTTAGCCAAGCTAAGTGATTTAATGTGGCAGGACAATTTTATACTGGTTTACTGCAAATGTAAGTAGCCTATACACGTGATGATTGAACACTCACAAGGGATATAAGCACAAAACACTTTCTAGAAACCAGTGGTTTGGAAAATAATAAGAATTTATTAATTAGAGATGGTAATACATTTATTTTAACCAACAATTTTTTCCGGCATAATGGAACATTTTATCAGCAAAAAACTGGTACGACTATGGACACACATTTTGCACCCTCATATGCAAATCTGTTCATGGGCCTCTGGGAGGAACTAAACATGTGGACCAACAATAGTTTTTTAAATAATATAAGGATGTGATTCCATTTTATTGATGATATTTTATTATTTGGGAGGGAGATGAAACAAATCTTAAAATCTTCTATGAATTATTAAATAGCAATGATTTTAATATAAAACTTATTTATAATATTAGCAAAGTGGAAGTTAATTTTTTAGATCTGATGATCTATGTTGAGGAAGGAGAAATGAGAAATTTCTTTCTGCAAACCGACGGATAGCAACTCATACATATCCAATAGGAGGAAACAATCTATCTTGGATAAAAAAAACATGCCAAAAGAACAAATACAAAGGATTTGATAAAAATGTACTGTTGTAAAAGTCTTTGAAGAGCAGGAACCATTGATGAATATATTAGGGAAGTAAAGGAATCAAATAGGGAAAACTTGTTGGTTACAAAGATGAAAGAGAAGGATGAAATTGCACCACTATCCTTGATCATATCATATAATAATCAATATAAAGATATGGAAAGGGTGGTAAGAAAGCACTGGCACATCCTACTGGGGGATTCTATACTAGAACTGATTATATCTCAAAAGCCGAGATTTATATATAGAAAGGCACCACATTTGCAAAGTAAGCTGGTGAAAAGTGCCATACCACCAAAAAAATCAAGAACAATAAAAACAGTGGGTTTTCATAGATTTGGGGTTTGTTTAATGTGTAGAAACCATAATACGCAATCCAGTAAAGTGGAAGAATTTAATTCTACAGTTACTAAAAAGTCATACAAGATTACAGAATTTATTACCTGTTATACGAAGAACTGCATCTATTAAGTGGAATGTGAATGTGGCCTCCAGTATATAGGCCATACATCTAGACCTTTGAAGGAACAATGGGCAGAATACCTTCAAAACATTAAAAACAGTGTGGATAGTCATTCCCTATCAAAACACTTCAAAGAGTGCCACAATCACAAATGTAAACCACTAAATAAGGTCATAGGTATAAAACATGTACAAAGCAATTGGCCTTTATAGTAATATTAATCAGGTTTTGGCACAAACAGAGAGAAAGTGAATTTATGAAATGGGGACACTTACTCCAAGGGATTACACATTGAGTTTTAGCTAAAATGGTATTTATGAATTTTTAGGGGATTGTTTTTATGAATTTTTATGTGTTATTTTTTAATAGAAATGGAATTGCACATATATTTTGGAGGTTTGAATGTATATGAATTTTTTATTATGTTTTTACTTTACTATGTAAATTGTGGGGGATGGAATACAGTATGGAATGAGGAATCCTTCCCAGGAATGTCATATAGATTACTCCCAAAATGAACTGATGTTTGAAGTAATTTATATTATATAGGGTAGTATATATATGTATATATGTGTGATCTTACTATGTGTATTTGTATTCTGTTTATATATTGTGCAATTGCTATGAACAAACATATGGGTACAACTATTTGTTCTACCAATAGTGAGGTGGAATGTGCACACACTTCCCCACCCCACTGTTGCAGTCCACGAATAAAATAACATTTCTTGTCAGCTCCTTAGAGGTCTACCAGCATCCAGCATTGTCTAGGCAATGCAGGGATTGACATCACTTCAGGTTAACTCTGGAGGTATTCATAGGAATAGTATTGATTTAAGTGAGGTGGAATAAATAGATATTCCCCCATCATAATACCACCGCCTACCAGCTCTAAAGATGTCTGTGTAAGTACAGGGGATGCTGGCATTTAGCATTGCCTAGGTAACGCCGGTAATGACATCACTTCCGGATAACTCTTGAGGTGTATATGGGAATATTGTAACATCTCCAAGGCAATGCTGGAAGCAGATGAAGCGTGTATTCCACAGGCTGTTGAGTGAATTTCCCCTATATTTGGAGAGATTAAGGTGAATTAAGAATGAAGGTATAACAGGGGATAAATATTAGGTAGAGGATTATTTGGTGTGTTTGAAAAGGTTTTTAAAACATTTATAATAAGCTATTGGAGTGTGGTCAATAAAGACCTATGAGAATTGACATAAGGGTATATAAAGGAGAGGAGTCCACCAGGTGTATACACCTTGATAAAGGCTATATGAAAGCCAAAATGCATTATGGATAAGGAGGAACAGCATTCCAGGTGGAGAGAGGATGGGATATCTGCATGTGCACATAACTTGAAGTAGTCCAAACACCTATACCCAGGAGGTTGTTGGAGAAAAACTTCATATATGTTAGTTTGGGGGTGAGATATCTGGACTCCCCTCTATCTGGTACGCTGCTCAGTATGTTATTTTGGTGGCAAAGATTTTAATGAATTGTGTTGAATAATAACATTATATTTGAGAATATACGATATATATATTTTTCTTTTATATACCCATATGGAGGAAAAGTGTACTGTAGAAGATTAGGAATCATCGCCATTGCAGATCAATTTCAAACAGGTGGAGAAATATCTGACCTTAAGGATTGAAATTACAAGCATAATAGCCATTTGGAACTTACATAATTTGTATTTCATCTTAGATGTCATTACACCCCAGAGGGTGCACAGAAATGCAAGTGCTTTTTGATATACAAATCATATGCCGCGTTGTCTGCGCACAAGATGAGTGAGAACACATGTAGCTACAGCTCTGTACAATAACTGCTCAGACTTTCAGTTGCATAGATTGCATGTGTGTATTCCAGTGAGCACACAAATCTGTGAATTAGCAGCTCCACCATTTTGTGAGTGACAGCAATCCACTCCGTGAGAGTACTGAATCTGCAGGTAACCATAGGGTGTGATGGCATACCAGATCTGTATATTGTAGGTCAAATGTAAGATCATTCCCTAGGACAAGAGGCAGACAGGGTTAAGGATCCTGCTTTCTCCTATGAAAAAGGTTTCACCCACAGTTACATTACATTGGTGTGATGGCTCCGGAGTGTGTGAAGGATAAAAGGATTTTTGGTGGATGGGGCTGCCAATGCGGACTAGCAGCCGGACGATAATTAGGGCTGATGGGGTATATCTAGTGACAGGAAGCCATTTGATTTTATCAAATGGGTTGATCACAATTGTGATAAGTAAAGCCATCTGACTGAGAAAACAGGTGTGAAGAGTCTTTAATTTGTAAACAGATATATTTATTATAAGGGCCCAGTCATGCCCTTATATTATGGCTGCATGTAAAAAACTGCAATTCTCCCATAGAGAATACTGGAGGGTGTTTAAGTGGATACACCTCAAAAGCTTATGGAGGTACCAAGCTGAAATTAGGCATGGGTGGGTAGAACTGTTGCTCGGTGCCGCAGGCTAAATTTCAGGGAAATAAACATAAAAAAATTAGGATTTGGGAGTAATCTAAAGTTCGGTCACATTTTTTGACATTCTCAATTAGGACCAATTTTCTGCTCTAGTCTATTGGAGTTTATTGGGAAGGAATAACTCAGGATACCGGTTGAATTTAGATTTAGATTTAGTTTATTTTATTACAGATGTGCCCAGCTAGTTTGTTGCTCCTTGCAGCCATGTATTGCACCATGCATCTCATACCACACAGTAGCCTTGAGTCATGCCAAACAGAATGTTTCTTAATGGAATGTAGCATAGTACTGGAAAAAAGTCATATCATGTAATACAACTTTTTGTCCACCAGCTGTCACTTTTCCTAAACAACACAGCACATGCGTCAGAGTTCCAATGCATTCTCTGTATCACTGCCCGATAATTGACTGACAGGAGCTGTGATTCGGTACACTATAGTATAGCATTTTGGTCATGGAATCAGGGCTGTAGAATAATGTGTAATAAAGTATTAAATAATAACAATAATGGGCTCTCACAGGGGTCACAGGCATGCACAGATTTCACTGAGACATAATGAATGTGTTTACATGTATTGTACTAATAAGGCATGACTCGGTAGCGCAAGGAACATTTTTGCAACTTTTTACCTATATTCTGTGAGCCAGTTCGGGTGTATCTGCACGCAAAATGCTACGTTACACTAACAGTGACTGTAACATTTTAACGTAGTAATATGCTTGCAGATACACCCGTACTGGCTCACAGAACATAGGCATGCTGCATATCATTTTAATCAGCAGAAGCTGCTTGTGCATTTTAGGGTAAAAAGATGCATAAAAGATGCTCGCTGCTACCGAGTCACACAGCACTCCTGTGACCTTAGACTCAAAACATTTCTCTCGACATCCCACCACTTGGCATTTCTGCTATACAGTAGACATTGTACTGTACACATAAGAGGGGGCAAGTTTTTCATAAAGAGAGATCATGTCAAGTTCAATACTTTTAAAATACACTACTTTGCACTTCCCTTCTCCCTTCCTCTCTGTATATGGCCACCCAAGTTCCTTCACCACCTCCCCCACCATCACACAATTACTATTCAACTCCATTGAGCTTATTGTATGGCTCACCACTAACCCCACCATCATTCGCTTCTAGTCAATGCTGCCACATGCTGAGCCCGCTATTGACATTGTACACCTTGCCTGCTTTAGTTTGCACACTTCACATCACATACATGACAGGTGCAGCTCTCAACATGGCTAGAGTCTGTATGCTAGTGGTTAAGGTTTGTACCTTGCACCTTGGGGGTCCGAGGTTCGAATCATGAAAGGGAAGTTTTTTTTTCTTCTTTAGTTTATAAGTCTTCACTACTAGATTAAAAATAAATCACATGGTGGTGTGTGTGATATCTGTTATTTATATTTATACTGGTACCTGTGGTCAGACATACCAGTCAACCAATTGGTAAGTGTGTATGTACTGTCAGCAAAGTGTCTATCTCATATTATGGTTGAAAATATTTTTCTTTTTTTAGTTATACTATAAGTTAACATTCTACTGTATAAATGCCACACTGTTTGATGTGCAGCTAAATTTATGGTAAAATGTAGTCTTAATATAAGCTATTTAAATTTTAACATAACTGTTTGAGATATACAATTGCTGTTAGTATTTGTATTAATGTATAATCTGTATTTTCAAGCTTGTTAACCACAGCTTGTGTCACTTATCATATGCTCCTTGCACTGCAGCTCTTCCAAGTGCTGACTGATCCCACCCCCTATGTACAACATCATGATGTCATGTGCAAAGGAGGCAGGGCAGGCACAGGGCGCATTAAAGCCCTGTTATTGCACTGACCTCAGCAATAAAAGCTTAAGGAGGGTAAAATCTGAGAATGGATACAAAATCATTCTTGCAATAGATGAGATCAATTGTTTAGGTATATTGGGCCTTGGAATAAATCCAGCAGGATTTGCACCTTATCAAAAGCATGCTATGCTGCAGGATGGGCACAATTAATATTTGAGGACAGATTTAGAGTTGTAGGGAGGACACATCTTAACTCAATTGTAATCTGCAGTATTAAAAAAGATGCATATTATTTTGTGCTACAGTACCTGCAATAGCAGGAATTAACTTCACTGTACAGTATACCGAACAAAAAGAAGTTATTGCATCCCTTGCATCAGAACATATTTTTTCCAGTTGTATATTTGCATGTTTTAGCTGGATTTGCTCCTAACTCTAAGTAAAGGGTCTGATTCATCACGGATCGCTATTGCGATTACGCACACAGACTTGCTGAGAAAATCTGCTAATGAATGCAACCGCAAAGCCTTCACACAGCGAGCATAGAGACGTCCACTACCACCCATTAAAGCTATCTCACATCCATAATACCTTGCAATCCTGCATATACACTGGGAACACTAAGTAACATCGTCCCTCACGCACAATTACAGCAGGTCTGACCTTACTCAGACATTGCTGAACCTTGTCACATACAGTGAGAACGCAAGCTGCGTATGCCGTTGCAGTGGCTAATTTATGCATGCTCATGCAACGGCGTTCAAATGGACAGGCACACTTGCGTTTCTCCAACCACTCCCCCATCACCACCCCCAAACGCTGACATCCCATCCCTCAGTCTGTGATGGTTTTGTATTTGCGTGAGTGATTACAGTGCGATCACAATGCTAACTCATGCACATGCACTATAATGCATACACATGCGCAGTATGCACCATAGACTCATCTGCATACGCGGTTACAATTGTGATCTGTAATGAATCAGGCCCAAAGTCCATTATGTGTCTGGTCCTAGTGTTTGTAAATTGAAACATGCTTTGTTTTTTTATTTTTCTGAGTAGCAGGAAATAACTTACACACCAACTTAAAGCAGGGTACATACCAGGCTTGTCTACTCTCCCGATTTGGCTGGGAGCCTCCTGATTCTCAGGTGCTGCTCCTGGCCCGCCGGAAAGGCAGGCAAGCCTTGGGGAAGCCTGCGACCCTCCAGACCTCCCCCCAGAAAAAAAGCAGCAGGGGAGGTGATGACACAATTGCACTGAATTGCATCATCGTGGCCCCACCCCCTGCTTCACAATGCTGAAAATGGTATTGTGAAGAGGGGGTGGGGCCATGATGATGTGATCGTGTGTCCCCACCCCCAGCTCCACCCCAGCTCCACCATCAATGGCCAGCTCCACCCCAGCTCCGCCTCCAATGTGATGTCAATGGCCGGCCCTGCCCCCGCTGTTAGCCGACAATAATCTCCCTCCCGGAAGGCTGGAGCTGATTGTCAGCAAGTATGGTACATACAAGACCACAGGTTCTCAAACTCAGTCCTCAGGACCCCAAACAGTGCATATTTTCCAAATTTCCTCACAGAATCACAAGTAAAATAATTAGCTCTACCTGTGGATCTCTTAAAATGTGTCAGTGAATAATGAATACACCTGTGCACATTCTGAGTGATCTGGAAAACATGACATATGTTGGGGGTCTGAGGACCGAGTTTGAGAACCACTGTACTAGATGACTCAGCAATCTTGCTGATGGTCAGGCATTTTACCTTTGCACCGGATCATGCAAGATTGCATATATACATTAGTAGATTTAATGAATGACAGGACGATGTGTCGTTATATTCTTTAATAATATGCACTGCAGGCAGATCAGAAGATGAATGAACGACTCACAGGAGCATGCAATAGTGCGTATACAATAGACGATGTGGTCATTAAATTGTCCATTTTATTGTCTAGTGTGTACCCAGCTTTAAGGGCATTCAAGCCTATACATGTTGAAATCAAAAGAAAAAGCAGAAGGCTACATTTTAGAGTTCACTAAATCTGGCCATCCACTATACAATTTTTTGTCAGATTTCTGTCCAATTTGGCTTGTTGGAATGAAAACCTGGTAATGTATGGGAACATATGACAATCGTCCATTTGCTCGCAAACACTGGAAAATAGCCAAAAATGGTTGTTCAGAAAAATAGGTTAAAACACACACATTTATCCAATTTGAACACATTTTTTTGTCCTTTTTTCAGTGTTTAAAACCATATGATCGACTGTCATTTGCTCCCATACATTACCAGGTTTTCATTCCAACCAGCCAGATTGGACAGATATCTGACAGAAAATTGTATAGTGGATGCCCAGCTTTAGAGAAAAAAATTACAGTGTATTACTGGACTTTTTTTGTGATGTATTGTACAATACAAGTGACTGAATAAATCTGGTAATAAGGAGAAGCAGAAAGTCCAATAGGGCACCACTAAATTCAAGCAATTAATCAATCAACGTTACCATGTCAGGTCCTGCATTACTTCACATATTAATGCACCTCAACATGGAAAAGTAACAACATAGTAATCATGCTGTGACTTTCAAATGTCATTGCATTGGGCAGATAATGGGACATCATGACAGAGTGGGAAGTGGACCCAACATGATTAAATCTACCTGCAGACAGGGATTTGGTGCATCTTACAGTATGTAAGCAATAGTCATTTATTTTGGAACACAGAATGATATGAGCTTGCAAATATCATTGTTATATTAAACACTATACTATAGTATACTTTTGGACACTTACCTTTTTGGAGAATTACCTGGTGATCTATTATTCTGGTCCAAAGACAGAAAGCTAGGAATTTCCAGATAAGCCTTTATGGTACTGCAGTAAATGCTGTGTATGTATATATATATATATATATATATATACTGAATATTGTACTGATCCTACTGGACAGCTGTGAACTACACATTTGGAGGTTGCAGGATCTTTAATTATGTAGATGAGCCTCTCTTTGATTTAAGAGAACAAATACAATAGCCACTATAAGCTTCAACATACTGTATGTGGAAAGTATTACACTGTGGCAATGAAAAAAAAAAAGGCCAATAACAATTGCAACTAGATTATACTGCTAAAAGTACTTCTGGTTTAGCTGCATACAGTATGCCCTAAATACCCAAAAGCTTAATAAAATTAATGTTTGATAATGAGCTGCGAGATATGATTTAATATCCAGCACCCGACCAGGATAATTTTTTTTATCACAAACCAAGATTTAATTGAAGGTCTTGTAATTACAAGATATCATATTAATATATTAGCAAAATTTAATTTGCAATCAACGCAATAAAATGTGTAATTTATGTGATTAAATCTCTCTATTATTTATAACTTTTATCTTTCTTAAACTTCTTTTAACAAAGTTCATGTGTCCAGCACTAGCTCGTGCTATAACATTGTTAAATGATTAGGTTTTAAAAGCTAGGATATGTTGGCAAATTTAAGTCTGGGGGGCAAGAACACAGCATTGCTCCGCAAGCAGCAGCCCATCCAAAAATAGTTTAACACATAGAGAACTTGAGCTTTCCTTGCTGATAAGGATATTTTTGTTATTGCCACTCACAGTATTTCAGCAATGAAAAATACCCTACCACCACAATTTATCAATAAAATATTAATATAGTAATAAACAAAGCAAAAAAATGGCAAATTTAAATTATGAAAAAAAAACCTTTAAAGATAAAAAAAATGCTTTATCTGAAAAATAAATATATTAATTATTACTGCTGTCAAGAGATGTACAGTAGTAATAATAGTAGTAGGGACATATGACAGGTGGGTGGAGGTAGTTGTAGGGAAACGTAGGGACATATGACAGGTGGCTAGAAATGGAGTAGGGCAAATGATCAATGCATTTAAGCCTACAGCCCACATCACAGGACCCCATTTCCCTGCAGGTTCTACACTATCTGTCATAGTTATGGAAACATGGTAGCTGCTATCACAGAGTTTAAACTGAAAAAATGTTAACTGGTTTAAAGCTCACCTGCCAACTAATGGCTTTTAAAGGCAAGGCAGTCACCAAACATAGCTTCTATCATACTACCAAAAAGGCAGCTGACACAGGTTATTATAAATGAGCATGCACAGGGGTGCATGAGAAAGCAGTGATTACAAAAGGTTAATTAAAAATAAACCAAATATACAAAGTTAGAAATCCACTGCACTCGCCACTCCCAGATTTGGGGTGCAGACCTGCACTCACCATTCCCAGGCCTGGGGTGCAAGTGACTTGTGACCACATTGCTTAAATTTATAAAAACAGAAAACTCAGCTCTCACCATTATTAAATCACTCACAATAATATATAAATAAATAATGGGGTTTTGGTTCATGGATTGATCAATGCACTTAAGCCTGCAGCCCACATCATGGAACCCCACTTCTCTGCAGGTCCTACACTATCTGTCAAACTTATGGAAACCTGGTAGCTGCTATCATAGAGTTTAAACTGAAAAAATGTTAACTGGTTTAAAGCTCACCAGCCAACTAATGGCTTTTAAAGGTAAGGCAGTCACCAAACATAGCTTCTATCATTCTATCATACTACCAAAAAGGCAGCTGACACAGTTTTTTATAAATGTGATATATATATATATATATATATATACACACAATCCCTTTAGGACCGGCACTCTCCCTCCGCGTTCAGCTGCTCAGGTGCCCTCCGTACAAAATTTCATCCAACCTTCCAAATAAACAGAGGCACTCAGAGACTGATGAAAATGGATAAATCGTGTGTAATAATAAAGTTGACACCAACGTTTCGGGACCAAACGTGTCCCTTTGTCAAGGCATATAACAGTGAAATGAAAAATAACTGACCTTAAAAGCAGTGAAGAAGCCCGCCATGTGTAAAACACCAAGCACCGGAACTCCAAGAAACACCCCATGTAACGTCAAGGTGCCGACTGCATACCATTGCTCTAGCAACGCTAACTCAGTACGGAAGCCCTGAAGAGACAAATAGATATAAAAGTCAAAACATAAATTACACTAAAGATAAAAAGATACCCTTACGTGAAATATAGTATAACACCAAGAGAGAGTGAGGAAACAGGGCAACAAATCACAATAAACATTGCATGTATTAATCCAAACCGGCATTAGACCCACCTATACAGCCACAATGGAACACAAATTAAACACTTAGTAACATAAACCATGCATTAGCCACGTACCCTCAACATTAGAAGCCTACTGACAAAATGTAAATACAAAGGGCAGAGCTAAATGGAGTGTGAGGTAATAAAATCAAGTGTATATTTAAATATGTACTGTACATTCAAGATTAATGTTATGGTGCTACGGTCTGATGATAAGAGTGTGTGGTGAGTTATAAAAAATGTGTTATGTGCCAAAAATATAAAAGTGTAAACAGAAGACACTAACGTGACTATAAAACAACATAACATGGTATAATATGTTCTGTCATGTTAAAACTCAAATAATAATGCATGTGCATGTGAAAATTTATGTGATGAAATAATAGAATAAATTATAAAATAAATAACTTTCCATAAAGGAAAATAAAACAAAACCGGCATTATTGAAAAACAAAACCGGCATAATTTGAAAACAACACCAACATTATTTAAAAACACTCCATTGGATTTGCTCATTAAGTCCCCTTGGATTAATTGTGTTGTGGTTGAAGATCCAATGTGCCTCCATCCGTAATAATTTACCAGCACGATCACCCCCTCTCAGGCTCCTGGGAACATGGTCAATCAGCTGATGTTTGAAATCACTCAACTTGTGTTTCATTTCGACAAAATGTCTGGCCACTGGTTGTTCCGAAGTTTTACCTGCTAAAGCAGATTTGATAGCAGACCTGTGTAAGGCCATTCTTTCCCTGGCTGTACGAATGGATTTACCCACGTAGGCCAGCCCGCACGTACATAAGATCAAGTACACTATATAAGTGGAGGTACAAGTAAGAGTATGTCTGATGTTATAAATTCTGTCCAAATGAGGATGCTGGAACGTCTGCCCCACTATCATATGGTTGCATGTGGTGCACCCAAGACATTTGTAACTTCCAGGTTTTCTTCCCAAGAACCCAACGTTCTTAGGAACTGAAGAACTCTGTTCGAAGCCCATGATATCAGTATGTACCACAATCTCCTTTATGTTTTTAGCCCTCGTGTAACAGGTAAGTGGTTTCTTATACCTAAAACACAGTAAACTTCTGTCAGTAGAAACTATCGGCCACAGAGCCCTCGTCGCTCTAGGTATAAACGCACTGGAACAGCTATATTCATTGAGAAAAGGGATGCACCCCTTCAAATCCCTATGACTGGGTGCAAGTAGCTTCTCCCTTGAGATTTTAAGGACTTCCATTTTATTTTGTGCCAACAAATGAGGGCTGTAGCCCCTTTCCAAGAACCTGTCTACTACCTTATCAAGGGCTTATTCTAGCTCCAAGATATTGCTAGTAATCCTGGCTACCCTGATCATTTGAGACCTTGGGAGCCCATTTTTCAAAGCCACTGGATGGTGACTATTGGCCCTCAACAGAGTGTTTTTGTCAGTGGGCTTCACATACACCTCCATATTAAGTTGGCTATTGTTAATGGAGACCAGAACATCTAGATAGTTGATAGATGATGTACTCGTCTGGGATGTAACTCTGATTGGAGAAACTCTGGAATTGATGTCTTCCACTAGAGAGACTAGCATATCCATACTCCCTGTCCAGAGTATAAAAACATCATCTATATACCTTAAATAGGCAAATATGTAACTGGAAATTACCTCCTTTGAAAAAAACATATCAAGTTCTTCACTGAACATAAAGATGTTGGCAAAGGATGGCGAGACATTGCTCCCCATCGCACATCCACTAATTTGGTGATAAAAATTGCCATGAAACAGGAAAACATTCCTCGTCAAGGTGAGTTCAAGAAATTTCATAAACAGATCAAGGTTCAATGAATTAAAGTTCTCTTTAATTAAGAAATCCCTCATGCACGCTAGTCCTAGCCCATGCGGTATACTGGTGTAGAGGCTACAAATGTCCTTTGTGCATAAAATAGTACCCTTCGGTACTGTCTCAATGGTCTTGATGTGAAGGAGAAAATCAATAGTGTCCTTAATAAAGCCCCTTTGCTTCCCAATCAATGGTTGCAACATATTATCCAAAAACATAGAAATAGGTTGAAAGATAGAATTCCAGGCCGATATGATCGGTCTCCCTGGAGGCTTGATTAAACTTTTGTGGATCTTAGGAACTGTAAAGAAAACCAGTACCACCGGGAACTCTTCTTTCAATGCTTGGCAAATCTTCTTTGTAATCAAACCCTCTGACATTGCCGTATCCAACAGGAGATCAATTTCATTTTTAAATTCTTCCATAGGATCACATGTTAATAATTCGTAGGTAGTAGTGTCCATTAATTGGTTGGTAATTTCCTCCTTGTAATCAGAGAGATTCATAATGACCACCCCGCCCCCCTTATTGGTGGGTAGGATAATAATATCTCTATAGTCTCCCAGTTGTTTGAGGGCAGTCCATTCACTTTTGGATAAGTTGAAATTTTTGTTGGACGAAGCCGCCCTATATTTAATGACAGATTCATCCAGTAATCTTACAAAGGCTTTAATTGACAAGTTACTGGATTGTGGATCGAAGTTAGAAATGTGTCTTTTACTAAGGAACTCAGAATGTGGAGAATTGCTAGTATAGTCTTCATGTGACTGAAAGTATTCCTGCAATCTTAATTTGTGGGCAAATCGATAAAGATCTATTTGCCATTTCAATTAATTAAATGGGTTGGTGGGTACAAAAGAAAGACCCTTCTCTAATACCCTCAGTTCAATATCACTGAGTACCTTCTCCGACAGATTATAAATTAGGGTTTTTTGCTCGAGGGGCCTCCCCTTAAATCGTGAATTTTGGCCCCCCCTATGGGTGGGCGTCCTTTTGTTCTTGACCCTTTTGGGGTACTTGGTGTCACCCCTAAAGGGATGAAAGTATATTCAAGGGAGCCTTCCAAATCCACACAGGCAAATTCATTGTCACTATTTGAGGTCACTACATCTTTAGAGTAGTTCTCTCTGCGTCTTCTCCATTGGGGTTTAGATCTATTGTACTGGACCTTCTGGCTACCCTGTTTGCCACCCATGAGCCATCTATATACCCTATTAGTATCATAATCTTCCTCCACCACTCTCTGTTTGTTGCTCTTAAACGTAACTAACTCCTTGCGATGATTCTCACATTGTTTCTGTAACTTGTTCAACCATACAGTATTCAATTCCAAATGTAAGGTGGATCGATGTCCTTCCTCAATAACACTGATTTCATCCCATGTAATTTTTAGCTCTCGACCAGCTTCCTCAGTGACTTACAGGATCAGATCAAGACTGCATTTATTGAGGATACCAATCCACTTCATTCAAAAGTCTGGATTGCTCCTTCCAATTGTGGGTACATTACGCACCCATAATCCTCTAGGGATAAGTTTCTCCCAGAAATAATCAGGTAATCAATCTTGCGTCGTTTTTTGTTTCAGTAACTGATGGTAAATGTCCTCAATCTCATTAACTTTCTCACAAGGGGATAATTTCTCCTTAAACAAAACTCTTTCCGCCTCTTCACTATTAAAACTGAAGATTTCCTCCTTAGTGGACTGAGCACTACTGTATGTACAGATCTGCCCAGCTATTTTGTTGCTCATGGCGTGGTGTGAGTCGTGCCATGGACTTGTGGAATTCCGTGGTATTCTTCAATGAAGGATATGCTACGGCATGTAATACAGTGCTTAACCACTGGGTGGCGAGTGCTCCACTTTTGTAATTGCATGTAATACAGTGCTTAACTGCTGGGTGGCGAGTGCTCCACTGTTGTAATTTGTACTGAATGCCTTGTACTGAATGCAATACTGTTAAACTTTCAGTAAATTGGATGGATATCACATTCACAGCATTTGCATGTTTGCACAACCAATACTGTATTTTTAATGTCACATAATGTACATACAGTACAGTACTGTACTGTACAGTAAGATCTTATAACAGGATGCAAATCACTGCACATACAGTATTGTACGGTACATATGGTACGGTGCAGTAACTGAACAGTAGAGAAGTTGTTGTCACGGTATAACCGATACTGTAGATTAATGAGATGCATGCACAGCTTTCACTGAGATGGGATGAATTACAGTATGACAATTTTTTTTTAAATTAAAAACAGCAGCGGGAGGAGTGCACAAGGATGAGGCCGCTCTGTGCGGTTCACTGTAGCTGTCATGTGGGCTAGTGGTTAGGTGATCACTTTGGTAGAATTATGGTCCCGGGTTCGATCCCTGGAAAAGAATATACCGTACCGTATATTTTTTTTTATTGTCACTGTCTGCTCTGGACACTATAGTGAAACTACTTTAGTAGTGTTGTACTGTAATACTGTAGTGTTGTTGTTTAAAAGGCTGCTTAAAAGTAAGACATTGCAAACTGATTGTGCGTTTAAATAGTGCAAATCTTTCGTCAATGTCTGCGCTGTGGTGGCAGTCTGCTTCGAGGGGTTGCAATGGGATTTCATGCGCATGCCCAGGAGGGGTTACAATGGAATCTTTAGCGCTAAGAGAGGGCTCTGTATCACAAACTGTGCGCCAAAAGCGCAAAATGCAAACATGCGACAATGTAGATGCGTCTTGGCCTTACACACGATAGCTACGTCTCTTGGACTGTGTCTGAGAGTGGTTTCTGACTGTGAGAGAGCGCTCTGTGTTCAAAGCTGACTGTGCGTTTGAAGCGCAAAATAGCGTTGCATCGCAAACTTATGACAATGGTGATGCTGTTCCAACCTTGCACACTAAGTACGGTAGTACTGGGATCTATATGAGAGAGAGCTCTCTGTATTACACGGTTGGCGCTATGGTGGCTGTCAGCCATCTGCGATGGATTAAAAATGGAGGTGGCACAATGGGATCTGTGGTGCCAAGCCATACGCCATGTAGTGCTATGCCATCACTGAGCATGCACAGTTGGCTGTATTACTGCAGTCGGTATGCTGTTGAATTTCCATCTCTGGTGGGCGCATGCCCAGTAGGAGGGTTGCAATGGGATTTCTAGCGCATGCCCAGTGGGCCAAGAGTCATACACAGTGCATCAGGTCCCTTCCCCCAAAGCAAGCAAGAGCCTCTCATTACCATAATAAAGGATGCATGTTAATCCATTTACTGTAAGCAGTCAGCTCTGCCCTAGTGTCCTGAAAAACGCTACTGTACGAATAGTGACCATTGCCATGGACACCATCCCCTGTCTGCTAGGACAACTAGTGTGCCGCTATGAATGTGCCTGTACTGTATATTAAAAACTGACAGTGCCGTTGAATTTAGCACCACAGAATAGTGATTTCATAACTGCAGAAACTGGTAGTGAATCTACTGTATAGAATGAGAGACAGAGCTCTGTATCACAAACTGTGTGCCCAAAGCGCAAAATGCAAACATGTGACAACGTAGATGTGTCTCGGCCTTACACACGATAGCTACATCCCTTGGACTGTGTCTGAGAGTGGTTTCTGACTGTGAGAGAGCGCTCTGTGTTCAAAGCTGACTGTGC
The DNA here is from genome assembly GCA_031769625.1 of Taudactylus pleione. Taxonomy (NCBI): domain Eukaryota; kingdom Metazoa; phylum Chordata; class Amphibia; order Anura; family Myobatrachidae; genus Taudactylus; species Taudactylus pleione. The sequence continues at coordinate 7,628,179 of JAUIMM010000258.1, forward strand.
GTTTGAAGCGCAAAATAGCTTTGCATCGCAAACTTATGACATTGGTGATGCCATTGTTACCATCCCCCATCTGCTAGGACAACTACTGTAGTGTGCCGCTATGAATGTTACACAATAGTGATTTCATGGCTTCAGAAACTTTTCAATCCCGTGATGCCCACACTACTTTGCCACTATGGTTATGACTACATTACAGTCCACCACAGATGCCTGCCATAACGAGTGAATTAGTGTCGATGTGCATCGGGCGTCGTGCGCTGTGCAATGTACGACGTGCATCACTGGCTAGTGAAAATGGCTGCTATGAGGGCAAGATGATACTCGTCCGGCGAGCTCTTTGTCTTGGTGAAGTGGCGGGACCAAGCCTTCGCCACAAACCAAGACAAAGAGCTCGCCTACAGAAGTGCAAGCCACAAAATATATAGGCTATACGGCATGCGCCGCAAAGTACGCTAACTTCAGCGAAGGTGGAGTGACCTTCTGAGGAGGGACAGGCCTCGTCTAGAGCGCATTCGGAGGTGAATAATTCAAAGTAAGTACAGCATTGCTGTATAATTACATGAATTACAGTATACTGTACAATAACGAATACAGTACAATGCACGACTCTGACATACTCTACATTACTGTTCACTGCAGTGTAGGGTGTTGGATACTACAGTATCTGATGATGACTGACAGTTGTTACCACATACTGACATGACTGGCAGACATTTGATTGACAGGCTGATTAAATATACAGTACTGTACTGTACATGGACTAAAGGGTGACACACTATTGGTCGACATGGCTTGTTTGATTAATAAACCTACAGTAACAAAAGGCAAGTTGATTGATCCACCATTCTAATGTCTGTCCACCAAATCTATGTTAACCTACAGTACTGTACACACTATTTGTCTGTGCTGGGCCTGCCCCCTTTAAGTCTGACATTATTACTGTACGTCATGGACAGATTCAGGGGTCTCCAATCAGCTCCCAACTCTCATCTCACAGGCTGTGTTTGAAAAATGAAATTTGGGAGCTGATTGGCTGGTATCTTATCACTTCTCACTCTGTGCCCCATTTAGAAATGAAGGGAAATACCAGGGGGAATTTTCATTTAGTATCACTGTGATACAAATGAAAATTCCACTGGTACTGTATTTATTAATACCATACTTACCGCTGGGTTCGGGCTCCAGTGTCATGTGCATGTGCCATTTTGTACAGCTCGTGGGGTGATGACAGTGCCACCCACATAGCCTATGTGTGACGTTGCACCACTTGGTCATACAGTACTTTACTGGACTGTATATTTTTTTATATACAGTACAGTACCATACTGTTTTATGTTGGGCCCAATGCCAGCTTCACAGACTACAGTAGTTTTTGTACTACAGTATACTGTATTGGTTTGTATTTTAATCAATAGCTAATTCCCTAAGGCCATCTACAGTACTGTACCGTAATCCCTCTCCAATTTGGAATAGAGGTCTGAACTCTTGTTTTCAAATGCTCCTTAATGACGACATGTATTTTTCTCCACAAGGCAAGCAGCACCCCCTGCCCCAGCAGCGCCACCACTGCCGCCACCACCACTGCCACCACCCCAACCACCACCAGCAGCCGGACTCAGTGGGCTGAATTTTCAGAGTAAGTACAGTACACAGTACTGTACACTGTTCTCTCTCTCCTTTCTCTCTCTCTATCTCTCTCTCTCATTTGTGTGTTTGTTTTTGGTGTTATGGAGACTCTGGTCAAGATTTGTACAGTTTATTTGATTCAAAATGGTTTTGAGTGAAACTGACAGTACAGTGTTCTTTTTCCACAGTCCTACCTCCAAAACCACCACCACCACCACCTTCTGCAGCCTCCTCCTCAAATGACAGTGGTAATGATTTCAACAGTTACAGTATGGACACAATAGTGTCATGCTACTGCCTTTTTGATTTTTTGTATAATATTTTTTTTCTTATACTGTACGCACAGACAGACTCGTCATTGATGAGGAGGCTGCAGGAAGCCCCATGCCATGTAAGTACAGTATACCACATTGTTTTCTACAGCACTGTATATCTCTCCTTTTCTTCCATTGTCAGTCTCTCTCTACCTACGGTATCTCTTTCTCTCTCTCTCTTTATCTCTCTCTCTTTCTCAGTGTCTCTCTTTTCTGTACTAGTGTAATAGTAACATTATTTTTTTCAACAGTATCACCAAGTCAAGGGTATATCCCCGGGCCCAGTGGCCTCATCTGGCCGCGTAAGTACACTACACCACATTTTTTTCTACAGTACTGTATATATCTCTCTCTCTCTCCCTCCCTCTGTTTTTCTCTCTCTTTCTTTCTCTCTTTTTCTCTATTTATTTCTTTCTCTCTCTCTCTTTCTCTCCCTCTGTTTTTCTCTCTCTCTCTTTCTCTCTCTCTTTTTCTCTCTTTAGCTCTCTCTCTCTTTCTCTCTCTCTCTTTCTTTCTCCCTCTGTTTTTTTCTCCCTCTCTTTCTCTCTCTTTCTCTCTCTCTTTCTCTCTCTCTCCCTCTTTCTTTCTCTTTACCTTTCTCTCTCTTTCATTTTCCTCTCTCTCTCTCTTTTTCGCTCTCTTTCCCTGTTTTTCTCTCTTTCTATCTCTCCCTGTCTCCCTCTGTTTCTCTCTCTCTTTTTCTCTTTCTCCCTTTCTTTCTCTCTCCCTCTCTCCCTCTGTTTTTCTCTTTCTCTCTTTCTCTCTAAAAACATCTCCAACGTCTTCTCCTTACACAATAATTGTTTCTGTTCTTGTGTATTTTAGTTGAAGGCATTGAAGGGCCTCAGCCCTCTCCAGGGCAAGAGGAGGACTCAGACTCCCCTCCCCAGCAAAGTAAGTACTGTATACAGTTTTATACTGTATGACATTTTGTATTAATACTGTAATACAGTACAGTATATACTGTAGTAATGTTACAGTTGAGTATGTTTACCTTCTACTTTCCCACTGAGTACTGTACAATACTGTATTATTATTTTATTTATGCAGAACACCTCCATATAGTGATAGTGGAGATGGAGAGCAGCGAATCCAGTAAACCTTTCTTTCTTTTTCTCTATCTCTCTCTCTCTGTCTCTCTCTCTCTTTCTCTCTCTCTTTCTCTCTCTTTCTCTTTCTCTCTCTCTCTTTCTCTCTCCCTCTGTCTTTCTCTCTTGCACTCTCCCCCTCTCTCTCTTTCTCTCTCCCTCTTTCTTTCTCTCCCTCCCTCTCCCCCCTCTCTCTCTCTCTTTTTCTCTTTCTCTCTCCCTCTGTCTTTCTCTCTCTCTTTCTCTTTCCCTCTCCCTCTTTCATTCTCTCCTTCCCTCTCCCCCTTCTATCTCTCTCTTTTTCTCTCTCCCTCTGTCTTTCTCTCTCCCCCTCTCCCCCTCTCTTTCTTTCTCTCTCCCTCTCTCTTTCTCTCTCCCCCTCTATCTCTCTCTCCCTCCCTCCCTATTTCTCTCTCTTTTTCTCTCTCTCTTTACATGTTTTTTTCACACAGTTCCAGAGACCTTACCCCATGCCGGCCCCAGTGAGAGTCTACGTAAGTACAGTTCTGTACACTACAGTACATTGTTCTCTATTCCTCTCTCCCCCTCTATCTTTCTCTTTCTCTCTCTCCCTCTCCTTTGTTTCTCTCTCTTTCTTTCTCTCTCTCCCTCCCTCTCCCCCCCTCTCTCTCTCTTTATCTCTCTCTTTTTCTTTCTCTGTCTTTCTCTCTTTTTTCTCTCTCTCTTTTTCTCTCTCTCTCCCTTTCTCTCTCTCCTTTTCTCTCTCTTTCTCTATCCCTCTCTCCCCCTCTCTCTTTCTCTTTCTCTCTCTCTCCCTCTCCTTTGTTTCTCTCTCTTTCTTTCTTTCTCTCTCTCCCTCCCTCTCCCGCACTCTCTCTCTCTTTCTCTCTCTCTCTTTTTCTTTCTCTGTGTGTTCGCACCATTATACAGTTTATTTGTTTCCAAATGGTTTTGATGGAAACTGTTCTTTTTCCACAGTCCTACCACCATCAGCACCGGCGGCAACCCCACCACCACCCTGTGGCATCTCCGTGCCGCGTAAGTGCAGTACACCACATTGTTTTCTACAGCACTGTATCTCTCTCCTTTTTTTCCCTTGTCAGTCTCTCTCTGTCTTTCTCTCTCCCCCTCCCTCCCTTTCTCTCTCTTTTTCTCTCTGTCTTTCTCTCTCCCTCTCCCCCTTCTCCCTCTCCCCCCTCTCCCTCTCCCCCCTCCCTCTTTCTTTTTCTCCCTCTGTCTGTGTTTGTTTATGTTGTTATGGAGGCTCTGTTCAAGATTTATGGTGCATACACACTGGGCGATAAAGTGGACAACTCAGGGAGCATATCGTGTAGTGTGTACGCACCATTATACAGTTTATTTGTTTCCAAATGGTTTTGATGGAAACTGTTCTTTTTCCACAGTCCTACCACCATCAGCACCGGTGGCAACCCCACCACCACCCAGTGGCGTCTCCATGCAGCGTAAGTGAAGTACACCACATTGTTTTCTACAGCACTGTATCTCTCTCCTTTTTTTCCCTTGTCAGTCTCTCTCTCTCTCTGTCTTTCTCTCTCCCTCTCCCCCTCCCTCCCTTTCTCTCTCTTTTTCTCTATGTCTTTCTCTCTCCCTGTCCCCCCCCTCCCTCTTCCTTTTTCTCCCTCTGTCTGTGTTTTTGTTGTTGTTATGGAGGCTCTGTTCAAGATTTATGGTGCGTACACACTGGGCGATAAAGTGGACGACTCAGAGAGCATATCGTGTAGTGTGTACGCACCATTATACAGTTTATTTGTTTCCAAATGGTTTTGATGGAAACTGTTCTTTTTCCACAGTCCTACCAACATCAGCACCGGCGGCAAGCCCACCACCACCCAGTGGCATCTCCGTGCCGCGTAAGTGCAATACACCACATTGTTTTCTACAGAACTGTATCTATCTCATTTTTTACCCTTGTCAGTCTCTCTCTCTCTGTCTTTCTCTCTCCCTGTCCCCCCCTCCCTCTTCCTTTTTCTCCCTCTGTCTGTGTTTTTGTTGTTGTTATGGAGGCTCTGTTCAAGATTTATGGTGCGTACACACTGGGCGATAAAGTGGACGACTCAGAGAGCATATCGTGTAGTGTGTACGCACCATTATACAGTTTATTTGTTTCCAAATGGTTTTGATGGAAACTGTTCTTTTTCCACAGTCCTACCAACATCAGCACCGGCGGCAACCCCACCACCACCCAGTGGCATCTCCGTGCCGCGTAAGTGCAATACACCACATTGTTTTCTACAGAACTGTATCTATCTCATTTTTTACCCTTGTCAGTCTCTCTCTCTCTGTCTTTCTCTCTCCCTGTCCCCCCCTCCCTCTTCCTTTTTCTCCCTCTGTCTGTGTTTTTGTTGTTGTTATGGAGGCTCTGTTCAAGATTTATGGTGCGTACACACTGGGTGATAAAGTGGACGACTCAGAGAGCATATCGTGTAGTGTGTACGCACCATTATACAGTTTATTTGTTTCCAAATGGTTTTGATGGAAACTGTTCTTTTTCCACAGTCCTACCACCATCAGCACCGGCGGCAACCCCACCACCACCCAGTGGCATCTCCGTGCTGCGTAAGTGCAATACACCACATTGTTTTCTACAGAACTGTATCTATCTCATTTTTTACCATTGTCAGTCTCTCTCTCTCTGTCTTTCTCTCTCCCTCTCCCCCTCCCTCCCTTTCTCTCTCTTTTTCTCAGTCTTTCTCTCTCCCTCTCCTTCCCCTCCCTCTCCCCCCTCCCTCTTTCTTTTTCTCCCTCTCCCCCCTCCCTCTCCTCCCTCCCTCTTTCTTTTTCTCCCTCTGTCTGTGTTTGTTTTTGTTGTTATGGAGGCTCTGTTCAAGATTTATGGTGCGTACACACTGGGCGATAAAGTGGACGACTCAGGGAGCAAATCGTGTAGTGTGTATGCACCATTATACAGTTTATCAGTTTCCAAATGGTTTTGATGGAAACTGTTCTTTTTCCACAGTCCTACCACCATCAGCACCGGCAGCAACTCCACCACCACCCAGTGGCGCCTCCGTGCCGCGTAAGTGCAGTACACCACATTGTTTTCTACAGCACTGTATCTCTCTCCTTTTTTTCCCTTGTCAGTCTCTCTCTCTGTCTTTCTCTCTGCCTCTCCCCCTCCATCCCTTTCTCTCTCTTTTTCTCTCTGTCTTTCTCTCTCCCTCTCCCCACCTCCCTCTCCCCCCTTCCCTCTTTCTTTTTCTCCCTCTGTCTGTGTTTGCTTTTGTTGTTATGGAGGCTCTGTTCAAGATTTATGGTGCGTACACACTGGGCGATAAAATGGATGACTCAGGGAGCATATCGTGTAGTGTGTACGCACCATTATACAGTTTATTTGTTTCCAAATGGTTTTGATGGAAACTGTTCTTTTTACACAGTCCTACCACCATCAGCACCGGTGGCAACCCCACCACCACCCAGTGGTGTCTCTGTGTTGCGTAAGTGCAATACACCACATTGTTTTCTACAAGCCACTGTATCTATCTCATTTTTGTCCCTCGTCAGTATCTCTCTCTCTCTGTCTTTCTCTCTCCCTCTCCCCCTCCCTCCCTTTCTCTCTCTTTTTCTCTGTCTTTCTCTCTCCCTCTCCCTCCCCACCCTCTCCCCCCTCCCTCTTTCTTTTTCTCCTTCTCCCCCCTCCCTCTTTCTTTTTCTCCCTCTGTCTGTGTTTTTTTTTGTTGTTATGGAGGCTCTGTTCAAGATTTAAGGTGCGTACACACTGGGCGATAAAGTGGAATACTCAGGGAGCATATCGTGTAGTGTGTACGCACCATTATACAGTTTATTTGTTTCCAAATGGTTTTCATGGAAACTGTTCTTTTTCCACAGTCCTACCAACATCAGCAGCGGCAGCAACCCCACCACCACCCAGTGGCGTCTCCGTGCCGCGTAAGTGCAGTACACCACATTGTTTTCTACAGCACTGTATCTCTCTCCTTTTTTTCCCTCGTCAGTCTCTCTCTCTCTCTGTCTTTCTCTCTCCCTCTCCCCCTCCCTCCCTTTCTCTCTCTTTTTCTCTCTGTCTTTCTCTCTCCCTCTCCCCCGTTCCCTCTTTCTTTTTCTCCCTCTGTCTTGTTTGATTTTGTTGTTATGGAAGCTCTGTTCAAGATTTATGGTGCTTACACACTGGGCGATAAAGTGGCCGACTCAGGGAGCATATCGTGTAGTGTGTACGCACCATTATACAGTTTATTTGTTTCCAAATGGTTTTGATGGAAACTGTTCTTTTTCCACAGTCCTACCACCATCAGCACCGGCGGCAACCCCACCACCACCCAGTGGCGTCTCCATGCCGCGTAAGTGCAATACACCACATTGTTTTCTACAGCACTGTATCTCTCTCCTTTTTTACGCTTGTCAGTCTCTCTCTCTCTGTCTTTCTCTCTCCCTCTCCCCCTCCCTCCCTTTCTCTCTCTTTTTCTCTGTCTTTCTCTCTCCCTCTCCCTCCCTCCCCACCCTCTCCCCCCTCCCTCTTTCTTTTTCTCCTTCTCCCCCCTCCCTCTCCCCCCTCCCTCTTTCTTTTTTTCCCTCTGTCTGTGTTTTTTTTTGTTGTTATGGAGGCTCTGTTCAAGATTTATGGTGCTTACACACTGGGTGATAAAATGGATGACTCAGTGAGCATATCGTGTAGTGTGTACGCACCATTATACAGCATATTTGTTTCCAAATGGTTTTGATGTAAACTGTTCTTTTTACACAGTCCTACCAACATCAGCACCGGCGGCAACCCCACCACCACCCAGTGGCGTCTCCGTGCCACGTAAGTGCAGTACACCACATTGTTTTCTACAGCACTGTATCTCTCTCCTTTTTTTCCCTTGTCAGTCTCTATCTCTCTCTGTCTTTCTCTCTCCCTCTCCCCCTCCCTCCCTTTCTCTTTCTTTTTCTCTCTGTAATTCTCTCTCCCTCTCCCTCCCTCCCTCTCCCCCCCCTCCCTCTTTCTTTTTCTCCCTCTGTCTGTGTTTGCTTTTGTTGTTATGGAGGCTCTGTTCAAGATTTATGGTGCGTACACACTGGGCGATAAAGTGGACGACTCAGGGAGCATAGTGTGTAGTGTGTACACACCATTATACAGTTTAGTTGTTTCCAAATGGTTTTGATGGAAACTGTTCTTTTTCCACAGTCCTACCACCATCAGCACCGGTGTCAACCCCACTACCACACAGTGGCGTCTCTGTGTCGTGTAAGTGCAGTACACCACATTGTTTTCTACAGCACTGTATCTCTCTCCTTTTTTTCCCTCGTCAGTCTCTCTCTCTCTCTGTCTTTCTCTCTACCTCCCTCCCTTTCTCTCTCTTTTTCTCTCTGTCTTTCTCTCTCCCTCTCCCTCCCCACCCTCTCCCCCCTCCCTCTTTCTTTTTCTCCCTCTCCCCCCCTCCCTCTCCCCCTTCCCTCTTTCTTTTTCTCCCTCTGTCTGTGTTTTTTTTTGTTGTTATGGAAGCTCTGTTCAAGATTTATGGTGCGTACACACTGGGCGATAAAGTGGACGACTCAGTGAGCATATCGTGTAGTGTGTACGCACCATTATACAGTTTATTTGTTTCCAAATGGTTTTGATGGAAACTGTTCTTTTTACACAGTCCTACCACCATCAGCACCGGTGGCAACCCCACCACCACCCAGTGGTGTCTCTGTGTCGCATAAGTGCAATACACCACATTGTTTTCTACAAGACACTGTATCTATCTCCTTTTTGTCCCTCGTCAGTCTCTCTCTCTCTCTCTTTCTCTCTCCCTCTCCCCCTCCCTCCCTTTCTCTCTCTTATTCTCTATCTTTCTCTCTCCCTCTCCCTCCCCGCCCTCTCCCCCCTCCCTCTTTCTTTTTCTCCTTCTCCCCCCTCCCTCTCCCCCCTCCCTCTTTCTTTTTCTCCTTCTCCCCCCTCCCTCTCCCCCCTCCCACTTTCTTTTTTTCCCTCTGTCTGTGTTTTTTTTTGTTGTTATGGAGGCTCTGTTCAAGATTTTAGGTGCATACACACTGGGCGATAAAGTGGAATACTCAGTGAGCATATCGTGTAGTGTGTACGCACCATTATACAGTTTATTTGTTTCCAAATGGTTTTGATGGAAACTGTTCTTTTTACACAGTCCTACCAACATCAGCACCGGCGGCAACCCCACCACCACCCAGTGGCGTCTCCGTGCCGCGTAAGTGCAGTACACCACATTGTTTTCTACAGCACTGTATCTCTCTCCTTTTTTTCCCTCGTCAGTCTCTCTCTCTCTCTGTCTTTCTCTCTCCCTCTCCCCCTCCCTCCCTTTCTCTCTCTTTTTCTCTCTGTCTTTCTCTCTCCCTCTCCCCCCCTCCCTCTTTCTTTTTCTCCATCTGTCTTGTTTGATTTTGTTGTTATGGAAGCTCTGTTCTAGATTTATGGTGCGTACACACTGGGCGATAAAGTGGCCGACTCAGGGAGCATATCGTGTAGTGTGTACGCACCATTATACAGTTTATTTGTTTCCAAATGGTTTTGATGGAAACTGTTCTTTTTCCACAGTCCTACCACCATCAGCACCGGTGGCAACCCCACCACCACCCAGTGGCGTCTCCATGCAGCATAAGTGAAGTACACCACATTGTTTTCTACAGCACTGTATCTCTCTCCTTTTTTACACTTGTAAGTATCTCTCTCTCTCTGTCTTTCTCTCTCCCTCTCCCCCTCCCTCCCTTTCTCTCTCTTTTTCTCTGTCTTTCTCTCTCCCTCTCCCTCCCCACCCTCTCCCCCCTCCCTCTTTCTTTTTCTCCATCTCCCCCCTCCCTCTCCCCCCTCCCTATTTCTTTTTCTCCCTCTGTCTATGTTTTTTTTTTTTGTTATGGAGGCTCTGTTCAAGATTTATGGTGCTTACACACTGGGCGATAAAGTGGACGACTCAGTGAGCATATCGTGTAGTGTGTATGCACCATTATACAGCATATTTGTTTCCAAATGGTTTTGATGTAAACTGTTCTTTTTACACAGTCCTACCAACATCAGCACCGGCGGCAACCCCACCACCACCCAGTGGCGTCTCCGTGCCGCGTAAGTGCAGTACACCACATTGTTTTCTACAGCAGTGTATCTCTCTCCTTTTTTTCCCTTGTCAGTCTCTCTCTCTCTCTCTGTCTTTCTCTCTCCCTCTCCCCCTCGGTCCCTTTCTCTTTCTTTTTCTCTCTGTAATTCTCTCTCCCTCTCCCCCCCTCCCTCTCCCCCCCCTCCCTCTTTCTTTTTCTCCCTCTGTCTTTGTTTGTTTTTGTTGTTATGGAGGCTCTGTTCAAGATTTATGGTGCGTACACACTGGGCGATAAAGTGGACAACTCAGGGAGCATATCGTGTAGTGTGTACGCACCATTATGCAGTTTATTTGTTTACAAATGGTTTTGATGGAGACTGTTCTTTTTCCAGAGTCCTACCACCATCAGTACCGGCGGCAACCCCACCACCACCCAATGTCATCTCCGTGCTGCGTAAGTGCAGTACACCACATTGTTTTCTACAGCACTGTATCTCTCTCCTTTTTTTCCCTTGTCAGTCTCTCTCTCTCTCTCTCTCTCTCTCTCTCTCCCTCTCCCTCCCTTTCTCTCTCTTTTTCCCTCTCTCTTTCTCTCTCCCTCTGTACTTGTGTAACAGAAACATTATTTTTTTCAACAGCACCAACATCTCAAGGGCCCAAGTCATTCGGCTCATTTAGAAGGCGGCTTGCCGCCTTGAGTAAGTACCATGCACTACTGTACTGTACATTGTGCTCTCCTTTTTACAGTGCCTCTCTTCCTCCTGTACTCCAAAGACCCATGTCCAACCTCTTCTCCTTACACACTAATTGTTTCTGCACTTGTGTAACAGGAATATTTTTTTCCCCACAGTGCGGGAACATGGAAGGCCACAGCCACAACCCTCCACCGGCCAGTTGCCAGAACCTGGGCGAAGCAGACCTCACAGGCCATGTAAGTACTGTACCCTACACAACTGTACTTTGTCTTCTTCTGTACTCTTTCTATCCTTTTTTTGTTTTCACAGCGTCTCTTTCTCTCTCTTCTGTACTACAAAGATGCATCTCCATCCTCTTCTCCTTCCACACTTTGTGTTTTTATTTTTTTTATAAAGGACATCACTCTAAAGGTGCCCATCCACTTAAAGATACCGGTATAACAACCACTGCATGATTACGACATTGTACTCGTGCAGTCGTTTGTCAGTACAGTAAGTGATGAGCCTACTCTGAACAAGCAGTTGTTCAGTGCAGGGTCATCAATCATTTGCAAACATGCTTTGCAGATACTGTACAGTAATAGTCATTAAATTATGGGAGGTAACTGTACTGTATCTACACCGCACCTACAGTATCCCTCTGTCTGCCAGCCTGAAGCTTCAGTCAGTATAATGACCTTTGGTGTAGCATTGTTTAGACTGTACAGTACTTTTCCTGCATTGTACTGTACTGTAGCCATTGTTTTGTTTTGTTTGTTTATGTACTGTACAGTACTTTGTTAGGAGCTACAGTAGCCAAACCATGTACAGTAGCACCATACCACATAAAGGTAAATACAGCACTGTTAATGTGAATATATTTTTTTCCAATACAGTCAGGGACCCCAAGAGAGGCAGGGACCCCAAGGGAGGCAGGGACTACACCTGACTCGAGGTAGATTACAGTATTTATAGTAGTGTCAAGATTGTACAATATTGTATATTAAGGTTGTAATACTGTACCCTTTTTTTTCTCCCTACAGAACAAATTATTTTATTTTTGGCCCTATATCGCCAGATGGCCCACCACCTGGTGGATTTATTTTTTAATTTTTTGTTAACTTTATTTTTGTTTATTTTTGATTTTTATTAAAATTTGTTCTATACAGTACAACCTTTTCTGTCTTTACTTGGTTCTGTGGATAAAGTACAGTATACTGTATTTAAATTTATTGATACTGTAGCAACTAAACGGTAAGAAAATACAGAACAGTAAGTCACCCATTCAGTACTTTTATTAATTGCACACCACTCTTAAGGGGTGATTAAATAAAGCTTGGAGAGAGATAAAATTGGAGAAACTGTAAATACAGTAGCACCAACCAATTAGCTACTACAGTAACTGTCATTTTTCAAACAGCCTGTACAGTGACAGTTAGGATCTGATTGGTTGGTGCTATTTATCTACAATTTTATCTCTGTCTAAGCTTTAACTAAATAAATACACGACAACAGTAAACTTTTTTTAGCCAATCACGTGTTTTTGCTCCAATGGGTGAAAAAGTGCCAACCAATGTGCTCCCAACTGTCATCTCACAGGCTGTGTTTGAAAAATGACAGTTGGGAGCTGATTGACTGACACCTTATCACTTTTTTATCACTTCTCACTCTGTCTCCTAACACTGCTTAGTACAGTAAATAGACCCCTTGGAGTGAAAAGATGAGACCAGCTAAAAAAAGTAAATAGACCACCCCTAAATTGAAAATGGCCCTCAGTGTATACAGTACTGTATGTCTACTGTACAGTGTACTACTGTAAGTGGCGGGCAGCTGTGAAATCACTGTGATGGGCAACAGGGATACTGTACAGTATATGGCCGGCAACCCCCATCGGCCGGCGCGCCACTGGTGAGTGAAATTCTGGCCAATAGGACGATTCACCCCTGCATATGTGTGTTATTGTCTTTTTGTACCTTTTTAATGACAGATGCACGTGTTGGGTCTCAGGCACACTTAAAGACTGAAGTACCGAGGACTACAGTACACAAAAAGATTAGGCTTTTAAGTTAAAATCATCACTGGCACTTTTGGCCTCAGATCCAGAGTTTCACCTATACCAGGTGCAGACTCTACCTTGTATCGGAGTGCAAGGTCCACTGTACACCCTGAAGAAAGGAGGATAGGCAGAGATGAACATACAGTAAAAGACAGACACACAGGTACGGTACATACAGTACTCACCGGAGATACTCTTTTTCTTCGTCCCGCTCAATCCCACACAGAGGTCCCTGCAGTAGAGAGAATATGCCATGCAAGGCCCTTTCCTGCTCTAATAGTGTGTCACACTAATCTACTGTAACATTAATATCAGCCCTACTGTATCTCACCAGCCTAACAAACTACAATATTAATGTACAGTACAGTTGCCCTCACACAGGGCCTACCGGTACCTGTTATGGTGGAAGAGGCTTTGAGGGGTGGAACTTTTTTAGCTCTTTTGCTTTCCACCCCTGTAGTCCTCTCCTGTCCTCCACTTCTCTCTTCACATGGGTCTTCCTCTCTTCAGACCTGTTGGTCTACTGTAGGTTGGGTTTAATGTTCCATTGGCCTCACATAGGGCCTCTCTGTTATGGTGGAAGAGGCTTTGAGGGGGGAACTTCTTTAGCTCTTTTGCTTTCCACCCCTGTAGTCCTCTCCTGTCCTCCGCTTCTCTCTTCACACGGGTCTTCCTCTCTTCAGACCTGTTGGTCTACTGTAGGTTGGGTTTTTTCCATTGGCCTCACATAGGGCCTATCTGTTATGGTGGAAGAGGCTTTGAGGGGGGGGACTTCTTTAGCTCTTTTGCTCTCCACCCCTTTAGTTCTCTCATATCCTCAGCTTCTTTCTTCTGCCGCTGCCATGTCCTGGCAAGTGGCGGCGCTGGGTCTTCCTGTCTTCTGACAAGTCCCTTCAAGTCATGTTTGTTGATTGAAGATCTGTACTTGTATGCGTGACTGTCCTCCATGCATGTTTCCTTCGCATGTGCTGCACCCCATTCAACGTGTCCTTTATCCGGGTAAGTTCTTCTTTTCCAATCCTGAATCTTGTCCGGCATCTTGAGAGGATATCTTCTCTTAAATTGTTGGGGATTGGCACTTTCTTCCGACTTCCATCAAAGTTCACCCACTTGGTCCAATTGCAATACAGGTTGTAGGGCACGTGTTCTTGAAATATTGCTTGCGCATATCGATGCATCTCACAATTGACAGCTCTGCAAATTTCATTGTCCTTGTAAACGTTGATTAGAGCCGGTGGTATATCCGGTAAGGGTGTTCCAAATACAGTCAGTGGTGCTGGGGTGCTCGACATGACAGGTGTTCCTGTCATGTCGAGCACTTCAGTCACAATATTGCTGTGTTTAATGTCCTGCTGCCTCGGTATGCTCCGTCCTTCACCCATCCCCGTAGACGCTGATTTGTGTATCGAGTAACTATCACACACACCGATCGTTTCCTAGCCTCCCGCTGCCCCTCATAGTCTCCCGTGAGTGACCGTCCTGTCCCCGCCGCCATCTTGTTTTGCTCGGCTGCCATTTTAGTTTCAGTCGCAATATTGCTGTGTTTAACGTCCTGCTGCCTTGGTATGCTCCGTCCCCATAGTCGTTTATTTGTGTATCGAGCTTCAATTAAACACACCGTATACCATTGACCGATTCCTAGTCGCTCATTGTCCCATATAGTCTCCCGTGAGTGACCGTTCTGTCCCCGCCGCCATCTTGTTTTGCTCAGCGGCCATCTTAGTTTCAGTCGCAATATTGCTGTGTTTATTGTCCTGTTTGTCTCCTTCATACGGTAGATAAATATTTGCGAATTAAGGGGCATACTGTAAGTACTGTATGAAAGCTTGATGTGAGATTAAATTGGGAAATATATATCACTAATTAGCTAAAAACTATCATTTATTAAACACAGCCTGCAAAATGAAATTTACTAGCTGGTTATGCTGTACAGTATATACCGGTGTACACATGTTACGGCTGATGTACAGTAAGAATGTAATACCCCCGTGTTTTTTAAGATACTGAACATTAAATTATGTACTGCATACTGTACTCAGTCTGTATACTCAGCAACAGTACTGTACCGTATTTCTCTTGTTCTCTCCACAGATTTTGTCATCAAACATGGCAAAAATCAGCAAAGCCATCAGCAAGATAATTGCAAGCATGAATAAAGAACACAAAACAACACAACAGATCCAGGCCTGGCTGAAAGAGTGTGGTGTTCTTGTTAGTTTACAGACTGTGCGCTATCATGCAGTTGAGAGAACGCGGACCAGATATATATTTCCTTCTAAATGCACATGGTAGGTACTTTACAGCAACTTTTTTTTATTATACTGTATGTTGCTAGATTGCTACTCTATTGTGTTCCAATTTCAACACTAACTGTCCAATAATTGCTACAGTATATGCTCTGTATGTGTTCTACTGTAGGAGCATCAAAAAGATTGTGCACAAATTGACTTGTGAGGATGATGAGCATACAGCTTTACAAATACAACGTATTCTAAAAGCAGAATGTGACCTGGACATCTCCTGTTCCAGCATCAAATGGATGCGTAAGGAACTGGGATGGACTTTTGGCCGTACAAGGTACTGTACATAAAATATATATATATATATATTAATAATGCACTGTTTTTACATGAATGTAAACTAAAACTTGTTTTTATTCCACAGGATAAATCCCATGATAAGGGATGTTAATAAAGTATAGAGAGTTGAACAAGCACGACGGTGGATAGAGAGTGGAGAGAATTTTAATGACGTAATTTTCACAGATGAAACTTCGGTTTCTCTCGAGAGGTTCTCAAGACTGTCCTTCCAACACCGTGCACATCTCTCACTTAAACCACGTCCGAAGCATCCATTAAAGGTCCATGTATGGGGTGCTGGACCGATCTAAATTTTTGAAGGTGCAGTACAGTAATGTTTGTTGTAAAAATTATTTACAGTCCTGTACAGTACGCTTGTTACTGACAATAATTTCTCATCTCTTTAGGCATCATGGATAAGACCTTCTTCCAAGAAAAAATAGTAGATTGTTGTATGGTGCCATTTGTGAGAAAATGCTTTCCATCAGGACATCGATTATTCCAGGATAATGATCCAAAACATTCAGCTTCAGCTAAATTCATGGAAGAGAGAGGGATAAATTGGGAATACACACCACCAGAGTGAGTATTGTCCTATAGTACTGTATTAACTGTTTATTGTACAAAAAAGTATGTACAGTACCAAGCAGTAATTATTCTAGTACACTTTTTACTAAAGTACACTACTGTGACTGAATATTTGATTTTTTTTACTTTCCTGTAGGTCACCGGACATGAATCCCATTGAATTGGTCTGGGCCCAGTTGAAGAGGTTCATCAGGTCTGATGTGAAACCAACAACTAAACAGGAACTTTTGGAAGGGATAATGAAGTTTTGGAGAACTGTATTGACACGTGCCCAGTGTAACAATTATATTGATCATCTCCATACTGTCTTACCAGTTGTCATTGAAAGAAACGGTCAAGCAACTGCTATGTAGCTTAATCTGTACTGTATATGATTAGTAATGTGGAGGAGGGGTTTAACTTCCTCTTTTCAGCTTGTGATCTGGACTGCTAAGTACTGTACACTGTGTCCATACTGTATGTACAGTACTGTGGTTGTGCTTTCTGTCCCTACATTATACAGTATACAGTATTCTCCAAATTTATTTTATAAGCTCTTTATTTACAATACTTTTCCCTTACTGTACCTTATGTACTGTTCTTTATACTTTTGCTCTTTTCCTTACACCTACTTTTACTGTACATTGCCCCTTGTTCCAAGGCACACATTGGCATCGTCACAGATTGTGCTGCAGCTGTCAGTTTCTGCTACTGCACTTGATGTTGCCATTTGTAATGCAGATGTTTCAAGTTTTCAGGTTCCTTTGGTTCATGTACAGTAGCAGTGGCTGCTTCAACATCCACATCCATAGTTGCAGACATACAGTACTGTACAGTAGTGGGTGCACCGTGCATTGAGAGACAGGCTTCTACTGTACATCTACTGTATGGTTGGAGCGGTGGTCCCTTCGACAACAGGATCAGGTGAGAAAAGCAATTTTGCTAATGTTAGTGCTCTGTTATCGCATTCAGACAAATCTTCTGATACTTCTATCTCCCTGCCAGTTTGTTCTTTGGGAAACCCAGGGCCACCTGCTGCTACAGTAGGGGGGGGGGGTTGGAGTTATTTTCACTTTTGACCTCAAAATGACAGCTGGTGTACACCTCCATCTGGGGCACCCAAATACTGTCTTGTTTCATGTATTTTTTTTTTATCGTTATATGGGCTGTGGGCCTAGGGGCACTGCTTACAGTATTTCACCACCAGGCTTAATTATAATACAAATTAGTTATTAATAAATTTGTTAGGCTGGTTAGTTAGGGCATATACAGTATATTAATGTGGAGAAGTGGATTAGTGTGACACTGTTAGAGCAGGGAAGGGCCCTGCACAGCGGATTCTCTCTCCTACAGTACAGGGTGTGTGGGATCAAGCAGGATGAAGAACAAGAGCATCTCTGGTGAGAACCTGTGTGTCTGTCTTTTACTGTCTGTTCATCTCTGCCTATCCTCCTTTCTTCAGGGCGTACAGTGGACCTTGCACTCTGATGCACGGTAGAGTCTGCACCTGGTATAGGTGAAACTGTGGATCTGAGGCCAAAAGTGGCAGTGATGATTTTAACTTAAAAGCCTAATCTTTTTGTGTACTGTAGTCCTCGGTCCAGTAGGGCGTATCGGTCGGCATTGAGGAAGGACTGTTCTCATGTCATCTCCTTCCTCCTAGGTTCTGTACAGTAGTCATGTCCGTGTCCAGCTTGGAATTCCAGGACATGCCAGCAGTAGAAGAAAGAAGCAGGGGACAGTAGAGGACTACAGGGGTGGAAAACTAAAGAAGTTCCCCCCCCTGTGTAAAGCATGTTACTGTAGGTTAAATAAAAATTGTCATTACTTTATACAATTGGTGTTTGTACTGTATGTAATTCAGTCTTTCAGTGCACCTGAGACCCAACACGTGCATCTGTCATTAAAAAGGTACAAAAAGAAAATAACACACAGATGCAGGGGTGTATCGTCCTATTGGCCAGGATTTCACTCACCAGGGGCGCGCTGGTCGATGGGGGTTGCCGCCCACAGTCATATACTGTACAGTATCCCTGTTGCCCATCACAGTGATTTCACAGCTGCCCGGCACTTACAGTAGTATACAGTACAGTAGACATACAGTACTGTATACACTGAGGGCCGTTTTCAATTTAGGGGTGGTCTATTTACTTTTTTTAGCTGGTCTCATCTTTTCACTCCAAGGGGTCTATTTACTGTACTAAGCAGTGTTAGAAGACAGAGTGAAAAGTGATAAAAAAGTGATAAGGTGTCAGTCAATCAGCTCCCAACTGTCATTTTTCAAACACAGCCTGTGAGATGACAGTTGGGAGCACATTAGTTGGCACTTTTCACCCATTGGAGCAAAAAAACGTGATTGGCTAAAAAAAGTTCAGCAGATTACGTCATTTCGCTAGGCGTAAAATTATCACTGTATTCAATTTGAAAGCTTTTCCGCCTACCGTAGGCGGGAAGTCAATGCAATGTACAGTAAGACAGTATGTGAAAAAGTTTTGCCTACTGTATGAATAGCAGGTGGAAAAAAATTGGTGAATTGGGGTGCAACGTTGTGGGAAGCCTTCAATGTGCAGCCTTAAGACAGTCCCCTAAAGGTACTGTAAACTGCGTAACTTTAAAAAAAAAAAAAAACACCAAAATCATTTTGGGGGCGGAAGAAAAAAAACTGGGGGGAAAAAGTTAAACATGTAGAGGTAAATTTACTAAGATGGGAGTTCTATTTAAGAAGCTACTGTACTGTATGTTGCCCATAGCAACCAATCAGATTCTATTTCTCATTTATCTACAGTAGCACCTTCTAGAAGATAATACCTGGAATCTGGTTGCTATGGGCAACATCACTTCTTAATATAACTCCCACCTTAGTAAATTTACCTAATATACTGTATAAAATGTACTGAGTTTAGTAAGGGTTGGATAACAATACTGAACAAAAGTAGCGAAGACTTCAAAAATATTTTTTTTTTTAAAAGCGCTACATGGGTATACCATAGATCTGGGCATGCGCCTGAGATACGATGACGTACAGTATTGTAGGAAACACTCAAGCCAGGTGCAACCTTGGTATTGCAGACGGCTGGTAAATAATCAAACCAATACATTACGCTGCCTGTACAACCTTTTTGCGGATTCGAAACTTGAAAGGTTACACTTTTTATTTTTTATTATTATTACACAGTCAAGGTTACACTTTTTTGTCATAAAGTACTGTGGCATAGAAATGCCAGAATTTCTGGATAATGCATTAGTGAAGATTTAAAACAAAATAAAATTACTGTATACAGTATATATTTTAAAGGTCTCAAACCAGCGGGACAAGAAAATGGTAGATGCAGTAGGGCTAGGCATTAGCCCCCTAGACTACTGCATTTACTGTACTGTAGTTCCTAGAGTCATGGAATCACTACAATGTCTACCGTATTGTACTTACTATAATACAGACAACTGGACATGTGCAGTGCTATGAGACTCAATACGCCACAGTGTAGCGCGCAACTAGCAATGCGGTATATGGCGTACCGTATGGAGCAACAAACTACAGTACTGTAGCTGGGCACATCTACAGTACATACAGTATAATATATTGATTTTTCTAAGGGTTGGATAACAATACTGAACTACAGTACTATAGTAAATATTAAAAAAATAAATTAAATTATCAAGGTCTCGAACATAAGGAGAGAAGTGTAAGCAAGACGGATCACCTAACCCCTTGCTCACAAGTCTCTCCTTGTAAGAATTGCATCTGTCCTCTACAGTACTTTATGTGACATCTACAGTACCATACAATTAAGTACTCAGGCGTCTGTAGCGTGGAGGTAAGAAATCGAACTTCTACATTGCAGACGTCTGTACAACCCTGTTCAGGGTTCGATACCTAGAAGGTTAAACTTATTTTTTTTTATTATTATTAAACAGTCAAGGTTACACTTTTTATTTTTAATATTATTATTACACAGTCAGTGTTTCACTGTGTGTGAATCATGACCTGCTATTGTATGATCTTCCATACTGTACACCATGGCGTAGCGCTACAAGGGTATGGCTATGGTGCAGCACCACTGGCAATGCATTGCAACCCCACCACTGGGCACGTGCCAGAGATCCTATTTGTACTGTAACTCATCAGAACTAGCTATAAGTCACCACAGCGCCAACTGTGCAGACATTGACGCAATTTTGCGGTTTAAACGCAGAGTCAGTTTGTACTACAGGGACCTCTCTCTTAAACAGCATCAACTATCAGTTACTGAACACATTAAATCACTAAAGTTTCCAAGTCTGGGACAGCATTTTCATTGACGCAAGTTTGCTCTCTACAGCACAGTCAGTATATAATACACAGACTTCCCTCCAAACTAAGTCCACTACTGTAGCACTTTCTGAAGTCATGAATTTACTATTGTGTATACTGTACGTTTAGTCTCGGACAGTGCAGAATGGCACAAGTGTGAAAATTCAACAGTACTGTAGCAATACAGACAACTGGGCATGCGCCATGGCATAGCGCTACTTAGTGTATGGCTTGGCTCCACTGGACATGCGGCACACATTCCACTGTGATTGAAACCCGACCACTGGGCATGCGCTGACATTGACGCAATTTTGTGGTTTAAACGCGCAGTCAGTTTGTTATACAGAGACCAGTCTCTTTAACAGAGCCCATTAACACTTGATGGTCATAAAAAATCACTATAATGTCCACGTCTATGTCAGCCACGGCATTGATGCAAGTTTGCGTTCTAAGGTACAGTACTGTATGTACAATAATAAAAATCCTATTTTACCGAAGCACAGGCATGCACTCCACATGTACTGTATTGAATACTGAATATTTTAAGTGAAGATTTTAAAAATAATGAAAAAAAACATATTTTCAAGGTCTCGAACCCATGGAACAAGAAGAGGGGAGATGCAGTGAGACTAGGCATTAGACCGCTAGGCCACACGCTTCACCCATTACTAGAGTTCTGTAGTTTGTAAAGTCTAATGACTAAGTCTGGGACAGTGCCGACAGTATTTACATTTGCGCAAACACAGTATGATTTCAACCGCACAGTCAGTGGGTAATACAGAGCTTAATGATTTCAAATTGGATTAGACATTCTTCTAACACTTTATTATACCGTACATTCCTGATTCCATGTGGAAAACACTGTAATACTGTATAGTGTACCGAATCACCGCTTCTGTCAAACAATCATCGGGCGGTGATACAGAACATACCATAAGGTACATTGGAAATCACACGCATGTGCTATGTAGTTTAGGAAAAGTGACACCTGGTGGGCAAAATGTTGTATTACACGTAATGAAATCAGACGCATGCGCTATGTAGTTTAGGAAAAGTGAAATCTGGTGGGCAAAATGATGTATTACACGTAATGAAATCAGACGCATGCACTATGTAGTTTGGGAAACGTGACATCTGGTGGGCAAAATGTTGTATTACACGTAATGACTTTTTCATTACTAAACTTCCTTTGTTTTGCGACTCATGGCGTGGTGTGTGGCGCGCCATGCGTGGCATGAGAGATAATGCTGTGATGCCACGTTATAGCTGGACACATCAGTAGGTATTTCATCTTCATCATACAAATACATACAATGCAAAAAATTAAAACGGGGGTGCCTTGTCCCACACAGGAGACCTCCAAAACAGTAGGTACCCAATACATGCACAATCCCTTTAGGACCGGCGCTCTCCCTCCGCGTTCAGCTGCTCAGGTGCCCTCCGTACAAAATTTAATCCAACCTTCCAAATAAACAGAGGCACTCAGAGACTGATGAAAATGGATAAATCGTGTGTAATAATAAAGTTGACACCAACATTTCGGGACCAAACGTGTCCCTTTGTCAAGGCACATAACAGTGAAATGAAAAAGCCCGCCATGTGTAAAACATCAAGCACCAGAAATCCAAGAAACACACCCCGTGTTACGTCAAGGCACCGACTGCGTACCGTTGCTCTAGCAATGCTAACTCAGTACGGAAGCCCTGAAGAGACAAATAGATATAAAAGGCAAAACATAAATTACACTAAAGATAAAAAGATACCCTTACGTGAAATATAGTATAACACCAAAAGAGAGTGAGGAAACAGGGCAGCCAATCACAATAAACATTACATGTATTAATCCTAGCCAGCATTAGACCCACCTATACAGCCACAATGGAACACAAATGAAACACTAAGTAACATAGACCATGCATTAGTTGAGGTTGAAGATCCAATGTGCCTCCATCCATTATAATTTACCAGCACGATCACCACCTCTCAGGCTCCTGGGAACATGGTCAATCAGCTGATGTTTGAAATCACTCAACTTGTGTTTCATTTCTACAAAATGTCTGGCCACTGGTTGTTCCGGAATTTTACCTGCTAAAGCAGATTTGATGGCAGACCTGTGTAAGGACATTCTTTCCCTGGCTGTATGAATGGATTTACCCACATAGGCCAGCCCGCACGGACATAAGATCAAGTACACTATATAAGTGGAGGTACAAGTAAGAGTATGTCTGATGTTATAAATTCTGTCCAAATGAGGATGCTTGAACGTCTGCCCCACTATCATATGGTTGCATGTGGTGCACCCAAGACATTTGTAACATCCAGGTTTTCTTCCCAAGAACCCAACGTTCTTAGGAACTGAAGAACTCTGTTCGAAGCCCGTGATATCAGTATGTACCACAATCTTCTTAATGTTTTTAGCCCTCGTGTAACAGGTAAGTGGTTTCTTATACCTAAAACACGGTAAACTTCTGTCAGTAGAAACTATCGGCCACAGAGCCCTCATCGCTCTAGGTATAACTGCACTGGAAGAGCTATAATCATTGACAAAAGGGATGCACCCCTTCAAATCCCTATGACTGGGTGTAAGTAGCTTCTCCCTTGAGATTTTAAGGTCTTCCATTTTATGTTGTGCCAACAAGTGAGGGCTGTAGCCCCTTTCCAAGAACCTGTCTACTACCTTATCAAGGGCTGATTCTAGCTCCAAGATATTGCTAGTAATCCTTGCTACCCTGATCATTTGAGACCTTGGGAGCCCATTTTTCAAAGCCACTGGATGGTGACTATTGGCCCTCAACAGAGTGTTTTTGTCAGTGGGCTTCACATACACCTCCGTATTAAGTTGGCTATTGTTAATGGAGACCAGAAGATCTAGATAGTTGATAATGATGTACTCGTCTGGGATGTAACTCTGATTGGAAAATCTCTGGAATTGATGTCTTCCACTAGAGAGACTAGCATATCTATACTCCCTGTCCAGAGTATAAAAACATTGTCTATATACCTTGAATAGGCAAAGATGTAACTGGAAATTACCTCGTTTGAAAAAAACATATCAAGTTCTTCACTTAACATAAAGATGTTGGCAAAGGATGGCGAGACATTGCTCCCCATCGCACATCCACTAATTTAGCTATAAAAATTGCCATTAAACAGGAAAAAATTCCTCGTCAAGGTGAGTTCAAGTAATTTCATAAACAGATCAAGGTTCAATTAATTAAAGTTCTCTTTAATTTGGAATTCCCTCATGCACGCTAGTCCTAGCCCATGCAGTATACTGGTGTAGAGGCTACAAATGTCCATCGTGCATAAAATAGTACCCTCCAGTACTGTCTCAATGGTCTTGATGTTAAGGAGAAAATCAGTAGTGTCCTTAATAAAGCCCCTTTTGCTTCACAATCAATGGTTGCAACATATTATCCAAAAACATAGAAATAGGTTGAAAGATAGAATTCCTGGCCGATATGATCGTTCTTACTGGAGGCTTGATTAAACTTTTGCGGATCTTAGGAACTGTAAAGAAAGCCGGTCCCACCGGGAACTCTTGTTTCAATGCTTGGCAAATCATCTTTGTAATCAAACCCTCTGACATCGCTGTATCCAACAGGAGATCAATTTCATTTTTAAATTCTTCCGTATGATCACATGTTAATAATTCGTAGGTAGTAGTGTCCTTTAATTGGTTGGTAATTTCCTCCTTGTAATCAGAGAGATTCATAATGACCACCCCTCCCCCCTTATCGGTGGGTCATATAATAATATCTCTATAGGCTCCCAGTTGTTTGAGGGCAGTCCATTCACTTTTGGATAAGTTTAAATTTTTCTTGGCCATAGCCGCCGTATATTTAATTATAGATTCATCCAGTAATCTTACAAAGGCTTTAATGGAGGAGTTACTGGATTGTGGATTGAAGTTAGAAATGTTTCTTTTACTAAGGAACTCAGAATGTGGAGAATTGCTAGTATAGTCTTCATGTGACTGAAAGTATTCCTGCAATCTTAATTTGCGGGCAAATCGATAAAGATCTATTTGCCATTTCAATTCATTAAATGGGTTGGTGGGTACAAAAGAAAGAAGCTTCTCTAATACCCTCAGTTCAATCTTGCTGAGTACCTTATCCGACAGATTATAAATTAGGGTTTTTTGCTTGAGGGGCCTCCCCTTAAATCGTGAATTTTGGCCACCCCTACGGGTGGTCATCCTTTTGTTCTTGACCCTTTTGGGGTACTTGGTGTCACCACTAAAGGGATGAAAGTATTTTCAAGGGAGCCTTCCGAATCCACACAGGCACATTCACTGTCACTATTTGAGGTCACTACATCTTTAGAGTGGTTCTCTCTGCGTCTTCTCCATTGGGGTTTAGATCTATTGTACTGGACCTTCTGGCTACCCTGTTCGCCACCCATGAGCCATCTATATACCCTATTAGTATCATAATCTTCCTCCACCACTCTCCGTTTGTTGCTCTTAAACTTAACTAACTCCTTGCGATGATTCTCACATTGTTTCTGTAACTTGTTCAACCATACAGTATTCGATTCCAAATGTAAGGTGGATCGATGTTCATCATCAATAACACTGATTTTATCCCTTGTAATTTTTAGCTCTCGACCAGCTTCCTCAGTGACTAACAGGATCAGATCAAGACTGCATTTATTGAGGATACCAATCCACTTCTTGCAAAAGTCTGAATTGCTCCTTCCATTTGTGGGTACGTTACGCACCCTAAATCCTCTAGGGATAAGTTTCTCCTGGAAATAATCAGACAGGGAGATACCATGCATCAGGTAATCAATCTCGCATCGTTTGAGTTTCAGTAACAGATGGTAAATGTCCTCAATCTCATTAACTTTCTCACAAGGGGATAATTTCACCTTGAACAAAACTCTCTCCGCCTCTTCACTATTAAAGCTGAAGATTTCCCCCTTAGTGGACTGCACACTACTGTATGTAGGTATTTCATCTCTGCCACTGTGTCCCCGATTCCGCTCCATATTAAACTTATAAATATAAAAGTGATACTCCCAGTGACTGTGATATCAGCAGTATCCCGTGTAGTGAAACAAATGTTCTTGGCAATCTTCATAAAAATACATACGATGCAAAAAACGAAAACGGGGGTGCCTTGTCCCACTCAGGGGACCTCCAAAACAGTAGGTACCCAATACATGCACAATCCCTTTAGGACCGGCACTCTCCCTCTGTGTTCAGCTGCTCAGGTGCCCTCCGTACAAAATTTCATCCAACCTTCCAAATAAACAGAGGCACTCAGAGACTGATGAAAATGGATAAATCGTGTGTAATAATAAAGTTGACACCAACAATTCGGGACCAAACGTGTCCCTTTGTCAAGGCACATAACAGTGAAATGAAAAAGCCCGCCATGTGTAAAACATCAAGCACCGGAAATCCAAGAAACACACCCCGTGTTACGTCAAGGCATCGACTGCGTACCGTTGCTCTAGCAATGCTAACTCAGTATGGAAGCCCTGAAGAGACAAATAGATATAAAAGGCAAAAATTAAATTACACTAAAGATAAAAAGATACCTTTACGTGAAATATAGTATAACACCAAGAGAGAGTGAGGAAACAGGGCAGCCAATCACAATAAACATTACATGTATTAATCCAAGCCGGCATTAGACCCACCTATACAGCCACAATGGAGCACAAATTAAACACTTAGTAACATAGACCATGCATTAGACACGTACCCTCAACATTAGAAGCCTACTGACAAAATGTAAATACAAAGGGCAGAGCTAAAAGAGTATGTGAGGTAATAAAATCAAGTGTATATTTAAATATGTACTGTACATTCAAGATTAATGTTATGGTGCTACGGTCTGATGATAAGAGTGTGTGGTGAGTTATAAAAAATGTGTTATGTGCCAAAAATATAACAGTGTAATCAGAAGACACTAACGTGACTATAAAACAACATAACACGGTATAACATGGTCTGACATGTTAAAACTCAAATCATAATGCTTGTGTATGTGAAAATTTATGTGATGAATTATGCAACAGCCCCCGTTTGATGGCACAACATAAAATGGAAGTCCTTAAAATCTCAAGGGAGAAGCTACTTGCACCCAGTCATAGGGATTTGAAGGGGTGCTTCCCTTTTGTCAATGAATATAGCTCTTCCAGTGCAGTTATACCTAGAGCAATGAGGGCTCAGTGGCCGATAGTTTCTACTGGCAGAAGTTTACCGTGTTTTAGGTATAAGAAACCACTTACCTGTTACACGAGGGCTAAAAACATTAAGGAGATTGTGGTACATACTGATATCACGGGCTTCGAACAGAGTTCTTCAGTTCCTAAGAACGTTGGGTTCTTGGGAAGAAAACCTGGATGTTACAAATGTCTTGGGTGCACCACATGCAACCATATGATAGTGGGGCAGACGTTCCAGCATCCTCATTTGGACAGAATTTATAACATCAGACATACTCTTACTTGTACCTCCACTTATATAGTGTGCTTGATCTTATGTCCGTGCGGGCTGGCCTACATGGGTAAATCCATTCGTACAGCCAGGGAAAGAATGGCCTTACACAGGTCTGCTATCAAATCTGCTTTAGCAGGTAAAACTTCGGAACAACCAGTGGCCACACATTTTGTAGAAATGAAACACAAGTTGAGTGATTTCAAACATCAGCCGATTGACCATGTTCCCAGGAGCCTGAGAGGGGGTGATCATGCTGGTAAATTATTACGGATGGAGGCACGTTGGATCTTCAACCTCAACACAATTAATCCAAGGGGACTTAATGAGCAAATCCAATGGAGTGTTTTTAAATAATATTGGTGTTGTTTTCAAATTATGCCGGTTTTGTTTTTCAATAATGCCGGTTTTGTTTTATTTTCCTTTATGGAAAGTTATTTATTTCATCATTTTTTCTATTATTTCATCACATAAAATTTTCACATACACATGCATTATGATTTGAGTTTTAACATGTCAGACCATGTTATATCATGTTATGTTGTTTTATTGTCACATTAGTGTCTTCTGTTTACACTTTTATATTTTTGGCACATAACACATTTTTTATAACTCACCACACACTCTTATCATCAGAACGTAGCACCATAACATTAATCTTGAATGTACAGTACATATTTAAATATACACTTGATTTTATTACCTCACACTCCATTTAGCTCTGCCCTTTGTATTTACATTTTGTCAGTAGGCTTCTAATGTTGAGGGTACGTGGCTAATGCATGGTCTATGTTACTAAGTGTTTCATTTGTGTTCCATTGTGGCTGTATAGGTGGGTCTAATGCCGGCTTGGATTAATACATGTAATGTTTATTGTGATTGGCTGCCCTGTTTCCTCACTCTCTCTTGGTGTTATACTATATTTCACGTAAGGGTATCTTTTTATCTTTAGTGTAATTTAATTTTTGCCTTTTATCTCTATTTGTCTCTTCCGGGCTTCCATACTGAGTTAGCATTGCTAGAGCAACGGTACGCAGTCAGCGCCGTGACGTAACACGGGGTGTGTTTCTTGGATTTCCGGTGCTTGGTGTTTTACACATGGCGGGCTTCTTCACTGCATTTAAGGTCAGTTATTTTTCATTTCACTGTTATATGCCTTGACAAAGGGACACGTTTGGTCCTGAAACGTTGGTGTCAACTTCATTATTACACACGATTTATCCATTTTCATCAGTCTCTGAATGCATCTGTTTATTTGGATGGTTGGATTAAATTTTGTATGGAGGGCACCTGAGCAGCTGAACGCGGAGGGAGAGTGACGGTACTAAAGGGATTGTGCATGTATTGGGTACCTACTGTTTTGGAGGTCCCCTGAGTGGGACAAGGCACCCCCATTTTCGGTTTTTTTGTTTATTTGGAAGGTTATAATATATATATATATATATATATGTAATGAGAATGATGTGGTAATCCGTATACCACATCATTGTACACAAATTTATTCAGCAGATTTGGCTATGTTATAAACTTATGACAACTGATGCATAGAGACAAAAAGTGGAAAGGAAGGGGTGGCCAAGTGTAACCCATTACAGTATAGGTGTTTCATGTAATTGCTCAATCCAAGATGAAGGTGCACACTTTTGACACCAAGACATAATAAAATAGCTATTGGACTTTTAGAAAAACATGTTTTTCATCATTGGGGGCCAATACCAAAGTAGCTCTCCATTCTGGTGAGTAAGTTGTTGTTTATTCACAGTTCTAATGTCACAGACATACAACAACTTATTAGTTACTACATTTTACTATCTTCTTAGTGCAGGAGATTCATCTATTTATTCATGATGTACATGTTCACCTTGCTGACTGTTAGGTGATAAAGGAAGGAAGAAAATAATGAGTTCCTATTTCACTGATCGCTACTGCTTGTGTGTTTAAAGATTTAGTTTCTAGGTGCATAAATAATACTAATAAGTAAAACTTGCAATGCCAGCTTACACATACAACACTCATTTGTGCCTGTATGAGTATCAAATAGTAAATTGCCACCTAATCTATCTAAAACTTATTAAAATCCCTATTCTCCAAACTTTACACTCTACTTTCTTCCAAATTTTGCAATCTACAAGACTGTTTCAATAGCTGATTCTTACAAGTACTCTTAGGTTAATGCTTGGATGATATCTGACTGCAATCCAATGACAACAAATCCACCTAGTAGGTTTAACATTTTTAATTGTCCATCATTAACTATATCTCACACTGTGACCACCAAGATATGATTTCAAAGCTAAAAGCTTACGAGGGTTCAAAGGTTTTCCCAGCCTTTTAGCCCATTACAATCAAAACTTCAAGTAGTCACAATCCCTGTTATTTCAGTAAGTGTTTAATAACTAAGATAGCATGTTAATAATTTAAGACAACAAAGACAGAACATTATTAAAATGAATTTAATATGACAAAATAGTCACAGTAGTTGTTATACATAATAATAATAATAATAATAATAATAATAATAATAATAATAATAATAATAATAATAATACAGGTCTGCTATGTAAAAGCTTTTTTAATGAATTTATGTGATACCTATAGATTTTTGGCTTCTGAACATGAAAATGACACCCAATTTTTCATATCACTTCAAGTTTTTCTGCAAAACGTCTATTTATGAATGTCATTATTTTCATATTCTTTAAAGTAATAAATGTATTCTGCCTACATTTATTATAAAACATTGTCTTAAATGAATTCAATCAGTTGTATAGAACGTTGCAATTCAGTTCTCATCATAAAACTCCCCCCCTCCCAGTGCCAGATTAAGGTCCACATTGGCCTGGAGCTGAAATTTACAAAGGGCCTAAACCCCATACTGTCTAAAGGAACATTGCACACACACAACAACTACAACTACAAGGTGAGCTGGCAAAGGTGGAACCAAATAAAACAGATGCAACACAATTTTGCCTTGTGCCGGCTCATTTTAACTCCTGCCTAAAAAAAATTAGAAATTGGAAAAAACAATGTTATCAAATCCAGTTTAGTAGATCCAAATAAAGTTTTACCTCCACCTCTACATATAAAATTAGAACTGATGAAACAATTTATAAAAGCACTGCCTAAAGATGGAGAAACTTTAAAATATCTTTGCACCAAATTCCTTAAACTGTCCAATGCTAAACTGAATGAAGGCATTTTTTTATAGGTCCTGACATTAGAAAGTTAATAAAAGATGAAAATTTCAAGTGTGTAATGAATATTGTGGAACGTTCGGCATGGACTTCGTTCAAACAAGTGATCTCAAAATTTTTAGGCAATATCAAGGATTCAAACTACAAATAAATTGTCAGGGAAATGCTTAATAGTAACAGAAACCTTCGCTGCAATATGAGTTTAAAAGTAATTTTTTGAATTCCCATATTGAACATTTCCTAAATAATCTCGGAGACTACAGTGAAGAACAGAGTGAATGGTTCCACCAAGATGTTAAAGATGTAGAAAGAAGATACCAGGGTCATTGGGACGTCAGCATGATGGCTGACTACTGCTGGATGATACACAGAGAGGACACAGAACAAGCTTATAAGTGAAAAATGACAAAACGAAGTTTGAAAACAAAAAAAACAAGATAATGATTTTTTCAATAATTATGGTTTTGTTTCTATTATTGTTTGATTTTATTGTTATTTTATTATGTAACTAAGACAAAAACATAGTGATATCATCTACACTTCTTCGTATTTCACAAAAAATATGTAAAAAACAATTAAACTTTTTTTAATATACTATTTCTTGATGTACACAGGAGTATAATTAAGAATATAAAAGTATTATTAAAAAAAGCTTTCAATACCCTAACTTTAGCAGACCTGTGTAATAATAATAATAATAATAATAAAAATGACATAACAGTAAAACTTTACAAAATTATTTATTTAGAAAAAAGAAGGTATAATAGAAAGCTAACACTCCTATATATTCTGGTAAACTGTTGGCCCGGGGGATTCCCAAATCAGCTGACAATGGATAAGAGTTGTTTATGGTTTTTAAACATATTATTTTCTGCCTACAGCACACCCTCATGTGAGGTCATTCAAGGGAGTTCTGTGAGTGGCAAATTATTTTACAACCTGTTTCTTTTGTGTCCAAGACCATTTCTAGTATGCCATAAAGCTTTATCTTACACACTGTTTGGGAAGAGACATCCAGTATATCTAAATGTAAAGATCAAGTTATGACAGGACACCAAGTAGCACACACAGGGGGAGTTTCTGGGTACTCAGAAACCCCCCCTGATAGAGGGCAGAGCAAGCACCACCATATTAAGCTACGCCCCCTCACAGCAAAATGCAGAAATTTGCGGGTCAATGGGGAGGAGGCAGAGCCTAAATGATGCAATATAATTAGAATTTAGCATTTTGCCGCAAGGGGGTGAGGCTTATTGACTTGGTGCCTGGTCCCATTTCCATTTCCAACCAGTTGCATGGTAAGTAAGTGTGCATGCATGTGTGAGTAATGTATGTGTGACATATCTGTGTGTGTATATATGTGTGTGTGTATCTATATATATATATATATATATATATATATATGTATACATATTCAAGAATGTGTACTGCATATATATATATATATATATATATATATATGTATACATATATGTCAGAGTATATATATATATATATATATATACATGTATGTGTGTGTATGAATGTATATATATATGTGTATATATATATATATATCTATATATATATATATATATATATATATATATATATATATATATATATATATAGATAGATAGATACACAAGAAACCCCCCCATAAAAATTCTGCGTCTGCCCCAGACTCTGGTCACAGAATGCTAGGATTGGGTAAATTGCCATGGGAAGTGTCATCATACAGTATTTTAAGAGATTTCATCTATTGGTCAGCATGGTTGGTATAAAGGTTACTTAGGATTTAAGTGTGTGGTGTTTTTCTGTTCTCAGTGTGTTTACATGGGTTTTTTTTCCAGGTGATCTAGTTTCTCACAGTCCAAAAACATGATGGTAGGTTAAATGAATTCTAATGAAAATTAACCCTAGTGTTTATGTGCGTGTGTGTACATGTGGTAGGGAATATAGATGTAATCTTCATTGGGGCATGTACCGATGTTAAAGCCAAAATATTCTCTTCAAAGTGCTACTAAATGTGCATGCTCTATATAAATAACTGTCAATAAACAAATTGCACACAATTCATTCTTGATATTTTATCCAATGATCATGTCAAATGAAACTTAAACTACAGTATACTGTAGGTGTAGTCATCTTAAAATTATTAAAATTATTGTGTTTTAAACAATTAAATCTGACCTGAAGCAACATACTATTGGTAATAAACAATGTATTTTTATATTTCCATTTCTTTGTACTGTCTATAACAACCTCCCCATATGTTGCTGTTGCATGCCTTTTGAGCTTTTTATGTTACCAGAATAAAACCTAGTGGGTTAATCAAAGCTACAGCTGTATGTTTTTATGATTTGTAATCCAAATATCTGCATAAATTAACCATAAGGTGTAACAAATGTTACTGTAATAAAACACCATCTGTGAATAATTAAATTTGCTTGTGCATAACCCAGTACTTTTATTATTTATCACCACCCTCTATGAGCTACACCAATGTCACTCAAGCTGTATTGTCTTGACCCTTAGATCACATTAATGTAAAAAAAAAAAGCAGCCTGTTGACATCACAGAACAGCAAGGCAGTTTTTTGACAGTTTACATTGCTTCATCCAATTTTATTTGTCTGTGAAGCTGTGGCATCTCACTAACAGCATTCAGCACTGGCTGCTTCTTCAGACTTTAAAACATCTTGTAGTCTGCCAGCTTTGTTATAGCTAATTCATTATTAAGACTGTTGTCTCACACTGGTCACATAATTCATTACTCAACTTTGATGTGGAGTTGCCAGCAGTTCTCCTCTCTACATTTTACCAGTTCTAGGATATAAAATGACTGCAGGAAAGGTATGCCATAAAATACACTCTGAATTAAATATGCAAGGGCTGAATTGCATGTCTGTCATAGGAATGCTGATAAATAATTTACTGAAACAAAGGCACCTAATGTTTTAAATGAGTTACATTATAACATCATTTCTGTAGTCTAGTCTCTTTGATGACTCTGAACTCTACTTGTTGAAAGGCTAACTCGTGAAGTTTATTTAAAATGCACAAAATTTTGACATTTACTGAATGTTATCTCAACATTGCCTTAGGGCCAAATTTAATTGTCAGCATTAATTTAATGGAAGTGAAAAAGTTCGATATCCTCGGGCTTTAACAATTGGGGCGCAGGGGCGTATCTATAATGGATGCAGGTTTGGCATTGCACATGCACCCCTGGGTCCAGGGGGACGCACACCCTGCACCCATACTATACCTACCACTCTGGAGTCCCATGTCGGCGCTAGTGTCAGTGCTGTAAAAAATGCCTGTAAAATGGCCGCTGCGCCCATTTTCCTGGCATTTTGTGCATGCGCAGTATGGAAAACATTGTGAAAATGGTGCAGCAACCATTTTCCCGGTGACCTGTGCATGCGCTGTAGACTCTGGGCATAGTGCGCTGCCAGCTGCCGGTAATAGAAGAGTGG
Organism: Taudactylus pleione; assembly: GCA_031769625.1. Taxonomy (NCBI): domain Eukaryota; kingdom Metazoa; phylum Chordata; class Amphibia; order Anura; family Myobatrachidae; genus Taudactylus; species Taudactylus pleione. The sequence goes on from JAUIMM010000258.1 coordinate 7,661,438, forward strand.
GCCTGGGATGGAGACTGCACACAGGCAGCCTCCTTTCTTGAAATGCCCCTACAGGGGCGATTCAATTCCAGACTCTTTTTCACCCAAAAACCAGGATCAAAGTCAAGGGAATTTTGACCAAGGTCGACCCTTCCAGACAGATAAAAGTGTTTTATCCGGTAATTTGCTTTGCTGCCTGAAAGGTGTATTATGCTACTTATGTTGTGCAGCAGCAGGCTTCCTTTGGGGCTAATTAAATAGTCCTGTTGTATCAACTAGCCTTCAGGAAATTACAGCAGCTAATTGAATTCCCTTCTTAATTTTCATGTCATTTCACATTTTATTTATAGTAATAAAGATCGACCGATCTGCTGCTAGTGCTGCTGTCCGGGTCCTCCACCAATCCCTGTGCTGAGTAGGAGCTGAAAGTGAAGGAGTTAGCAGCATGGAGTCACAAGCGGGCCGCACTGCCGGAGGCTGACCGCGCTCTGCTGGTGTTTATTCTGCTTGCACAGTGCGTGGATCATCAGCGGGCTTCAAGTTGCTGGAGACCTACCACGCTGTTCTACCATTCACTCCAACACCAAAGGAGTTATATTAAACTGGATTGCCAACCAAGGGTTAATTTCAAGCCAGGATTTCTGAAAACCTGTGCTTTTCCACCTAAGGGAGTGGTGAGTGACATTGCTACTCAGTTTCATCTGCCGGAGATTACCCCCCTGGGGGTGGGGAAAGGTTACCAATACACCATTATATATGGTGTGTGTATATACATATATTTTACTGAATTGAATTATGTACTCATACATCTTGATAAACAGGACAATTTTTTATTGTATATGAGTCATTCCTCAGATACACGTTTTTTATTAGTTGGGACTTTCTTTTTGGATACTCATTTTTAATCATTACTCAGTGCACTGATTGTTATACTTTTTCAGTTTACCTAATATTGTATTTAATATCCTAGGAACTGCAGTTCTATTTTGTTATTGATGTTCTTATTACTACGTTGCCAATAAATTGTCAAAACAGCTTTTAAGAAGTACTTTTTATAGTGGTTATAAGCGCAGACATTTATTCCTTGTACAAGATAGAACTCATGCATGGGACTCTAACAACTATAACAGGTACATTTATATTTTTTATTATTTGTTTTTAAGGTTGTCAGGAAAGCTGTTCTCTACCATCAATTTGCATCCAAATCCTTGTGAATCAACTGTACTGTAAGGATGTTATGATATTACAATAGTGGTTGCATCATTGTATAATAGGTATGGTATGCTACTGTCTATCCTGTCAGGGCCGTAGCTAGGGTAGTGCGGCCGGTGCCATCGCACAGGGCACCACTGGTCAGGGGGCATTGTTTGGGCCTGTCAAATTTCTGTTTATTATCATTCTCACTTGTAGCTTGCTCTAATTTCATCCCCAGCATCTCCTGGCCTCTCCTATCTCTTCCCTGGCCCTTCCCCATGAAGCCATGGCCCTTTTTTGGGTGCATTATGTCCCTTTGAAAAATGAGGGGGGCGTCAATGCTCTTTCTGGCACAAGGCACCAAAAAGTCTAGTTACGGCTCTGTATCCTGTTACTATAGCACTCTGTGAAACACAAATAAGATTACAATACTTATATGTATAAGATGCACCCCATAGGAAAGATCAATTAATTTAAACTTTCAAGACAACATGTTGTGGAAAAAACTTGCTTAATAGAGAAAACATTTGGTTTTTTAAAACTTCATGTAGATTGGTACCACCCAAATATCCTGATTTAGGCCGCACAGTCCTGGATTTAGGGTCATTGGTATGTTTGTCCTGAGCTGCGAGAGGGTGGGATGTATTTTCATAACAATATAATTTGTGAAAAATGCTGACTAGGCACATGGTCGACATCTATAATGCAGTCACACTCCCAGCATTCCATATACATGCCCCCTAATGCTAGCAAAACTAACATTTGTCATGAAATGCGATTTGTTTCTACTAAAAATCTTTTACATGTTTATTCAAAGAAATGCAAATTTTGGCTTACTAAGCTGTAGACAAACTGATTTTTCAATCATTTCAGAATTTTATAATTTTTGTTAGATATTTATTTTAATAGTTTAAAAACTGCCCCTTAGCCAATATTACGATTTAGCATAGTCAGAGGACTTAGCATGAGACATGGGAGCCAATTTGAATTTGCAAGCACTCACACTGTGTGTACGAGGCTACTGTAATTGTGGATATTTGTCCCATGCAGAGTTGCACACATCTGTGCAACTGCACCTCCCCTATCTATCAACAAATAGCCACAATTATTATCAGAGTGTACTTGCACCAGTCCTATAACTGAATTCAGACTTATCTCTGTGTACACACAATTCATCTTCAAATGACCCATTGCCACCCACTTGCTCATTTCAGGGAGAAAGTGGAGTTGTGACTAAGATGTGTCCATTTGGGATTGCCTGTAGATACATATGCTAGGCTATGGAACATGTGCAATGCTAGAAATCACAATATGCATCCACAAAACACACAGCACTTGCATGCTACTCTGAATTGGCAATAGGGATTTGATGTACTGTATATATTTCAGTTCACATGGATATGTTGCTATACTGAGCATTAGCATCAAGGATTCATAGCTAGTAACAGAAAGGCTCCATATTCTTCTGTTCACAATGTAGAAAAGAGCTTTGCTCCAACTAAAGTCAATAAGATACTAAAAGTATAAACATATTGAACCTGATATACTGTATAAATCAAAAATTGTTGCTGGGATTATATCATATAACCAGGTTAGTTTATAGAAGTAAATGGTTCTAGATTAACAGTTGAGTTTTTTAAATTTGAAAAAAAAACCCAGATCAGCTAAGGAATCTAAAATAAATGGTAGATCTCTAATGTTATACATTTTCATGCTTTTCTCTAATTATAGTATTACTCTATACAGCATATGTCTTTACATGATCAGTTGTAATATTTTTCACATTTAAAAACAATTAAATACTTTGTGTATATCTATAAGCCAATAGCAAAAATTTAAAAATTCTAACTATTCCCTCTGTAAGATTGATCTTTAAAACATCAAATGGACACTGTTTGTTTTGAAATGGCATTTATCTCACAAACGCCTGGAATTTTCTTTTCAGTTCATTGATTCCGCTTTCACAGATGGCTGATGCTTGCCTAATGTTGCTTGATATTTATTACATTTAATATACTTATGAAATGAATGTTTCACTCTACAGTGCAGAGGTATTTTACACCTAGCTGACAAATCCAATGCCATTATAATTGTACTGCCATACTTGGACTGCCATGCATGACCTTGATCATAAATCAAGGTAGTCCATGTTTCAGACGCTCGTCTCAGACATTTGGAGTACTCTGAGTTAGCATAGCAGAAACTTTGATCAAAAGGCAGCGATACGGTGTAACAGCTGCATTTTTAGGAATTGCACAGAGACAAATAATAGGTTTTATTTATTTTGCAGAAGAAACAACAAACAACTTTAATACAAACAATATTAGCATGTATTGGCTTGTTATTCTGACCTGAATAGCTAGGTTTCCTGGTTCTCAAAAATAGTTATTTCTGTTTTCTAATAAGCCCATTTAGTTTAAGACTGATCACATTGGGAATATTATTTATGACAGTAATTAGTGTCATCTATATTTCTCACTCTTTATTGTCGTTGGTGGTGTCACACTGGTTGCGACTCAACTGCTTATTACACCACTCTGGGCCTGAACCTTAGTTGGAAGCAAAGCGCGCCACAGTAGCCAGATTTGCATGCTAATCTGGGTATTCTTATGCATTCATGCCCACAGCCATCATCGTTAGTATCAGTAACTATCCCAGGTTCCCAAGCTCAGTCCTCAATGCACCCTAACAGTACAGGTTTTAAGGATATCCATGCTTGACCACAAGTGACTTAATTAGTACCAAAGTCAATTTGATTTAACCACCTGTGCTCAACCATGGATATCTCTAAAACTTGGACTGTTGGGGTGCCTTGAGAACCAGGTTTGGGAACCTCTGAACTATCCAATTCTTGGTGTAAAATATCTGTTGGAAACAAGCATTCCTTCTCTGTACACATGCCTCAAACTAGCATGGAAGTCTGGCTACATTCCCACAAGATTTTTCTTTTCAGTGTGTTCACAAGCTAACTGCCCATATGCCCCCCAAAAATGCTCCTTCATGGTCAGAGAGATCCGGCAATGAAGCAGCGACTCTAGGCACCTATGTCAGGTTACGTATATATGCATGGCGTGCATGCATAGGTGTGTATGTATGGAGAGCACTATCTACAATCTGCAAACATTTGTGGTATGCATCTACTTCTGGACTTGCTTCTGACTTAAGCCAGACCTACTGTGTGCAACTAACATGTCAGATCACAAGTCTCACTAACAGAAATAAGAGGCTGCATGTCATGGCTGTATAACCTCATACTGTATTTTATGATATCTTAATTTATCAGTATAATATTTTGAAAGTGGCAGGGTTTTCTTTATAAAAAAAAACAAGCCTCATATTTAAGAGTGCAATATTATATCTAAACAAACATTTATGCATTGTTCCATATAATGCTGAATTCTGCTTAGGTACACATGACACTTGGGAAAATGCTCCCAAACATTTCCAATACAAGTTGAGTCTCCCATATCCAAAATGCTTGGGACCAGGGGCATTTTGGATAATGGAATATTCTGTATTTTGGATTATTTGCATATCATAATGAAATATCTTGGGAATGGGACCCCAATATACACATAGAATGCATTTATGTGTTATATACACCTTATACACACAGCCTGTAGGTAATTTTATACAATATTTTCAATAATTTTGTGGCTCAAGCAAAGTTTGTGTACAGAAATGAAATTCATGTATGTTTCATATACACCTTATACACACAGCCTGTACATAATTTTATACAATATTTTTAATAATTTTGTGGCTCAAGCAAAGTTTGTGTACAGAAATGAAATTCATTTATGTTTCATATACACTTGCAAAACTGACTACTTGTAATTAAATATGTAAAAAAAATGAATAATTAAAATTTGCTTAATCAAAATGAATTACAGGTTGAGTCTCCCATATCCAAAATGCTTGGGACCAGATGTATTTTGGATATCAGAATATTTGCATACCTTAATGAAATATCTTGGGAATAGAACCCAAATCTAAACACAGAATGTATTTATGTAGTATATACACCTTATAAACACTGCCTGCAGGTAATTTTATACTACATTTTCAATAATTTTGTGGCTCAAACAAAGAGTGTGTACATACAAGAAATTCATTAATGTTTTATATACACCTTATACACAAAGCCTGAAGGTATTTTTATACAATATTTTTAATACTTTTGTGCCTTAAACAAAGTTTGTGTACATTAAACTATCAAAAAGCTTAAGTTTCACTATCCAAGTCATGCTAAAAAAAATTCTGTATTTCGGAATATTCCGTATTTCGGAATATTTGGATATGGGAGACTCAACCTGTACTAAGAAGAAATAAAGATTCTGATTTCTATTTTCTAAATAACTGAGCATGCATATACTGTAGCTCAGCAAATAACCTTTCTATGTGTTGCCTACATGATATGCTCTTGCAGAATTCAATATGATCCTGAGCAAGTGGCTTAATGAAACAGCATATGTGCAGCAATTGAATGGAAAAGAAATCAATAGCTTTGTGGTGTATTGCTCATTGCCTTTTCTAAATCTGAACAGCTGGGGCTGATAAAAGACCCACCATAAAACCCAGTTGCCTCATAAAGTCCCTCATTTTATATTAATGTAACGTATCAAAACTAGAGTGTTTTGTCTTATACACTGCAGCACAGAGTCCAGCATTGCCTCTAATGTACTGAAACCTACTAGCTCTCTTGAGTTTTATTGTAGCCCATTAGTGCAATCAATTAAAATGCTTCCTTCTGTTGCAATTCATAGAAACATGGTTTGCTCTTGTTGGTAGCTTTTATTCTTCATTATCTGAAAATACACATTGCTTTTTCTTCTTTATTTCCAAACCATAATATTTTTTATTCCATTAAAACCAAATTACGCCCTTTAGTGTTGTGTAGTCTCTGATGTGTTGACACACTTTGTTATAAGCAGAGCTAGAGGCCTGTTCTCTTGTAAAACCAATTTCCACTTATTCACACTTCAAGTTACCTTTTTTATTGTTATTTATTTAGGTCACAATACAGAACATGGTTCACAAAATAGAAATTTTACAGGACTCTATTGATCTAGAAAATACTTTATATTTAGTATGCTATCTTGGCTAGAACTGGTTAAAAGTGTACATTAAAGCTTGTTTTTATGTGTGCCACATGTGTATTCACAGCTCAGTTCATTAGTTTTCTTTCTTTTCTATTTAATGCTAAGGTTAATAAAACTGCAAAGCTCTAAATGTTTGGCTGTCTATGGTACTGTAGTTTCTTTTAGTAGTTCTCAAAAAGGAATGTGTGCTAACACAGGAACAAACCAAAGTCATAAGTGAAACTTAGGCAATGAACTTTTAACAAAACACTAGACAAAAACTGTAGCATACAAATATAGCATCCTAAACAGAAAGACAATTTTTGTTGGCGCTTACCACCACCACCACTGCAAATGTGTGTGTATCTTTCATATAAAAGCATAGGGAACTTGTTCATATTTTGATCAAAACATGTAAGCGTGCAGCCCAACATCAAGGGATCTATAATCTCTGCAAGTTCCCACTAGCATATATGCTTTACCATTGTATTGATGTTAATATTCACATCTAAGACACAGAGGATAACATTCACATAAGAGCTGGCTTATGAACCACACTAAAATAAGCTTTATATAGCCTTGCTTGACAGCAAACATGATAACACTCAAATTACTGTATTCAAACAACAACAGAAAAGAAATATGGCCACAGTCAGTTTTACCCATAATATACATAGTACCAGCAGAATGGCATCCTATAATAGTATCTCATTACCTGTGTTTTTATTTTCATTTATTTTAATTTCATTTTTACTCCAGCACACAATTATTTTTGCAAAACATTGAATAGCAAGGAACCACTATTATTATTATTATTATTATTATTATTTGTCATTATTATTTGTATTATTTTCTTTTATTTTTAAGGTGCCATATAGATTCCATAATTCCATGGAATATAAAAACAAAGTGACTGACATAACAATGGCACAATAGCTGTAAATTGATAAAGTTGATATAACTGTGGTAAAGTACAGAGTAAAAACCACTGAACTAAGTATGGGGTGACTTACTGTGTCTTAACAACAAGTGTAGAAGAGTCGGGGGAGGGGAAGATCAGCATACAGTGAGCCTGTACCCAGTGAATGGAAAGTGTACAGTCAGAGTCATTATAAGTGAGTTGCAGACAAGAGACAAGGGACACTGCTAGGGATGAAACATGAGGAAGTAGGAAGTGATTTGCATACAAAATGGAGGTGAGAATAGTTGGAGGGTGAACTGGGAAAAAACATAGAAAAGGGAAGGAGGGAGTAGTGGAGAATTAGGAGAAAGGATGATAAGCTCTGTTGAGGAGGTGTGCTTTTAGTGCTCTCTTGAAGCTGGCAAGATTGGGGTAAGTTAAGGTGAAGGAAAGAGTTTCAGAGCAGGAAAGGCTAAGTGGGAGATGTCTTGGAGATAAGCACGAGAAGAGGAACCCTAAGAAGAGTTGAGGCAGCAATCAGAGGAACAGTGGGAAGATTGGAAGGGTATGTTGACAGAAATAAGGTCAGAGATGTACAGTATGATGGTGCAGAGTGACTGAGCACTTTGTTAGTCAGGGTGAGGTGTTGGAACTGGATTTGGAGGGGAATTGGCAGTCAAGAAAGTGAGTTACAGAGGAAGGAGGCCAAAGAAGAGTGGTTACAGTCGAAAATGAGATATGCAGCAGCATCCATGATAGATTTAATTGGGAAATGTCAAGAGAGAGGGAGGCCATAGAAGATGAGTTACAATAGTCGAGACGAGATATGATGAGTGTATGGATAAGGGTTTAGTTGGCAATGGGTGAGAATTGGCTTGACCTTAGAGATTTTCAGAGGTGGAAACTGCAAGAATGTGATATGTTTTGAATGTGAGGGGTGAAGGACTGGGAGGAATAAAGGGTGACACCTGGACAGTGTAAGTATGGAATGGCAAGGAGCAAGATGCTATAGACAGAAAGAGAGGTGGAGTGGAAGGGGCCCTGGAGGTGGGGAAGGCAATGACAAGACATTTGTCCCTGTTAAGTTTGAGAATGTTGAAGCTGGACAGCGCTATTGTACAATCTCCATGTGGGCTCCTTTAGGGAGACTTCAATCCCTTTACCATGACGGCAACTTGCTGTACTTTTAGCAGATGCACAGTGCTATCTTGTCACTGTGATAGAGTGACACATTGGGAGAGGGACGTCTTCCACTTAGCTCAGAAAGACCCTGCTGATAACTGCTTGTTTAACCCTGTTAGCAGGGCTGCCATCAAAAATTGTGGGGCCCAGGACTGAAAAAATAGGCAGGGCCCCCCTCCCCATACAGTACAGAAACCATGAACTGAAGTAGGGCTTATATACATATATACACACACACACACACACATATATATAATTCTCATGGTAATCGCACACATCACATATAGTAAGCATTAAAGCATTAAAAAAGTGTTTCATATAACAGGTGCCAGGTTAAAGTCAATAATATATGTCACCATCCATCCACTGAACTTGCATCCCAGCATGAAATATAACCAGCACACTTAACTTGAAAGCAAAAAGTTAATTTATTTCACCACAATAAAATGAAGGTGAAGCAAGCCATCCATTTTTAATAACATGAGCATACATAAGTACTGTAACAAATCCTGGTTACAACTTACTTCCCTCTAGCAATTTACCTCCTTCTGGCAGTGTTATTTCAGTTCCCTCGGTTGCTAGGTGATCTGGACACTGCAGGATGTCATGTGTTATCCACTACATGGCTTGATTGGTTCCTTCCCTTATTTGTGCTCACTGGCCTTTGCCTCCTCGCCAACAATAGTGTTCTTTGTGGATCTCTCGGCTCTGCTGCATGACCAGTATTCTTGTTGTTCCTGATTGAATTGATTCCAGCATCTCCAGCTGCATAGCCACTCCATCAGCTCTCAAGCTGCCACTGGTTTTGTAGCAGCTACACTGGCTTCCTAGCTGCTCCATCAGCATTCAAGCTGCCATCGGCTTTATAGTTGCTCCATCGGCTTCTCAGCCACTCCATCAGCTTCCAAGCTGCCACCAGCTTCGTAGCCGATCCATTGGCTCCCAAAGCCACATCAGCAGTTCTTTTATTAGTACTACCAGCTCAATCTGCTCCACCAACTCTCAAGCCGCACCATCGGCGCCCAAAGCTGCATCAGCAATTCTTTAATTAGAACTTCTGGCTCAAGTCGCTTCACCGGCTCTCAAGTCACATCATTGGCTCTCAAAGCCACACCATCAGTTCAACTTGTATTATTGGCTCTCAAGCCGCACCATCAACTCTCAAGTCACATCATCATCTCTCAAAGCCGCATCATTAATTATTCAACTTGTACTACTGGCTCTAAGCCACACCAACGACTCTCAAGTCGCATCATCGGCACTCCAAGCCACACCATCAGTTCAACTTGTATTACTGGCTCTCAAGCTGCACCATTGACTCTCAAGTTGCATCAGTGGCTCTCAAAGGCACATCATAAATTCTTCAACTAGTACTACCGGCTTTAAGCCACACCATCTGCTCAAAGCCGCACCATCAGTTTAACTTGTATTACAGGCCCTCAAGCCACCCCATCGACTCTCAATTAGTATCATCGGCTCTCAAAGCTGCATAATCAATTCTTCAACTTGTACTACTGGCTCCTTGCTGCACCACCTGCTCTAAGCTGTACCAACGACGCTCAATTTGAATTATCAGCTATCAGAGCCACACTAGTGACTATTATCGGTTACCTGTTCCACATGTAAACCTCTGGTTTCCATTGGTCATTGTGTAAACCACTACTACCCCAAGTTATAAGACCAGGTGGCGGAAGACCTCACAAGACTGGGTTCTAGAGGGTTTACATGTTGCCTAGGGTTTTGTAAAAAGTACTTATCCAAAGCCATAAAAGGGGAGCAGCACTCAGTGAGTTTATGGATGTCATGGGTCACTGAACACTGCTACCCTGTTTTGACTTTGGATAAGTACTAATGTTTCCTCATGCTTTTAATACTGGATGGCTTGTTTCCCTTTCATTCTTCATTTCCTTCATTGATACTAACAATGCAATGATATGAACAACTTTATAGAAGCTGGTAAATAGTAGGTACGCCCATCATCTAATGTTCCGAGTGGATCTTCAGATATAGAAATTTCTATAAACACTGAAGATTTTGATCTGTATATTTTTGCAATACTTATCTAAATATATTGGATTATTAGCTGAACCACATGAACTTTTTCTAACTAGATATAAATATAATCTAGATTATTTCTGAACTTTGGGCAGTTGTTTTGTCTTACATTTTATGTGGACCCATTCTTACAAATATGGTGTTATGAACCTGAATTAATAGGGGTTCTGGATGTGGAATTACACCATTATCTCATATATGTAGCCCATGATGGCACTTTGATTAAACACATGTCAATACACTGATATATGAGACATTATTTTTATTCATTCACATATTTTGATGTTGAGTGAGGGCATTATACACAGTGTATTTTATTTATTCACTATTTCCTTTCACTTTCTAATTTTACTCTTTATTTTTGCTTTTTAATGTACATATTGATATTCAAATGGCTTCAATAAAAGTTATATTTTAAAGTTAGTGAACCACAATTGACACTTCCAATTAACTTGATTCTATATTATAAGTTAGGGGGCTTGAGCTAATAGTAATAGGGATAATACATACCTTCTTTGCTGTCTCACAGCAAAACATAGAGTTCTGTTTTCTTTGATGCTTGTAGGTAGTGGATGATTAAATCATCTACATTTTCCCTTTGACATGTTCTGACCTTACTTCACAGTGTTAAGCTTTGGTGATACCTACCTTTTCATGCTGTGTAGTGCTATTTATTACAAATAGTATACACTGATCAATCTGTCATTCCGGCTGCAGGACAGAGCTTATAGCTTTCTGATATTCATTCAATGTAATCCATTTAGCAGCATCTTGTTTATTTTTGCTTGCAACATTTGTAAACAGGTTGTATAGCAACCAGATCACATGGTGCACTCATGTCATGGGGAGCAATGCTCTGAGGCTGAGCATTCCCAATTGGTGATGGGGAGCAAGGCCGTAGTTAGCCTTGCCAGGCCCCGATAATTTTTGGCAGGGGCATGGCCTAAAGGCATTACCACGCCTCCTTAAAAAATAGTATTTGCTCCACAGGGGGGCACTAGGTGCCCCTCAGTCAGCGCAAATTATGGGGGGTGCAATCAGTGTTAGCTTCCCCCCACACACAACCAGAGGAGAATGCTGCTGCTGATCAATGCAGCACCAGCCTCCCTGGTCTAATCATATTCCAGGACACTGCAGCTTGCACTGGGCTGAAGAGAAAGTGACACTGCTGCTGGGGAAAGGGGCAGGCTGACCCAGGCCCCCATCATGCCCCTCAATCAAGCCCAGGCCTGGATAATTAGAAACCTGTTCCAGCCCCATGCTAGAGTATGGACTCTAATATGAGCCAGTAAGCAACTGAGTTTGCAAGCAGTTCAGCGACACTCCTATAACATGCCTATAAGATGAGCCATCTTCATGCATTTGAACATCCAACACCGAGTTACTGCCCAGGAATGCCAAGCACATTGCCAATGCATTGTAGATGCCATGCATCTCACTGGGCCTAAGTGTATACACACTGGGCCTGATTCAGAGCCAGACGCTCTGACCAGAGCGCTCGCTCTGAATCAGGGCCCTCCTACCTAAAAATGGAGTGGCCTCCTGGCTGCTCACATAGCTGTGGGTGACCACGAGACCCTGCGATGAGACCCTGCGGTAGGGTCTCGCTGCCACAAGCCCTGGAGTGCTTTTGGCTCTATCAGAGCCAAAAGCACTCCCACTGACATTACTAGTGATGTCAGTGGGGCCGGCCCCAGACGATAGGCGTTCCCATGGGAACGCCTCCATCTGGGCCGCAACACCCCCGGCACGCCCACCAAAGGGGGCGTGCTGTCAATCACTGTCGCTATGCGGGTCTTGCGCATGTGCACGATGGAGCTCCCTCCACCGTGCACATGCACACTAGGGCACCATCAACCCGCTTGCGAGCGCGCAGCACTCGCGAGCGGGTCTGAATCAGTCCCACTGTTTGATGTAACTTCTTAGACACATGCACAGTTGAAAAACATTAACCACAAATATCACAAATGTGACCTAGAACCTTAGGGATTCAAGGTGAAGCATCTCTAGCTAAAAAGTGCAAATTTGCAACCTGTATGCTGCAATACAAGGGGTATAAATGCATTTTTTATTGCATGCAGGGAGAGTATTGTCTGCTTTTGCATAAACATTAGCTGATACATTTTAGGCAGCATTAAATGATTTAGAGGCATATTTATTAACATTATTTTTACATTATTTTAGTATCACATGAATGTAATAAAGGGAAATTGGAGTAGTTTTTGTGAAAAACTTCTCCAATCCCTTCGATTTACATATTTTAGTAAGAAGATCATATTCCCCATACTTGTAAAGGGAAATGTGACCTGCCTGAAATTTACTAAAAATCAATTACATTTTATAAAAAACACTGGGGAAAGTCCTGTGATAATAACCCTACCTACAGATGACATTATTGGGGCTTTCCCCTTTTTTACCCGACTCCTGCTCTGCTCTAACAGGCAGAGCTGGGCTGGGAGCCAGCCCTTATGATCAGCTGTGTGATCTAAATAGACCACAAGCTGATCACTTAAAAAAAAAGAACTTACCTGAATCCAGGGACTGGTGATCGGTACTCCGGTGAGGTCCTCTGGGGCTCCAGTCAGCTGACCGGGGTCACAGTGCAGGAGCCCAGAGACTAGCTGACCGGAGTTCCAGAGAGAAAACCTCACTGGAGCACCAATCACCAGGCAGGTAAGTGTAATAAGCTTGGGGGGGAATAGCGGGGGTCATTTGCATGTACAGTACACAAACACATACGTTTGTGAAAAATACAGTGAAAAATGTGAAGTGGGTTTGCAGGGACAGAGCTTTATCACAAGCTCTGTCCCTGCATGCTTCTTTGATACATCCTTGTGATGTATTCAAATATCGCATTGCGATATTAGGGAAGTTTATCACAGCCAATCCGCATCTGAGATGCAGATTGTGATAAATATGCCCCTTAGAGTTGAACTACTGAATGATGTTCACTCCTCCCAACACTAAATTTACATTTGTCGTCACCCCCTGCAGGGCAATGTGGTTTTACCAATTGCAACTTCCAAATGTATATACTCCTAATTATAAATTAGGCTCTTGAATACAAAAGAAGTTGCAGAAACATGAAATATCAGCAGGGCTATATTGTGATACTGTCTGGTTATATGTAGGTAGGTTCTGTGCAAAATCACAATAACTAAGCAGTTGTCTAACTTGTACTGGATGTTCCTATTTTATGTGTGCTATGCTAATTAAATTGTACCCCTTTGAAACAATGTGTCTGTTAGTAGTTATTTACTGGTAATTTCCTTTTACTGATATCAGTGTTGGAATGTGAGAGCCGAAAAAGTGCCAAAATAGGCTCAGTAGACACTCCACAACTTGGTCTTCCTATTTCATTGTAATTTAAACTGCAATGTAGCAGTTAAACATAGAGGGTCTCATGAGCGCTCACAAGCGGTTCGATGTTTAGCTGTGCGCACACACTGCGGCTGCACTGCGCGTGCACAAGCCCCAGAGCGAGAGAGAAATTCTCTCGCTCTGGGGCTCACTACAAAAGGGGCAGCTGTCGATGTTGATCGACAGCTTGCCCTGTTTTGTAGGCATGGCGGGGGGTGGTTTCACAAATGGAGGTGTTCCCAAGTGAATGCTTGCCACATCACCAGTGATGTCAGTGGGAGAGCTTCCGGCTCTATTAGAGCCGAAAGCTCTCTGGGTTTTGCAGCAGACGAGACCCTACCACAAGGGTCTTGTCGCAAGCCCCAATGGTCGCGATGGTCTTGACCATCGTGACCATCATCCTGGTCGCTCGTTAAGGCTGTGGGTGGTAACCCACAGCCTAGCGAGCGGCCAGGAGGCCGGATCTTTTTTTAGATGCGGCCGCCCTCATTCAGAGCGAGCGCTCGCATTTTGTGAGCGGCTCTGAATGAGGTCCAGAATGTTAATTTGACAGGTCACAGAAATACAATAAGTTTATAGACATGGGCCAAGGGTGTTGAAACAGGTGGGGGGGTGAGGGGGTGGCAGGGAGGAAACTGGTGCAGTTGCCAAGGACAGCATGCTGCTGCTGGCATCAGGAGGCTGGGGCTCTGACAGCTGTTACTCCTAATCCCCTGTGCGCTCTGCACTGTCTGCTGCATCATCGCCTACAGCCATGACTCAGGGCAGGAGCAGTAGTCTCAATAAGAGAGCAGTATCAGCAATAGGCAGAGTCTCATTGTGGGCTGCCGGTACTCCAGAGGGTGTGTGGGACTGCATCTCAAAGTGGACACAGTTCAGCCTAAGCTGCCAGTCGCATTGCATAGTCCACCCGGTAGGGGCAGCGGAAGCCCAGCAACAGTAAGTTGGAGGGAGGGAGGGGAGGGTAGTGCAGGGGAGGGCGTTTGAATGATTTTAATGCCCCCCCATAAGTAATCATTTTGACGCCCCTGCATGGGGGTATATATACTAAAGTGCGGGTTTTTAGAAAATGGTGATGTTACCCATAGCAACCAATCAAATTCTACTAAACTTTAATCTAGCACCTTTAAAAAGATAAACGCTAGAATCTGATAAGTTGCTATGGGCAACATTTCCACTTTAAAAACCTGCAATTTAGTAAATAAAAGCCATGTTATTTAAAGTGGATGGGTAGTGTAGAAAATGCATCACAAAGGGTCGCAGTCCTTTCACCAAAAATACTGTCCAAATCTACGCATGTTGTTTTGGGGGCAAAGCAGACTACTGTAGAAAGGGAGAAGTTTGGCTGCAAATGAGCCTGCTGTGTTTAAGTTAATTATGTTAACTATACATCATAATGTCAAACTTACATCATTGTGAATTTTTTTTTTCCAATATAGCATTAGTTGTAGATAAAGACATGTCCTTAATTTCACTCTTTTCTTTTGACCAGTTACTGTGGAACATTACAGTAACTCCTGCTTTATTAATTTGGTAAATGGATGCTTATATGGCTTCCCGATTAGAGTCCTAAAGGGTCCCATAAGTTTACAAGGGGATGTAGTTAGAATCCTGACACACAGGAAGCTGTTTGACAGAATCCCAGCATCGAAATCCCGAATCCGGAATCCGCGGAAAAGTTTTGCCGATTATGTCATTTCACCAGGTGGAAAAGTATCACTGTATTCAATTTGAAAGACTTTCTGCCTAGGCAGAAAGTCAATGCAATGTAATAGGCGGAAAAGTTTCGCTTATGACGAGCAGTTGGAAAAAAGTGCAGAATTGGGGTTTTGGGGTGCAACATTGCGGGAACCCCCATGCAGCCTTCAGACAATAACCCAAAGGTAAACTGTGTAAAAAAAATTTATGAAAAACACTTAAGAACACCCTAAAAATACTTTCAATTTGGGGGCAAAAAAAAATGTTGGGGGACAAAGTTAAAAACTAGCGAACTAGACTCTGGGGGGTCCCCAAGTATGCCCCATGTGTTTTCTTCATTGCAGGGGCATGCGGAAGGTGGATTTTTCACAATTTTTTTAACTTAACTTTAGCAACTTTAAAATATGCTGGCCCCCATTTTCAAGTACCCCAAATTTGCTGAGATAAGTTATTTTCTGCAAAAAAAATCCTGATTTCTATTCTGCACCACTTATATAAAAACGCTATTTAGCAGCTATTGAGCACATTTAAAGGTATACAATTGGGAAACCAGCTGCCCCAATACCAACAGCTGGCTTCCCGACTGTCATATCCCGGCGAGGGTGAAATGCCGGGTGTCTAGATGTAGACGCCTGACATTTTTCCGATGCCGGGCACCGTGAGTGGACAGCTGCAGGGGGAGGGTTAGGTTTAGGGCACCTGGGGGTGGACTTAGGGTTGGGCACCCCCCAGGAGGGTTAGGGTTAGGCTAGGGGGGAGGGAGGGTTAGGGTTAGGCACCTTCGGGGGAAACTTAGGGTTAGGCACCCCCCCGGGGGACTTAGGGTTAGGCACCCCCCCGGGGGACTTAGGTTTAGGTGGCGGGGAAAGGGGGGTTAGGGTTAGGCACTTGGGGGGAGGTTAGGGTTAGGCACCCCTAAGGAGGGTTAGGTTAGGTTAGTTTACAGTTACCTTAGCGACAATCGGGATTTCCAGCGCTGTCGGCCTTCCAAAGTCGGGAACTCTGCTTTTGTTGGCCAGGCGCTGCCGAGAATCGAACCGCCGGCCATACTGCCGGCGGTATTTCATACCGATTCCCATTTAAAAACATCAAATACCTTCAGCAAGCCAAATCGGGGGTAACCATAGCTAACCCCCATGTCAGAGCATCTTTTGGGGGGTGTCAGGCTGATCTCCCTAAATCTGAAAGTACTTTCTGCTTGTTTAAGTTTTGCCGGGTCCCATTTTTGCGTACTTTCAAATGGAGTCCATGGATACGTGGGCACGCATGCAATACTTTTCCACCTGCAAAACAAAAAAGTATCGCAGTCCACTCAAATTGAATACTGCTCTTAGTACTAAAGATCGGCGTCTAAATACCGAAGCCTATCTTTAGCCCGACTACAGAATCCCGACAAATGGCTTCCCAAATGAAGGTAAGTGGGAAGAGTTAACTATTAGCCATGGAGGGGGGAGATGGAGGTTTAGGCACCCCTGGGGAGGACTTTGTGTTAGGCACCCCCAGGGAGAGTTAGGGTTAGGCTAGGGGAAGGGGGGGTTAGGGTTAGGCACCCCCTGGTAGAGTTAGGTTTAGGGTGCGAGAAGGGGTGGTTTGGTTTAGGCACCACCCTGGAAGTTTTAGGGTAAGGCACCCCTAAGAGAGGGTTAGGGGGTGGGAGAAGGGTAGGGTTAGCAAACTTACCTACCCCGTCAGGATTCTGCCGTTTGAGGCTTCAGGCATCTGTATTTAACCTGGAGGCTATTTAGCCACACAGATTTCATACCCAACCCGTTTACCAGACCCTAGAATTATTCTGGACTGCTGCAATAATATTAATTCAAAGTGTAATTCCGACTGCATTAAAGAGCTTGTTTCAAATATAAGAGCTTGTTTCAAATATATGAACATTGTTTTTTAGATGATTCTATTTATGGTGCAATATTGTTTTTAAACCAAGGACACAGAGTTTCTCCTACTAAATAATTTTTATAACATTTAGGGCCGTATTCAATTTGAGGCGGTAAGTCCGGATTTGCAGTAATTAGCCGCCGATGATGTCATTATCGCCTGTTTTCGTTTTCCTCGGTATTCAATTTGAAAGACTTTACGCCTAGGTGGAAAGTTAACGTAATGTAATAGGCGGAAAAGTATCGCCTATGAATAGCAGGCATTAAAAAGTGCAGAATTGGGGTTTTGGGGTGCAACATTGCGGGACCCCCGTGCAGCCTTCAGATAGTCCCCCAAAGGTAAACTGTGTCAAAAAAATTTGAAAAAACACTTTTGGACACCTAAAAAAAAATCACTTTTTGGGGGTCAAAAAAAAAAATTTGGTGACAAAGTTAAAAACTAGCGAAGTTTACTCTGGGGGGGGGGTCCCCAAGTATGCCCCAAGTGTTTTTTTCATTGCAGCTGCTTGCGGCAGGTGGGTTTTTCACATTTTTTCAACTCACTTTAGCAACTTTACAATATGCTGACCCCCCATTTTCAAGTACCCCAAACCTGATGGGCATAGTTATTTTTCCCAAAAAAATGTTCTGCAGCACTTTCTTCCAAGCCGCATTTATGCACCTGCGGCGGCTATTACAAAACCCGACTTCCTTCAAGAGATAATAATGGGGGTAACCATAGTGATCCCCTGTGTTTAAACATCTTTAGGGTGTTCCCTGGAATATTTTCCGTAAATTCCCGTTATGTTTCTACCTGTAAAAAAACGGGATAAAAGTTTTTAAAAAAATGACACAGGGCCCCCCTCCAACAGCCAAACCAGCCCCAGGCTTGGCAACCAGTGGTGGTTTCTAAAAATACGGGGAACAAAATGTGTATTTAAAACTAGCACTAGTCCCTGCAGCCTGGTGTTGGTTTCGAAAATACGGTGGAACCCTACAGATTTTGTTCCCCGTATTTTAAGAAACCACCACTGGTTGCCAAGCTTGGCTTTTCGAGGGGGGCCCCATGTCTTTTTTTTTAAAAACTTTTATCCCATTTTTTTACAGGTATAAACACAACGGGAATTTTAGGGAAAAAATCCAGGAAACCCCCTAAAGATGTTTAGACATAGGGGATCACGATGGGTACCCCCATTTTTATCTCCTAAAGAAAGTCGGGATTTGTAATAGCCGTGGGCAGGTGCATTTTTGCTGAATTTTTTAAAAATTACTTTAGGGACTTAAAAATATGCTAGTACCCATTTTCATGTACCCCAAATTTGAAGGGACCATTTTTAAAAACTAAAAAAATAAGCTAAATGCTCTTCTGCATCACTTCTTCAAAGTCGGGAAAAAAAAACACCTGCCGCAGCAATTTAAAAACATGACTTTCTTTTGCAGCCAAAAACGTGGGTTCCCATAGTGATCCCCCATGTCTGAACATCTTTAGGGGGTTCCTAGGATTATTTCCCGAAAATTCGTGTTTTATTACCGCCGATCCAAGTATTGCCGGGTCCCGTTTTCGCCTACTTTCAAAGTGAATACGGGGATACGCGGGCCCCCGCGCGATAATTTAACGCCTGGAAAACAGATGAAGTCGGCTCAAATTGAATACAGGTCTTAGGGGCCTATTCATCATCACTTATTTTTACAATGGTATATGAAATTTAACATTTTCACATACTTTGTATCAGGGCCATTCATCAAGTTCTGAAAAAGCAGTTTTTGAGAATTTGATGGTATTACTGAACACCAAACTGAGATGGCATTCAGTCCCCAATAATTTTCACAGGCTGCTGTGTACATGGCAGCCTGTGAAGATATACATGCCAGCCAGAACACCAGAGGGATCGTTTAGGATCCACCCCTGCTGTGTCTGCACTGCAGAGCCCCAGAGCAGAATTGTGGCCCAGACTCAATGACAGAAGACATGAGAGCCAGGAGGAAAGGCTGCGGCAGGGGTGGGGGGACGGGGATCAGACACCTGCTATGCTGCAGTGGTGGGGGTGATCAGACAGCTGCAGGTGGAGGGGGCCCAGATCGGAAAACCATGGGGTAGAGGGGGCCAGAATGGACACCCACGGGGGAGAGGGGGCAGATCAGGCACCAATGGAGGCTTAGGGGGTGAAAGACTGGGTTATAGAGAGGGGAGAGACATGCAGCGGTGAGGAAATCCTTATGGATACTTCAACTGCAAGGGAAAGTATCACTTTTCCGAAAAGCTGACTCACAGCAAGTTTAAAATATAATTATCACTAGTAATAATTATGTTATAATGAATAGGCCCCTATATAGTATATGTTTATTGGTTAATAGTTTATCATAATTTAAAACTACAGTATGTTCTATATATAAAATTGTTTTAACTAAGTCAACTCTGAGATTTTTACATATTTGTTAATATGGTGATTATTTTTCTATAGCTGGTTTACAAGCACAGGTTTGTGGTGTTAATTCACACGGCAAGAGAGCAATGATGAAATGTACACATTTTCTCATGAAGCACACATTATACACACATATTTATATATATATATATATATATATATATATAACATGCAAGTCGGGCAGCACTCAAAGTAATAATGTCACAGGACACAGGCGTAGCTGTGTACTGTGACATTATTACTTTGAGTGCCGCCCGACTTGGATTTTGTTTATCGTGATCCACTTGTGTTGGCTTGCGTGAGGAAGGCACCTGCTTTACCACTCAGATTATCTGGAGAGGAGTGCTGCTGGTGAGAACTGTTTATATATATATATATATATATATATATATATATATACATACAGTATATATATGTTTAAATATTTTATTTTTTTACACAGGGTAAATCATTCCCTGATGTTTAGCTTTCGATTTATTGATGTAATAATAACACCTGGTATTGCAGTAAGTTGTTATTATGTTTGATTGCCTGCATGGTTTTAAGACCTATGAAAACATTCTTATTGCACAACACCTGGTGAGTCTTTTAAAGTTGGAATAAAACAACATCATTACTCCGCTCTGTCAATGGGATAATTTAAAGAATAATCATCTCTTTTTTGTTTTTAGAATCATTTTACAAAGCCATCTTATGATGTGATGATACTTTCAGAATGTACAACAATAGTTTATGTATATATATATATATATATACATAATGTGTATATATGTGTATATGTGTATATATATAATAAATCTGTTTAGAATTCAGTGATTACCAATATATATGCAAACTAAGTCAATAGCAATTAAGGTGCAATTCATGCATTTATTTAAGATATAGAATATGTTTTGTATATGAACTGTATGAATGCTATTTACTCTTACTCTGAGCTGAATTGTACATTTCTTGCAGGTTTAAATTAATACAAACAGCATTTCATGTACTGTAAGTAACGGATGGCTGACTCCTCATGCATTTAGTAGTGATTGGAGCTTTGAGTCTAAGTTTAGAGTCCTGGTTCAATGAGCAAGTGGCCCAATTAATTGGATAGTTTTGCTAAGAAAATAGCTTGGATAGTGTCTGCAAGTAACATAATGCCCTGAACAACATGGGACATCTGATTTACTAACTTGGATAAGGAACTGATATTACTACTGGAAACACTTGTTATAAAGACTTTCGCATTTTGTCTTTTACATATGATTTGAACAGTAATACCATAATTACATTAAAGTGCTTTTATATATTTTTGTATTCTCATAAATGGAAATATTTACATGTACATATTATGCTCATAAATGATACCCCATGTATCTAATGCCATCAATAACTGTATGTAACTTCCACATGCCTGTTATGTTGTTAAATTTTTTCATTGTATTTAGAGATGAGCAGGATCGGATCTCAGAGATCCAAACCCACCTAATTTTGCAGATCCGAGTCAGATGCCAGTCGGCTTGGGTTTTCCTGCCTGACTCGGATCTCAAAGCAAGGCAAAATGTCATCATCCTGCTGTCGGATTCTCGCAGGTTTTGGATTGTTTAAAAGGATCCACGCTCGCCGCCATTTTCATTCCGGCTGTGGAGAGTGAAGAGGAAGCAAGGGAGGGGCTGTGCTCTTGTTGTCCATAGCGGCTGTGCTGTTGCTGACTTGCTGTGCATAGGGAGTGGCTGCTGTTGTCACTTGTCATAGGAGCTGGCTGTTGTCCATAGGGGCTGGATGTATTCCATAGGGGCTGGCTGGCTGTTGTCCAGGGTTGTGCTGTGCTGTTGTCCATAAGGCTATGTCCACTCTATAATCTATAGGAGCTGTGCTGCAGACAGAAGAGGGGGGCTTCATTGGCTCCTGTGTTGCTGCAGTCCATAAAGGGGTGATCTGTCCATCAGGGGTGCTCTCCCCCAGTGGAAAAAAAAACAAAAAAAATATTCATAGTGTTTTTTTTTCTGTGTGCGTGTTAGCCACACTTAGCAACAACGTAGCTGTGCAGGGGTGTTGTCTGAGGCTGTACCAATTATCAAGTATCAACTATTCTTACTTCAGCCAGTGGCTGCGCCAACTATCAATTCTTACTTCAGCCAGTGGCTGCACCAAGTATCAAGTATCAACTATTCTTACTTCAACCAGTGGCTGCACCAACTATCAACTATCAATTCTTACTTCAGCCACTGGCTGCACCAACTATCAGCTATCAATTCTTACTTCAGCCAGTGGCTGCACCAATTATCAAGTGTCAACTATTCTTACTTCAGCCAGTGGCTGCACCAACTATCAGCTATCAATTCTTACTTCAGCCAGTGGCTGCACCAATTATCAAGTGTCAACTATTCTTACTTCAGCCAGTGGTTGTGCCAACTATCAACTATCAATTCTTACTTCAGCCAGTGGCTGTATCAACTATCAACTATCAATTCTTCAGCCACTGGCTGCACCAATTATCAAGTTTCAACCTTTCTTACTTCAGCCACTGGCTGCGCGAACTATCAACTATCAATTCTTTCTTCAGCCAGTACCTGCACCAATTATCAAGTGTCAACTATTCTTACTTCAGCCAGTGGCTGCACCTACTGTTAACTATCAATTTTTCAGCTAGTGACTGCAGCAATTATCAAGTTTCAACTATTCTTACTTCAGCCTGTGGCTGTGCCAACTATCAACTCTTACTTCAGCCAGTGGTTGCACCAATTATCAACTATTTTTACTTCAGCCAGTGGCTGCACCAATTATCAAGTATCAACTATTCTTACTTCAGCTAGTGGCTGTGCCAACTATCAACTATCAATTCTTACTTCAGCCAGTGGCTGCACCAATTATCAACTATCAATTCCTCCTTCAGTCAGTGACTGTGTCAATTATCTACTATCAATTCTTAAATCCTAAAGGGGTACCCCAACCATCAACTTTGCACAGTACTCAACTCCATTTATCACTCAGTTCTGATTCTGCCTAGGAATCATGACAGCCAGCTAGCTGGATGCAAACTTTTGGCCCTTAACTAGATGAAAAAGTCAATATTGTGAGCTGTTAGGTGGTCAAAATTGACTGGAAATTAGTGGAAATAAATGTTATTGAGGTTAATAATACTGTAGGAACAAAAACAGGCAAATTTTATGTGATTTAGCTGTTTTTATGATTTATTTAGAAAAAATCCAGATCCAAAAACAAAACACAGAAGGGCGGTTTTGGCAAAACCAATCCAGATCCAAAACCAGAGGAGATAAAGATTCAAAACCAGAACACGGGGGTTAGAGCACATCTCTAATTCTATTGTAGGTAGTGTGCATAAACAGTGGTATTAGCCATTAATTTACTGTATATGGGATACTAAACAATTTTGACTCAAATATTTAAAAAGTTTGCAAACCCCTAGTCAAAGGGCTAAGGAAGGTCTATCAGGCTGAATTGGGCATCATATGAGTGGCAATAAGCCAGTACCATGAATTAGAGATGAGCGGTTTGGTATTGCAGAAATTCAAAAACACCCTAAACAATCTCAGTAGAACAGAGGGCCTGATTCAGACCTGGTTGCAAGCGCTGAGCACTCGCAACCGGGTAGATGGTGGCCCACAGTGCATGCACACGATGGAGCCAGCTCCGTCGTGCGCATGCATGTGACCCGGCTAGCGACGGGCAATCTGTTGCTCCGGGTCTCACACCAAAGGAGGCGAGCTGTTGATGTTGAGTGACAGCTCGCCCCTTTTGGTGGGCGGGCTGGGGGGGTGGCTGCCCAAACAGAGGTGTTCCCAAGGGAACGCT
Organism: Taudactylus pleione; assembly: GCA_031769625.1. Classification (NCBI taxonomy): domain Eukaryota; kingdom Metazoa; phylum Chordata; class Amphibia; order Anura; family Myobatrachidae; genus Taudactylus; species Taudactylus pleione. Next base: position 7,684,977 of record JAUIMM010000258.1, read on the forward strand.
TGCCATTTGGGGACGGCCCCACTGACATCATGAGTGATGTCAGTGGAGAGCTTCTGGCTCTGTTAGAGCCAAAAGCTCTCTGAAGCTTGCAATGAACAAGACCCTACCACAAGGGTCTCGCCGCAAACCCGACGGTCGTGATGGTCTTGACAATCGTGACCATCATCATGACCACTTGCTGTAGCTGTGGGTGGTCACCCACAGCTATATGAGTGGCCAGGAGGCTGCTCCAAAAGAAAAAAAAAACGCCCTGATTCAGAGCGAGCGCTCTTTCAGAATCAGGCCCAGAGTCCCATATCGGATCTTCCCACCAATTTTGGGTCTAAAAGCAAGGCAAAACATAATTTTCTCAGAGATCTACATTGCATAGAGATGGCATGTTTTGGATTGTGTAAAACAGTACATCCTTCTTGATCAGGTGCCATTTCACACAGTATAGTGTATGAAGAGAGTCAGGATGGGGTTACTCCAGTTTCTCCTGTCACCAGGTGATTGGCTCGCCTCAGGAAGTGAAGTGTCACCCACTATGCAGCGTGGTTGGTCCTTCCTCCTGTTTGTACACACTGGACTTTTGCCACTGACTATAGCATATCTGTGAGTTCCAACAGCTTGTCTGCATAGTCAATGTTCTGTTACTCCTTGTGGTACAGATTTCAGCCTTCCCGAAGTGGCTTTGATTCTACCTCTGGCACTCCATCTTCCCTATGGCTACTTAGATGCACCTACACCACCATGCTGCCATTGGCTCCCAAGTTGCAGCACCAACTACTTACTTCTCTATCATCAGCTCTTGTGGCACCATTTGACACATTTGCCACACCTTCAGCTTCTGTGCTGTACCCAGATCTCCAGCTTTTTCTACTGCTTCCAAGCCGCATCTACACCTCTGTGCTGCCATCGGCTCTCCAAAGCTGCAGCATTTACTTCCAACTATCTACTACCAGCTATTTCCACACCATCGGCACACAAGCCACACTATCAGCACATTTGCCACACCATCAGCCCACTTGCCACACCATCGGATCTCCAAAGTCACAGCATAACCATTTACTGTCTACCAACGGTTTTTGCTGCACCATTGGCACACAAGCTGCATCATTGGCACAGTTTCTGCATCATCGGCACACTTGCAACACCATCGGCTCTCAAATCTACAGCATAACCATTTACTGTCTACCAACAGCTAATGCTGCACCATCGGCACACAAGCCACATCATCGGCACACAAGCCACACCATTGGCTCTTAAAGACACAGCATAACCATTTACTGTATAGCAATGGCTATTGCCACACCATCGGCACACAAGCCACATCATCGGCACATAAAAAGCACCATTGGCACACTTGCCGTACCACCAGCTCTTGAAGTCACAACATAACTATTAACTGTCTACCAACGGCTATTGTCATCTCATTGGCACACAAGCCACATCACTGGAACATTTGCCGCATCATCGGCATACCTGCCGCACCATCGGCTTCCAAAGCCACAGCATTACTATTGACTGTCTACCAATGGCTATTGCTGCACCATTGGTACACTAGCTGCACCTTCATATGTCACACCATCGGCTCCCAAGCCGCAGCTCTCCCACAATATTATATGCTCTTTCTGAACACAACGCCTTCTTGATTTCTCAGGATTCCAGTTGACACTCCTTTAAGCTGCTACTACTCCGAGCAATATGTCCAGGGGCCGCCTAAGTACTGTTGAGTGATTTATCTCTAAGGGAACAACAGGCAGTTGTTAGCAGCAGAAGACCTCAGCCTGGGTTCTAGACAGCTTACCAAGAGTGGTCACTGGTAATCACTGGTAATCATAACATTATAGTCAGCCCAAAAAATATAGTGAAAGAACGAGTTGTATCAGAGTGATAGCTTCTGCTAATATGGAACAGGGGCAGAATCATGCTTAGGAGCTTGCAGCTCAAATTCAAGCTCTTGCCCAGAAAGTCCAAGAACTCTCATTACGTGTTGAAGAGAGTCATTCTTCTGTGAATCTAGTGCCTCTCCAAGAACTGAAAATGAACTTGCCAGTTCAGTTTTCTGGGGATTGCCAACAGTTTTTAAACTTCCACGAGAGTTGCAAGCATTATTTCAGACTTTGCCCAGTCTCTTCAGGGATGCAGTTGCAATGAGTGGGACTGGTAATCTCTCTCCTTCAGGGGGACCCACAGACTTGGGGCTTCGGATTGCCTTCAACCCATGCAGCATTACAGACCATTGATGCCTTTTTTACAGCCTTGGGCATATTGTATGATGACCCAGACCAGACTGCTCTGGCAGAGTCTGAATTGCGTTCCCTCAAACAGGGTCAGAAGGTTGTGGAGGACTAATCCTCGGAGTGCCACAGATGGGCAACTGACTAGGGTTGGAACGATATGGCTCTATGCAGCCATTACCATCTCGGTATTTCTGAGGCCATCAAGGACATCCTTGTTCAACATTCACCTTCTGAGTCCATGGATGATTGCATGCAACAGGCCATTAGGATTGACCAGCATCTACGGGAATGAAAATGAGAGCAGAACCTTTCCACCAGGTTGCCTTGATCTCTTCCTTAGGTTCCACCTTCGGACAAAGAGGAGCCAATGCAGATTGGTGGCTCTTGCCTGTCACCAGAAGAGAGATGCAGCAGATGGTCTCTAGGCCTCTGTATGTATTGCAGTGACAAGGGGCATACTGTTAATAATTGTCCGCTCAGATCGGTAAAAGCAAGGCCTAGGTGTTTGGAAGGATTTGCACTTAGGCCTGGCTCCCATTTCCTCCAAAAGTTCTAATCTAGTTCCAGCAGCCATCCAATTTACTGATTACAATATGACTACTTTGGCTTTTCTGGATAGTGGGGCAGCACGCAACATCATGGATTTCCTTTTCTTCCACACTCTGGGTGTACCAGCTGTCTCTTAGGATCAGAAAATCCCAATATATTGTCTGGATGGAGGATTGATTTCATCAGGTCATGTTTAGTTTAAGACACCTCCTCTCCATTTATCTGTCGGAATTTTGCACTCTGAGACTTTGTCCTTTATCTCCTCCATTGTACCTTTGCTCCAGTCGTTCTTGGTCTTCTGTGGCTTAGGGATCATAACCACATGATTGATTGGCAGTCTGGAGAGATAATAAAATGGAGTTATGCCTGTCAAACTCATTGCTTGGCCATTCCAGTTTGGTCAGTTCAAACTGCGGTTGCCGAGGTTCCTCCAGCCATTCCACCTCAGTACCGTGATTATGCCGATGTATTTTCTAAGAAACTTGCGGATGTCCTTCCTCCACATAGGCACTATGACTGAGTCATCAACCTGATTACAGGTGCTAAGTTACCCAAAGGTCAGTTGTATTCCCTTTCAGTACCTGAGGAAGAAGCAATGAGAGAGTACATCTAAGATGCTTTGGCTAAAGGGTTCATCTGTACCTCTAAGTCACCAGTGGGAGTAGCTATTTCTTTGTGGGAAAGAAGGATGGATTTCTTCATCCCTGCATAGACTATCAATGTCTTAATAACATCACTATTAAGAATTCATATCTGTTACCTCTCTTCCCAGTACTGTTCGACCAGCTGCACCAGGCTAACATTTTTTCCAAAATTGACCTTCGGGGGGCTTACAACTTAATTCAAATAAAAAGTGGGGATGAGTGGAAGACAGCCTTCAGTACTCACTCAGGACATTATGAGTACCTGGTCATGCCATTCGGCTTATCAGAACCTGATCAATGAAGTCCTCTGAGAGTATTTTGGGGTATTTGTTGTCCTATATCTGGACAACATTCTCATTTTCTCTCAATCGCTGGATCAACATCATCAGCATGTATGTCAGGTTCTTCAAAATCTACGGGAGAATTACCTGTATGACAAGTTGGAGAAATTTGATTTTGACGTCACTCTGGTGTCTTTTTTTGGGATACACCATCTTGTCCCAGGGATTTTTGATGGATCCTGGTAAAGTCAAGGCTATACTGAAGTGGGTCCCACCAACTTCCCTTAAGGTTATCCAGTGTTTTCTCAGCTATTCAAATTATTACCGCTGATTCATTAAATCATTCTCCAACATTGTGGCACCCATCGTGGAACTCATCAACAAAGGAGCAGATACCAAAAATTGGTCAGTTAAGGCAATCCAGTCTTTTGAAGCCCTCAAGGTTGCATTCACTCAGGTATTGGTTCTCCGACATCCTGATACTGACCTTCCATTTGTCTTGGAGGTGGATGCCTCTGAAGTAAGAGCTGGAGCCATCTTGTCCCAGAAAGACCCTTGTGATGATAAGTTGTACTTGTGTGCATTCTTTTCTTGCAAATTATCCTCTACTGAATGCAACTATGATGTGGGAAATTGGGAGTTGTTAGCAATTAAGTGGGCTTTTGAGGAGTGAAGACATTTGCTGGAAGGGGCCAATGGTTCTTACTGATCATAAGAACTTGTCTTACATTCAGTCTGGTAAATGGTTGAACTCATGGCAAGCATGTTGGATATTGTTTTTTACCCAGTTCAAGTTTCTCATCTCCTTCCATTTTAATTCAAAGAACATCAAGGCTGATGGTCTATCCAGGAGCTTGAACCTATACAACAGGTCTCCAGGGCAGATGAGAATATCATTCCAGACTCCTTCTTCCATTGTGCCATCACCCAAAATCTGACTGATCTCATTCGGTGCTGTCAATCTGAGTCACCTCCTAAGAAGCTTTCTGGTCGTCTGTTTGTTCCAGAAAAATTTAGAAGAGCAGTTCTATTGGATCTTCATGCTTGCTGAGTTTCTGGTCACCCAGGCATCAGTAAGACCTTAGAGTTGCTCTCCTGCTCTGTTTGGGGGCCTTCCTTGACCAAAGATGTGCGTGAATTTGTCTTAGCATGTGAGGTCTGTGCCCGAAATAAGACACCTCGAACAGCACCTTCAGGTATATTACTTCCACCAGGAGACCCTGAACCCACATCTCCATGAATTTCATGGTTGACCTTCCAAGGTATGCTCGATGTTCTGTGATCTGGATGGTGGTGGACCGTTTTAGCAAAATGGCACACTTCATACCATTGCCAAAGCTTCCTTCTGCCAAAGAAATCTCTTGCCTGTTTCTCCAACACATCTTTTGGGTACACGGCTTACCATTGGATATCATGTCAGATTGAGGAACACAATTTGTGGCACAGTTCTGGAGAGCGTTCTGTGCTTTGATGGACATTGACATTAGCCTTTCTTCCAGGTACCATCTGCAGTCCAATGGACAAACTGCGTGTGTTAATCAGTATCTGCAACAATATCTATGCTGTTATGTCCATGTGCCAGTCTCATGTTCTGTCCCTCAGCTCCATCATATTCGGAGTAAAGTCCATCAAAGCCTTCGAAAAATATCTCTCCGCTCAAAAACTTCTGCTGATAAACATCGGAGGTCATGTGGATTTAAGAAGGGTGATTTGGTTTGGCTCCCCAGCATAAACATTAAGCTCCACCAACCTACACAGAAGTTAGATTTATTTGTCTGTTTCAAATCATTTAACAGGTGAACTGGTAGCCTTCAAACTTCAATTACCCAAATCTCTAAATATCAAAAATACCTTCCACTGTTCCTTATTCAAACCGGTCTTCTCTTCAGCCAAGTTCAAACCTAGGGTCTAATATAGGCCTGCTTCAGTTGTGGTCCACGCCCAACATGAGTTTATAGTGTAGAGGATTTTGGACTCTAGAATTTCCAGCAGTCATCTGCAGTTCTTCCACTGGAAGGGCTATGGTCAGGAGGAACACTCCTGGGTTCCTGAGACTGCTCTACATGCTCCCAGGCTGAGAAGACAATTCTTCCAGGATTTTCCAGACAAACCAAGTTCTGGGGGTTCTTCAACCCAGCATCAAGGGGGGCACTGTTATAAGTCATGGTCATGACTTGCCTCATTAAACAGTTTACCCAGTCAGAACGGTGTTACTCCAGTTTCTCCTGTCACCAGGCAATCGGCTCGGCTCAGAAAGTGATGTGTCATCCACTATGAAGCGTGATTGGTGCTTCCTCTTATTTGTACACACTGGACTTTTTCCTCCTCACTGACTATAGCATATCTGTGAGTTCCATCAGTTTGTCTGCATGGTCAGCATTCTGTTCCTCCTTGTGGTGCAGATTTCAACCTTCCCAAAGTGGCTTCCATGTTCCCTCCGGCTCTCCAGCTTCCTTATGGCTTCCAAGCTGCACCTACACCACCATGCTGCCATTGGCTCCCCAAGGTGCAGTACCAACTACTTACTTCTCTACCATCGGCTCTTGCTGCACCTTTGCCACATTTTCTGCACCTTCAGCTTCCATGCTGTCCCCAGATCTCCAGCTTCTTCTATGGCTTCCAAGCCACATCTACACCTCCGTGCTGCTATTAGCTCTCTAAAGCCAAAGCATTTACTTTCAACTATCTACTACCAGTTATTGCTGCACCATCAGCACAAAAGCCACAATATTGGCACAGTTGGCACACCATCGGCACACTTGCCACACCATCAGCTCTCCAAATCCACAGCATAACCATTTACTGTCTACCAACAACTTTTGCCACACTATCGGCACACAAGCTGCATTATCGGCACATTTGCCGCATCATTGGCACACTGCTGTACCATCGGCTCTCAAAGCCACAGCATAACCATTTACTGTTTACCAACAACTATTGCCGCACCATGTGGAGACAAACCACATCATCAGCACATTTGCCGTGCCATCGGCACACTTGCCACACCATCAGCTTCCAAATCCATAGCATTATCATAGACTGTCTACCAATGGCTATTGCCACACCATCAGCACACTAGCTGCACCTTTAGCATACATCACACCATTGGCTCCCAGTCCGCAGCTCTCCCACAACTCCTTCTTTTCTTCTCAGGATTCCAGTTGACACTTCTTAAAGCAGCTACTACTCTGAGAAATAAGTCCAGGGGCCACCTAAGTACCGGTGAGTGATTTATCTCTAGGGGAACAACAGGCGGTTTCCTGTTTTTAAAAAAATGTCAAGTCTTTTAAATCATAATTCAAAAGTGAGTGATTTTGAGAGGTAGTGCATATTGCTGTACTTACTGGGTGTGGTCGTGTCCCCATCAGCTGCAGTCCAAAATAATAAAAGTGTAAACAAGAAAAAAGTGTGTTGTAGAAAAATCTCAAGTCTTTTAATAAGACTGCATGGTAACAGTCCCCCATTTCCCTATCTCATTACATGTTCACATGGTGTGGAGTCAGTTAAATTCAACTACAGTAGCTTCACTCCTTTCCTAGTGTGAATCAATTAAGAATCGGTCTAAAGAAAAATAGAAGCATCTCAGTAATAGTGCTCGTAGTCATGGTAATTCAACATCTACTTTCAAAGAAGGTAAACGGGTAAAAAGAAGGTTTAAGAAAGGACATTCCAAACCTACACAATATTTGATAATCTTAAGAAAACATTACCTCTAACTATGAAGGGAAAAGCTACGGCCAAAAAACAACATTGTCAACATTCCGTACATCACACGCAATTGGCAAGAAAGGCTCAGCCCACAGCCTTTATTTACAAATGGTAGCCCTGCTACTGCTCTATCATGCCCTAGAATGCTTATTGCAAAGTCATGGTGAAACAATGTCAGGCGTCTTCTGTTACCTTTATTTACAGGATGTGGAGGAAACTTCTGCACAGGATTAATGATGCTATCAGACCCTGCTACATACCACAACTCCGGGCCTAATAAACAAACATAGAGGAGTTTCATGATGACATACTTCTGCTGGGTAGTTTGAAGGATCATTTGATTGATCTACATGCCCCCACTTCCCGTCGCTCATTAATGCTATACATACTGTATTTCTGGATGATACACTTCTGACAGGGGAGCCTGATGGATCACATTATTGATCCACATACCCCCACTCCCTGTCGCTCATTACCTTGAATAGAACAAACTTTTTTTGTGATGACGTTTCCCTGATATTTATATCACATGACCTACTATTACACAGATCACCTGCAATAGGCGACTGAATATGTCAATCATATGGGGTAGAGGGTGCGGAGGGTGCGCTCGCCCTATGGGTGTAATGCTGGAGTAATAGTGTTGTGGTCTTATGTGTTCAATGTTGTGTGTGGAGTGATGGGGTGTAGGGAGGGACGGGGGTCTAATGGACTGGAGGTGGTGGGTGAGGAAATGAAGACAGAGGCAGAAATGGGGGCAAAAGGGTTTATTGGAAAAAAACAGTACTAATCCTGTCCGGTCCCAGGCACCCAGGTGGGGTGAGTGATCCACTTGGGGGTGTGTGTGGGTGGAGACTGGGGAGGTGAGTGGACCCTTTTAGGGGGCTCCTTTCTGTGCAGTTCAATAGACCGGCACATTACCCCTGCTGGACCTTTGGTCAACAGTCTTAGGATGTCTTGGGGGGAGGGGAGTGGTGGGTTGGCAGCGGGTCTGGCGGATGTGGATGTACACCCTGGCGGCATCCCGTGCAGGGGTATAAGTCTCGGAGTCACTTACCTACCGGTAGGATTTGTTGCTGAAAAAGGCTTGGGCTGCTGATAGCTGGTGTTAGTTTCCTTTTGCAGATGCGGTGTTGGATGGCTGCTGCGGTGTCAGCGGTTGGAGGAAGCTCTGTGTGTGGTAGTGGCTTGCTGGTGCACTGTGGGGCTTGGTGCACCGCGTTGCTGGTGTTCTGTTCCCGCTGCCTGGTGGGTGCCTGCTGGTGTGGATCGCTTAGGGATTGCTGCTGGACGAACAGCTGTGAGTGGAGCTGGTGTTGGTTGCTCCCAGGGGGCGGTGCGTGGTCGCCTGGGTCTAGCAGGTGGAGTGGTGATCAAGAGGGGTGCGAAGGGCTTTGCTAGGTGTGATGCCCAGCGCGGCCCTGCGGGTGGTGGGTAGAGATGGTTCTGGAAGCAGCAAGGCTCGACCGAGTTCTCCACAGGAATGAAGAGCTCTGGTGTAAGCTGGCTGTGGTGTCAGAATGTAGGGGGTCTCCCTTTGTTTAACACGTTTTTGCAGGGGCTCTGCCTTCTTCAAGGAGGTAAGAAGTGTGGCTATGCATGTGTGAGGTTTAAATGTGGAACTTCCGGGTTCTGTGTTTGTCAGGTGGTGGAGATGACGAATCAGGGCTAAGAGTGGGTGTGGCCCATGTATCTGATAGGTCGTGGGTGATTGTGCGAGGCTAAGCCTGTGGTTAGGTGATAATGTCACGTGGTTTGGGCAGCCAATGGTTTACTGTGCTGCTGTGGGTGTGTTAGCTGGGGCTCGTGTCTGGGTGCATATGTGGCTGCTATGGGGATAGTGACCGGCTGTGAATGGTCAGTGGCGGTCATGTGGTGTCGGCAGCCAATCGTGTGCTCTGCTGATGTGGGTGTGTATGCTGGGGCTGGTGTGCTTTAATGCATTATGCAGCTGCTATGGGGATCGAGACCGGGTGCGGTTGGTTGGAGGTGGTCACGTGGTGCTGGCAGCCAATCTTGTGCTGTGTAGGGTTTCCGTATGTTTACATGGGTTAAGGTGACAGCTGACTCTGGCGTGCGTTGGGCGGAGGAGGTGTGCGGAGTGTTTTGTGCTGTGTGTAGGATTTAATAAGCGGGCAGGGGCATGTGGCGAGTAGGGTGTGTGTCAGGGGCACCGGGGTGTGTAAGGCAATTATTGTGGAGGTGGGGATGTGAAACGCATTGTCGTGGTAGTTTAGTCCCGTGGTGCAGGCGGCCAAACGTGTGTGTGTGGGGTTGATTATGAGGGTGATGGTTGGTGGCTCGGGTGACCGCAGGGGTCCGGGGAGGTGTGGATGGGCATCTCTCCGGGGATGGTGGCTAGGTGATTGGGCAGGGGGAGATGGAATAAGACTGGTGCGTGTGGCATGTGTCAAGCTGGCAGTGCTGTAGTGGACATTCCTGTTATGTGTATAATGGTGTCTAGATGATAGCCGCGTGTGGTGGGAGGGTGGGAGTAGTGGTTAGTATCGCTAACCTGTATGATGTGTGGAATGCCAGGGTTGTGTAAGTATATATGTGGTGTGGCCAAGTGGTTAAATCGACTGACACGGGGAAGTGTTTGTTAACGTGTGGCGAGGAGGAGTAAGGTTGGTGTGTTGACTAATAGGTTCTTAGTGTGTGGAATGTGTTTGGTGCAGTAGTGTGTAAATGGTCTTGTTGTGGAGAGAGGGGGGGAAGGGGTGCCATCTTGGGGTGGTGTGGTCACTATAGAGGCAGGAATGTGTGTGGGGGCTGGGATAAAATGTAGCGTGAGGGGGGGTAGGGGGCAGGTGTGTGTTCATGTTACGGATCGGTGATGTGTGTCAGACAGGAGCCATAGCAACATAGAGAAGCGGGGGGGCGTGGTGTGTCTTAAATGTGTGTGGCAGTGGGGTGTAATGGGTGCTTAATGTGCTGGGCGATGAGGTGAGGGGGACGGGGGTGGCTCGGATGAGGTCGTGACTAGGTGTATAAGTGTGAGGGCTGCTGTCTGTTGTGTCGGGGGGAGTCCGTTTGGGATGTGGGTGGGGGTGTTGGAATGGGTGGTGCGGTCGATATCAGGGGTATGGGGGTGATAGTGATCAAGGTGTCAGGGTGTGTATGTGTTAGGGCAGGGTTGGTTGGGGAAGGGAATGTCAAGGTAATGGTGATGCGGGGGGTGAATGGGGATCACTGATTCTGGGTGTCAGCATTTGAAGGTGAGTATGGCTTGATGGGGGCGGTAGGGGGAGGTGGTAGATGATTTAGTGGAGGGGGTTTTGGATGGTCAGAGGGTGGAAGGTCGGATTGTCTTGACATTTTAAGAGGTTGAGTACGCGGGGTTGTGTGGGGATCGGTGTTAATGTGTCAAGTATATGGTGGCCGTGTTCATTTGGAGATGACTGATTTAATCTCGTTATCGATGTTTAGTCCTTTGGGTGCTAGTGTTTTGAGGGTGAAGATCCATCGGAGTTCCTCCTTGTTTAGGGTCTTGGTGTGGTCCCCCCCCTCCAGTTTTTCTTGATGTGTTTAATGCCTGTGAATCTGATGCCTGTCGTGTTGCTATGGTGGTGTTCTTGGAAGTGTATCGGTATGCTGTGGTTGTCTGTCTGTTTCGTGATGTTTCTGAGGTGTTCTTGGATCCTGGTTTTAAGTGGTCTGGTGGTTCTGCCGATGTATTGTTGGTTGCAGAGGAATTGTATAAGATACATGACGTTCGTGGTGTTGCATGTTATGTGTTCCTGCATTTTGTATGTTTCTCCTGTCTGTCTTGATGTGAATGATGTGGTGGGTCTGGTGCTGCGATATTTCAAGGTGGTACAGTTGGTGCACGTACCGCAGTGGAAAAAACCTCGTGTGGGTCTAGAGTTGTCCAGGGTAGTTTGTGAATGTTGCAGGGGTGGGATGTGATTGCATACCAGTTGGTTCTATATGTTGGGGGCTTTCCTGTAGATGACTTTTGGTTTGCTGGGTAAGATGTCGATGAGTTGTTCGTCTTGTAGTAGTAGGTGCCAATGTTTGTTCACGATGCGTTTTATGCTGTTTGCGTGTGTGTTGTATTGCATGATAAATGGGATGTTGTTCTGTATATCTTGTGGTTTTTGTTTGTAGTCAAGAAGTGGCTGTCTGTCTTCTTTACCTATTTGTATGAGGGTGCGTTCTAACTTGTCTGGTTTGTATGCTTTGTCCAAAAATTGTTTTTTGAGGGTGTTGGCTTGTTCCTTGTAGTCTGTGAGTCTTGTGCAGTTGCGTCTAATGCGTTTGAATTGTTCTGTGGGGATATTGTCAAGCCAGGTGGGGTGGTGACCACTGGTGGATAGGATGTAGCTGTTGACCCCCTACATTCTGACACCACAGCCAGCTTACACCAGAGCTCTTCATTCCTGCGGAGAACTCGGTCGAGCCTTGCTGCTTCCAGAACCCTCTCTACCCACCACCCGCAGGGCCACGCTGGGCATCACACCTAGCAAAGCCCTTCGCACCCCTCTTGATCACCACTCCACCTGCTAGACCCAGGCGACCACGCACCGCCCCCTGGGAGCAACCAACACCAGCTCCACTCACAGCTGTTCGTCCAGCAGCAATCCCTAAGCGATCCACACCAGCAGGCACCCACCAGGCAGTGGGAACAGAATGCCAGCAACGCGATGCACCAAGCCCCACAGTGCACCAGCAAGCCACTACCACACACAGAGCTTCCTCCAACCGCTGACACCGCAGCAGCCATCCAACACCGCATCTGCAAAAGGAAACTAACACCAGCTACCAGCAGCCCAAGCCTTTTTCAGCAACAAATCCTACCGGTAGGTAAGTGACTCCAAGACTTATACCCCTGCGCGGGATGCCGCCAGGGTGTACATCCACATCCACCAGACCCGCTGCCAACCCACCACTCCCCTCCCCCCGAGACATCCTAAGACTGTTGACCAAAGGTCCAGCAGGGGTAATGTGCCGGTCTATTGAACTACACGGAAAGGAGCCCCCTAAAAGGGTCCACTCACCTCCCCAGTCTCCACCCACACACACCCCCAAGTGGATCGCTCACCCCACCTGGGTGCCTGGGACCGGACTGGATTAGTACTGTTTTTTTCCAATAAACCCTTTGGCCCCCATTTCTGCCTCTGTCTTCATTTCCTCACCCACCACCTCCAGTCCATTAGACCCCCTTCCCTCCCTACACCCCATCACTCCACACACAACATTGAACACATAAGACCACAACACTATTACTCCAGCATTACACCCATAGGGCGAGCGCACCCTCTACCCCATTATATCGTTACACAGGACCCTGTACTCCTGCTTTTAGGAAGGTGCAGCACCCCGACACAAACAATGCATCTCACATCCCATCTGCCCATACAGCAGAGCGCAGTTCTAACCCATCATTTGTAAATATGTCAATCACACTGCACACACTTGATTGGTTGAGATCAGACCCACACGATATCTTATATCCCGAGAAGCTTCAGGTTCCAATCCTCTAAGGTAATCCTCTAAGGTAATGCATGATTGGCTTAAATAGCACTATATTGTGGATACTAATGGACACTACTACATATGGCTACTCTGTGAACAAGCCCTCCACGGGTGAAACGCACTTCAGCAGCTACAGCAGAACCTGGTCTGTGCAGACAGGACTGCACTTTTTGTGCTCACAACTGAGCATCAGGTATTCGGACACTTTCTCATCTGGTCCCCTGATATTACTCTGCAATGCTTGGCAACAGGGATTCTTAGGGGTTAACTCCTATACAGACAGCAGAGGTGTCCTTCTTTTCCTGTACTTATGCCTTGACAAAACTACCAGGGATTGTCTCATCTATCATTCACTGTCTCAAATTTTGACACATGATTGGAAAGTAGAAATTCCTGGCAGTATAATACAGGGCATCTCTATCTCTTTCTTTTTAGACATGCATTATAAGTAGGGATGTGCAGGCTCGGTTCTACTCGGTTCCGTTCGGTTCTTTTTACCGGATCTTATTGGGTTTCAGCTGTCACGAGTTTTGGATAGCCAATAAGATTCGGTAAAAAGAACCGAACGGAACCGAGTAGAACCGAGCCTGCACATCCCTAATTATAAGTGGGGACATATGTGATTTACCTACACACATATATGCCATATACACTCTTTAATAGCTAGTGTATACAAGGTTGTTGGGTATAACCCATGCTATGCCTGTCACAGAACATGATCTGGAACACCTGATCATATTTAGTATATTGAATTGTTTTTTTATTTCCACTAATTGCGGTCTTTAATTTTACTTATACTACATATATCTTAAAAATCATTCTTTTGTTTACTTGAATGCTCAGTCTCCTGGATTTAATTACACAACATTATCTGGAGCAAATTAATTTAATTTTACTGTGTCTCAAATAATCACTGACTGAATAATCATTTTCACCCTTATATTCTTTTAATACACCACTAGGTGCTAATTATAATATGATATGTGACTGTTTCCTGGTGTAGCTATAAACACTAGGAAACAGCTACCTGGTTTAAACTACATAAACCAGCTTTCTAATTTGATTTATGTTGGATGTATAACTGTATAAAGAATTATAGCACCAGGAAGAGCTACCTGGTTTAAACTATATAAACCATTTCCAATTGGATTAACGTTAGATGTATAATTAATTGAATTATAGGATTTATGTTGCAATTAAATCTTAAATTAATATCATTAAAAGTTATGTTTTAATTAATATGTAATTTACCATAAGAGTGCCCAAATAAAGGAACTTTTTTCTTTGTTCTGTTCTCAAGCAGAGAACCTAACGTATTCTTTTACCTTGTATGCTCTACCTTCTCACTGTGAGTCTAGATGTGTCTCTTCTAAAACAGGCAAATGAATGCACAAAAAGAACACTAAAAGCTGAAGAACAAAATGTGTGTTCACAAACTTCATAGATTCCTGGGAAGAGTCTAAAGGTGTCCACGAGTGCTAAGTGAATCTGACATTACTAATTCTGTAAATCTAAAGAATCTTCCTTCCAAAATGTCTTAACAATCTACATAAGTGAGGATGAGTATTAGTAAAGTAATGATGATTGTTTAGACATAGAAGTTGAGGATACTAATTTTGAAGTGCAGTAGGATGAGGGGTTATTATGTATCTGACACTAATGAGGATGTTGGTGATAAATGTGTTGGACAAGAAGAAGTTGATAACATTGAGGAGAATGATGTTGTTTGTATTAAAGTAAGTTAGCCACAAGTGGCATCAGTTCTAGCCAGTGATAAGAAGAAAAGCACAGTCATGCCTGGGAAAAAGACCAAAAAAAGCGACCACTTCTGTGTGGAATCATTTTTAAAACAAATCCTGACATAATTTATCAAAGCAACTGTACCATTTGTAGTGCCAAAGTAAGTAGAAGTAGGGATGTTAACCATCTCAGCATCTTAACCATCAAAGCACCATCCTCCCTGTTTCAACATTTGCAGTGAATTCATCCAAAGTATTCATCAAAACGGAAAAATACTGTAAAAAAACTTAGACATACTCAGAAGGGCAATGATTGCGGGCATGATGACCAATGGTCATGGTGGTGATCCATTGCTACAACTTAAAATGCAGGCAGCAACTCTGTGATGCTGACAGGAGGTATCTTTTTTCATGCCTCCTGCAGATATTTAGCATTATTTAGAAGTAGCAACAGCTGCTACTGCTTACCTTGATACTCTGAATCAGGCCCCAAGTTTTTTAGTCACTTTGCCAGGACTCAATTGTTTGCACATGTTGAAATTTGATAAATACATTTTGGCAACTGTGCTTGATCCTACTGTGGGTTTAAGTCCTATGTAATATATTTCTTTCCAACTGTTAAAGATCTTAAGAGATGCAAAGAGCTCCTTATGAGCAAATTGTCTTCTCATGTGGCACCTGATACAATGACATCCCTTGCTTTAGTTTCTACTGCAAATGCTGCTGCCAGGAAAACAATCAAGTTTTCTAAGAGACCCACTAGTGATTATAATGAGTCAACTCAGAGTGAAACATCATAACATCTGGTAAGACTTAAAATAATTGCCCACATATATGGACACCTCCTACCATGATTCAGTCTGATGCAGTAAACAGTAATAGAATTGTGGAGGATTACTTTAATGATAATGTACAAATTAGTTTCTCTTACAATCACTTTGAATACTTGTAGGAATAATGGACAATTTGGACCACTATGTACAAACTAGCTTTGGTGTACTTAAGCTGCTCATCCTCCAGTGTGTACTTGGAAAGTGTGTTTAGCATAGCCAAAAAACCTTGTGAGCAATTGGTGTAGGATGTTCCTTCCAAAAAATTTGAAAAAAATGATGTTCAAAAAAATGAACCGCAAATTATATGAGGAAGATTTTTGTGATCAATTAAAAACAAACAGACTTCTGTAATGGTGGTTTATAGTGGGGTTGAGCTAATATTGTGTGATGATTATATTAAAAAGAGTGATGACATTGATGATGAGGATGATAACATCTTTCATCTGTGAGAATAATTAACACTGTTAGCCTTAAGCCCATTGGTAACATGGTTTAACCAAACCACCAAGATTTTTTCTTCTGTGGGGGCCCTAACAAATCAAGCATTTCAGCCAAAAAATGTGGCAGTCCCAGTAGCTAAAGTCAAACAATACAAAAAAATTGGTCACATAAATGCGGCGCTGATTAGATGTTCCATACAAGTTAATCAATACAGAATCAAAATGAAAAAAAGCCAAAGTCTTAGGGATGTGTCTCTATAAGTACATATTCATATTTTTCATTCAGACGAAAATTAAATTTTTTCTCTTCCCAGTGTACATAAAAAGAGAGAAAATAATATATAGTGTATATATAGATTCAGAAATACTACACAATATATTATTTTCTCTCTTTTTATGTACACTGGGAAGAGAAATAATTGAATTTTCATCTGAATGAAAAATAAGAATATGGACTTATAGAGACACATCCCTAAGACTTTGGCTTTTTTTCATTTTGATTCTGTATTGATTAACTTGTATGGAACATCTAATCAGCGCCGCATTTATGTGACCAATTTTTTTGTATTGTTTGACTTTCTATTTGCTGTTTTTGGTGGAGACAGTGGGTCTCATAATTTGGCTGCTTGATATTAGTACGCGCCAGTGTTTTCTCCTAATATTTTCTTATATTGTATTGTATTTTCCAGTAGCTAAAGTGCCTGGTTTGTTAAACTATGCATGCCCTTTTTAATATACAACATATGGGTGGGAGGCAGGGCCCAAGGACAATTCCATTGTGCACTATATTTCATATTGGGCTTTGCCAAGATTGTGTGTGTTTGATAGGCAGCATATATTTTATTGTACATTACTGGGTGTTTTGGCCCTGAATCAAAATTTGATTAATACAAATCAAAATTCTGACTACATGACGACAAGTTTACAAGTCTCTACATGATTATCACAACTATGCTCCTGCACAATGAATGTGAATAGTGGTGGCAACAGTATGAATACATGTAAACTATTATGGAGAATAAAGAAGCCAGCAGAATATCATAGCCAAACTGAATGGATGAAAATTGTAATAGTCACCCTCTGGTAAAGAGACCCTCTTTGATTTTATTGGGCCTGTGAAATGATTTCATTGAAGCTGTGATTTGAAGGTTGGAATAGTTTGTTACTAACTTATTAATTAATGTTTGATCTGTACTTTCAGTAGTTATCAAGTTATATTGGTCTGAGGCCTGTGATTTATTGGTTGGATATATTGGTGATTTAATGGGTGGGAGAAGTTTGCTATTAACTTATTAATTAATTTAAATTTTCTACAATTATCAATTTATGTTGCCCTGTGGCCTGTGATTTGGTAACATATTTAGAATGTTCCACTAGGCTTTTCATTAAAACATTCTACAGGGTCATATCGTTTATTGAACTGCCATCCTGACTGCTACTGCTGCACCAATATGTTTTATTCTGTAGATGTGCTATATTCTTTTAAACTGCCATGTGTTTGTGCCAGTGCTCTCTTGCTTAGTAGCCAGTCAGCTTGCTGCAGCCTTTGGTCAATATTGGTAAAAATAATATTGTGAGCTTTGAGGTGGTCAAAATTGACTGGAAATGAAGGCTATTGATGTTAATAATAGCATAGGAACAAAACAGGTCCAAACTACATGATTTTAGCTCTTTTAATAAGATTTTTAAGAAATGCAAAACCAAAATATTTGAGGGTGGTTTTGTCAAAACCAAAACCAAACATGACAATAGTTTAGAACCAAAACACAGGAGTCTGCACATCTAATTCAAATAGGCACAGTATTAATTTGTTTTACCTAGATTCCTGGCCAATACAAGAGAAATAAATAATTTAATTCACATATGATCAGAAATGTATACCCTGTTAAGGAGGCCTGTGCTACCATTAGGCAGCTTAATATAGCTGTCAAGGGCTTCGGGATTTTGGGGGCACTACACAGGCAAGGAAGGAAACTGAAGTAAGTCTCTACCAGAGAAATTGTTATTTAATTTAATACTGATGGCTGCTTTGAATCTTATTTAAAGTAATGACAAAACGCCACCATCAAATATAATAGTAGGACAATGGTGGTGCCTAATACTGTAGTTAAGGTACAGATTAGCCATTCAGACCTGGAAATATCCAATAGAACCAAAATCAGGGTTACTGAGTAATGAGTTGAACCTTAATGCCAAAATCAGAACTTGCAACGAGCCAAAAAATGCTATTTTTGGGAAATTTAGGATCTTGCATGTTTTTATCCCATAATCCAATTCAAAGGTGAAGCAGGTTAAATGTAATTCTCAGTGTTTACCATTTTTCAAGTACATACAGTATAAGGGCACTGTGAGGATGCTCATCTGCCATTTAACACTTGCATTTATAGGTAAAGAATAAATCAATGATATCAGTGAACTGAAAGTTGAATTTAAACTTGATAGTGAAAGTAGAGTTTATTAGCAAAGCATTGTTTTTAGACTTTTTCCTAGTATAACATTGCTCCAGTACTTTTGATTGTCTCTTTCCATTATTACTATGGTATTTGCTTGTTTATGTTTTCTGTATATAATGGTGGTGGATGATTCACAACTGATTGCATCCCTAGTTGTTAGGTTAGAGAATTACTCAACATGACGCCGCTGATGTAATGATGTTGGGTGGCCAGCACTTACTGATGACATTTTTATAGTGTATTTTTATTTTAGATTTATTTACTTTTCTGTATATTGTAACACAATGTAGAATTATTATATATGAATAAATGCATATTGGTTGTGAAAATACTGTGCAGACATGCCTACAGATGTATCCTCATACACTTAGCCTATTCAATGTGCCATGCGGACACTGCAGTTTTGTTGTATCTCATTGCAACTAAGAAGAACATTTGAGTGAAAAAGGCATGAAAAAAGTTTTTGGCACAACCCGAGTTGCATGGGACACATAACACACTGAGAAAGGGCTGTTTGGTGCAACTGTGGCAATAGTGTATGAGGACACATCTGTATCTAATGAGAAAAAATAAAGATGTAAATGAACCCAATACCTTTGAGAAAAGTTGTATGATATATAAACTAAGCCTAAAATATAATTATAAAGTGTACTAATACACAGAAATTAGGTATATTGCAGCTTTAGTCATTGTAGACCTGTGTGTCTTGAGGTGTCAGAAGCTAGAAGACACCTTTCCCTCTACAAAACATAGATCAATGAGAATAAGTAAAATCCACTGACTTGAGTTTAATTGGCTTGTTATTGTTGTTATTGTTGTCATAAACCCTATTTTACTACATGCAGGGGTATATTTATTAAAGTGCAGGTTTTCAGAAATGGAGATGGTGCTCATAGCAACCAATCAGACTCTAGCTATTATCTTCTACAAGGTGCTAGATAAATGTTAAGTAGAATTTGGTTGGTTGCTATGGGTAACATCTCCATTTCTAAAAAACAGCACTTTTGTAAGTATACTCCACAGTGCTTTATTGGTCAAATGTAAAAGTCTGAAACTAAGGTCATCTGTTCATTTAGATAAACTATTTCCTCATCAAGGTTGTCAGATTAGATTCAAAGATGTAATGTTTTTAAATAGTAGTTTAAACTGCAATATATATCACAATAATTCAATTTTGACATTGGGTTAATTAATGTTATCTAGGTGCTAGCAAACATGAAAAATACTTAAAAAGAATAACCATCTGAAACAAACATTATCTTTAACTTAACAATGTTCTAATAGCATGGTTAATAAATCTGTCATTGAAAGCACCAATACTGTGTAAAATAGCTTTTAGACTTTCAAACTGTTTGACAGCATTTATCATAGCTCAGAAAATGCAAAGCTATTTGAAGGAAATCTTCACTTTGCCATTTAATAGTGACTAGAAACAACCAAAGAAGCGTGACCTCTCTATACATGACACTGCATCAATCCCAAGAATAGCAGACATTTTATTGGCTACATAATGTTTTTTCTATAGCAAACACGAGTCGCATTCTTGCTCATAAACTGCAAACAAGTCATTAAAGTAAGCTTCAGTTCAGAGTTTCTGATAAAACCAATGAGCATAAGAATGACCTGGGAGAGTTTCATCTCTTACAAAGGCCAAAACTTAAGTGAAGAAATGTGAGCGAAAGCACTCATTCTATGTCTACTGGTAGCTCTAGGGAAGAAAACTAAAGCAAAAGTATAAGATTTGCAACTATCTCTTATAGAATGTGCATTATTTTGTGTCAAGAGAATAGTGGGTGGAAAATAGAAAAATAAAAACATATATAAATCAACAAGGCAAACATTCAGGACCTCAATGTAAAATTATAAGATTAGTTAAATGGAGACATTAATTGATGCCTCTATGTCTGTGAAGAAGAAGTGAAAAATCCCAGTTCTGGGGCTCTATTCATCAACACTTAATTTCTACAAAAGCAGGTGAAAATTAACATTCTCACATGTTTTGTGTAGAAATTAAGTTTTTGGGCCTTTCATCAAAAAGTTAAAGGAGGAGATATCACAGATATATTTTCGGAGCTTGATTGGGGGAACATTCGCCATCTTCAGATGGTGAATGCTCCCGTAACCTGCTCCTTCCCTGTGGGAAGGAGTCCTGGGTTGCGAAGAGAGATCCTTTCAGATCCCTCCGCCCCTGTCCAGCTCCTTCTGCCAGACATTAGGACTTATGTGCACCTGTAGGTCATGCTGGTGCACTAGCTTCACTGCTCTGAAAGGAGCAGTGATAAGATTCACTGTGCTGAAAGAAGCAGTGAAAAGTTCCGTGGAGACAGCTGATTTTCGGATCAGCTGTCTCGGCGCCAGAGCAATGATGAACTGCTCAGGCGCTTGCGGCGAGTTCAAGTATTGATTATCAGGGTCCGATCAAAAGATGTTTATTGTGGAAAGAGTAAAAAATCCTCATCAAAGTCTTGTTAAATATTAATTAGATTTGAGTCTTAATATGCTTAAAAACATACACCGTTTATATACTTATGTAATATTTCCTCCATAGTGTTGTTCACTGTAGAGTAGTGTTTTGCTACTGGTAGAGTTATCTGTCAAAGATGAAAAAACATTGAAAGATGCTTTTAGGTAATTTATATGGGCAGGTAAGAACCCATGATTAGTCTGAAAAAAACAGACTAAGGGGTCTATTTACTAAGTAGTGTTAGGACACAAAGTGAAAGGAGATAAGGTGTCAGCCAATCAGCTCCCAACTGTCATTTTTCAAACACAGCCTGTGACATGGCAGTTAGGAGCTGATTGGCTGGCACCTTATCTCATTTCACTTTGTCTCCTAACACTGCTTAGTAAATAGACCCCTAAATCTGAGAGCGACATTCATTTTCCTAACTTCTTACTTTATAATGAGACAGCCTTGTGTAGACATATAAAAGATGGGTTAAAAAATGGAGAATACTTTGTAACATTTCTCTGAACAGCATTTTTACTGTGTTACATGTGGTAACCTTTTTGCACTACCATAAGGCTGAGATTCTCTCAAAACTTCTTGACAACGCTCTTTGGATGTCTCTATATGGGCCTATAGTACATAATAGTACATAATAAAAGGACTCTTAATGCTGTCTACTCTCTTTTTCTCCCATTAGTGAGTAACCCTCTGTTTTGTCTTCTGTTGCAGGTTGGGATTACCACTATTCATTCTCTGGAGGACTCAAATTCTCTTGAACATTTTTGTTCCCCCTTTCCCTCTCTGAGCTCCCAGGTTATGACTTTTCTTCAGTTACAACAGTGCAAAACTATTTCTTACTTTTCAACTTTAGACTGGTCTAATCAATTAATGTTATGCCTCCTATTAAAGCCATACAATATTGTGATTTTATAAACTGTACTCCAATTTAATCAGGGCACTACACCTCAGGTTTTCTAAATGGCAGCAGCAATTACCTCACCTCACTCCTAAGGTTTTCATAAAAATACTATTAAAAAATTAAAGACCTTCCAGTTACCTCTTATAAGGAAATTATATATAAGGTTATTATATTTATTATAGAGGTTATTTGTTGTCAATGTCAGACCATCAGTATTGCTCAATCTGTACATTGTCCTTAATGTTCCTCCACTTCTGTATCTCTAAACCATTGTTTGTGGTAGTGTCCACTCACTAAGAAATATTGGTTACAAATTAGATCTTATGTTTAATCTTACCTTCATGATTATTTCCCTTTGACCCGGAATGGGCAGTCATCTGCATATATTCCCCTTGGCTGAAATACAATACACAAAAGGTAGTACAAAAAAAATGTTTTCCATTAATTTTGCTGAGGATAAAAATTAGCAATTGTGGTTATGCATCCCACAATGTCCATTTTCCAAACTAAACTGTTTTTTGTCTTTAAAATGAATTTATTGGATGCCAGTCTCTCTAAAGCTGGGCATACATGTCCAGATAAAATGTCTGTCCGACAGACATTTTGCCTGGCAGCCTGCCAGCCGCAGATGTCCGTGCCATACACTGTGAGATTACTCACAGTGTAGGTGCCCGACATCTGCGCTCTGCCCCAGGGGGAGGAGACATTTCCCTGTTCCTTCCATGGGAAGGAACACCGGAAATGACGGTCTGTCGGCCGTGGCTGGACATTCACTGCCCGATGCGGCCGACAGTTTACCCCCTAAATATTGCATCTTCCGGGCATGCTGGACAATCTGACATGCCGAACCAAGCAATATTTAACCCTCGGTCACCCGCGCACATGCTACAATTATCGGGCGATCCACAGATATCGGGCGGATCACCCCGATAATGGTAGCATGTTTGGCTAGCTTAAGAAATAGTAGGCACATAGCTTTTTATGCTCTGGGAAAGCAATATCTGTTGATCTAAGGTTGCAAAGTAATGGATATTTTCACACAACTGCATGGTTTGAAATGTGGCTTCAGTTGGAGGATGCTCCAGGTCAATTTTCTTTCACTTTATTTTAATGATAACAGGACACATGCTTGTCCTTCCTCATTACCTTTTTCTTACCCTGTTTTCCCCTTATGACCCTTTAGTTTCCTGTAATCTGTTCTTTTTGACATATGCCTTCTTTGTATGCCATACCTGGACTTATTTTTATGAATATTAATTCACTGACACTGTACTCTGTTTCGGGATAATTATACCAGGACTGTCTTTATTACATATGTAATATGATTTGACTTAAATCTGATTGTTTTTTTGGGAAAAAAAACATAAAATTGAAAATGTAATTTGAAGAGTATTTTAGTTGAAAATGATTGAGATCATAATGAACATAACATTTACTTGATACTAACTGAATCATTGTGGAATCTTTAAAACTTGCAAAAGTCATAATTTCATGGGACCATTTGACCTTCTATATAACTTCAAATAAATATATTTTGAAAACAATTTTCAAAACAGTTTGTGCATCTACAGAAGGGGTGTCAAACTCGTGACCATCCAGCTGCAGTGGAATTACACATCTCACCATGCACTGCCACAGTTTTGCTATTAGGGCTTGCTAAAACTGTGGCAGGGCATGATGGGATATATAGTCCCACAGCACCTGGATGGCCACGAGTTTGACACCCCTGATCTACAGTATAGTGATTCATTGTATTTGGTCATCACGAATGCTGTAATACTACGATTATTGCATCACAGCACTGAGATCTTGGGCTCAATTTCCATGAAGTCCCAAATTGTGTGAAGTTTGTATTTTCTACCCATATTAGAATGAGTTGCCTTGTTTACTTCGGTTTCCTTGCACAATGCAAAAACATACTGGTAGGTTAATTGACATCTGACAAAAAATAACCCTAGTGTATATTTGTGTGTGTACATCTCATAGGAACTATAGATTCTAAGCTCTACTAAGGTGGGGCAATAACATTGGCAATATGCCAGTTTCACCACATGAAGTGGCAAGGAAAGGATAAGGCCTAGTTTTACTGGTGGTTTTGCTCCTTTTATGATGAAGGCACAAGTGAACATGCTGACAAAAAAATTAAGGATGCTTCTGTGGAAGTGAACCAGGATGTGCAGGATATTTGTGTAGCTGACTCTAATAAGGATGTTGTTGATGATGATGTTGTTTGTGTAAATCAGACACCAATGGAAGAAACAGTTATTGCCAAATAAAAAAAATACACCTCTTATGTGTGGAATTATTTCTACCCAAATCCGAACATCAATTGTCAAGTCATCTGTACCCTTTGTAAAGCCAGAGTAAGTAGAGGTAGGAACCATAACCATCTAGGAATCTCCTACCTGTTACTTCATCTGCAGCACATCCATCCAAAAAGATTTTGTGTTTTGTGTTGACTCATCTGCATCACCAGTGGGTCTTTTGGGAAAGTTTAGTTTTTTCTGGGCAGATGCAGTTGCTGGAGAAATTGAGGGAGAAGCCATTGCTGCATCACATGCCACTTGAGCTGACAATTTGCTTACCAACAGCTCTTAACATCTCTTCAGATCTGTGCCCATTGGGAAGAAAGACACAACGTATGACTTAAACCTTATATCTTAAATCTTGTGTTTGCTCTGTTCAGCTTGTTCACATATCAGTGGACATTGGGTACAAAAGCATTTTGGAGGCCACTAATTAAGATTTTTTTAATGTTCCTATACAAGTTAGGAATTGCTTTTCTAGTGAAGTGGAATCTTGATGGGATTGACAAAGGACCTCAATTAACTGTCTAAAACTCACTGAAATATTGGTGGATATTGGATGCACATCTAATACCAGCATATATGTTATGGCATCAGTGATCCACTATGCAACTGGGTGACTTCTGTCATACTTGCTCCCCCTTGCAAAGGATTGTTTAACAGTCAATTGTTTTTTAAAGTACTACTAGTAGTATATTGGGATTAAATATAACTCCCAGCAGCAGCAGGCATAGTGCACAATGATTCTTCTGGGGCAAGGACTGAGGTGAATGATTTAAATATTTTTTTGTAAATGCCTTCCCTACTCCCCTCCCCTCCTCCCTCATAAATTTGCTTCAGACTTAAACAATTAAATTAAATTTACTACTAATAAAATCTTCCTTTCCCTGCCTTCAACAAAAACATACTCCAACTCCCTCAGGCCTCTTGAATAATATAAATATTTGTTTCTTGATGTGCAATGTTGGAAGTTGAACTGCCACTGCTACTGCAAACTTTGACATGTGGTTGCTGAATGCCAAAAATATCCAGAGATGTTTATGACAGCATCTCCTGCATGCCCCTTCAATTTAAAAAAAATATTCTAAACCTCCAAGTTGATTTTGTGGGCAAAAAAATGGGACATATTGTTCACCCATGTTCTCCCCTCCTCCCTCATAAATTTGCTTCGGAATCAAAAATTTTTATTAAAATTACTACTAATCAAATCTGTCTTTCCCTGCCTTCAACTGCATACATACTCCAACTTCCTCAGGCCTCTTGAATAATAAAAACATTTGTTTCCTAATGTGCCATTTTAGAAGTTGAACTGCCACGTCTTTGTGCCACCCATTGCTGCCGCTTAGCTTAGTACGCCAGCTATCTTGGTGCGAATTTTGGGCCAAACCGGATCAAAACAAGATTGTGAGCTGTGAGGTGGTCAAAATTGACTGGAAACAAGTGGAAATTAATGTTATTGAGGTTAATAATACTGTAGGAACATAACAAACAAATGATGTGATTTTAGAGTTTTTATAGATTTTTGAAAAAAAATGCAGAACCAAAACACACAAGGGGTAGTTCTGAAAAAAACAAATCTAGATCCAAAACATGAGAAAATACAGATTTAAAAGCAAAACACGGGGATCGGTGCACATCCCTATTAATTATTATTATTATTATTATTATTATTATTATTATTATCTTAGACTTTTGTTTTTGTTCACTGTTTGATTGCCATTAGTATATAAAGAGGGTAACTGCACTGGGGTGTATGCTTCTGTTTTTCTTATTCTTGGAGGTATATTTACTAAAGTGCAGATTTTTAGAAGTGGAGATGTTGCCCATAGCAACCAATCAGATTATAGCTATTATCTTCTAAAAGGTGCTAGATAAATGATAAGTAGAATATGATTGGTTGCTTTGGGCAACATCTCCACTTCTAAAAAGCACACTTTAATAAATATACCCCTAAGTCTCAACACTTAAATGTATGATTATAGACTGGGTTGCCCCACTTCAGAGAGGTGGTCACCATGGACTAGTCCTCATAAAGAGGGATGCTAAGTGGATACATCAGTTGGATACAGTTGAATGAGTAATGAGTAAAATCACTTGTATATCTGTCTAAAATGATTAGTCAATACATTAGATAGAGACTATGCAATGCTTAGCCTCATTATGTTAGCCTATGACCATCTTTTAGATTTTAAATGTGTTTTATTACCATTCTTATGCCTAATGCTATAGTACCTCTTTCCACATTAGCACTTTATTAGATGCCAGCCGATGCCTGAGATATTTGCATACCATTTTTCTTCATTTGGAACTTTATATTATGTATTTTATTTTTAAATCTTTATATTTTGGTAAATGGGTTCTCAAATACTTCTGTTTTGGCTATTGTAGTTGCTGTTTATTGACAGTGTCACATTTAGACAGTCAATTTTGGGTAGGAAGGTGTGATAGATGGCCCTATATGATAATTATATATTATATAGGTAGTGATAATGATGCATTATTTAGTCATTTGACTTTTCCTGTTGGTGATACATTGAGCACTCCTAGTCTAAGTCTGAAGCTATTCTCTGCAAACAACACTTATATAACCCGCTCTCTAACCACTGAACCAATTTTGATCTGATTTTTACTGAAATGTTCCTTGAGATCTTGTGAGTAACACACACACACCAATCCTTTCTTCTCATCAGGTAGCTATTACAGAGATAACTTACTAGGCTTCTTCCAGCAGCAGCTTCTCGTGTAATCTGGGGAGAGGTGGAGCCTCTTGGCCCCACTTTACTTGAAATGACAGCAGCTAGGCAGCAATTGCTCTGTCTCCCTCCCTTCCCTCCCATCCCACCTCCTCATTGGCTGGCTGTAGTGTCAAGCAGCCTGAGTGGAAGGCTTCCCCAAGAACAGGGGAGGGTGATGATTTGTTCCTGCATCTAGATACATCATGACACCATGTTGGGCCAGATGTGTGGTGATTGGCTGTAACGCGCCTTGCCTAGCATGGCCAGAGCAGGGCTGGGATTTGGTTAACTGGAGGAGTGTGAAATTGCATATTAATGTAACAAGTTGTGGAGAGACGAGGGTGGCCCAAGAAACATTTGTGTCCTGTGAGTGGAGGATCCTGTACAGCCACTTCCAGCTGACTGTCTCTGCTGAGGCCCGGAGCCTGTAAGCTGTCACACGGGTGCCCCATATGGTGCCACACACGAGTGCCCCATATGGTGCCGGCTGCATGGTGTGCTGGGAGAATTTTGCATGGGGGGGTCTGTGCTGAGATGCCCTGGACTTACCTGGTTCAGGTTGACATCTGTCTGTGTTCCGGTATTGTGATTAAGATAGATTGGTATTTTTCGACATTTATCTTATTTCGACAGGATTCCTTTGTCGGGATTGAGACCGGCGGCCTCGTGGCTGCCGGTCTCATAGCTACATCCCCTGTGAAGATAAGTACAAGACTATAGTGAATGGCAGACAGGTTCTGGCTGTAGTGGATGAAAACAGTAGGAGAACAAACAGGATAATCTGTCACCAGGATCAGAATGAATAATAGATTTTTGTCTCCCAGGTGCTGGGGTTCAATATATTTCATAAATCAGGTTAATAAATTATTGGGAGTGGCTGGGGAGGGCCCAGAAACCACAGTTACTAATGAAAAAAATCTGAGGTAGAATGGATGATTCTCAAAAACAACTTTAGCTTTAAACCTAAACCAAATTTTTATTTTTAGACGCTGAATTTACCTATTTTTCACCTTAAAAACAATAAAACTGTAGGGCAATTACTAAGTAGAGATGATCGGGTCTGGTTCTCAGAGAACCGGGCCCACCCGAACTTGCAGATCTGAGACAAGATCCAAGTCCGGCTCAGGTTTTCCCACCAGACTCGGATCTCAAAGCGATGCAAAACATCGTCCTCCTGCTGTTGGATTCTCATGGGGTTTTGGATCCTATAAAGGTTCCCACATTTGCTGCCATTTTCATTCTGGCTGTGGAAAGTGAAAAGGAAGGTAGGGAGGGGCAGTGCTGTTGTTGTCCATAGCAGCTCTGCTGTTGCTGTGCATAGGGGCTGGCTGCTGTTGTCACAGGGGCTGGCTGCTGTTGTCTATAGGGGCTAGCTGCTGTCCATAGAGGCTGGCTGCTGTCCATAGGGGCTAGCTGCTGTTGTCCATAGGGGCTGGCTGATGTTGTCCATAGGAGCTGGCTGGGCTGTGCTCTGCTGTTGTCCATAAGGGCTGTGGTGTTGTCTGTAGTAGCTGTGCAGCAGACAGAAGAGGGGGGCTTCAGTGGCTCCTTTGTCACTGCAGTCCATAAAGGAGTGCTGCTGTGTTGTCCAGGTGGTGCTTTGTTCATCAGGGGTGCTCTTCATCCCCAGTGAGCAAAAATTATTTTTTTCTGTTTGTGTGCATTAGCCACACTTATCAACAATGTAGCTGCACCAAGCATGCTGCCTGTGTTATTAATCAAGTGGCTGCTGCCTTGTTCAGGAGTGCTTCCCCCCAAGTGCAAAAAAATATATAATAATATTATAAGTGTTTTTTTTCTGTGAGTGTGTGTACATTAGTCACACTTATCAGCAACGTAGCTGCACAGGGGTGCTGCCTGTGTCATTTATCAAGAGACTGCTGCCTCAATCAGGGGTGCTCTCCACCCCAGTTTAAAAAACAATAAAAATGAATGAAAGTGTTTTTTTCAGTGTGTGTGCCTGTTAGCCACATTTATAAACAACATAGCTGCATCAAGCATGCTGCCTGTGTCATTAATCAAGGGGTTGCTGTGTCCATCCAGGGGTTGCTGTGTCCATCAAGGGGTTGCTGTGTCCATCAAGAACAGGGGCTTCTGTGCCTTTCCAGGGTCTGCTGTGCCATCCAAGGGCTGCTGTGTCCATCCAGGGGCAGTGGCTGCAGGGGTGTATTTGTAAAAAATATAGACACTGTTAGTGGAAATGCAGTGTATTCGTAAAAATTATTGTCAGACTGTAAGTGCAAAACGCAGTGTATTTGTAAAAAAAATTGTCACACTGTTAGTGGAAAATGCAGTGTATTTAAAGAAAATGTCACACTGTAAGTGGTAGCGCAGTGTGTTATTCTTTTCTTATTCATAAAAAAATCTTGTGACATTAAGTGGAACCTTCACAATTTTGCAATGTAATAACACAAAGTTAGCAATAAAAAAATACAACTTTTCAATTCTTTCCTCAATCATGAATAAATGATTAGTCTACATGCTGACTACAAGACCACAACAAAGTGCTAAACAACATTCATTATATATTAAACATAATTATATCACAAATGCCTCAGCTGAGATTCACATAAACATATTTTAGAAGGTGAAAATAGGGGATATGGTTTAAAAAATGGAATAAAGCCGCTAATACTGCATTCTCTGATTATCCCTACTCCCTACCCATGGCCCCTCTACCTGAATTTCAGTGAGTCAGAGGGGCAACTCCATGCAACCATATTCCGGAGTGCAGCTGCTCCTCCTGTTGCCCAAGTCAGATAATGTGTAGGCGGTATGGTGATATGGACTAAAATGGAGCTCACATCCACTAAAGTAGACAATGTATCCCCAATCTAACAGGGAGTGCAGCTGTAATTTATACACAACACAAGATGGGATGATGATATAGGCTTGCGTACTGGTAGAATCTGGGGTGATATATACATCATCTTCTTCACACAATATTAATTTTTCCCCTCTGGAATCCATCATTACAGGTGCCTGAGTAATGTTTGCATGTAATTGACAGTAAAGGTCTTTCTCATAGAATTTGTAGTTCATTTTGATGGACATCATCTGTTCCACATTTTGGGAAAGTAGTCTCAGGCGAATCACTTATAAGGTTCCCGGCTGTGCTGAAAACTCTTTCTGAGTACACACTGGAGGGTGGGCACCTCAAGTAAAGCAAAGCCAGTTTGTGCAAGGGCCTCCAAATTAATTTTTTTTCCTGCCAGTAGTCACATAGACTGTCTGACATGCCTATTTGGATATTATCAATAACATTTTTTAAATAGTCCTCAACTATTCTTTAAATTTCAACCGTGTCAGATGGAGTCATACTAGAGGTGTCATTAATTGTAGGCAATTCTTCTGACCCAACCAGATGTCAAAACTTGGTTGTGTTGACTCAACTGCATCACCAGTGTTTTGAAAGTTTAGTTTTTACTAGGGGTGAGCGGGTTCGGATTTCTGAAATCCGAACCCCCCCGAGCCCCCCCGATCCGAGGCAGATCTGAGACAGGCTCCTCTTTTCCCGCCTGACTCGGATCTGAAATCGAGGCAAAACGTCATCATCCCGCCTTCCGAGTCTCGCGGGTTTTGGATCCTATATAAGGTACCTGCGTCGGCGCCATTTTCTCACTCGGCTGTGGACAGTGAAGAGGGAGGGTGGGAGTTAGGGCTGGCTGGGCTGTGTAGTGTAGTGTAGTGTAGTGCAGAGTAGTGTTGTGCTGTGCTGTGCTGCACTGTGCTGCTCTTGTCCACTACTTCAAAGTCCATAGGGGCTGGCAGTGTTGTGCTGTGCTGCTGTTGTTAATAGGGGCTGTGTCCACTACTTCAAAGTCCATAGGGGCTGGCTGGACTGTGTTGTGCAGTCAGTTGTCCATAGGGGCTGTGTCCACTCCAAAGTCCTGTGCAGTGTCCCAGTCCTAAAGGGGTGCTGTAGTGTTGTCCAGGGGGTGCTCTGTCCATCAGGGGTGCTCCCCCCAAGTGCTAAAAAAATAATATTTTTTGTGTGTTTGTGAATTGTGTGCGCAGTAGCCGCACGTTCATCAACAAAGTAGTGCCAAGCGTGCGCCTGTGTCATAAGTAAAGGGCCGGCTGGCTTGACCGTTAAAGGGTGCTGTAACCCCCAAAGTACACTCCAGTCCAAACCAAAAAAAAAATTATTTTCTGTGTTTGTGAATTGTGTGCGCAGTAGCCGCACGTGCATCAACAAAGTAGTGCCAAGCGTCCGCCTGTGTCATAAGTAAAGCATCGGCTGGCTTGACCATTAAAGGGTGCTGTAACCCCCAAAGTACACTCCAAACCAAAAAAAAAATATTTTCTGTGTTTGTGACTTGTGTGCACTGTGGCTGCACGTGCATCAACAAAGGAGCAGCGCCAAGCGTGCGCCTGTGTCCCATAAGTAAAGAGCCGGCTGGCTCATTTCTTAAAGGGTGGTGTAACCCACAAAGTGTACTACTCTCTAGCAAAAATAAAAAAATATTTTCTGTGTTTGTGTGCGCTTTAGCCACACGTATATATCAATATAACATAAATGGAGGACCAAACTTTCTCCAATAAAAATAAAATAGGGAAAGATCAAGAACCACTTCCTCCTAGTGCTATTGCTGCTGCTGGGAGTTGTTCATCATCCCAGAGAGGAAGTAGGAACATCACTACTTTTACTAAACAATTGACCCTCCAACAGTCCCTAGCGATGAGGATGAAGTACGACAGCAGTCATCCTGAAGCAAAATGTATAACTGAGGCCTTGACTGCTATGTTGGTGTTAGATGTGCGTCCGGTATCTGCCATTAGTGCAGTGGGATTTAGACAATTGATGGAGGTAGTGTGTCCCCGGTTCCAAATCCCGTCTAGATTCCACCTGCATCCTCAAAGCAGCAGCGACAAGCGTGCGTCTGTCTGTTAAAGGGTGGTGACACCCTCAAAGTGTGCTACACAAACAATAAAAATATTGTTCTTTTTTTTCGGTCTTTGTGAAATGTGTGGGCTGTAGCCGCACCTGCATCCTTAAAGCAGCAGCGACAAGCATGCGTCTGTCTGTTAAAGGGTGGTGACACCCTCAAAGTGTGCTACACAAACAATTAAAATATTGTTCTTTTTTTTCTGTCTTTGTGAAATGTGTGGGCTGTAGCCGCACCTGCATCCTTAAAGCAGCAGCGACAAGCGTGCGTCTGTCTGTTAAAGGGTGGTGACACCCTCAAAGTGTGCTACACAAACAATAAAAATAATGTTCTTTTTTTTCTGTCTTTGTGAATTGTGTGGGCTGTAGCCGCACTTGCATCCTCAAAGCAGCAGCGACAAGCGTGCATCTGTCTGTTAAAGGGTGGTGACACCCTCAAAGTGTGCTACACAAACAATAAAAATATTGTTCTTTTTTTTTCTGTCTTTGTGAATTGTGTGGGCTGTAGCCGCACTTGCATCCTCAAAGCAGCAGCGACAAGCATGCATCTGTCTGTTAAAGGGTGGTGTAACCCTCAAAGTGCTCCAAAAAATTAAAAACTATTTTTTTAATGTGTTTGTGACTTGTGTGCGATGTAGCCGCACGTGCATCAACATAGTAGCAGCGCCAAGCGTGCGCCTGTGTCATAAGTCAAGGGCTGGTTTGGACATCTGGTCCGGACTGAAGGACGTGCCAACAATTTCTGACAAGTCTACTGTCACTGCATATGATACTGTCCTCAAAGCAGCAGCGACAAGCGTGCGTCTGTCTGTTAAAGGGTGGTGACACCCTCAAAGTGTGCTACACAAACAATAAAAATATTGTTCTTTTTTTTTCTGTCTTTGTGAATTGTGTGGGCTGTAGCCGCACTTGCATCCTCAAAGCAGCAGTGACAAGTGTGCGTCTGTCTGTTAAAGGGTGGTGTAACTCTCAAAGTGCTCCAAAAAATAAAAAACTATTTTTTTAATGTGTTTGTGACTTGTGTGCGATGTAGCCGCACTTGCATCCTCAAAGCAGCAGCGACAGCATGCATCTGTCTGTTAAAGGGTGGTGACACCCTCAAAGTGTGCTACACAAACAATAAAAATATTCTTCTTCTTTTTTCTGTCTTTGTGAATTGTGTGGGCTGTAGCCGCACTTGCATCCTCAAAGCAGCAGCGACAAGCGTGCATCAGTCTGTTAAAGGGTGGTGACACCCTCAAAGTGTGCTACACAAACAATAAAAATATTGTTCTTTTTTTTTCTGTCTTTGTGAATTGTGTGGGCTGTAGCCGCACTTGCATCCTCAAAG
Organism: Taudactylus pleione; assembly: GCA_031769625.1. Lineage (NCBI taxonomy): Eukaryota > Metazoa > Chordata > Amphibia > Anura > Myobatrachidae > Taudactylus > Taudactylus pleione. Next base: position 7,717,954 of record JAUIMM010000258.1, read on the forward strand.
CAGCAGCAGAGAAGATGATGTTCATAAAATGAATTATCAACTCTTCCAGGGAGACCAGCCTCCAGAACGTACAGAAGGACCTGTGGTTCCAGCGGGGATGAATTAATACTCTGTGAGGATGAGGATGTACACAACACTGAAGAGGGTGAGGAATCGGTGGATGAGGAGGATGAGGATGACATCTTGCCTCCGTAGAGCCAGTTTGTGCAGGGACAGATTAATTGCCAGCTTGTTTTGTGGGGGCCCAAACGAACCAATCATTTCAGCCACAGTTGTGTGGCAGGCCCTGGCGCTGAAATGATTGGTTTGTTAAAGTGTGCATGTCCTGTTTATACAACATAAGGGTGGGTGGGAGGGCCAAAGGACAATTCCATCTTGCACCTCTTTTTTATCTTTGCATTATGTACTGTTTGGGGCCTAGTTTTTCAAACTGCCATCCTGTCTGCCACTGCAGTTTCACGCCTAGATGGGTCACGTGTTTGTGCTGCCCACTCGTGTCGCTTAGCATAGTCATCCAGCTACCTCGGTGCAACCTTTTGGACATAAAAACACTATTGTGAGGTGTGAGGTGTTCAGAATAGACTGGAAATGAGTGGAAATTAAGGTTATTGAGGTTAATAATAGCATAGGAGCAGAAAAACCTACAAATTCTGTGATTTTAGCTGTTTTTATGCTTTTTTTCAAAAAAATACAGATCCAAAACCCAAAACCCAGAACCCAAAACACGGAAGGGTGGTTTTGGCAAAACCAATCCAGATCCAAAACACGAAGAAAGATCCAGATCCAAAACCAAAACACAAAACACGAAAAGTGGCTGGTGCACACCCCTAGTTTTTACTAAGCAGATGCACTTGCTAGAGAAACTGAAGGAGAAGCCATCGCTGCATCATGTGCCACTTGAGCTCTTGAGATCTGTGTCCATTGGGAAGAAAAAACAAACTCTTCATCCTTTTTGGGATGAAAATCCACTCCCAGCAGCAGGCATGGTGCTCAAGGATTCTCAAGAAAGACACAAAGTAAGACTTTAACCTTAAATCTTGCATTTGCTCTCTTTCATTTGTCCACATATCTGTGCTGGTTAAATGGACAGTGGGTACAGCTGCAGTTTGAAGGCCACTAAGTAACTATGTTATTTTATAATGTCCCTTACATGTTGGGATAAAGTTTCAAGTAGAATCTTTGAAAAGGATTATTTAACAGTCAATTGTTTTGGAAAGCACTCTTCCTGGTTCCTTTCTGGGATGAAAATCCACTCCTAGCAGTAGAAGCAGGTGCAGGATTCTCAAGAAAGACACAACGTAAGACCTTAAATCTGAAATATTTCATTTGCTCTCTTCCACTTGTCCAAATATCTATGCTAGTGGACAGTGGGTACAATGGAGTTTGGAGGCCATTAACTAAATATTTTTTGAATGTCCCTATACAGGTTGGGTAATGCTTTACAAGTGCAATCTTTGCAAAGGATTATTTAACAGTCAATTGTTTTGGAAAGCACTACTAGAAGTCTTCCTGGTCTCCTTCTGGGATAAAAATCCACTCCAAGCAGCAGGCATGGCACTCAAGGATGCTTCTGGGGCAAGGACTGTTCTGAATAAGTAAAATATTTTTTGTAAATAAACTAGACCTGGGTGCACTGATTGAACAGATGATATCGCCTGAAAAAACAAGCAGCTCACACAGCAGGTTCTGCACCTGCTCAAAAAATCAGAACAACAACTAAAAGTAGTTAGTCTAAATTCCCATATCATACTAACACAAATCAAAAAAACATTAAAGGCCAGATGTACTAAGCTCTGAAAAATGATAAACTGGAGAGTAATAAACCACCAGCCAATCAGCTCCCAACTGTCATTTTTCAAACAGCCTATAACATGAAAGTTGGGAGCTGAGTGGCTGGTTGTTTATCACTCTCCAGTTTATCACTTTTCAGAGCTTAGTACATCTCCCCCTATATGACTTTTTCCAGCAGCCTGGAATGTTACAGTGAATCTTAATGAATGGACGTTCTCACTTGCATACTGCATAGTTAATTTGCAATACTGGTGTTGTGTCTCGGGTGTCAGACGGCCTAACAGAGGAATATTGTTTTCACTTTTACCAATATACATTACAAATACTTAGCATTGTTTAGCCACTAATATATTTTAATTACAATAACATACATTTTTTGTCAAACCTAAAATGTTTTAACAGTGAATCACATTTGAAAATGTGTAATATGTATTATCCACCCACAGGTGATGTAAGCTGTATAAGATGCAGTGAGATAGGTACAGCTGTCTGAATAGCACATGTTTGAAAAGGATCTTGAAACATTTTTATAATCATTATTCAGCAAGATATGATAACCAGACCACAAAGCTGTAAGTATATTAAATATAGAGTGTTGGCTATTGATTGTCTTTTAAAAGAAATTAAAATTATGAACACGTATTCACAGACAGTAAAACAATACCACATGGTGAATCAGACTCTGTAAGACTTGTAAATTATCTGCCAGAAACTTTTCAATCACCTGAACCAACACCATCTCAGTTGCCCGTTAAACAAAGTGAGTTAAATATGCAAAATGTAAAAAATGCTGCTATATGATTGGCACATACATATAAAATTATGATTTTTCCACAATACGCAGATATTCCAATATAATTACCATTTATGTCTAAAACTTTTTTTTATTATTACACCTTTCAGGACATCAAATGCAGCAACATGTTATAAACAAAGCATAATGAGGATGATACATCACAAACACATGCGAGCTGGACAAATTCAACCAGAACAACAACGCAGCACCTGGTCTGCAATACTCTTGTAGAAGTTCAACAAGCATCAACGCCTCTGCACAAGCACCATTGATTAGACAGTTCTAAGCCTACATTTATTAATCATCAACATTCTCAAAACAAAAAAGGATATAGGAGGTATACATCGCACAATAAACCTGATAAATGATCTAGAGGCTAACCAGAATACTTACAGTCAAAATCTAAAGAGAAAGCTATCATATTCCAAATGTAGCATACCTAAAATACACAAGCTGAATCATTTCAGGATGTGTCAAATGTGTGTAACAATGCCAGCACCAGTGACAAAGTTGAGTGGTGTACAAAAAATAATGGAATCTGTGGGTTAACAGATGCCTGCTAATAACACATCGACAACACCAGCTGAAAATCTATCACACAGTATACAAATATTAAGAGGTTGATGTTGTCCAAACTCTCTAAAAGAAAAAAGGGTAATTGTCATATAGATAACAGAAATATAATCATGGGCACAACAGATAATACAGATGCACTGTTGGGGGCCTCTGATATCACAAAAGATGGGTGACCATTACAATATCACAATCCCAGATACCCAGAATAGCCCTATAATTACTAATTACATGGAAATAGATATTTATGAAAATGCTCAAGAACTTTACACAACCAGTTTAAATTCTTGTTGTACACATGACGACCTTGCAGAATCAAATACACAGAACAGCCAACACTGTAGGGGAGAGGCAAAACATGATACAGCAACGACAGAAAGTGTTATTGTAACAGCATCAGGTATAGTGAGTGAGCAACAAAATATGACTGCTGCCACCACATGGCAGAACATGAACCCAAAGTAGCAGATGAGCAATAATATCCATTGAAAGGTAGGATTTTAAAATATATCTGTTACCTATGACAGTTAGCAAAAGACATCTCAATGAAATACATGCAAATAACATGCAGCGATATTTGTAAAGAAACATAGCTTAAAAAAATAGTTGAGGCATATGAGGAGAACACAAATCTTTTTGGAAAATCCCATGTCACAACATGATTATTCATCAATGAAAATAAACAGTAGATTAATTCACTGAAACAGAAGATTGACTAGCTATGACCTTGTCTAGTTTGAACCATAGTATGATGAAAAGATTGTCACAAACTAAAAAATCATAATCATTTTTTTTTCATTATGATAACAAACATGCTGCAGAGCAACACTGAAATTGTGAGCAGTACAGGATTCAAATTTGTGATCACTGTTTTTAAAAACAGGCAGGGCCATAACAGGACTCCAATTCTGAAGTATACCATAAATCCTTATTATAGAAATGCCATTGTTTGTTATGTGATTTCAATAACATCAGTATCAAAATGTGTCTAGTCAAGTGGTTCCCAAACTGCACCATGTGGCACCCTGGGGTGCCTTGGGACACTTGCAGGGGTGCCTCAGGTTGGTGATCTAGCACCAAATAAAATTATTTATGGTCAATGTAATGTAAATATGTGGACAAACAGAACCTCAATCCTGTCCACCACCACAAAAGTGAACCTAAGGATGACAGGTAAGCACCATTGTTTTTCACTTTACAATTTTTTTTCTGAATTTTTAAAAAACTTTTGGCCTAAGGGGTGCCCTGAGCACAATGCTGATACTGTAGGGTGCCGTGACTCAAAAAAGTTTGGGAACCACTGGTCTAGTCGCAAGTCTCTGCAAACTTCTAGACAAAGATAGCACCAAAAACATCATGATTTGTGTTATGGCTCGCAAGCTTCATAAAGCTTTCAATCTGTTGCATGATAAATCTATCAGCTTTAGTGATATTCCTATTTTTGAAATCAATTAATTGTGACAATTAAAATCTTGTATCACAACAATAGGGATTGGCAAAAGTTTTGCACAGATGGTCTGCATAAAGACAACATTTTGTTCGTATTATGGCACTATGGGCTCAATTCAGACCAGCTCGCTAGACACATATGCAAATTTGGCTATGTGACAGCAAGGCAGGCGATCGCATGGAAAGGCATAAGCACACCCACTATGTCTTGGTGTGCGATCACCCTGTATATGCAGACACCCACCAGCTTGTCTTAAGATGCCTACTTGCTCATGTCACCTCCAGGATGTGTATGCAACCATCGGTACCATCGGAAGAGAATGCAGCGCTTGTGGTTCACCATACCCTACCGCAAGCACTGCGAGCACTTCAGTGTAAAATTCAGCCAAATGACGTGTACTATGATGCTACATAATAATTATGCACACCTCTGAAATGGCATTGAGATGCTCAGGCATGCCTGCATACCCACCTCCACTCCCCCGTTTTCATAGACCAACCCCTGTCACCACCCACAAACAGCATCTCCTGTCACTCCCTCAGCTAAGCAGTCTATGTGCAGCGAGTGTATGCTTCCCAATTGCTCGGACTGGTTCACACATGCACACTGTCATGCGTAAGCATGCGCACAATGCAAACTTCAGCAGTCTGCATGCAAACGCTTCTTAGCGAGCGGATCTGAATCGGGCCCTATGATCACTACTACAAAATTGTAGATATTAAGGCATTTGTAGGGGCCCATTTTTTGCATACATTGCCACACACAGCATAGCACCACATAAATAACCATGCATGCATCTTTTGTAAGGCATATCTGAGACGGGTTGGGTATTATATACTGGGTGTCAGGATGCCGCTATTCAAAATACCGACAGTGGCATCCCAACAGCCAGAATACTGACACCCATTGGAATGCAAGGTACGTATTTTCCCTACCCTAACCCCTACCCTAACCCTCCCTCCCCGGTGTCTAAACCTAACCCCCGCTTCCTATTGCATAAACCAAACCTCACCCTCCCCACACTCTAATCCTAAAACCCCACCCCGTGGTGCCTAACCCCAACCTTCCCCCCTAGTGCCTAAACCCAACCTCCCCCTCCCCGCACCCTAATCCTAACACTCCCTCCAGGTGCCTAACCCTAACCCTCCCCCTAATGCCTAAACATAACCCTGCTACCTAATGCTACCCTCCCCATGTACCCCAATACTTACCATTCAGGATGCCAATGGATACTGGAGCTATTTAGACCATCGGCATCCTGCATGCCGGGATGCCAACTACATCCCATCTCAGACAGATGTATGTTGATTCTGGTACAGCTGTGCTATGCTGCCCCATGTGTAGAACATTTTGCAGGTTGATCAGTTGCTTAGAGATACACAAGTCACTTGCATTGGCTCTCGAGATATTCTATCTTTAGAAACGCTATTGTGATGTCTGTATGGAAATATAACATGCAAGTTTGTGTTGATGGTTTTTACAATCATTTGTGTTACATAACAGCATTACAACTTAGAAACCTACTAATGATTACATTTTTTATGATTCTGAGTGCATTTAGGAAACACTAATGGATGAGGAATCCTGGGAGTTTCAGGGGATTGCTTGTACTACTGGTTTTGTAAAAACATTCATGAGACTGAAATTTGAGGGTTATACATTCATAGCCTATAATGCTGGGCATTATGATGTGCACTTCATAATGCAGCAACTGATTCAGTGGAAAATTAAGATCAAATTGTTGCTACAAGGTGATATAACTGTAACAATTTTAAAGATAGAATTGATTGACTGTTCACATTTTTAGGCCTATGCAACTCATCTTTTTACCAAGGCCATGGGATTTGAGGGGTCTAAGGGCTCTTCCCACATTTTTTAACAAAGCTGTGAACCAAATTTACAAAGGCCCAGAACCCTCAATAGACACAACGCGGTGAGAGCATACACTACTAGGATTTTACCAGTCTGTACCCTTTTATCAACAAAACCAAGACCAACCCTGTAATACATCCCTGCATCATATATGAGGATTTTGACGACATCACATCTTATTTCATTATTGCTAAAGTTAAATTGTACCCACCATGGGGTCTTTTTATGCCAGTTCTACCAGTTAAAATGCATGGTGAACTAATGTTCTCTTTATGCTGAACCTGTGCCAAGCCTGGACAGACCATGTCATGTGTACATGATGAGGATCATGCTTCGACAGTTATTCGGTGTACCAAAGAGATAAAACTGGCTGTAGAAAAGGGTTACAAGTGTGTAATATATATGAAGTTTGGTATTTTGATACACAATCTGATGATTTGTTTCATCCTACACTAAATTACATCTCAGGGATAAACCAGAGGCTTCTGGCTATCCCACATGGTGTACAAACTCTTGAAAGCCGTCTTTATGACCTGATAACATAAAAATTAACCCTGCAAAAAAGACAAATTTCTAAATTGTTTTTAAACTCTTTGTGAGCTTAGTTTGGTCAGCGTAGTAACTTAACCAACATGTCTTGTGTCTGACCCTAACAAATTTTTTGTATACGCTGTTTTACCACACTACGATGTGTCTACTTTAGACTTCATAGATGATGATACTGTCATGTTCGATTGGAAATATACCAAAGATCATTACCCTAAAACAAGTAATACAAACAATTTTATAGCAACTTTCACCATTGCGTATTTGCCTATTGAACTGTACAATCTACTGGATACAGTAGATAAGAGCGATGTCTTTACCATTATATAGACAGTAATTTTTGTCAGCAGGCCTGGTAATTGGAATCTGCCACTGGTTGATTATCTAGGTGAGCTGAATAGTGAACTGCCACAGTGTACACATATAATAGAGTTTGCCTCGACCAGTCCAAAGTCTTACAGTTACAGTTTATCCAAGGGCAAGACCAGTTTAAAAGTTAAAGGAATCATGCTCAATGTTGGTAATGCACAACATGTCAACTTTGATAGTCTGGAAGACTTGGTCTTAGATTATCCTTAAACCTCAAAGGTGATGATTTAAAAAAAATGTGATTTGCCAACCCAGTATAGGCAGGCTTAAATAGTATTGATGTGAAAAGAAATAGTGGGCGCTAATCAGGGTACAATTACAAAAGGTATTTTAATAAAGGGCAATAGGAGTAAACTAGAAAAGATAAAATCACATATGGAAATACATAAATTATGTTGTTATGAAATAGTGTAAATAAAATAAAGATACAACTATTGAAAAATATTAAAATAAAAATAAAAAATAATAACTAATAAATAACAGTGAAAAATAAAAAATAAAAAATGAAATGAACCCTAAAAAATTAAAATTAATGAATGATACAAATAATAAATGCAATAAACACACAGTGTATGCATACACAATGATGATAAATCAGCACACACCACTGCTCGTATGGTGCTGCACATAGAACTACACAAGTGTATTGAGCCACCGAGCAATTGCTGTTTGATGAACACAGATATAGCGATATTGAATAAATTAGGATACTAAGATCACTTGGCAAAAGAGATACATGTCCTTCAAAAAAATGTATACATTTGTATCTGGAATTGTTCCTGCTAAAAGATGTTCCCAAAAAAGAAAATTCCCTGAAGCAAGGTGTAAATGGATCGTAGCTCATAATTATATATCAATCCCGATTAGAGCTATGAATGGGTCCAAAATGAAAGATTGGGATTATTTGTTACCTAATCTATTTCTGCCCATAACAGAGGCTCCACAATCTTCCACATGGTTCTTGCATTTTGATTTGCTGTGTGGGAGACACCCTAGGGAATTGCTGGACATTGCAAATGAGACATGGGAGGGGCAACCCAGTCCTTTATAAGATGGTTATTGAGCATGTTTCTCAGATGCAGGAAAGAATAGCTGCAGTGGTGCCAATAGTGAGAGAACACTTGGAACAGGCCCAACAGGCACAACAAAGGGTGTATAATAATATTGCCTAACTATACACCAATGATCTTAGGGACTAAGGACCTCATTCAGAGTTGGTCGAAGCGGCTGCACGGTCGTACGCCACCGATGTTCGCTATACTGTGCATGCGTAAAGTTCGCAATGCGCGTGCGCAAACTAGCCGCTATGATCAGAAATTTCTCTCTCCTTGAACACAGCCAGGTCGGTAGTTTGAGTGACAGAATGAGGTGTTTGTGGGTGGTAACAGGGGAAGGTGCTTGAAAATGGGGAAGTGGAGATACGAAAGCAGGCGTGCCTAATTATGCGAACGGCATTTTGTGGGAGTGCATACGGTTTATGGGAGTGCATAATTAACAAAGTAGCATCATGGCACATGTGATATGGGAGGTTTTTACACTGACATGATCGTAGAGCTTAAGAGAGGGTATGGTCAACCTTAAGCTCTATGACCAGTTTCGATGGTTGCCGATGGTCTCGATTAATCCTTATATGCCCGGAGATGATGTGCAATGCGTACGAGAAGGGGGCGTATTTTTTTGTCTTCCGACTGCTTCCTCCCCTTGGTCGGCCAGCTACCGATCCGAACTTAGGGATGCAACGTGCGAGGGAATCATTTGTATATCCGGCCCCTTTTCATGTATGACCATGCGGCCACTTCAACCGACTCTGAATGAGGTCCTAAGTGCTTATTTTGGTTCCCATGGTAGAAAGTAATTTTTTGGCCAAGTGGCATGGACCATTTGAAATCAAAGAAAAGGGAAAATATAGCCAGAACAGATCTACCTTGTGAATCTTATAAAACCTTGGTAAGACATAGTAGCTCTGTCAGCCACCCTGGTCCCTTCAGTAACCATAGTACATTTGGTTTCTGAAGTAACAACAGCCAAAACCTTCTCAAAATGAATTTCTCAGAAATACATAGAGATTTGTTTTCTGACATACCTAATAAAACAAGTTATTAAACATGACAAAATCACTGGGGTTATGGTTAACATAAATCACAATAAAATACCAGGAACCCAATGGGAATCAGTGTCTAAAGAAATAAAAAAAAATGTTGGAATTAGATATCATTTGAATATTGATATAATTGAAGTCCTGTTGTACTCATTCCAAAACCCATCAGAAGCTTATGCTTCTGCAATGATTTCTGTAAATTGACAAGTGTGTCTAAGTTTGAAGCCACTTGTGGATGAACTACAGTACTTTAGACTATTCCAAATGGTACTTGCAAGTACCATTGACAGAAAAGGCAAAAGAAAAGGCAGCTTTTTCTGCACAGGAGGCTCTATTCCAATATATGATTTTGCCATTTGAGTAACATGGGGCACCTGCCACCTTTCAGAGGATGATGGACAAAAATCTAATGCCACATTGGCTGCTTATAGATGTGTCCTCACACAATAATACTGCAGTTGCACTAAAAATTCCTTCTCGGTGCGTCAAGTCCTGTGATACTCGGCTTGTGCCAAACATCCTTTTTGGGCATCCTTTTTGCACAAAAATAAATGTTAGTTGCAAATAGATGCAACAAACAACTTCATAAGACTGCACTGAGTAATTTGATACTGTATGTGATAATTATTAATCTGTTAGTGACTTGAGTCTGAATCTGTATACAAAGTGCTATGATGCAGCGGCTGTATCTTTTTACCACACCAAGCTCAGTTGTGCTTCATGTACAGATTCAGTTGCACACAGTGTTGATGTATTTGCAGGCAAAAAAGTGGTAAAAAATATGCTCAGTGCAAGCCAAGTCACAAGTATCTGGCTCACTTGCACCAAGAATCTTGTGCCGCATGGTGTGTTGAGGCTAGGAGTATAAGGACATACAGATGGTCATCTACAGTCCTGATTTGCAGTCACACTTACCCAGTGTACAAGCAGTGTTTGTTTCCATCCAAGACATCAACACAAAACAGTTCTGCTTAGGGGTGGAAGAGGTCAATTATCTTGGATACACTATAGGCAGAGGTTTGATAAAGCCCCAACTTAATAAAATTGAGGCAATACAAAATTAGCCACAAACCCAAAATAAGAAGTAGGTGAGAGCTTTCTTAGGATTCACAGAATATTGTAGAAGATTTGAACCCAATTTTGCCACCATTGAGGTTCCTTTGACTGACTGACTTACCAAGGGTAAACAGTCAGTTATGGTTAAGTGGAATTCTGAGGCAGAAACAGCTTTTCAGACATTGAAGGTAGTGTTGTGCACCAAACCAGTTTCGATGACATCTGACTTTAAAATTAATTTGTCATGTGGACAGATGCATCAGATGTATTGATAGGTGCTTTGTTTTCTCAAAGGAAAAATTGTAAAGAGCATCCTCTATTTATTAAAGTAGGAAATTAAATATACATGAGATAAATTATGCCACTGTTGTAAAAAAAAGCATTGGCAACTAAGTGGGCATTAGAAACAATAAGTTACTACCTTCTGGGATGAAATTTACTGATTTTGGTTCATGCTACATTGAAGTGGACAGCTAATAATAAAGAGACCAATGTTAGAATAAATAGATGGTTCCTGGCATTGAAAAATTTTAAGTTTTTAGTAGTACCAGGAAGCCAACTGGCTGATGCAGATGCGTTGTCCAATATTTCTTTCTTAGGTGCTACAGGTGTTCTGCCTCAAGTCCAGGACAGGTGGGGAAATATGGGACAAAAACACTGGAATGGTTGTCAATGGGAAATATATATGCCACAGCTTATTAACTTATTTCTGGTAGTCAGAAGCAGATTAGTGGTCTTGATTGCCATACCACCTGTGAGAGGCTGATAAAGGGTGCATCAGTCTCAGTAGTGAGCCTCTCACTGCCTGGCGAACAGGTCAGAGGCCTTTTGAGAGACACTGTGATTACTAAATGTAAGTGCTGTGCTAAAGACTTCTGTTTTGTCAGAGGGATGCTAGGATCTTCCACTCTGAGAGAAGGAATTATTATGTTTAGTTAGAGCTGGACAGGCCAGGATTTATTTTTTATGTTTGCTAATTTATATGCTGCTAACAAAACTAGCTGTGAATACTGTACTTTTACCAAGGCCCTAAACTGGTGTATTACTACTTGGCTGCTGCATGACAAGTGCAACTGTTTACCCCAGGAGACGACTCTTACCCTGATCTTGCCATAATATGCATAAATGTATATAATATCAAAACACTGATTTTTCCATCAAGCGTTTCTGCAAAGGTTCATGCAAAGAAAAGAGGTCATCAGCTGCAACTAGAAGGACCATTGGTCCTAGGAAGATGTTCTTTACTGTAAGGGTGGTTATGAATTATTTGAAACATGTGGCATTCAAGATAAATCTGCTAACTGAATAAAAAAATTGATGAAATGCCTTTTATACAAGAAATTGTGATTTATATCTATAATTAGTAGAGGTCATCATTGGCTTTATTGATCCAGGGAATGTATCTGGTTGCAATTAATGGCATCTGGAAGGATTATTTTATCTCTTGTCATGCTAAATTGGCAAAAAATCTCACTAGAGGATTTGTTTTCAATTTCCTTTAGATCAAGGCCTGTAATTTGTCTTTCACACCCTAACTATGTGCCAAAATAACACAATATATAATGTTTTCTTAGACAGTGCAAATAAAGTAATTGTGGGAAAAATCCAAAGCAATATACTGTATGTGAAAAATTGTGTGGCCAACTGATATGAAAGGTTAACACATACCTACAACTGGAGGTGAGAGAGGTAAATTCACATGATTGAAGTACTTTAAAACAAATATTGACATTTTCAAGTAACACAGTACACTACGAATGTGAATAGATTGTAAAAACATAAAGTGATGGTTAATACTGCAGTTATTTCTGCTCACAGAAAGTAGTAGTCTATAATTTGTATTCCCAGTTTCACACATTTGACCTCCATTCATGATTATGAGCCACCTTGTGAATTACACTATTGATGATCAATGCCATATACTAGCCCCCATTTAGCTACTAATGTGTAAGGCTTTACTGTACCCAAGTGCTCTGTAGAATTTGACCATAATAAATGCTTCTCTCTTGCAGTCAATGCTGCTGTAATTATAGACTCAAGCTGTATTCTATAAATCAGTGAGTTATTTGTCAGATGTGCTATTTAATTGGATAGGAAATATGGTATAGTAAATAATAAGATCTCACAGTCATTTCTCCATGACTAATTAATTGTACAGGTAATTAGGGGTCATGATACTATTTTCACTTCTTGCTATGATTTAATTGCACTATAAAAAAAACCTCTCCATTCAAGAAATGTACACTTGGTATGTAATTCTGAACAGCATTTACTGTAAATTGAGCTGTATAATTGCTACACTTGTAAAAGAGCTGCATGCAAGACATGTTTTCTTACTGAGATGAGAAGAGAGTGGTGGAAAAATCATGTGAGTGATATTTACCCCATTTAATAGATTTATGATAACCTGCATTTTTGCAAATGACTTATTATTCTCTGTATAGCACATTGTAATTAGTTGGTGCAATATAAATAAATGATAATAAAATATTGTACAAAATTTGAGCTATTAGCCCAGTAGTTGGTGGCAGATTTACAAATGTTTGGTTTTGTAAAGTTTCATTTTTTTTTTTTTGGTAATTTACATCTAGTTTATAAACTTTTATTACCTCCATTGTAAAATAATATATTTATATAGGAATGTTGTTTAAATAAATAATGTTGCCCCATTATAAGATAAGAAAATGTTATTGTCCCATAATACAATAATAAATTTATATTGGCTGCTACATAATTAAATTTTTTTTCCCCATAATTAACCAGTTACCTGTGGTGATTGCATTTGATGCATCCACAGACACCAGTTATTTTGATGACATAGGGCCTTATTTAGAGATGTACGCTAACCTTATAGTTAGCTCACATCTCCAATGATGAATGGTCTACGCATGGTTAGAATAGGTCCTGTAATCTCGCTTGCAGGCCCCCCAATCCACAGCAGGATTGACTAGCTATGGCATTTGGGGGGCATAAAGTTGGCGTTGGCTGGCCAACATTCATCAGAAACAGAGACGTGCCCCCCCAATTTCTGGGGGGGCTGAGGCCAGGGTCTGCATCGGTGAACACAGATTTCCTTGCCTAATTTGATTCTACTGATTTACCTACAGTAGGTTCAAATTAGAGATGTGTGTAGACCCCCATGTTTTGATTTTGCAAAAACCACCCTCAAGTGTTTTGGTTTTGAATATGGATTTCTTTCAAAATGTATAAAAACAGCTAAAATCATGTAATATGGGCCTGTGTTTGTTCCTGTAGTATAATTAACCTCAACAGCATTTATTTCCAGTCCTTTCCAATCAATTTTGACATCTTCACACCCCACAATATTGTCTTCATCCATATTGGCGGTATGACTCTTAGGGGTCTATTTACTAAGCAGTGTTAGGAGACAAAGTAAATTGAGATATGGTACTGGCCAATCAGCTCCTAACTGCCTTCTCACAGGCTGTGTTTGAAAAATGACAATTGGGAGCTGATTGGCCTAATCTCCTTGCACTTTGTCTCCTAACACTGCTTAGTAAATAGACCCCTTAGAGAGAATAGCCTGCCTGTGAATAAGATGGTCTTTAGTGTTAGAAACTACTGCTGCTGCTTAAGGAGATACACCCAGTGGGATGTCACAGTCATGTAACCATTAATTGACTAGTACTGTTTGTCTACATACAGTGTCTATAGTTAGTGGAGACTCGGTACAATGGTACTATGCCTAGAATATGGGGGGTTTGCTGTTCTGGTAAAATGGAATTGAGATGGAATTTGGTAAAACCAGAGGCATTGTTGGTGGATATTGAACACAGATCTAATGCTGAAGATGATTGATTGTGTTTGGCTCTGGCTTCTTTAATAGGCATTCTAGGGCATAAAATATCAGTAGCAGGATCACCACTCACAAAGGAAGGCCATGGTCTTAGCCTTTCCTTGCCACTGTGTGTGGTGCATGGCATGATGGCAATTGTATGTTTTTCAGCAGTAAATGTACCATTATTGTTAGAGGTGACATTTTTTTCTTTAACTCTGTGAAATATTGTTTTGTTTTCTTAAACCTTCTTTTTCCTTGACCACCTTTAGTAGATGTTGAAGTACTATGACTGGCAGCAGCCACAGCTCTAGTACTGGGTTGCTGTTGCTGCTCTTCTATCGATTGACTCATAATTGGTTTTATTTTTAACAACAGGAAAAAAGCTACTGTTGTTCAGTTTAACTATCACCAAACACCATGTGAAGGAACCACAATGAGATAGGTAAAGGAGGGACTTTTACCTATTACCATACAGTTCTATTAAAAGAATGGAGATTTTCTTTACACAAACCAAGAATTTTTTTTTTTATATTTAAGGATGCTTTTCAGGTGCAGATGACGGGGGGATTCTGCTGCACACACCGTCTCTTATACTGTAAGAAAAACACACCACACATTTTTAAAACAATATCTTATTTTTACACAAACACTGGCAAATGTTTTCATGCACTAGGATGAACAAGTCTACTTTGTTAGAATTGCTTTGGGGTGCAGGTGATGGGGAGAACCCACAGCACACAGGTCAGTGATATAAGCTGTGTCACACACTTCTTGAAATATAACAGAAAAAAAACAAAAAAAGAGGTCTTTTGGGCAGCAGCCTCAGTGAGATTAGTTTTTTTAGACTGATCTACAATATACAGTAGTATACTGCAGTGATATATTTCCAAGAGAAAAAAAGAGTGCAGGTTCACTTTATCAAACAAAAACAAAAAGCACCCACACACAGTAGCCTCTATTTTTGCACTGCAGCGTGTGAGTGTGCAGTCAGTGTGTGTGGCAACCAACAAACACATATAAACTGACAATGATGTCTGCAGCCAGTAACTCTTCCTAGGCACCTATTCCACTTTGTCCTTGTCCTGACTTCTACACAGACTCCTACTTCAGTTCTCCTAATGGCACTCTTAAGGTGCCCTGATGGCATGCTAATGGTGTTTTTTAAAACACAGTACTCCAGCCCTCTCCCATGTGAAATGGTGTCCAATCACAAGGGAAGAACATTTCTATGCATTCAAAAACATCAACACCAGGAAGATTAGATTTTGTCTCATTTGTTGGTACCGAACTTGAATGGGAGACCCGATCCGGGACTCAGATCCACTCATAACCCCTAAGTTCGGGTATGTTAATTTTCCGCTAATCTCTAGTTCAAATCAGTTGCAATACATCAGATTAGAGATATGTGACTTGGTTTGAAATACGATTCAAGTCTTAGTTCGGAAACACTTTGGAGTTCTGAGTCGAATAGAGTACCAATTTGGTTTTGCAGGCAGTTCAGAATTAGAATTTAAAAACTGAACTTGGATTTTGGATTGCATGTAAACAGGTCCAAAATAGCTGTTTTATTGCTTTTTTATTGACTTTTATCAAATCCAAACCAAAACACTTGAGGGTGGTTTTGCCAAGACCAAAACACAATGATGAATTAGAACCAAACCAAAACACAGGGGTCCATAGACATCTTTACATCAGATATTTAACAAACATTTTTACTGTAGTACATTTTCATAATTCTAATTACTAATGCTTCCACCTATTCAAGATGCTCAAATTCACCCCATACTTCATTCCTACTGTACCATAATTTTTTAAAAACCATTTAAATCGTAATGTTAAATAAATAATGTTGCATCTTCATGAGATAGCTAATAAATATATTTTATATCTGCTAGGTAAAAAGAAATCAGGCTATAATTGAAAGCCTTGGAAAGCTATGTTTCAGGTGTTTTACTATGATTGTAACTGCTCTCACCAATTGCATTTGCAGTTACCCCATCAGTCTCACAAATGTTAACAGACGTGAATTTAGATTGTCAAAGGTTTACCCTTGCATAAGTCACTAAACTCAATCACCAATATAGATGTAAACCAGGTATAAACCAATATGGCAAATTTTTTATAGATACAACTAGAACACATAATCATACCTTGCACCCGCCTACAATATAACTCTCATGGTTGTACAGCTGAGACCACACAAGGGTATGCTGTATAGTGGTCATTGGGATGCAACCTGTGCTGTTACTCTGTCACTAGTATGCTGTCTGTACTGTGGCATTCACTAGGATGCTGTTTTTACTGTATGGTGTTTACTGGGATGCTGTCTGTACTGTGTATGGCATTCACTGGGATGCTGCCTGTACTGTATGACATTCAGTGGGATGCTGTTTATACTGTATGTTGTTCACTGGGATGCTGTCTGTACCATTTGGCAGTCACTTGAAAGCAGTCTGTACTATAAATATACTGAACTGAGGATTACTAGATACTACTTACATAATTTAGTAATTAATAAAATCCACTATTTTTGGACAATTTTTGAAAATAATTAATAAAAACATTTTACTTCCACTTTTTAAAAGACTTTACAGTCCTGCAAGGTGAGCAGCCACCAGCAGTGGGTGGGTAATCATAAGGATTGCAAAAGACTCACTGCTGGCTGGGAGGGGGAGAGCAGAGGGAAGAACTTCTACACAGCAGGCAGCCCAGACTGGTGAATGATCCTATTAGGATCGCCGATCACAGCTGACTACAGTGACTATAGCTGGAAAAGAGAAGGCATGCCATAGCTTTCCTGATTATCCATCTGAAGCCAAGCTTCAGGTACTGTAGACTGTCTTTTTGCAGCTGTGGATGGACAATAATTTTAGTATTTCCCTTCTGTACCCTGGCCTGCAGGAGAAGGAATCCAGTAGTTACCAACAGGTGTCTCTGACAAAGCCACTCCAGATATGACCATGTCAGAGAAAGCCATGCCAGGCAACTGGTTAATACTTGCCTGCAATTGCCAACAAAGTTTCTTTTGGCAAATCAATCTCTCTGATGAACCCACATGCAGTGTGGGGAAATGCATTAGGAACTGTAGGGATTCAAAGCTGCTGCTATCAACGACCACCCCCTGACAGCCTTTATCACAAAATTAAAAATGGAGGGACCGTGCAGACATTCTACAAGTGCTGCTGATTCTTGGGTCCTGGCATCATCACAGGATGTGTTGACAGTGTGAATTAATAAACTGCTGTTAATGTAGAATAGCAACACGGACAGGTAATACTGAGAATATTGTTGAAATCCTTATTGTCAATTGCAGTGGCATCATTATGGGATTGAGTGCCGCACCGGGTGTCACCCTCAGAGGGGGTGACGGCTCCTCCCCAGTGACAGGAGCTGGGTGCTGCAATGGGACATTCTTCTTCTGCATTTGGTTACTGTCACAAAGGAGGAGCTGACAGTGCAGGAACTAGTCTCCGGGGGCAGCCCAGCATCACTGGGGATGCTGGACATACCACCAGAGGGATTTTCCATGAGACCACGCCCAATTTTGTTATGCCACGCATGACTCTGCTGCAAGAGGGGGATGCAGACTCTGCACCAGGTGTCACCAGACCCAGTGACGCCTCTGGTCAATTAACATTCCAGCCTGTATATACCTGGACAGGGTTGGCTCCAGGCACATTCCTTGTGTGTGGTGGCACAGGGGCACTGAGTTCCGGCTGGAGGAGTTCCCCACCCTCCACCCATATGCTATCATAATTATTTTATGCACAGGGGGAGGGAGCAGTGAGGGAAGGGGCTGGGTGCCGAGACACCTAGCTCCGGCCCTGTACCTGGTATTTCTAACTGGAAAATCTGCACTATGGGGGGTATCCAATTAGCCACAGTAAATTACCATGGCTAAATATCCTTGCCCGGGGCTAGCCCCAAATTCGGCCTGACGCCAAAATGGGAAGAGACACTGCCTAATCAGAGACTCTGCAAGCAGAAGAAATAAAAAATGAATTCGCAAAACTCTTTGGAGAAAAATTCGAACATCTGGTAATGAAGCAATCTTCTTCTGGAACTAGACTGACAGTGCATAAACCTGCACTCTCAAAGTGGCCAGGAATAGACCTTTGTCTAATCCTGCTTGAAGAAAAGCCAGTACCCTGGAAATCCTGAAAATCTTAGGATCATACTTCCTATGGGAACACCATTGAGCAAAAGAATACGAAACTCTGTAATAGATGCGATCAAAAGCAGGCTTCCATTCCCTAATCATTGTCTGAATTACAGAACTGTAAAAATCTTTCACTCTTAGGATCGAAGATTCTAGAGCCACGCCGTCAAAGCCAAATGAGGTAAGTCCGGATGTTGGCAGGAACCCTGCATTAGCAGATCCTGCCATAGATGAAGAGCATATGGACTGTCTATGGACAGATTCTGTGTGTCGGTGAACCAATGACGTCTGGGCCAAGCCAGAGCCACCACTATTACCATTCTGCCTTTCTGCTTGAATTTTCAAGGAACTCTTGGAAGTAGAGAAATCAGGGGAAAGAGATATGCCAGCTTGAAGTCCCATTTTACTGCCATTGTGTCAACAAAGGCTGCTGATGGATCTCTGGATCTGGGGACCTTGTGGTTGTAGCGTGATGCCATGAGATATATTTCTGGTAGACCCCATTTGTTTACCAGGAGCTGAAACACTTCCAGATGGAGAGACCACTCTCTGGCATGTATGCCCTAGAGACTTAGAAAGTATGCTTTCCAATTGAGTATACCCGGCATGAAAATTGCAGAGATGGCCAGAAGATGATGTTCTGCCAAAATCAGAACCTTTGTCACTTTTGTCATGGCTGCATAACTTCTTCTGAATCCTTAATGATTAAGGTAGGTCATTGTAATCAAATTGTCGGACTGGATCTGGACCGACCCTCCCTGGAGCAGGTCCTGTGCAATGACAAGAGCTCTGTATACTGCTTGCAGTTCCAGAATGTTTATTGGCAGATAACTTTCTTGATTTCACATAAACAGACAAATCTCAGGTGCACAACTCCAAATAATTTAGAATATATAAATGCAATAAAATTTTGCAATCAGTAGAAGTTTTTAGCATAATCATGGCCAAGGTTATGAGCCTACCCACCATATCCAGGTAACCTCTTTTGGGTAGGTCCCTAACATACTAGGGTTCAAATCCAGAGTGCAGGACCCACCCCAAACCAGCCCAGCTAAGCTTCCCCAGGGCACTGCCATAGTAAGAAAAGTGCAGTGTAAAGAGATAGTTAAGAGCAGCCAAAGCTGCATATAAAGAATGAAAATGAAAAAGTGAAGTACATGTATATTAAACAAACAGTGAAGGGTTAAAATGTGTTATAAAAGAAAAGTGTGTTATAATGCGGTGCCCTGGAACAGATCAACCAAAGCAATTCAGGGCGACCCATGCCCCAAAAATGAATCAAAGTTGTACTACAGTATATAGCTTGTAGGACTTACCTAGAAATGTGCCTAATACCAGTGTTCATATATATTACCAGACTACATGCTTTTAAACCAATTAGGAAGGGTGGTAATCCAGACTTTGGGCGTCTCCTTTCCATCAGATGTGCAATAAAGTACATTAAATGGAATATATGGGAAAGATTCCTGGACTGCACACACTGAATATATATAATGGGAGGTGCTACCTGATGAGACTAATTGCAGGCACAGAAACAGACAAATCTCAGGTGCACAACTCCAAATTATTGATAATATATAAATGCAATAAAATTTTGCAATCAATAGAGGTTTTTAGCATAATCATGGCCAAGGTTATGAGCCTACCCACCATATCCAAGTAACATCTTTAGGGTAGGTCCCTAACATACTAGGGTTCAAATCCAGAGCGCAGGACTCCCCCAAACTGGTCCAGCTAAGCTACCCTAAAGAGGGTACCTGGATATGGTGGGTAGGCCCATAACCATGGCCATGATTATGCTAAAAACCTCTACAAACAATATCTAGCCGTAACTGACGGTCTGTTCCATAGCGCTGTGGATTTCAGCTGCGCACGGAGAACGCATTGAACAATGTCATTAGCTGCTAAATGATTTATTCCACATATGTCTCTGTGCTAGTCCATTTATGAAGGCTTGGAACTTTTCATCTTGAAGTGTATTTGTCCACACTAAAGATTCCTCATCTATACAAGTGTCTATTGCAGAGATTGCGGCTTGACAGTTAGCTGCAGGAGGAACAAATAACAATAATATTTGTTGCCAGCAGTCTGAAACATTAAAGGTGTTTTGTTTCCAAATCGTATCTATATTGCACATATATTTTGCTACAAGATCTTATTAAGGAAAATGAAACTGGACAAATGTAACTATTATGAGAAGTTCCTCTAAATACAAATAAGTGTGCGCACACAGACTATCTTTCTGGATTAAAGGATTTTTTCTTTATCCTAAGAATTAGAGGACTTCCATATTACAAACACTTTTTAAATGTAGCAGGTTTCTCTTTAAACTTATTGGTCTTAGATTTGATACATTGAATGGGAGAATGCATTATTGTCTGTTTTGTTAATTTTTAGAATCAGCTGGAACTATTTTAAATTAATTTAATATATGTTTTACATTGATTAAAATGGGATACTAACTGTTGGTTAGCACTTCTTCATTTTTTTAAACTTTCTTTCCCATAGACTTTCTTGATTTGTCTATCTTCCCTGAAAGGTGTATTGACCTGTCACTGCCCCCCATCTGCGAAGGCTGGCATCCATGGTGATAAACACCCCATTTGGAATCCAGAACAGGTGCTTTTTGTTTAGATGGTTCTTTTTCCGCCACCACAGGAGGGATAGACAAACCTCTGGAGTGAGATGGATCCTCTGAGACCTTATTAGAGGATGCTGTCCATTCCACCTCGAGAGAATCAATCTTTGTAGAGACATGGAGTGAAACTGAGCTTACCCCACCATGTTGAAGGTGGATACCATTGATTCCAGGACCTGCATTGCTAACAGAATGGATGCCTAGCAGCTTGCGTATTTGCAATGATACTGTAGATCCACAATCTTGTCCTCTGGCAGAAACACCCTTTGTGCCCGAGAATCCATAAATGCTCCCAGATGTACCATCTGCTGTGTTGGAAAAAGTGATGATTTTTTCCAATTGATTATCCAGCCGTGCCTTTTTAGGCAGGCTATGGTCATTTGAAGATGGTTTTGTAACATAACCCGAGTCTGTGCCAATATCAGATGGTCATCCAGATATGGCAGATTTCTGACTCCCTGATGGCTGAGATAGGCCATCATGACTGCCATTATTTTGGTAAATACCCAGGAAGTCATAGATAGGCCAAAGGGTAGAGCATGAAATTGGTAATGTTGCTGAAGGACAGCAAACATTAAGAATTGTTGGTGGGATGGTATAATAGGAACATGCAGATATGCATCCTAAATGTCCAGGGAAACTACGTAATCCACCGGCTCCATTGCAAAAATATTTGACCAGAGAGTTTCCAAACGAAACTTGGGTACATGGATAAACCTGTTGAAGGTTTTTAGATTTAGTATGGGGCGATAAGCCCCATTCGGTTTCTGAATCAGAAACAGATTGGAATAATAACCCAAGTTGAGACACAAGAACTGGGACTATTACCCCTGCCTGTAGCAGGGAGTGAATGACTTCCTGAAAAGCTAAGGCCTTGTCCACATCTGATGGAGAATCTGGGCGAAAAAACTTCTGATGGGGATGTCTCCTGAAAGTCAGGGCATATTCTTGAGAGACCACTTCTCGGACCCAGGCATCTGTTGTTGTTTGATGCCAACAATCCACAAACTGAAGAAGTCAGCCTCCCACCCTGGGATCGATCCCCCAGGAGGAGGCCCGCTCCATCAGGCCAAGGGCTTGTTGTCCAGCTTAGAAGCTGGACGTCTTGTCGGGCCAGACCTCTTAGTTTGTCGCTTAGACTTGTGAAAACTACTTGGCCTAGAGGATGACTGTTCTTTTGCTCATCCCTGAAGATGAAAAGACTGAAAGGAAAACTACCTAGATTTAGTATTTGACTTAGATGGCAAACCTGCTGATTTTTTAAGCCGCCAGAGTAGTGATTATATTATCCAACTCTGCTCCAAAAAATACCTTTCCATAGAAAGACTGATGCCCTAGAAGCTAAAATTCCAGCATTCACTGCAGCCCCTCCCAGATAGAAAGCTACTTCCAGTATGTGGGAGATATTCATCACCTGTTCTCTGGTAGCATTTGGCAGCGAATCTTCCAATACCCCTATCCATTCTTCAACAGCTTTGACTACCCAGGCCCTAGCAACTGCTCCAGATGGCTAAAATAACAGGCTTCAATCTTTTTATCAGTGGAATCCTTCAGCGAAGATGCTGATGGAATAGGCAATGTAGCATTTCTGATTAAATGTGTTACATGAGCATCCACAGTAGGAGGTACCTCCCACTTAGTGCATACAGAAGGTGGGAATGGATACATGTTATTCTTTTATTCACATAAAATCATTTATCAAGGCTATCCCATACCTCCTTGATAAGCTCTGAAAGCTGTTCAGATACAGGGAACTCTTCTGGTGGTGATTAAACATTGGAGCCTTCCTACTATGAGCTGGTTTATCATTCTGAATATCTAGGACTATTCTAGCCACCATCACCAAAGAAGGAACATCCACCATGGACGGAAGGTCCTCCTCCCCAGAACTAGATCTTGGAGAGGATCCCTGTGCATTATCTGATTCCCCTGATGATGCGTCTAATGTCTATATGGGGCAGACTGATAGAAAGATAACTTGCACTTAGGTGCTTTGGTCACTACATCAGATCAACATCAGATGGTGCCATACTCTGACTAGAATGGCCATAAACATCCTTTCATGAAGGATGCATAGAAGATGTCAACATAGCATACTGTGGAAACCCCATCCAAGGAGGCATCATGGAAGCAGCCAAACGATCCACAACCTTCTTCATATGCTGGGGAAAAGAGGCAATCCAAGATGGCTCTTGTCCAGGGACAAGTAAACTGGATTGGTGAGATGGCTCTTTATAACAGACAACACACAAACCATCGGTTACTTCCTGAGAGGACACATAAGCCATACATGATTTACATGAAACCAGCACAGGCTGCTCCCCCTCCTGTTTTCCTTTATCTTTTGACATGTTCAAAGTAAAGGCAATAATTGCAATGTTATGTGACAGCCTTCGCAAAATCTTAATGAATGTGAAGTACTCAGAAAGAAACCTCCACCCCAAGAGGATGGAGAGAAAACAGTGCTAGTTACAATCGACAGAAATAAAAGACAGTGTCAATCAGCAGCTATCATACAGATCACATACAATGCATATGTAATAAAATTACAATTGACTCTAAATCAACTAAAGCAACGCAAAGGAATTGTAGGACATAGAGCACTATATACCTTTACCATGGGAGAGGTATACAGGGAGACTGACCCAGACCCTCCTCAGACCAACTGCTGCAGGGCGCACTGAGCATGGACTGCGAGCATCTCATACACGTGGAGGGTAGCTAGAGCAACCCAGATGTACAAAACCCTTCATAGGGACTGTGTCTGGGTCAGGGGGGGAGCTGCTGGGGGAGCACCTACCTCCCATAAGCTGCGTTAACCAGCTGGGTACGCAGGCCTTGTGGCAGCAGATAGCATCTGATGTCGATCCCTGGCATCAGATGATAAGGCCCTGGCTGGTGTGGCAAGGATGCAGACAATCCCAGGCCCTGACAGCAGTGGCTTTTGGTACATCTCTGACACCAAAAGCAAGGACTGCTGAGTGCGATTCCTTGTAAGCAAGGAATCGCCTTACCAGACATCTCCGAACATCCGGTGCAGTCCAGGTCACAGCATTGCTGCTAGATGAGCTCAGTCACGACCCGCCAAAATCACCAGCACAATTACTGATCTTAGATGGAGCCGCCAACTCAGAAAATATAAAATAATATAAAACATAAAATAAAAGCTTAGGACTGCTCTAAGCAGTCATCCTGTTACAAAGGCGCGTCTTGCCGCACCAATGAACAACTGATGTCCTTTGGCTACACGCGGGGTATATATGGGAAAGGACCCATGGCATTTTGGAAGCACAATCTTTAACTATTTGGTGCCTAATCTCCAACCATAATATCCCCATGGTATCCATGTGGATCCCTATGGAGCCCGAAGTAGAAAATCAATTTTTGAAATAGAAAAGTTTTCATGAATGTACAGTCATTATATAACGTAGAACAATGCCAACAATGGATATCTTCACAGTCATTTATAGCATAACACAGAATAAAAGGAAACCAAAGCAGCAAAATAAAGAAAACTCTTGGTAAGGAGCACACTCCAAACAGTATTCACCTTGGGAATCTGACAGGTACCACATCTATTACTTACCTCTATACCTGTCACTAGCACTCACCTCTGCTGGACCCACACCACACTGCTCTGCAATGCTTTTCAACAGGGTACGTTGGTGTTTGTAAATCTGGACATCAGATTCCACTATTCTCTTAATTACAGTTGGGCCAAAACTAGGATTTTTGTCACCCGGGGCAAGTTCATTATTTGGCTCCGCCCCACCCCCCCACAACAAAAAAGAATGAGGATGAAAAGGGTGTGTAGTTTCGTGACACAATGATGTCCCTTACAAAACACATTTTGCCACACAGTAATGCCCCTTATAACACATTATGCCACAGTAATGTCCATTACAACACATTAAGCTATAGTAAGGCCCCTTACACATTATGATATATTTATTCTGCAAGTTGACAGCAGCCACCAGAACTGACATATGTAACACACTGGATTAGGGAGCACAATAAGGACTGTTAAAATGGACTTTCACATTAAAATTACATCTCCCAATAAGCCAGCTCTCTTCTCTTACCTGCCGGGTGTGCGGTGGGTAAGCGCGGGGTGGCGCGGGACATGGCTGCCACACACCGGGAACTGTCAGTGCTGCCATCATTCTAATCTGGTGCCGGTCATGAACCAATCAGAGCTTGTGCACTGGTAGCCGCTGCTGATTGGATTCCAGTCCGCGAGCTCTGATTGGTTTGCGACCGGCACCACATCAGACTGACATCAGCACTGTGTCTCTCAAGGCCGGGCTGCAAGCATCTTTTTGCAGGTCCTAGCATGCAGCCCCACATCCACAAGAGAAGCAGCCTGGTCCCATCCTCTCCTCTCAACACCCCCTCAAGTATGGAACCTGGGGTATGTGCCCCCTTAGCCCCCCCTCCTAGTTGCGGTCCTGCACAGTGGTTTAGGACTCTCATCCCTTTCTTCACTGCCTGGTACATCAAGGAAAATCAGATCTTTTAACATAAAAATCTGCAGGGTCTGAGCTTTTATATTTACTTTATTATACCATAAACTCTCATTTTTGATGGTATACATAGAGTGGAATTTAGCACTGTAATTTTTTTTTTGCCCCTTGCCCTTGTGATCTCAATGTATGTGAGATTTATTGACAGTACGCATCATTTTGGGTCGTGGTGCTTATTATTATTTTTGAAAATTACATTATGTACATTATGATATGTTTTTTTCAATTTTTTCTTATAGATTTTCACCTACCTTTTTAGCTTACATACTATGTCCATGTTAACTTAGGACTATTGCACTACTCTTACCTACACTTCCCTTTCTTACTATATTGATAATATATCTGTTTTAGTTTTGGTTTCTTTTCTCTTTAAACTGTTGAATTATCCAACCAGATTTTGTATAACTATTGCCTGATTATCAGAAAATCCACATTTTACTGTGTTAAAATAAGTTATACAGTCCACTAAGACCTAGTTTACCTGAATCTTTAATAAAAGCTAAATTTAATTTCATAGAGAATATACCGTTTGGAGTGTGCCCCTCTACCAATAGTTTTCTTTGTTTTGCTGCTTTGTGTCATATCAAAATATAACTCTGGGTGCACCTTTAATTCAGATTTATTCAGTGGACTGCGTTTTGCATTTTTATATAAATTATTGTACCTCTGCCCTGTATACAATACAGTAGAGTTTATGTGCAAGAAGTTCCCTCTCCCCTTTTCCCCATCTCTATCTCTTTTTTCCTCCCTTTCCTAGCCCTTACTACATCATAAAAAAATGCAACCAATCAGCTTCTAGCTAGCTTTTGTTAAATGCATTTTAAAAATGTATAGGTAAAAGCTGTTTTGTTGCTATGGGCAACTTCTGCAAGTGTCCACTTTCCACTTTTAGCAGGTTTGATACAAAATCTCCCTAAACATGTTAAATTTAACCATGCCAGTCCATATTCATACAAGCATGAATTTAATGTTCTAGGTAAGCTAGTTATTGAATATATCTATAAACTTTGTCATTTTAATAATTACACAATAGAAATGCACTGGGCCTGATTCATAAGTGCACACAGTGTCCATGTCAGACACAAGCGGCTAATTGCTTAAGTCTGCACATGTGTCTGAGTCGCACCGTACATGCATACTGATGGCTACCACTGAAGGCAGAAAGAGGCAATATACAGTAAGTGGTCATTTCTGGTTTGTAACAGAGGGGTGGCTAGCTAGATGCAAACATGCCACGGATAGCTACTGCGGCTTTTTCCACAGTTCCACTGATTTTGGCAGCCGTGCTCAGACAGACATTTTGCACCTCAATATGACTATTGCAATGTTCGATAGTGTGCATGATGTGTGGTCTGATGGTGCACCATAATATGCAAAGTGGCGAATTAGCCACAGCCAGTAGTAGTCTCTGTACGAATTCCATCTGTTGCAGCATTAGCATAAAAATGCAAAAAGCGTCCATCTCTGAATTAGGCCTATTACCTGTCTACTCTTCATTTCTAGGTTCCATAAATCCTGATATGAAAACATGTAAGTAGCTACAGTACAGAAAAAGCAAATTAAGAATACATCTACAACGATATTTACTTTATATTTATGCTGTACTATGGCCTGAGTCAGAGAGGTACTCTATGCTGATGTTCTCACATATGAGCAGAATGCCGATGTCACTTTTTTAAAAACTTTAAATTATTGGCAGAGATGGGTTAGGAAATGTACGTCCCTCTATATCCCCAAGAGGTGGGGGGACCCTTGTTTGAAAGAGGACAGTGCCCTTTTTCAAACAATCTACCCCTATAGAAATTATTTCTTAGTAATTAATGTGAACACCAGGCAAAACCCCCTGCACTACAGAAAAATCATGGAGTCCAGGGATGTGAGAAGGTCTCCCTCCAGCCTAGCATCCAGGAAATCAGGGGCACCCATTTTAGAAAGAGGATGGTCTGCTCTTGCACTTGATGGTCTCTTTAGTACATATTGTTTGGTGATCACCAATGATCACCAGACAATGTTTTGCTGAGCTATGTAAAATGTAAGTTTTCCATATATGGGGATACTATTTGCCCTCTCACCGATAATGACACTTTGGAAAAGGATAGTCTGCTCTTTCAAACTATGTGATCCACTAGTAGCTACTGGTGATCACCTATGACAATATTACTTTGCACTATGGAAATGAAATGTTTTCTGTATTGGGTTGGAGTGCACTATGTACCCTATCACACCTGTAAATGTGCGGTTGCTGACATATGAGAGGGGAGTTCAAACAAATTATGTAGCCTCTTTAGCAGTTATTGAGTGTGATTCATTATGGATTGCTATTGCTATCACAGCTGCGATTACACACGCAGACCCACTGCGAAAATATGATAATGTTTACAATCACAAAGCCGTTGCAGCCCAACATAAGGACCCCAACTTCCCCTTATTCTGATCTGTAATACATTGCAAGTCTGCAAAACCATCGGTAACATCTAGCACCATCGGAGCCTCACGCACAATTACAACAGGTCTGACTTACTCAGAATTTGCTAACCTCATTCCACTCAGTGAGAGCTCAAGCTGCGCATGCCATCACAGTGGCTAATTTATGCACGCCCCTGTAACAGCATTCAATTGCACTGGCACATCTGCAATTTCCCGACCACACCCCCATCAACACCCTCAAACAGTCACTTCCTGTCAATCACTCTACAATGGGTCTGCGTGATCACTGCGATTGCAGTGTGGTCACAGTGGAGCCTTCACACATGTGCACTGCGATGAATGCGCAGTATGCAACAATCTGCCCTCTGCATGCATAATCGCAATAGCAATCCTTGCTGAATCAGGCCCATTGTCTGGTGATCACCTGTGATCGCCAGACAGTGCTACAAAAAAAAGTTTTCCAAAGATAGTGGAAGGGCATATTGTGCTTTTTACAATTTTGGTTTGTTTTTGGACCCCTTTCTTGAAATGTTAATGAAAAACACTTCTTCTGGCCATTTGGCTAGAAAATGTTTAATTTTTTCCAATAAGTAAAAAGATGGATAAATTTACTAAGAATCGAGTTTGGTCGAGTTTTGTTTTTTTTAAACTCACTTTGCTTCACCAAAACTCGAGTTTTCCCTTTTAAAACTCGCAAATTTACTAAGAAGTGAGTTTAGCTGAAAGTGAGTTTTCCAATGGTGAAGCAGCATGAGTTTTTTCAGCAAAATTGTGAGTTTAGATGAGAGTTTAGATGAGAGTTTAGATGAGATTACTTACCCGAGATTGCAGTGTTTTCTCTCTGCAAAACTCACCTAGGCAAGCAGCCTGCACATATCAGTGAGATATGTGTAAGCGGCTTGTGTGGTCTACCTGTAAAAAAATGGGTTAAATGTTTTAAAAAAAATTGATGTAGGGTACCCCCAAAAAACCTAACCAGCCCCGGACTTGCCAGCCAGTCCTGGTTCCTAAAATTACGGGGAACAAAATGAGTAGGGTTCCACCGTAATTTAGGAACCAGCACCTGGCAGCAGAGCCAGTCCTGGTTTTAATTATAGGGGGGAAAAAATTGCATAGGGGTCCCCATATAATTAAAACCAGCACCGGACCCAAAATGGCCGCAGCCCGGAGACCCAATTACCGGGGCTCTGTGGCCAAAGCATTATCAGCCCAAGCTGCTCAGGCCAGGTCCCCCTTTCCCGAACCCCAGGCTTGGTCTGAAGCCCGGGGCTCTTCCCCACACCCCTGAGCTGTGGGTAGGGGGGTAATAAAGTAAATAGATGTAAACTATTGTATTTTGCAGTGGCAGTACAGGTGTCAGCATGCCTGCCCTTTGGCACTTGTGGAACTACAAGTGCCAGCAGGCAGCCGGCACCCGTACCCCCACTGTAAAATAAATAGTTAAAAAAATACATAACACACACACTGTGACAAGTAAAAGTTTATTACATACACCTACCCACTTACACATACTTACCTGCTGCTGGGTGATCACGTCCCTTTCAAGTAGAATCCCATTTGGAGTACCTGCAATAAAGATCCTATACTCACCTCCTCCATCGCACTGGTCTCCATAGCATCCAGTTAAGAAACTCAAGTAAAGAATGCGGAATGATCTTAAGTAGAACTGTGAAAATGTACTGTATAATAGGGATGTAAGCACTACAACTATACCTACTTTATTGTTTCCAGTTTGTGTTATAGAGCGACTTGTCTCATTATATTGTAACACCATTCTGTACAGCAAGTACAAATGAACATCAAAAGATCTAAATATTGTGTTTCATGCAACACAATGAATTAATTAGCATTGATATATTACACCAATATATGCAGTGTATCTCTTTTGTAAAACACAGTTTTTCTTTAAGAAGTTAAAACTTCATGTTCATCTTCATTTTCCCTATGCATCCATCTATTAATTGACTTGCTGATTGTCATTTACTCCCATACCTTTCCAGATTTTCATTCCAACCAATCAACTAGTTGGATGGTTGGATGTAAGTTGGTCTAGTGTGTGGCCAGCTTAAGAACCACTGTATTAGAGGGTACAGTATGAATGTATTTCTATCACACCTATAATAGAGATGGTAGTAGCCTTACAAACTCTGAAGATAACAGTCAGAAGAAAGATCTGTTGCACTGGAAATAATGCTATATAAAGATTGAGCATATCAGCCCCACAAAAAATAAAACAATACTAGATTGTATGTTAAACATAATTTAAAAATTATTTATGACATAGAAAAAAGGAAGTGCTGCCATACACATTAGGCAAGCATATTACAATCCCATAAGAAAATGTCTACATTGGTGCACTAACAAATTCATTTATAGTTAAAACATAACTTTGATTGTCATATGAAATGAAAATGTTTCATCTTGTTATGAAAATATCGCATATTTATTAAATAAAATATGTCTTTAAGGGCCTGATTCAGAGGTGCACGCTATTGCAGCCGTGAGCGCAACTGCATCTTTATGTTAATGATGAGGTGAATGGACTTCGTTCAGAGACTCCTGCTGGCTGCTGCGCTCACATACTGCTGTGTGCAGGCACCATTGGATGCACCATTGAACACTGCACCAGCCCTACAGAGGTGCACTTTATCCATCTGATCATGTCCTACTGCTGTGCGCAGGCACTATTGGCTGCACCATTGAACACTGCACCAGCCCTACAGAGGAGCACTTTATCCATCTGATCATGTCCTACTGCTGTGCGCAGGCACTATTGGCTGCACCATTGAACACTGCACCAGCCCTACAGAGGAGCACTTTATCCATCTGATCATGGCCGCCGCTGTCAGTCCTACTGAAGCAAAGAAATATAGAAAAAACAAAAAAACTATTTTGTTTGTGTGTCTTTATTGTGTTGTTGTATCTATGTTTCAGTACCATGTGTATTTGTATGTTTGAGTAGCATGAGTATTCATTCAGAGATGTAATGGGATTAAGTGGATCACCACATGTGATCCACTTATTCAATATTCTCTAGATTTGCCAGAAATAGACCTATTATTATATTTGTCTAAACCTAAAATAATATCTTTATCATCACCATAATTTGCTGCTATACATTTGTTATACCAAGTATAATATATATTTCTTCTCTAGTATAGTGGTATTAGGAATGACAATAATAATTACCAGGTGAAACAAGATAATGACATTGTATCCCACACTAAAATTAATGGGAAGACAAATTCTGGAACTTACTGTATCTTTGTTTGAAAACTGTCCCAATACAATCAGTGGTGGATTTTACCTAGGGGATGCGGGGCTTCAGCCCCCCCAGTAAAATCATCCACTGTTCAGTGAGCCAGTGCAGTCTGTGAGTGCACTGGCTACACTGTGACTGTAGGTGGCTTCCCATTGTCACCCACAGGACAGGCAGCCCCAGGGGGAGGTGTATCCACCCCCTGAGACTGCCATTCCAGGCTGCGATTAGCAGAGATCATCTTCCAGTGGAAGCCATTGCTCTGCCTTTTGGGCAGCCCTACACATCTTCTCGAGGCTGCAGTCAATGCAGCCCCCAGATGCCAGTGTCATGCGCATGCACTGCACCATCACCGCTCATGCACCAATCTATTGCGCAGGCATCAGGAACCTGGCAGGCTAGACCAGCAGCAGCCCTCCCTCAGGTAAGATGAAAGAAGCCACTGCTGGATACATTGTAATAGCTACGTAATGATACTTCATTATTTTGCCACTTGTGACAAATATAGCAGTCTCACTATTATAAACTGCTGTTGTTTTATGGGAATACACAAACTCTGTGGCTTATTATAGCCTGCTAATTATCCCAGCACAGACACAAAACACTGCAATCTGATTTGAAAGATTGCTTATTATAAGATTATAAATGTGTATATCATTTTGCTACAACTAGCAGCTGAAATAAGTATAGTGTATTTTACGAGAAGTTAAAAAAATACTAGGGATGTGCGCCCCATGTTTTGGTTTTGAATCCGTATCTCCTTGGGTTTTGGATCTGGATTTGGTTTTGCCAAAACCGCCTCTTGCATGTTTTGGATCTGTATTTTTTTGTTTTTAATTTATAAAATTTGCTAAAATCACATAATTTGATTTTTTTTGTGCCTACAGTATTATTAACCTCAATGATATTAATTTCTACTCGTTTACAGTCAATTTTGACCACCTCACGGCTCACAATATTGTTTTCATCCAGTTTAGGCCCAAAATTTGCACCAAGCTAGCTGGCTGACTAAGCTAAGTGGCAGAAGTGGGCAGCACATACATGTGTTAGTTCAACTTCCAACATGGCACATTAGGAAACAACTGTTTTTATTATTCAAGAGGCCTGAGGGTTTTGGAGTATGCACAGTATGTAGTTGAAGGCAGGGACAGGAAGGGTTGATTGGTAGTAAATTTAATTAAATTTTTTGATTCAGAAGCAAATTTATGAGGGAGGAGGGGAGGCATTTACAAAAAATATTTTACTCATTCACATCTGTCCTTGCCCCAGAAGAATCCATGAGTGCTATGCATGCTGCTGCTTGGTGTGGATTTTCATTCCAAAAGGGGACCAATAAGTAGTACTATTAGTAGTTTTTTAAAACCACAGAAAATGTGGACAAGCCGAACAGAGCAAATGCAAGATTTAAGGTTTAAGTCTTACACTGCGTCTTTCTTGAGAATCCTTGAGTAGTATGCCTGCTGCTGCTGCTCCTGCTGGGAGTAGATTTTCATTCCAGAGGGGATGAAGATGTTGTGTCTTTCTTCTCAATGGACACAGATCTGAAGAGATGCAAAGAGCTGTTGGTATGCAAATTGTGAGCTCAAGTGGCACATGATGCAGTGGTGGCTTCTCCTTCAGTTTCTTCAGCAAGTGCAAAAAAACTAAACTTTCCCCAAAAAAAACACTTGTGATGCAGATGAGTCAACACAACCAAGTTTTTTTGTCTTGTGCCCAGGCATGACAATGGGCTTTTCCTTATCATGGGTAACAACTGTTTCATCCACTGTGCCTAATTAGCACAAACAAAATCCTCATAATCAACATCTTCATCATCAACATCCTTATTAGCATCAGCAACACAAATATCCTGCTTATCCTGGTGCACTTCCACAGAAGCATCCTCGATTTCTATGTCAGCATGTTCACTTGTGCTTACATCATCATAAGAGGTAGAACCACCAGTCATAAATAAAGGCCAAGGCCTTAGCCTTTCCTTGCCACTTCATGTGGAGAAACTGACATATTTCCAATTTTATGTCCTTCTGCAGCTTACTTTCCCTTTGATGTTTTCTTCTTTCCTACTGTAAAATATTGGTTCTTGATTTTAGATGCCCTGACTGAAGCCATGTATGCTCTTGGGCATCGGATTTAGTAGATGGTGTAGATGGACTAGTATCATCATGACTGGTGGCACTGGCAGCAGCTTCAGCACTAGTATGTGGTACCTGCTTTTTTCTCAAGTTTTAACTGATCGTTCTCCATATCAACAAACATGAATGAAGTGGGGTACAGCACACACACCAATTTTAAATATTACAGTGCATTATCAATAACCTACAGTGTCACAAGATTTTTATGAATAAGAAAAGAATAACACTCCGCTGCCACTTACATTGTCACAAGATTATTTATGAATAAGAATAACACACTGTGCTACCACTTAGTGTCACAAGATGAATTATTTATAAAAAAGAATAACACACTGCACTACCACTTAGTGTCATAAGATTAATTATTTATGAATAAGAATAACACACTGCACTAACAGTGTCACAAGATTATTTATAAAAAAGAATAACACACTGCACTACCACTTAGTGTCACAAGATTAATTATTTATGAATAAGAATAACACACTGTACTAACAGTGTCACAAGATTAATTATTTAAGAATAAGAATAACAAACTGCGCTAACACTTAGTGTCACAAGATTAATTATTTATGAACAATAATAACACACTGCACTACCACTTACAGTGTCACAATGTTTATTATGAATAAGAAAAACATATTGTGCTACGAGTTATAGTTGTAGAATACGTGTATGATAAACTGTGGTCTGGCCTGCAGTGTCACCAAACAATTATAGCGCAGCTAAGTTACTAATGCACACCCACCTTTTTTTTTTTTGTCGATTGATATTGATTATTTTTTTACACTGGGGAAGAGCACCCCTGAATGAGGCATCAGCCCCTTGATGAACAACAAAGACAGCACCCCTTTTTGATGGACAACAAAGTACCCCTGCCGAGTGCGGTCAGACCACCTGCAGAGCCACAAATACGTGGATGATAAACTGCGGCAGTGTCACCGAACAATAATAGCGCAGCTAAGTTGCTAATGCACACACACTCAAAAAAAGGTGCTTTTATTTTTTTTTAACTCGGGAAGAGCACCCCTAATTGACAGAGCACCCCCCTTGGACAACACAGCACCCCTTTATGGACTACAGCCCTAGCCTGATGGACAGGACAAAAACACAGCAGCAGCCACATTTAACTGACAGGACAAGTGACACAGCAGCTGCAGCACCCACTGTAGGAAGTACCCCTTGATATACTGCAGCCTAAGTGCCTTTATGGACAACACAGCAGCAGCCTTCAAGCCAAGACCCCGACTGGACACACACACTGAGTGACTGACAGTGACTGACTATGTCTGCTAGCTTCTCTCTCTAAAGCCAAAGTGAAAATGGCACCGATTGCGGGGACCTTTATATAATCCAAAACCTGTGAGAATCGAACAGCAGGAGGATGACATTTTGCCTCATTTTGAGATCTGAGTCACACGCATAACCTTGGGCCTTATTCGGTTCTCACCTTGGATTTGGAAGTTCGGGTGGGTCCAGTTCTCAGAGAACCGGACCTGCTTATCTCTAAAAAATACTATATTTTATTTCTGTCAAATTTCTTTCTTGATATCTATATCAATTATCACTGTGGTATTATAGAATCTGGTACAATTGGGATGTAGTCAGCATTCTGGCGTGCAGGATACCGATGGTCTAAATACCGGCACCAGAATCCTAACAGCGTCAGGATCCAGGCTCCAGTTTCCCATCCAATGGCATCCTGAAGGTAAGTATTGGGGGTTAGTGGAGGGTTAGGTTTATGGTAATGGGTTAGTGGTAGGCACTAGGATGAGGGTTAGGGTTAGGAACTAAGGGGGGAGGCATAGGTTTTGAGTGTGGGGAGTGGGAAGTTAGGTTTAGGCACTAGGGGGGGAGGTTAGGTTTAGGCACCGGGGAGGGAGTGTAAGGGTAGGGGTTAGGATTAATGATAGTATACTTACCTACTGCTGTCAGGATTTTCACTGCTGGGATGCCGCTGTCAGTGTTCAGACCAGCAGCAACCTGACCGCTGGGAACTCATACCCAACCAGGTACAACCAACACATCCTAAATCCTATGAAGTCTCTTAATACCTTTTTTACCCTAAAATCCAAGGTCTGACCCAGTATTTGGAACATGGTTCCAAACCGGGACAGACCCAGGAAAGATCCCATTCAGACCATGGTGTCTGTGTTGGCACTGTTCACACTGCACACAGGTGCAGTGGAACTGTTCTACTGGCACTTGGAGATGATACCTTCTCCAAGCACCAGGAAATCCTGAAGTCCACATGCTTTTAAACAGGACCTGGGATACCTGTTACACTGCAGGGCTACATGGGTCATTCCTGTGTTAAACCCTGCAAGCTACCTTGGTTAATCCAGCAATAACCCTGGTTTTAGTTGTGATGTAAAAGGGGTAGACCCATTCTACTCAAAGGTACAAATACACATAGTACTGATAATATAGCCAACTAGTTTTTATTATTGCACAAAAAGAAGTAAATTTTTGCAGTGAATAGAGGTTTTTAGCATAATCTTGGCCAAGGTTATGGGCCTACTCACCATATCCAGGTGACCTCTGTAGGGTAGGTCCCTAACATACTATGATTCAAATCCAGAGTGCAGGACACCCCCAAACTAGCCCAGCTAAGTCACCCCAGGGCACCGCCATAGTAAGAAAAGTGCAGTGTGAAAGAGATAGTTAGGAGCAGCTACTGCTGCATATAAAGAATGAAAATAAAAAGTGAGGTACATGTATAATAAACAAACAGTGAAGGGTTAAAATGTGTTATAAAAGAAAAATGTGTTATAATGTGGTGCCCTGAAACAGATCAACAAAGGTAAACCAGGGGGACCCACGCCCCAAAAATGAACAAAAGTTGCACTACAGTATATAAAATTTGTAGGACTTACCTAGAATTGTGCCTCTGACTGGTGTGCATATTACTAAAAAAAAAAAAAAACATCCGCATGTACAATATACAATCCTGCATATGCAAATGTACATATCATGATATCATACACATATAGCGATCATAATACATAAAAAATCAAGATCATCTTTTTTTTAAAAATACAAACTGACAAACAGACATCTCATCACGCTATTTTCTACCCTAATAATCAAATAGACGGGAGCTTAGGGTATAATGCACCAAAAAATAAACCAACATCTTGAACACAGGAAGAGGATGTTATTTCTTCATAATAGAATAACCATTAACATTAGAAAAAACCTTAAAAAATATACAAAGAAACCTATCAAAATACATCCACTGTACTCTCAAAAGCCACAAGTTCCCATGACTTATATTGGTCTGATAACAACAGACCCCAATCTTTCAGATAGGATATATCAATCCTACAAAAAACATATATATATATATATATATATACATATATATATATATATAAATATATATATTCAAAGAAATATATCCAATCAGGAAGGATGCACTCTCCTTTAAAAGCGATGAAACAATTTATTCTTATTACAAAACATCATGTTGGTCACAGAGAATTTGCAATGTGGTCGACGTTTCGGTTCCCAGATGAAGCTTTCTCAAGACTTTTTCAAATAGTGGACATCATAGACATCATATCAAATAGTAGACATCAATATGAAATTACAAAAATCTCTATATACTTAGTATGATAGCCCCAATTAGTATAGGGCTCCGAATGTGTCCACACTCCTAGAGGATCATCAGATCAACATATAAAGCCCACTGGCGGTATATGGCTAGTATGTAGTCATCAATATCTTACTAGTAGACAATAGACGTTAGGGCCAAAATATGGATAGCCAGGTAGGGTGTGGAGTGGGCTCGTGTACTGCCGGCGTCATGCTGCAGACGCCGGCGTCAATGCAACAAAGGAGACAGTTCTCAGGCAGATTCTGTACGTTTTGGAGTTTAAGCAGCAAATTACTTGTATCCTTTAAGAATGTCGTTTGTGACTGAATAACTGGTTGCAGGAAATAGTCCAGATATTTTGCAATAACATTGAACAGCGATCCTCATGCTGATATTATAGGGCGTCCAGGGGGGCACTCCAGGCTTTTTTGCACTTTAGGCAAAGTGTAGATCAGGGGTATGATTGGATCTGTTACTCTAAGTGCATCTTTAGTGGTTAAATCTATGATTCCACTATCTACAGCTGTAGACAGAATTTCATCTATTTCTCTCTTATAATATGCAGTGGGATCATTACTTAGTTTCACATAAACCTTCTGATCCTCTAATTGCCTCATAATTTCAGCTTTGTATTTTTCATACAATTGAATTTTGCAGACGTTGGGTGGCAATCTTGAATAAGTGCTCGCTAGACCTCATCCTACTAGTTATAGAAGAATCCTCCAGAATTCTTGAAGAGACAAAAGAAAAAATAGAAGAACTATTACAATCAACTAAACAAATTTTTATTTTATTAAAATAAGTTACATTAATAATTAACTTTATTATTTTGAATATCTTAAGAGAAATCATGCTTTTATGCTATTTATCTGTAAATAACAATGACAATTTGTCTGATACAATCCTGGTGTGTCAAAATCACAAATGTGTAAGGTGCGTACACACGGTATGATTCAAATGCATGATATGAACGATAACGATATCGATCATATCATTATCGTTCATATTGTGCATTTTTCGCTGCCTCCAACCCACTAACAACCTATGATATGTGGGCACATATGGACGTTAAAGATATCTTCCATCGACCGTGCATGCAGGCCAACCTTGTCAATATCGACCAAGTTACTATAGGGACCCATTTTCGTTGATCGCGGGTCACTGACCATTGTTGGTGGGTTAGTGGTGTGCTGGATGATTGATATCGATCATCCAGAACACCCGGGAGATCGTTCAGCGAGTAGAGTTGCTGACATATCATGTCTTGAATGACCTCATATGGGGCCTGAGACAGAGATGGATGCGGTACGGGATATTTCTGTGTCTTCAGTAGCTACAGAAATGAGAATTTATACTAATGTAGTGTTTCTTTTGTATAAACACACTGCTTCTCAGATTCTGAAGTTGCAGCATCGGATCCACATTGTGACCATTGGGTGGACCATTGGACAACTAAGCAACCCTAAGTTTGCTCAGAATGCAAACTACACCTAAGTTGCTGGGGACAGAGAATAGGCATCTGGGGACACAGACTCTGACTTTTGCATGTCCCCAAAACAGAGGTGACCCTCCTCAATTTTCAAAGCCACTCCCCATCTCTGCCCCCAAATGCCTGCAACATATCAATCAGGCTATGGCTAACTCCTCTCTGTGACTGGTGCTCTGCAACTGAAGCTACATCACCATTGCCAAGTACGAGGAAATGGCTTAAAATGAGAATCATTAGAGAGGTTGCAAAGAAAATTAACTACATATGTCCTGGAGAGGTTGGAGAATTGATTTAATGCCACGAATAGGCATTTGTTGTAATCTGTTTTTTTGTTGACAAGAACATTATTCATGATGACATTTTGCTGGCTGGATACCATGTTTTTATAAAGTACTGTACTAAAGACAAATGGTTGCTACCAGAGATAGCAAATCTAACATTTTCTAGCTCATAGCAATATTTATATGTATATAAATCATGTTATTAAGGGCCTGATTCTGAGTCACATGCTGAGGCAAACGATTTAGCATCTTTTGCTGTATCAGCCCTTCTCATTGGTGCACAAGCATGTGCCGGAATGAGCAAGGACTGAAACGCCCATTTTGAGCATCTATAGATATTGTAATTGTTAGGATGCTCTGTATTGTTAGGATGCTCTGGACAGTGCCCTACTTACCGGAGCTGGAGGCATGACATTATGACATAATGGATTTAGGGTTTGTGGTTGGCACATGGTGGCATAGAGCCCTGTTACCACCTGTTTCAGTCCCACTCACAAACACTTGAGCGCTCGCAAGCGGGTCGATGGTGGGCTCTGCACACGCACAGCAGCCACACTGTGCGTGCGCAAGCCCCAGAGCGAGAGAGAAATTCTCTTGCTCTGTGGCTCACTACAAAAGGGGCGGCTGTCGATGTTGATTGACAGCTCGCCCATTTTGTAGGCGTGGCGGGGGGGTGGCTTTACAAACAGAGGCGTTCCCAAGCGAGTGCCTGTCATTTGTGGGCTGCCCCACTGACATCACCAGTGATGTCAGTGGGAGAGCTTCCAGCTCTATTAGAGCCAGAAGCTCTCTGGGGCTTGCAGCCACGAGACCCTACCACAAGGGTCTCGTCGCAAGCCCTGATGGTCATGATGGTCTTGACCATCACGACCATCATCCTGGCCACTTGCATTAGCTGTGGGTGGCCACACAAAAAAAAAAAAGGGGTTATTCAGAGTGAGCGCTCTTTCAGAGCGTCCGTCTCTGAATCAGGCGCTGAGTGTAATGCATGCACCATTCAGTTTTTTAGGAATATTTGTGAAAGCACAGTCCCTAAAATCACTGAACTCTGTAAGCATCAGCATTGCCTGCAATTCAGAATCAGCATTCTATCTCCAGACACAACTTCAAGAGTTAAAAAGAAAACTCATGAAAACTTTTGCTTAACTTTAAAGACAGGGCTTCTGATTTAATTAGTTGAACATCAGTGATTCTAGACAACATACAGTTTCTGTCTTTTAACTATGTTGTGTTTTATTTACTAGTATTTGCTTGTATATAAAAAAGGTTTATGAATAATATTTTCTTGCCATTTGGGAGTAGGGAAATGTCACTGCTCATCTTAATCTACTTAATTAGGTTTGACTTTTTTAACTGGCTGCTTCAAATAGTTTTGTTCATTGACCTCAAAAAACAAAGTTTAGAACATATGATTTATCTTCAAATTGATGACATAACATTTAAAGATGCTTG
The DNA here is from genome assembly GCA_031769625.1 of Taudactylus pleione. Lineage (NCBI taxonomy): Eukaryota > Metazoa > Chordata > Amphibia > Anura > Myobatrachidae > Taudactylus > Taudactylus pleione. The sequence goes on from JAUIMM010000258.1 coordinate 7,758,262, forward strand.
CGTTGTTGTAATCTATATTTTAACAAAATTTTAACCATTTATAAAATTTACAAAACTTTCCATAAAACTACACATTATACTCATTGCCAGTTTTAGACATTCTAAGAACCTACTTTAAGCCAGAGGTTCCCAAACGCTGTCCTCAAGGCTCCCCAGTTCAGGTTTTAGAGATATCCATGATTGAGCACAGGTGACTAAATTAGTACCTCGGTCAATTTGATTTAACCATCTGTGCTTAACCATGGATATCTCTAAAACCTGAACTGTTGGGAAGCCTTGAGGATCGCATTTGGGAATCCCTAACGCAGGCTAAAAAAACAAAATGGGGGCCCTTATACAGTGAATGTTGGACATGCTGTTGCAGATCCTCCAACATGACCACTTCCATCAAATACAAAATGCTCTGCTCCTGGACTTCCCACTTAATTTATGATTGCAGCCACCTGTGTTGAACTGAATAATTGATGAGAAGGGAGTTTTAGTACAGATTACTGCAATCATAAATTAAGTGTGAAGCCTAGGAGCTGAGAATTTTGTACCTGGTGGAAGGGGTCATGTTGGAGGCTATGAGCTTGCTGCAATTATACTGTACTCATTGAGTGCCATATTGCCCAGTGAAATTGTCAGCTGCATTGCACATAACAAATGGACAGTTAAGCTGGCCACACATCTAAAGATTATCTGTCCAACCAGCCAACTAGCTGATTGGTTAGAATTATAATCTGGTAACGTATGGGAGTAAATGACGATCAGCAATTTGCTCCTCTATGCCAGAAAACAGATTAAAATAATTGTTTAGATAAGTTTGTTAAATGTTGGATCTAAACAATTTGTTCACACAACAGTTTTTGTCCATTTTCCGGTGTTTGGGAGCAAATTGCTGATTGTCATTTGCTTTCATACCTTATCAGATTTTCATTCCAACCAATCAACTAGTTGGCTGGTTGGACAGATAATCTTTAGATGTGTGGCCAGCTATACAGAATATTATACAAACTCTGCTCCTGCCCATGACTGCAGTTCTCCCTTCTTGTTTCATGGGATGTGCCTTGCCATATATTCTCTGAACCAGAGTGGATTCCAATTGTCTGTGCATCAACATCTTATGTTCAGAATAAAAAGTTAAACCATATTTTATTTCTTAAAATTGAGGCTTAAATTCTGCTATATAAGCACATATCCAATGTATACTATTTATGCAATGTCTAGCCATATTTGGGAGTACAGCAACTAGAAACCTGTTTACATTAAGGCTGAAAGAATAAGACCTATTATAATACTGCTTTTATACCTAAATTTCGGGTCTGACCCGGAGGTCGGAAAAGGGTTCCAAACCGGTTCAGACCCGGAATTTAGCCAGCACGAACCCAAGATATTCCTGAGTCGGCGCCGTTCACACCAGAGCCAGGTCACCTGGCTCTTCCGGCATGGAAGTGGATGCTTTGAGATGACATCATCTCCAAGTGCCACTGAAGCCGGCCAATTGGCCAGCATGCGGCACACTCCAGGTGATTGCGACCCGGATCATGCTGCTTACACTGCAGGGTTTCACGGGTCATTCCCATGTTAAACTCTGCAAGTTACCTGGGTTGGATTGCCGGGTCACTCGACATGGGAATCCAACTCTGTCCCTTTTTACACCAAGGAGCTACCCAGATTAACCCTGCAATAACCCGGGTTTTAGCTCTGGTGTAAAAGGGGTATAAATCAGACCTGTGATGTCCCAATAAGAACAAGTGCAGTGCAATTGTGAACATTTGCAATACCTAAGTGACATTTACTGCATTCAGCTACACATAATCATTAGATTAGTTACAAAAATGTTGTGGGGGGAAAATTACAAATGTCACTGGCAATAAACTCCCCATTGTTTAAAAAATTCTGATTACAATAAAGGAGCAGTTTTCTACAGCAAGGCAAATAGCTTCAAGTGTGTTTCAGTTGTGAAGAGATTAACTAAATGAAAATGATACTGTAGTATATAATAAATTAATCTGAAAAAAAACATCTTGAAAAGACATTTGCTGTTGCATATAATTACTTTCAATGTGCATTCATTAAAATATTTACTGAGAGAATGATTCATAATTTAGTAAAGTGGTAAAGTCCAGTAGTTATCTCCCTGTATCTGAAATCAAACAAGGCACATCTGACGAGAGGCTGTCACTCTACAGGACTTCTCTCATTTAGGTTGCTATTTGATGCTCCAGAAATCTTTCTGGCAATTTTAAGTGTGTCAATCACAAAGCACAATCTTACAGCATACTGAGCAGGATTATTGATATCCAAGCACTTTGCAGTATTAAAAGTGTCACAAAGGCTGGGAGCGACTTGTTATGCACTGTGTGCAATTATCCAGTCCTAATGAGTGTGTGATGGTACTACGGGTCAGAAAGATATCGAAAATGAAGGGAAATAGACGTTTCTGTGATTACATTATAAACCAATACACTTGGTATTCATCATTCGTTTTCCACATTCTGTCTCATTACAGTCGTTAATTTCTTTGCTATTCATCTATGTTTTTGTTGACCTTTCCTTCCTATCTTTTTTTTAGTTTTATTACTCTAATCATTTAAATCTAACATCTTTTAAGTGATCCTCATCTCTAAAGCACATTTAGAAATTGTTCCCACATTGATGGCCTGGTGCAATATTCGATGGTGTGACTGACGTGCAACTTATTGTGCATTTCAATGCACAAAGTGGAAGATTAGCACTGGAAATGGTGGATGTCTCTGTAGGAATCCTATCGCCTGTGGCATTAGCATAAAGATGCAGTTGCACTGCATAAAAAGTCATAGACGCTGCTGTACTAGTGTTCACCTCTGAATCAGGCCATGAGTGAACCAATATGTATATTCACCTTTGTTTCTCTACAGCTGAATTCCTCCCATTTTTATATGCTTGGTTTCATACCCACCATCATTATCAGTGCACCTGTCAGGCCCAAAATTAGGGTGGTGCAACATGTGCCATGGCACAGGGCACCACAGAGCAAGGGGCGCTGTTTGGCCCTGTCAATTTTCTGTGTATAATCATTCTCACTTGTAGGTTTCTCTTCTTTTATCCCTGGTATCTACTAGCCACCTCTATCTCCTCCCTGGCCGACTCCCCCTCCATCTGGTCATCTCCCCAAGCACCTTCAGTCACATCCTCTTTTATTTAACACACATAGCTATCTGCCACACAAGTTCTGATGGCAGCCCTGAACACAGCCACCGATTCCTCACCCAGGTGTTACCAGCACACCACGAGTACCAGGCGCAGGGTACATACATGGATCTTCCTGATATTTGCTGCGTATACATTATAAGTAGCACTCTTGTAATACCCCAATGGGAAAAATACAGATGGTGTGGTGCAGGTGTAACTGGTGGCAATTCCTAATTCAGACACACCCACAGAGAGGCAAGGGTTCCCCAATCAGACACAGACAATGGGAGACAAAATTCATGCAAAAGCTATACAGATTTATTTTTAGAAGCCCACAATTACTGAAATGGGTAACTGTTATAGAATGATAGGTTTGGTACAATATACACACACTAAATCACAAATTACAATAACAAACTTACTGTTTTCTAACTGACTATTCCTATCCTAAATTAGCAATGTTCTTTTCAAATTAATAGATGTCCCAATAACCTAAGACAAATGACATGTCCTTTATAACCCAGGTTACGGGTAACTCCTTGTGCACATGTTGGGGCCCTTAAAGCGTACTTACAACTGAATGGCAAGAAGCAATGTTTCAGTGCTGATATATAAATTAGGAGCAGTGTCTCTATATCACACATATAAGTTGTGTGTAATAATGGATTCCTCTCACCAAATCTGAGGACCAAAATTAGGATGCGACTTTCTCTTCAAAAGGTAGCCACAGTGAACAATTGGACAGGACTCTCAGCATGGCTTACTATGTGGCACTATAAGTCCCAGCCACTCTTCTATTTTTTTTCTCTGTCTCTGTTACTACAGCTGTTTATCACTCTGAAATGGTGTCCCCTCAGCTCTCCTCTCTCCACAGCTCCAACTGTCACTGACCTGACACTGGTCATGTGACCTGCTGCTCCTGTCCTCTTCAGCAGATGCAGAGACCGCTGGGATATGTCTGCCAATGTAATGCCAAGTCAGATGTAATAACTCACATAGTGGGGTATTACACTCTTTCCATACCTTTAGTCAGTGACCTACACTGCTGGCTCCAGGCTTGTGCATGGCTGTTCAGATGGGCAAATCCTGCTGCAGCTGTAGCTTGACCAGTGCTCTCCCACATCTAGAGTTGGTGAGTTATACTGCTAAATTATTATCTATCCTCACACTGTATTTGGTAGTGGCACCTAGATTACAGTGATACAAAGGAATCTTACCTCTTCATCATCATATGGGACGAATCAGATATGTCATGGCCCTAACCCATGAGGTCATGCACCTTTTTTGGGTCCAAATCTATGTTCCTTTTTGAAAAATGGAGGGCACCAATGCTCTTTCTGGCCTAGGGCACCAAAAAGTCATTGCAGCTCATGCACCTGCTTTATGCAAAAGATCCATCTGACAACAGGCATAAGAAACACGAATACAGAACTCTGTATAGAATGCAGTCCCCTTGACATGCCCTCTCTAACTTTAGCCTTTAGGGAAAAAAAAACATTACAGCCCAATAACATCTACTCAGCACCAAGTGGAGGGGAGCCTAAGATATGTACAACTCTGCATCACCAATAGTTGTATACACTTGAATCTGTGTGCGCTGTAAAAACATGCAAATAGACTTGCATTCAACTCTGCATTAATCCCTTAATGTAAATTACAGAGCACCTTAATCTTGCATTGATGCTCATGAATGGTCCACCAAATACCCATGATGTTGCATGCCTAATCTTCACTCTGAGAGATACATCTGTTAATGTAAACTGTATGATATGTAGGTGTAGAAATCTTGTGGCGTATACTGTGCAAAAATATAAATGTCACACCAAAGTCTAGCTTCCTATCACTTTTAGGTATGAATATAATGTTTCAGTTTTTCTGTTGAACTACTGCTAAATTTATGGCTGTCATTAATAATGGAGGCAATGAAACATTACTAAATTATTATATAGACCAGACATGAATACTGCCAGAGCTAAGCTGGTGCAAAACTCCTATGCTTTACAAAATGAAATCTATTCTTTCTGCACTGGTCCACATAGCAAGACACACCAATGCATCTACTTTGTACTTATCCAGGAGCATGCTAACTGTGCACAACTGTAATCTTGCTCATTTTCCCACAAGATTGTAAAAATGTAGGTACACTTGCACATTTCGGGCAGATGGACAAAGATGTACTGTGTATTGGGTGTTTTGTGCTTCATAAATGTCCTCCAGTACATGGAGATTCTATCAATAGACTCAAAATAACTGTGACATAGTTGCAGTATTATGTTTACAGAAAATGAGTACTCAAAGATATGTAAAGTATGTAATTATTGATCAGGGCAGTAGCCATTAATGGGTTATAATGTGTGTGTCACAAATTACACTCACACAAGTACTGTACAGCTGCACAGTTCACAATGTCTGTATTCCCAAACATCATCTTGTGTGGTCCTCCCAAACTCTCCATGACTGTGCTGCTCCTATATAATATTAGTTTCTTGGATTCTGCTTTGCTATTGCTCATGGCACTTCAATATCATTGCCAGCCTGTGCACCCAGAGGCTCCACCAGTTTACTGGCTTCCCAATCTCTTGTCAAATGGCATTACTTTCCTTGAATTATATCACTGGACTCCAACCTACTTAAGGAGATCTGTCCTAGTCCACAGTGCTAGGTTATTGCAAATCATTCCTTGTGCCTACCCTCTTTTCTATGACTCAGACCTCATGATACCAGACCTCCGTTGTATTCCTTGACCACCCTCCTTGGAACTCCCTTGCCTATTTTTCCATCCTGGTATTTAGCCTTACCATGTACTGACCTCTGACTTCCCTGACTAAGACCTCTCTTCATCATGGAAATGTACCTATTTCCAGCTCTTGAAATTCTGTTCAAACTTAAACAGGTACTAATGCCTACATCTTGTGACAGTATGTATTGTAAGATTGTCCTTACAAAGAAACACTCTTGATAGCAGTTGTCCTTGTCAAATGGCTTTTTACTGATGAAAATGATATATCAGCACATTTACATCTAGCATGTGACTCCCTGACACTAAGCTAGACATTAGCAGCTCTCTATCACGTGGCCAACTAATTCAGCATCAGGAGCACCTTCCTCTTAAATTCCACAATGCTTTATGCTTCACCATACATACACCAATCAGATCCATGTGGAGCAGCTTTGTTTTAAATCTATCCAGCACGGAACAACATCTTTACCCAGGGAATTAATCCTGATCTTTATAGCAGAACAGGTCAAAAAACCCTCTTTGCCATATAACCTTCATCTTAGCTTCACCATGTTTAGTGAAGTGGACCCTTCAACTGAAAAATATTTAAATTTTTCCCCCCTCCCCCTCACTTAGCTTTGCCAACTTTGGTTGCCCTGTAACATTGACATTATTTTGGAGAGCCCCAGTTTTGATTTTCCTGTCAACTCTTTCTGTAATATGTTGAGGTGGGGATCAAGGATGAAAGGGCCTACAGAACCCTATCACTTCACAAGGGCCTGGTGCAATGTGCACAACATTTGCCCTTTTGGGTGGGCATTTGGTTAAACCTCTTGTCACCTGCATTATAGGAGCATATGGAGGCTCAGGCATCAGAACCCCTCTTTTGCTGTCCCTATGTCCCCTTTAAGTTTTGCTTTACCTTTTGAATCTGGGACTGTAGGAAGGGGTACCCAGGGAATGCTATAATTAGGTCTATGCATGGTCTTTGGCAGAATGTGCAAGCTTGGAAGTATTTCTTAAACACCATATGGATGCCTGGCCAGTAAAACCTCTGCAGTACCCAATTGAGAGTTTTCTCCTCAAAGAAACATGTTGTTATGATACCTGATGAACACCTGTACTGTCAAAACCTAACCAAAGTGCCCTTCACCAAAAACAACTCCCTTTCCCAGAACACATACTTGTTCATAGGAACTTGGCTGCCACCTGGAATTTGCACTTAAACTACTAACAGTGAAGGAAGCACAGGTATCAAAATATAGACATAGGAATGTGACACTCCAAGAACTCATATTGGGAACTACACATAGATTCTCAGGAGGTCTCCCTTCCAGGAATAAACCCAAGCCCTTACTGTTTAGTTTCCCACACTAGACAGAAGGTCTGTCTACAGCTAATTTATGTAGTACTACAAATAGCACTCCTAATGAGTGATTACCATATACTCTTCTGCAGTTAATGTCATGGTAAGCTAGTAACAAACAAGGTTTAATTTAACTATTTAAGCAGCTAACAAAAGGGTATACAGTTATATTTTCAGTACATTGGTAATATATACATTCTTAATGTTGGGCATACACGGACAGATAAAATGCCTGTCAGACTGACAGATATTTTATCTGGCAGCCTGTCAGCCCACAGATGTTGGCGGCATACACTGTGAGATATCTTACAGTGTATTAGTCCAGACATTTTCACTCCACCACCAGATGAAGAGATATTTCCCTGTTCTTTCCTTGGGAAGGAACACAGGAAATGTCTGTCTGTCTCTCGACTGTGGCTGGGCATACACTACCCGATGTGGCCATAACTTTAACTCACAAATATCAAATCGGATGGGCATGCTAGTTGATCTGGCATGCCCAACCAAGTGATATTTCACCCTCGGTCACCCACGCACGTGCTACAATTATTGGGGTGATCTGCGGATATTGGGCAGATCGCCCCGATAATTGTAGCGTGTATGCCCAGCTTCAGCAATAGTAATAAGTCCAGGATGATAATTCAATAAACATTAGAGTAATTGGAACACACAGTTATTTATTTATATATACAGTACAGCAAACTGCAGGATAAGACATTTCAAAACACATGGACTATGCCGAGTAGTATTTTAGCCAGGTGTACCTCAGATATAAATAATATGCAATAGAATGTATCCAGGATACTTAGCAGATGAAGAAACCAGCAATCCTTCTTAGGCAGCTTGCAAATAGCTAGATCCAGAGACCAGGCAAGATATGGAATCCTGTAGGGGACACAGCCAGAACAAAACAACACACACAGACCCAAGAGACAGCATCTGATTAAAACTGTTGGCAAACCAACACAGTCGACCAGGCAAATGCCCAGGCTGACCATCAATCATAACAGGTGACCAAGTCAGCAAACATTCTAACCATTCAGTCTAGACTTGACCAGCTAGGTACAGATATAACACATGTACCTGTGGCACCAAGAGCTATTTAACTCATTTCCCCTTCTATTCTAAAGTATGGCTCTCTTTCAGCCTTTCCCTCTCGTCTCTAGTAAAGTCTTGGAGTGTTACAGTCCTGGACATAGGAGACCATTCTTCCCCACTAGCTGGCCAGGTTTCTGCTTCCTCCTATAATTATCCAAGCATATGTCCTTCTTCACTTCTTTTGGTAGATGATGCTGGTCTGATTGCAGCCATAGCCTGGCACCCAGGCACCAGATCTTACTGCTTTATGATTTCTTCCTCCAGTTCCGGAATGTGAGCAACAGTATCATATAAGGTCAGACATCTGGCTGATAATTCAGTTGCCAGCATGTCTGGACTGATCCATTTTGAGTATAATCTCCCAGAACAGGGGAAAGTCTAGCCACAGAATAAGAGTATATGGCAACGTTGGTGCCATTGCCGCTATCATTTGCACCACTTGTCCCGTCATGGTTACATGAAGATAGATGCGGTCAGTGTCCCCGTGGACTCACCGGACCTTTACTGGTGGCAGCCAGTTCATCAGTCCTTCTGGAACCAGAGTACTAGACACCAGGGTGACTTCACTGTCCAAATCCATCAAAGCCACCACTGCCTGTTGCTCTATCTGAACTGGCACTCAGAATAGCAGTGAGATATCCAGGGATGTGGACATGGTCACACAGACAGGGAATGTGGGGCCCCATCACCCCACCAAACAATCCATCAATTTTTGCTGATTTGGACCATTCCTCTGAAAGTACTCCAGTTAGCCACACTTAAAGAATCCTTCTAGAAGTCACCCTCCACTGTGTGCCCACATTTTGTGCTGATTCTTTTCCAAATATCAGCCTGACAACCTTCTCTGCTCTCTGGGCCATATTTCCCAGGGTGTAATATCAGTCAAAGGCTACCGTAATTTCCTCAAATGACTGCCTATTGTTCTGCAGAAACCATGTTTGCAGCTCCTGCATTAGGTTCCACACACAATGGTAAATTGCCAGGATTTCCAGGATCCTGTCCTGCGGGTTTCATTTGGGCTCTAACCAACTCTGGGTTAACTTCACCAGATAAGCTAGATGAGCACGCGTTGTGGAACCTGGCCATAGGAATGCTGTGCTTCCCAGGCCCTGTCACCCCTACCCACGCCAGAATTGCAGCTTTCAACTGCCGGTTATTTGCCATCTGGGCTTCGGGCATATCCACATTGTGCTTCATCTGTAAAATAAGGAGTCAATTGTTCCAACCAATCCTTTACTGGCCATTTAAGCCAAATTACTGTCCTCTCAAAGGACAACAGAAATGCCTCAAAATTTTCTGATGGTGTCATCTTTTGCATCAAGGCAGGCCTGCATTCACCCAGTCGCAGCTGACTGAGCTCTGCCCAAAACAGTTTGTTGCTCTCTAGCTGGGCCTTAGCGACTGTTAATATCTGGGCTTGGTGAGCCTGTTGTGCCACAAGTAGATTAGTTAAGGCATAGAGGATTTTCTCCATCTTGCCATCTGAGCTGACTGAGTAACGAAATTGGGCCTGCCTTATCATGCAAGCCAGTATTTTGACATTAATACAGTCTGCCACTAAACAGGCACAATACACCAAAAAAAAAAAAAAACTTCTCAATTAAGAGGGTATAAACTGTCTTGCAAATTAATTTTTTGTTCACAATACACTCAGGAACAAACTTCCCTGATTTTCTTGTACCACATTGTGGGCTTGATTCAGCAAGGATTGCAACTGTGATTACGCATGCAACAGGATGATTGTTGCATTCTACACATGCATCACAGTGAGCAAACCAGCCACTGTGACAAGGTCCGCAATCACAGTGACTACGCAGACCCTTGGCAGAGTGATGGACAGGAAGTGCCTTTTGTGGGAGGTGACAGGGGGGTGGTTGACAAAACACAGGCATGCCAGGGCATTTGAACACCATTGCAGGGGCATGCATAAATTAGGCACTGCGATGCCATATGCAACTCGAGTGCATGCAATGAGGTTAGCAATTCCTGAGTAAGGTTTGACCTTGTGCAAGTGTGTGTGAGGCTCTGATTGTTATCGATGTTTCCGATGGTTTTGCAGTTTTGCTATACTTTATGGATGTGTTTAAGGTAAGGTGGGCATCCCTATGTAGTGGTGCAACAGCATAGCGATCGCAATGGATTAGAATATCATCACAGTGAGACTGCGTGCATAATTGTAGCCACGATCACAGTTGCAATCCATAGTGAATCAGGCCTTGTGTTTCAATACAGTCAAAAAATGTCATGTGGAACTACAATAACCAAAAATAATCAAAGCACCATCTCTTTCATTGGGCTTACACAGACCAACACAGACACATTTTCTAAAGCTGGGCATACACGCTACAATTGTAAAATTGTAGCGTGTGTGCAGATGACCGAGGGTTAGATATCGATCTGTCGGGCATGCCGAATCGACCAGTTTGCATGCGATATTTGTAAGTTAACATGTTGGCCACATCGGGCAGTGTATGCCCAGCCATGGCTGACAGACAGACATTTCCTGTGTTTCTTCCCATGGAAGGAACAGGGAAATGTCTCCTCCCCCGGGGGCGGAGCACAGATGTCGGGGCTAATACACCGTGAGATATCTCAGTGTATGCCGCGGACATCTGCGGCTGACAGACTGCCAGATAAAATGTCTATCGGTCTGACAGGCATTTTATCTGTCCGAGTATGCCCAGTATTAGCAGCCTGTTCTTAAGGCCCTCATACATCAGCAATCTGCAAAAACCACTATTGAACAATTTGAAGATTTATTGCCCGATCTTAGTATTTCCCAATCGAGCAATCTGCGCCCATACACTACAAATCTTTTTCAGTGATTTGCAGATCGATTGCAGAAAACACAGATCTGGCAATCTTGAAAGGCCCATCATTTTGCTAGAAACAGTCTGCAAATCTGCTGATCATGTCCATACACTAGCAATCTACAGCCCCAATCGATCTGTGAAATCCAACATGTTGGACAATCTGAGTAAACAATTCCAATCACTTTTTGGTTGCAATCTGTGATCTGTGAAGCCCATACTTTGCAGATTTTTATACACAATCGATTGCAAATTGCACGATTGCTGTAATCCATCTCTGATGTACAGTATGGGGCCTTTAGAAGTCTGTGCCACACCCAAAATTAACAACAATTAAACACATTTGGTGCTTTTCAGACACATAAAGACCTTTTTTCTCTGCTACAACAAATCTCAGAGACAGCTGAATTTGTTTGGAAATAATCACACTGTGTATACACCTTGTTTCTCTTCACAAATACAACATAAACTTTCTACATTTGCACCCAGCACAAATATTCCATATATGTAAATAAACTGATTTTCACAGGCTGGTTAACCTCACTCACCAACCCAACAAGACAGTGTCTGGTCTCTGCTAAGCGAATTGCTGCTAGCAGAAGGATCACACAAACTGACACCACTTTGTAAGATTGTCCTTACAAAGAAACTCTCTTGATAGCAGTTGTCCTTGTCAGATGGCTTTTTATTAATGAAAATGTTATATCAGCACATTTACATCTAGCATGTTGCTCCCTGACACTAAACTAAACATTAGCAGCTCTCTATCACCTGGCAACTAATTCAGCATCAGGATCACCTTCCCCTTGAATCCCACAATTCTTTATTCTTCACCATACATACACCAATCGGACCCATGTGGAGCAGCTGTGTTTTAAAGCTATCCAGCAACAACATCTTTACCCATGTAATGAGTCCTGTTCTTTATAGCAGAACAGGGAAAAGAACCCTCTTTGCCACAGTATGTATGTATGGACATCCCCAAACACCTGTTTTATTCTCAGTATCTGTTTATAGTCTCTACATGATGTCATAAATTTCATTTTCATGTCTAACTGCTTACTTAACCACATATATTATCTATAGGAACGTGCTCTGTATACATACCTGTTTTTCTTATACTATATAAATTGTGTAATAACCACATTGAATATATCTTGATTTTTATACTAAGTCAGGGGTAAATAATAATTTAATTTTAATCTGGGATATATTTATGTGGTTCCAAGAAGACCTAACAGAACTTTGTAGGCTCATATCTAGGATAGGATAACTACAATCCACAGAGAAGGAAGAAGGTGATTGCCCAGATACAAGAATAAACAAAGGCTGTTACTGTGAAAGTTTATTACCTTTTCTTATTCTCTTATGTGATGATTGACTGTGTACTTTTTTATATAATTTTTAATACTTATTTGTGTTTTCCTTAATAATATTGAATTGATGTCTCAAACACTGGACAATCTTTTCATCGTTATAAACCATGATGAAAGGACTGTCCAGGTCTTGAGAGGTTGGCTCATGGAATAAAGGTCCTGATTCAGAGCCGGACGCTCTGACCAGAGCGCTCGCTCTGAATCAGGGCCCACCTCCATTAATATGGAGCGTCCTCCTGGACGCTCGTATAGCTGTGGGTCACCACCCACAGCATATACGAGCATGCAACAAGATGGTCATGATGGTCTTGACCATCGCGACCATCGAAACTGCGAGCAAAAGCCTGCGGTTGGGTTTTTCAACCGCAAGGCCAGGAGTGATTTTGGCTCTATCAGAGCCAAAATCACTCCCACTAGTGATGTCAGTGGGGCCGGCTTCAGATGGTAGGCGTTCCCTTGGGAACGCCTCCGTCTGGCAGGCACGCCCCCGGCACGCCCACCAAAGGGGGCCTGCTGTCAGTCACCATCGACAGCACGCCCCCTTTGATGAGACACTCCGAGCGAAGGAAAGTCCTTCGCACGTCGGGTCTCGCGCATGCGCATGACGGAGCTCCCTCTGTCATGCGCATGCGCAGTGGGGACCATCGACCCACTCGCGAGTGGGTCTGAATGAGGGCCAAAGCACCTTATATGTATTTGAAAGTCTGTGGGTGTGCTGCCTGGCACCTCTACTGGGATACCTGTTGGATATATATAGTTTCCAAAAAGTGGGAGGCACTCAGATTCCAGTCAGGAATACTCCTTAATCTGATGTTTCAGAAATGTATTATTTATTTTCTCAAGGAACAATAAATTTCAGAAATGTTGGAATAAGGAGTAGTCCTGACTGAAATCTATTAAAACACTAGAGTGTCTCACTCATTTTGGACACTTTGTGTGTGCAGTCCTGGCTGCATGGGTGAGCACCGGGGTGCCGGTCTAATCTACACCAAAAAATATATATATAGTGATACCCAGAGTCCGATGCTCCCCAATTGTAACAAGTGAACCTGCTCCGATATCATCACACCTTGGTATGTAGTAGAGATGAGTGCAGAACACAGTGTTTTGGTTCTAAATCATCATCATGTTTTGGTTTTGTTAAACTGCTCTCAATTGTTTTGGTATTGGATTTCTTTAAAATATATAAAATAATGTATTTTGGACCTTTTTTGTTTCTACAGTATTATTAACATCAATAACATTAATTTTCAATCAATGTTGACCACATCACAGCTCGCAATATTAGTTTCACCAATATTATCCAAAGACTGCGACAAGCTGGCTGGCTATAGAGCAGTAGCAGAAACACATGGCTGTTTTAAATAATAGAGCACATCTATGAAAACATAGTGGCGCAGCAGTGGCTGACAGGATGGCAGTTTAATAAACTATGACCCTTTAGAATATTTTCATTAGTCAAGAAGCTCTGTAATAGCCTAAAAGTCTAGTAGAAAATATAATATATTACCAACACAATTCTCCAAACAGCAAATTTGCAGCCTTAGGCTAGTACAGATGATTGTTGCTGTTGTAACATCTAGTAGAAAAGTAGATCATGCTCAAACTGCAAACAGCAAATCACAGGTCTGAGGCCAGTACATTACCTAGTCAGTGATATCAAAAGCATTAAAATTGAATTCCAGAGTTTCATTCTTTGGTTGTATAGAAACCAGCATGCAGAACCCAGGAACTAGTTTTATAGAAAGGTACAATAGTCTCCCGAAGCACTCTGTTCAAAACAGCATGTTACTGGATATGGTGTTTTGATTGTCATTACACCCAGTACTATAGTACTGAAAGGTATCATGGCAATAATCTTTTAAATCAAAAGAAAATGAACAGCCCATTCCAGGGCTTTAACAAAGGGTGTGCAACTGGTACTGTCATCCAGGGTTCAAAACCAATGGGGAGCATGGTTGCTGCCTTCACAGCACCTATTTCCAGCTTGCAGAGTGTCTGTAGACCCATACTAGAGCCTGTTAAGAAGGAAACCTCAAAGCAGCATTCTATTTTCTCTACTGTATTGTGACTGAACTAAACCCCTAGGATGTGTTCAAGTATACTGTAACTAATGTTGTTAAAGATAGTAGTTGGAGTAAGGTTACTAAGTTGTTGAACAAATTATTACGGTAAAGGTAATAATTAACTTGGCTACTCAGGTGTTATATCATTTTTAAATAAATGAATAAAAGTTGGGTTATTAGCTGTGTCTATTGATACTAACTAGTTACCCTTGCCCTGGTCAACATGAAAGTATTATCTGTGCCCTTATTTAGAATAAACTGTATATTTCAAAATTAATTTTATTACAGAACATTTACTATGTGTAGGCTATTTGGGACTATCCATTGACCCTTATCCTCAGAAATAAACTGGTATAAACAAATTACCTCACTGGTGTCCTGGTGTTCATTTAATGGGAGAAATGGTTAAGGGGACCAGGCTATGCCACTAACATCAAGGGTTTTACCAAGCCAACCCCTGGTGGAATATTATTGTATTACTGAAGGCTTGGGTGGTGGCACTGCCTGAAGTAGCATACAGTGAATTATCATCAACCCCTACACAGGTAAAGCGATGTTACAAATAGATCATTGGTCAGATGTAATAATGGTAAAGTTGCTTTGTTAGTAAGAAGACACCCTAATCTTAGTTATATATCAATAGATTAGTAGAGCAATTAAGAAAGGATGGTATTGAACCATGTATGCATGTCATTTTACATCAAACTGTATAATATACTTCTTTATATTTGGTTAGAGAATATGAAAAAATAGTATTCAAACCCAGACAAAGTACACGTTCAACCTGTATATCAATTGTAACAGTTCATATTGTGCTAAAAAAAATTACAAGTACAAATATCCTCTAAATCAGTCAACACACTACACAGCTTATCAGATGTGTTCCTTCTTTTCATCACCTAATTTCACAGTACCTTCAAAAGTAGTAGGATTTCCATCACAGCATAACTTTTTCATTTCTGTTTACTGTATGTCAGAGCAATTAATAGATGTGTGGGAGTAAAAGTCAAAAGCAATCATTTAAGCCCAGTGGAGGTTTCTGCATGTGTCAAAATGTTCTCGTTACAGATATCTATACTGCATGACTTTCAAGCCCAGAGACTTGTTGTACAGTATTCAACCTGACCTAGTGAAGGAGCATTGGTTATGAAATTTCATTTTTCTGCAAAGATCACCCTTGTGGGGTTTTTTAGATGAAAATGTCTCAAAGAACACCTGTATATTGTACTGTTTTTAATATGTTTATACTCAAATAATTCATACAGAGTTGAAGTACTATTAATCTATGAATATAAATATGTTGGTACCTGATTTGAGCAAAGTGAAAGAGTTGACTTATTCAAATAACTTTTGAAAGGTTTCCTTAAGGACATTATTTTAATAATCAATTTTATTATTTATTTGGGAAATTTTTTTATATTGTACAAGCATACGCTGCAGAATTATAGAATAAGAAACAAACATAAGCAATTAAATCTGGTTAAAAAAATCAGAGAGTTAAGACAGCCCTGCTTATAAGCTCTAGGGAAAAAAGAAGTTTGAGATATAACACACATTGATGTAAACATCAACATTCATAAAACTCATCAACAGATGATAGATCAATATACTGTATCAGCACTAATGATATTTGGACTTGAGACATCCTAAGAGGAGATATCTCATGGCACCCCTTTTAATGTTGGTTGCCTGGTAGATACCATAAATTTAGCAAAATTAACAATGCCATAAGTTAAGCAAAAATGTAAGTATTCTCATATAGGGCAAGATGGATCAAGCTTTGCATTTTGGATGCGATGCATCCCACCAATGGTCGCATGAATACTGACAATTAGCAACCCTGTATGCATGAAGATTTAAGTAAAGGACAGCTCTCTCAATAAGAGCTGTACTTTGCGGTGTGTGGACTTCTGGGTTTATCCTTCTGCACAGCCATTGGCCAGCGCATGCACGAGCCATGGGGGACCCTGGGAGGGATCATATTGGATCCCATATGGGGAAAACTCTCTATAGATAATGTTGCTTAATGGAATCAAGTTTGATGCATACAGTGATTGCAAACAAACCTACAAAAACTGAATTTTCTGAAGTTCACTGCATTTTTCAGCATAGTGCATCATGACCATAGTCTCTTCCCATTACAAAGAATCCATGAGGTCCATGAAAGACTTATTTTCAGGTTTCACCAATAGAGACCATTGAATATCATATTAACTCAAAAAACACACAGTGTTCATTAAATAACTAATCTTCCATTTATTCCCTTTTCTTTATCTACCTGCACTTTGTGTTAAATATTTCATTACATATACATTGTATTTGGAAGACTGTGAAAACAGCAAATACTCCATGTACCTGCATCCCCACCAGAAGGACCTGCCAGAGCATCCAGACAGGTAAGTGCCGCTGACCTCGACCCTTCACAGCCCTGGTCGTGACAGTACCCCCTCCTTTATGAGTGAATTCAGGGCACTTCTTGGGTTTTCGGAAAGAAATTTAGCCACTAGACAGGATGCATTGACATCCTCACTCTTCACCCAACATCTCTTTCCAGTCCGTAACCCTTCCAAACCAGGAGAAACTGGAGTTGACCATAACGGACTCGAGAATCCAGAATTTGTTTTATCTCAAATTCCTCCCCTCTTTTGGTATGGACTTTCGGAGGTGATGGCAGAACTTGAAGGAATCAGTTAATGATCAAGGGTTTGAGCAAGGAGATATTGAAGGCATTTGGGATTTTGAGGTAAGTGGGTAGCTTCAATTTTTAGGCCACTGGGTTGATTATCTCTGTAATGGCAAAAGGCCCGCTGAAGCGAGGAGCAAATTTCATCGAGGGTTCTGAAGTCATAAGTTACGAGTAGAGAGCCAAATTTGATCCCCTATTTTCATGCTGGGAACAGACCTTCTTTTCTTGTCTGCCCCTAACTTGTAGCGACTGGATGTCTTCATTAAAGAGGAGTGGACTTGGGACCAGATTCCGGAAAATTGCCATAAAAAGGAATCAACTGCTGGGAAATCGAAGACTGGAAGACTTTGGAATCCAGGGACTCTGGGATGACGTCCGTAGACCACAAGAAATGGCATTTTTCCGGTGGAGGAATGATATGAACTGTAATCTGCCAATTCTGCCCAGGGTAAAGAATCTGCCCAATTATCCTGGGAAGAGGACATATAAATTCTTGAGAATGTCTCTAAGTACTAATTCACTCTCTCCGTGCACCAATTGGTTTGAGGGTGATAGGCCGTGGAGAACTTTAGCTTGACCTCTAGCATTGAACACAAGGTTCTCCAGAATCTGGCCATGAACTGGACCCCTCAGTCCAAAACAATTTTTTTTGGTAAGCCCATGCAGACAGAATATGTGAGAAATGAAGAGTTGAGGCAGGTCAGGAGTGGAGGGTAGTTTTTTGAGTGGTATATAGTACACCATCTTGGAAAAGCAGTCAATCACCACCCAGATGGTAGTGTACCCATTAGAGACAGGGAGGTCAGTTATGAAATCCATGGATAGATGATTCCAGGGATGGGTCAGTATGAGTAGCGGTTGAAGTTCACCAGCAGAAGCTTGACGGGTTGTCTTGTGTTGTGCATATTGGGTGCAAGAGGAAATAAATTCAGACATCTCGGACTTCATGGCAGGCCACCAATAGGACCATTGGAGAAATTCTAAGGTTTTGCAAACCCCCGTGTGACCGGTAAAGCAAGATTTATAGGCCCATGTTAACAGCTGCTTTCTGAGTTCAGGAACCACAAAGACTTTCCCCGGGGGAGGTTGAACGTTGATGGTGGCAAAAAATTTAGGTTCCAAAACTGGAGACACTGCAGATTCCTCTATAGTGTTCTTGGAGGAGAGGAATCCTGATAGGGCATCGGCTTTCAGGTTTTGTGATGCTGGGCAGAATATTAGAGAGAAATTAAACTGGATGAAAAAGATTGCCCACTGAGCCAAACGAGAACTGATGCAGTGGATGTTCTTTAAGAAGAGTAGGTTTCAATGGTCTGTGAAAACTGAGATGGGATGTTTAGCCCCTTCGAGTACATATCACCACTCCTCAAAAGCAAGTTTGACTGCTAGCAGTTCTTGTTTTCCTATGGGGTAATTTATTTCTGCTGGTAGGACAGTACTGGGACAGTATTGCTTCAACTGCCTTGGAGGCAGCGTCCACCTCCAAGAAGAAAGGTCTCTCAATGTCAGGTTGTCTCAGGATGGGAGCCAAGATAAATGCTTGTTTCAGCAAGCTGGAATGCTTATTCAGCTTCGGGGGGGCCATCGAGCGGAATTGCTCTTTTCTGAGTCATAGTGGATATGGGTGCCACTAGTGTAGAGAATCCCTTAATGAAACATCTGTAATAATTGGCGAATCCTAGAAACCTCTGGACTGCTTTCAAGGAAGTGGGACGGGACCAGTCAAGAATGGCTTGCACCTTCTTAGGATCCATTTCCAGCCCAGATCCGGATATTATGGGGGTATTCAATTAGGCTGCAAAAAGTTGGAATCGGCGATAATGTATTGCCAATGGCATCATTTTCGCCTATTTCAATTATCCCCGTATTCAATTTCAAAGACTTTTTGCAGGTTCGATAAGTCTTTGAAAAAAAACGTGGATAACTTTTCACCATGTTTTACATGGCGAAAACAAGTGC
This sequence comes from Taudactylus pleione, assembly GCA_031769625.1. Classification (NCBI taxonomy): domain Eukaryota; kingdom Metazoa; phylum Chordata; class Amphibia; order Anura; family Myobatrachidae; genus Taudactylus; species Taudactylus pleione. Next base: position 7,777,498 of record JAUIMM010000258.1, read on the forward strand.
AGAATTGGGGTTTAGGGGTGCAGGCTTGAAAAAAATACCCTGCACCCCTGGGAATCTCATTTAAAAATAAACTGTGTCAAAAAAAAGTAAAAAAAAAAATAGGGACATCCCAAAAAAATGAATAAAAAATTTGAAGTGAAAAAAAAGGGGAAACAGTGTTTAAAAATTGGAAATAGGTTCAGGGGTATTCTTTAAGTACAGTATGTGTCAGGTGTTTTCTAGAATAGGCTATTAGCGGCAGGTGCATTTTTTGCAGATTTTTTTAAAAATGACTTTAGGGACTTAAAAATATGCTAGTACCCATTTTCATGTGCCCCAAATTTGATGGGACCACTTAAAAAAAACAAAAAACCCTAAGTGCTCTTCTGCATCACTTCTTCAATGTCGGAAAAAAAATACCTTCCGCGGCTATTTAAAAACCTGACTTTCATATAACAATACATAATCAAACAAGATAATCACATATACCAGCTACAGTATTAATATCTGAGCATCATTATAGCTACATAAAGAATAACAGTCAAAATTGTTAAAAACTGGGACAAGATACAAAAGGGTGGGTAGGGGGATCGGGAGGCGATACAGATAATAAAAAAAAATAAAAGGGGGGGAAATAAGTTATATGTATAAGATTTATATACAGCTTTTGTAAAGTTTTTCTTTGTTATGAAAATCAATAAAACACTATTTGCACTAAAAACCTGACTTTCTTCTGCAGGCAAAAATGGGGGTACCCATAGTGATCCCCCATGTCTGGACATCTTTAGGGGGGTCCCAGGCACATTTCATAAAAATTCCCATTTTTTTTCATAGATCCCAATTTGCTGGGTCCCGTTTTCGCTCACTGTAAATTGAATACGAGGCTAAAGTGGGTACACGCCCTATACTTTGTCCCCAGAAAAGTTCCAATGAGGAGTGAGCCCCCATCTTTATTGGATACAAAGAAGCAGCCTGCATCGGCTGGGGAGGTAGAAGGTCTGATTAAGTCCTTTTGCAGGTTCTCCTGAATGTACTCAGACATGGCCTTGGTCTCTGGCAGGGACAAAGGGTAGGTGCAGCCACATGGTGGGGTTTTCCCTGGTAAAAAGTCAATGGGGCAGTCCTAGTCTCGGTGTGGTGGTAAGGAATCAGCCCCGGCTTTACTAAATACATCACTGAAAATATGATATGGACATGGAAGTTGCGAGTATTCTGCCAACTGAATCTTTTTGACAGGTCTGATACATGGTAGACAAGACTCATGATACACCTCCCCCAGGACAGAATTTACATAGTGTTCCAGTTGATCTTGGGATTGTGTTTACTCAACCAAGGATAGCCTAGGATAACCATTTGAGAGGCCTTGGGAATAACCAGAAAACAAATAAGCTCATTATGGATAGCCCCTATCCAGACTCGTACTGGTTGAGTCAATGAGGTCACAGTCCCATTAAGGATATGGCTGCCATCCACTGCGGATAAGTTTATGTTATGTTCAAGTGTAGTGATGGGAATTGAGAGCTCCATGATAAAGCTATCTGCTGTTCCTGAATCAAGGAGAGAAAGCACTAATTTAGATTTTCGCTCAAATTCCAGAGAGAGAGAAAGAAGGTACTCTTTTTTAGATGAAGACTGACACATAACTCCGAACCTGGTGTCCCCGATGCCAGTTAGGAGTGGGAGTTTCCCAAATGAATAGGGCAGGAGGCCACCAGGTGGCCAGACCCTCCGTAATAAAGGCAGAGATTGTCACGGCGACATCTTTGCCATTCTTCAGGAGATAAGCAAGCTCTATTGATCTGCATCAGCTCCTCATTGAATTGCTCAGGAACTGGAGTTTTAGGAAGGGTGGTCGGGCGGAACCTATAACGGTCTCCCTTAGTCTTCTCAGCTTGGCGTTCCCGGTGTCTAAGGTCCACTTTGTTACAAAGCGAGATGACTTCATTCAGTGAGGAAGGAAGATCTCTAGTGGTAAGATCGTCCTTTACTCAGTCAGAAAGGCCACTCCAGAATGCAGCGATCAAGGCTATCTCATTCCACTTCAGCTCTGAAGCCAATGTCTGGAACTGGACTACGTAATGACTCATGAGGTGGTTGCCTTGGTGTAGTCACAGAATCTTAGTGACAGCTGACGTCGTTCTTCCAAGATCATCAAAGATTCTCCTAAAGGAGGCCAGAAAGTCAGGATAATTGTTCACCAGAGGATCAGATCTTTCCCACAGTGGCGACACCCAGTCCAGGGAGGATCCAGAAAGGAGCGACATGATGTAAGCCACTTTAGCTTTGGGAAAGGGAAAGTTTGCTGGCTGAAGTGTGAAATGTATATCACACTGGTTGAGAAAACCCCGACATGACTTGGGGGTCCCATTGAACTTATTAGGTGTCAGCAGATGCAGATTAGATGGAGAAGTAGGAGCGGTAGGAGTGGGGACAACTGGTACGGGCTGTGGATTAGTAACATTTGGTAAATTCACCATGACCAGAGAAGCCTGAAGGTTATCCTGGCGACGAGACATCTCCTGAAGAAACTGGGCCAGTAGTTGCTGCATCAATCCAATCCCTCCATGTGGTTGGCAATGCCTTGGAGAAGGACTGTCTTAGGGTCCTGACCACTGGCCAAATCCATTTGGCCAGTGCAAACTGTCACACGAGGATTGAATTCTTGTGGAGACGAACCCGGGGTGGATTCAGGAGAGTTTATAGGAGCAGACTTTGATATTGAAAGGACGCTAGTCTGAGATGTGTTTTGCTAATGGATGGCCAGCTGATGAGGAATAGGTACTGATGATGAGATACACCCAGAGTGCACTATGGATACACACAACAGGTAACTGGGATGTCCGGGAGGGTCACAGACAGTCAGGATAGCTAAAGCAGGGCTCTCTCTGGGGGTGGTAGTAGGGAGTAGCACCACTGGTAAGCAGAGTGCCTGAGAGGCTGGAACCTGGAGCAATATATATGTGAGACTCAGCAGGAACAAGGAATAGCAAGGAGCTCAGAGAACGTGCACCCAGCTAGACTGGGAACAATGTTGCACTGGCAATGAAAGGACTGCAGATCAGCCCTTAAATACCTGGAGGAAGTGCAGGATTGGTTGCTAGGGGCTCCCAGGAATGCTATGACTGGATTGGCCGAAAGGAGTCACCTGACCACATCCGAGATGGCAGCGCCCATGTCATGCTGCAGTGCTGCCAAGGTGTACATGAGAATTACAGTAAACTGGGTACACATTAGATGATATTTTGAACCATTTGCCTGATTCCGACAAATCAAAACTTAAAATTGTTCAGTTGTCATGTGTGTACGCACTATGCACGCTCCTGTTGTGTTGTCCATCACATCTTGAGGGCACTCCTACATGCTGCTTAATCTGACAATTGTGCAGTGTGTACACACTACCGGACGACCAGGTGATATGTTAACATTATATAGTTAACGATTAAATGACCAAACAACCCAGGATATATTGTTTGGTCATTTGGAAGATTGCACAGTGTGTATACACTATATCGTTTGTCCGGGAGTTCAAGGAAAATTTGAATGACCATTGCATAATTTGCTGATTGTCTGATATGTACCCACCTTTACACCAGTTCTGCGGCTAATTAAAAGCAGGTGAAATGGAGACTTGAAAGTCTGCCAACTACAAAATCTGTAATATTCCTATCTGTCCCACATTAAAGAGATGATATGGCAAGGCTAATTAAATAAAATCCAATTACAGCTCACCTGTGTTACTGATACTAAACAACATTAGATAATACGAATATTTAAATGAGAAATACTTTTTCTCATGCAGCCATTATATTCTTGGACATACAGGCAGGAGCATAATACCCCTTTTCCACCTAAATTCCGGGTCTGACCCAGAGTTGGAACAAAGTTCCTATCCGGATCAGACCAGAGTGAAAGTGGTCGCTTGGAGATGACATCATCTCCAAGCGCCACTGAAGCCAGACCAATCAGCCGGCTAGCAGTGCACTCCAGGTCATCGTGACCCGGATTGCGCTGTTCTCACAGCAGGGTTTCATGGGCTACGCCCATGTTAAACCCTGCTGGTTACCTGGGTTGGATTACCGGGTCACTTGACCCGGCGATCCAACTCTCTCCCCTTTTACACCAGGGAGCTGCCCGGGTTAACCCTTCAATAACCCGGGTTTTAGCTCCGGTGTAAAAGGGGTATTAGAAACAAATATGTGCACAGCAGTTATAGGCCTTGCAGGGTGATGTATATATTTGATCTGTAATCTGTAAAATTTTGCAAGCGATTAAAAATTATTTAAAATCAGCATACAGGAATGTATTTGCATTATGCTTTAATAAAAGTATTAGAAATATGAGAGCTGGTGAAAATATTGCAGCTGTAACAAATTCTTATTTATATTGGTTGTTTCTCCCATGATAAGTAATCAAGCTTTGAGGTTGTAATTACTGTATTGAATCCTTTACTTACATATTTAAGTCTTATTTACACACTATGACAAAGTATAATATATTTTTATATAAGCATACCTATTAAATAATATAAACATTGAAATTACTCGATTAAGAAATAACTAAATACTAATTCTTGTCACATTATGGATAGCTTTTTGCTTTTTATTGCCTGTGTCTAATTATATGCTGCAAAGTATTTAACAGAAAACTATTCTGGAGCTAATTATTGTGCTAGTTTACCAAGTCATTTTGGTTTCTTATTTTAACAATTTAGCAAAGCTTCACAGTTCTGTGTTGTACTTTTTACCAAATTGTAATCTAGAATATTCCTATAGCCTTCAGAAAATCATCAAACAAATTTAGAGCTGATTATCAAATAAAATATTTTAATTTACAAAAATGTTAAAATATTATATAATTTTTTTACGTTAAAATGAAGTAAACTATCTGAGGCTGAGTATTTCCAGGCAGAATGATGCACATGAAATAACTGGAGTGACTGTATTTAACTAAATATGTCTACTATACTTGTTCTGTCCCCTGTATTATACCCATTTTCCACCAAAAAGCCGGGCCCGACCTGGGTTTTTGGACACTGTTCCAACCCAGGTCAGACAAAGGTGAGACCCCATTTTCACTGCACTTTCAATCTGGGTTATTCCCAGGTCACCTCATTCACACTGAACCCGGGTTTGTCCTGCTAAACTTGTGAGGTCATAAAAAGTGGGAGAAGATTGCTCCACAACCACCAATCAGCTCATTTTAGCCATGAACCAGGTCGGATAACCTGGGTTGCGCTGTTTACACAGTACCATTACCCGACCATCCTGGGAAAGACCCGGGTAGCTACCTGGGTTGGATTCCAGGGTCACTTGACCCAGATTATTTTCAGGGATCCTTTTCCACTGAGCTGCGACCTGGTTAGACTAGCAAAAACCAGGTTTATTGCAGCAGTGGAAACGGGGTATAAGGTTGCCATCATAGACGGGTAATGATTCTCTAAATGAGCAGATACAAACAGATAGTCAGATTGGTGTACATGCTTAGCAGATATGCACAGAGCTTGGACTACCTTTAAGTGAAGTTAGCTGGATGTTTAGTGCACCATAGTTTACTGATTGAACATAATCATGGTGCTCCTCAATGTCAGACATGGACTGAACATGTGGCTCTGAGCTATGCCATCACAGCAGAGTGCAGGGTTGCCTGATCATCCCTTCAATATGGAGCACATATGAATTACACAGGTTCTGTGGCTGATGAAAACTAGAGATTTGGGTTTTGAATTTGCAAAACCACCCTCAATTGTTTTGGTTTTGGATATGGATTAAAAAAAATGCTAAAGAGTTTTTAAAAACAGCTAAAATCATGTAATTTTTACAACTCGAAACCCAAAATTCAGATTTAAAACCCAAATTCCGAAACACTGGAAGATCAGAACTGTGACTTGGATCTATCCAGATCTCCTCAATAGATGACAGATCCGTGTGTCGAATCTGTCCAGATTCACAAAATTTGGGTGGATTCGGATTTCTGGAGAATCAAACCGCACATCTCTAATTAAAACCAAATAAAATGGAGACTTGAAGTCAGCCAGTCACAGAATCTGTGAAATTCCTAAGTGTCCCGAATTAAAGAACTGAGGTGGCAACCCTAACAGAGTGCCATACTACCAGTCTGACAGCAGCAGGAGATGCAGCTGACTCTTCTAATCCCTGCTGCCTACTAAGGTTAGGAATTGGGTTTGGGGTTAGAACTCAGTGTCAAAGAGGTGATGACTGAAGGGTGGGTGTCTAGGATGTCCACAAGCATAGTGGCAGAGCTCATGCTGTTGTAGTAGCCTAACTAACTGCATTCTCAGGTTTTTTTATATATCACATACCTTTAGGGCATTGTTTTAAAGAGGTGAGAGGAACACTACTGTAGTTGTAGGAATAGGAGTGGTGGCACAATACTTTTAAGAGAGATACAGTGATATGTGATGTAATCATAGTGAAATGTTCTTCAACTTATGTTTAATTTCTGAAAATTTTAATTTTATTGTGCTTGAAAATCAAATGGCAATGAGAGAGTCTACAATTTGTGAAAACTGGTGCAATTCTTGTGATATTCTGGCAAGATGCAAATCATTGTATGTAATACAGTGAAACCTGCTAAATAATTGGCAGAAACATGCCTAAATGTAACACATCAGGTGACACATTGCTGTCCTGGTTTTTCTAATGTTAAATATGCAAGTTGTAAGATGCACAGTAATAGCCTGCAACTTTGCAATTTGAAAGAAATGTGTCAGAAATATTTGCCAAAGTATAGAGGAGCTTCTGGCTAACAAAATAGCTGCAAAAGAACCTATAATTCCCATAGAAATAAGTAGCAGCATTCTGGTTGCCTGTTCTCATGTTATGACCAAGCAGAGCATGGCAAATCATTTCAATGGGATTGACAGGTTCTAAGCCTGTCATATGTAACAGGACAAGTTTTGTGATATTAATTTGTTTGCTGCTTGGACCAAAAAGACATTCCCCTTGGAAATACTGTATATGTTTATGTATAAAGCTATTAGAAATTATTATTATCCCATACATTAAGGGGTAGGGTGGGAAGAGCTCCAGTGCTACCAGCACAAAGCAAATTGTATCCTGGGGGAGGGGGCCACATGCTATACACAACAATAAGAGATGAATCAATGGGCAATTCCCTAAGAATTCATGACATGCCATCACATATGATAGGAGGATGTCCACTTGATTAATTTATCTTAACTGCTCCATCACCAATTGCTTATTGCAGTGGCAAAGGAAGTGTTTGCACTGTGACAGCTATCTAGGCTGTGGAGATACTTTACAGCGGCTATCACTAATCAGAAGATGACATTAGCAATCAGTTTTAACTTTCTTTGGTGTTTCATTAAATGTAACTACAGACCCATTGAGAATTATGGAGACAGCTATATTATGTGGTTTCCACATTATTTTTGGAATAATAGATTAATAGATGAATACCCTAAATAATCAACACGCTTTCAATTTTTCTATTGGATGAATTAATTAGCCACATTAGTGAAATGCTTTAATTAAAAGTCTGATCCAACTATATAAAAATGGTTGTAGTACTATGCTGTTTATTAGAAAGATTGTAAATCATTATGAGTATCCATTATGTTTTCTAAATCTAGGGAGAACATTAGCTGATGGAGATGTATCATACCTTTCAAAGAGAGGAGAAGTTGCCTATACAGTAGCAACCGATCAGCTTCTAGCTAGAATGTATCAACACCATTTAAAAATGATTGATAGAAGCTGATTTGGTGCTATGCACAACTTCTCCACTTGTCCACTCTATAAGGTTTGATACATGTCCACAAAAGCTTGTTTTGAAGGTAGGACATCCACAAGTACATATTGTTAAGCAATCAATACTTTATCACTTTTTGAAAGTAATTTTTGATCTCTAGAAGCCAAAGGACAAAGAGCAATATTGCTGCCAACATATATCATTTATTCAGTGAAGCTGGGTGACTTATGTTGTCAGTCTTTTAATAAGTTATAGCAGTTGCACAGTAAAGAACATATTATATTCTGAACAACCAGTGTTACTGACAGCGATCTATTTTTTAATGGTGATCAAAGATAACGGCACTTTTTTTTTTCCAAACATGGGACACTTCTACCACCATAAATGGAATATTTTAACACCACTGCCTGAACTTATATCACCATACCTCTCCACTCCAAGTATTCAAGGGAAGGCATTTCATGGGAAATTCAATAAAGGTCGATTTTAATTGATTGAAAATCAATCTACAGTAAATTGATCAATATTGATGTCATGTTTCAGGGGCTAAATCACAGATTTACTAACAGACTTTTTTTATATCGATTTTTAAGTGTTTGAAAATGCATGAATTAGTTTAGGTGTGTACTGGTACTTTTTTCCATAGCAAAACACACACTGACAATTGAAGAAAGGGAAGTAATTTTCTTTTATTGCATTATTTTTACTACTGCCTGTTTAAGCTCTGCAATACATTCTTTTTCCAGGTGCTATAATAGTCTCTTTTTATATTTCTTGTTTGTTATAATGCTAGGTGCTGTAAACACTATGTGACCCCATATAAATTAAATGTAATGTGTGCCATGTAATGAGACAGACATCAAGTTTCCTGAAGGGTCCATAAAATATATATAATCAAGAATCACAGGCTGGCATTAAAGGATAGCAGATGTGCAGATGATTGTGAGCCTTTCGTATTCATCTCTTTGGATAAGGGACCTAATTTGATTACAGTGGAAACAACTGATATAATCACAGAATGCTGTATATAGACAATAAAACCCTGAGTTAATTATCCTTAATGAGTATTGTAGCAGAAAGTATATTTTTGTCACACACTTTGCATGCAAAATTATTTTGAAAATAAAAATGGGCTTAGAATTTTTTTTTTTGTTAAATGCTTTGTTCATGAATTTATTATATAAAAATATTTTCAGAATGGCACATTATCCACTTAGTAAAAATTCTGTAAACTTTTTTTTTTTTACATTTTAAAACCACTTAAAATGGACAGCAGATAAAAACTGATTCAGTCATGCATTCACTAAGTATATGTAACAGGTCTAATGGACACTTCTAGAAGATATTACTAATGCCCTACTTATTCATTGGCTGGAAGTGCAGCTGGAGGCTCACCTTCAGCCTCACCTGATGCCATGTGCATTATCCTATCTGTGGGCTTATTAAATAGCTCCAATTAGAATGGTATTTATTATTTAATAACCCACATACCAGCTGTCTTCCAGCAGTGGGAAATAATTGCAAATAACCAATCATCCTAATGCTGAGAGTAAAATTCAGTAGTTCTGCTGAGTACTGCTGAAGTCTGTACTCACTCCTGTGAGTAAGGTTCTTAGACACCCCATCCATTTTGGCCTTTGTATAATTTGTGCTCTGTTTCCACTTGGCCATGTATTATGGTATGTATTTTGCACAGTGCCAGATGAACAATGGGGCAGGTGGAGCTACAGCTCCAGGCCCCCACATAACAATAGGCCCACCATCATGGCAGCATTTGGTTGGCCAGCTGCCTAGCTGGCCAACCAAATCATAAATCATAAGTATTAAAATTGTATTTCTAGTTGTTTCACAAAGTGATGCAGTATTTCTATATTTATGTATTTAGAGAGACAATGGGGCTGATAGTGTAGGGGTGAACACACCCACATGGCTCTGGCCACATCCACTCAGCATTGGTCATTGAACCTCCCCTTCTCAGTATAGGCCCTGGGACATTTTCAGCCCCATACCCATGTGGCTCTAAATCTGGCCCTGATTTTGAAACAGATTAAAATTGTATTGTAAGGATATTCCAAGGATTAAAGCAAGTATTTAATTTTTGCCTCAGTAATACTGGATTCCAAAATCAATAGCAAAACACTAAAGGACCCATACATCAGAGATTGATTGCAACAATCGTGCAATTTGCAAATCGATTGTGGAGAAAACTCTTTCCCTTTTTCAATCGATTGTGGCAATTCTGCAATCTATGCATTTTGCACAGTGCCAGATGAACAATGGGGCAGGTGGAGCTACAGCTCCAGGCCCCCACATAACAATAGGCCCACCAACATGGCAGCATTTAGTTGGCCAGCTGCCTAGCTGGCCAACCAAATCATAAATCATAAGTATTAAAATTGTATTTCTAGTTGTTTCACAAAGTGATGCAGTATTTCTATATTTATGTATTTAGAGAGACATTGGGGCTGATAGTGTAGGGGTGAACACCCCCACATGGCTCTGGCCACACCCACTCAGCATTGGTCATTGAACCTCCCCTTCTCAGTATAGGCCCTAGGACATTTTCAGCCCCATACCCATGTGGCTCTAAATCTGGCCCTGATTTTGAAACAGATTAAAATTGTATTGTAAGGATATTCCAAGGATTAAAGCAAGTATTTAATTTTTGCCTCAGTAATACTGGATTCCAAAATCAATAGCAAAACACTAAAGGCCCCCATACATCAGAGATTGATTGCAACAATCGTGCAATTTGCAAATCGATTGTGTATAAAAATCTTTCCCTTTTTCAATCGATTGTGGCAATTCTGCAATCTTCAATCGATTGAAAAAGGGAAAGATTTTTATACACAATCGGTTGCAAATTGCATGATTGCTGCAATCAGTCTCTGATGTATGGGGGCCTTTAGTCTTGCAGAAAGAGCCATTCTGCTAAACTGTATTCTTAATGATGATCATGAGTGAAATGCTTATTTGTGGCCAAGTGCTTTCTTATTTTCCCTATTTTCAGATCAATTGATATAGTGACAGAATACACTATTATTTATCTTGGAGTCATTTTGAGCATCTCAGAAAAACAGTTTGCCCATCATTTCCAGAGAAACTAATCATCTCTAGCTGACATTTATATCCTACCTCCATTTCTGACACCATTTTTAACATTTTATTTATTTAATTTAGGGGTGTGCACCATCCACTTTTCGTGTTTTGTGTTTTGGTTTTGGATCTGGATCTTTCTTCGTGTTTTGTATCTGGATTGGTTTTGCCAAAACCACCCTTCCGTGTTTTGGGATCTGTATTTTATTGAAAAAAAACATAAAAACAGCTAAAATCACAGAATGTGTTGGTTATTCTGCTCCTATGCTATTATTAACCTCAATAACCTTAATTTCCACTAATTTCCAGTCTATTCTGAACACCTCACACCTCACAATAGTGTTTTTATGTCCAAAAGGTTGCACCGAGGTAGATGGATGACTATGCTAAGCGACACGAGTGGGCAGCACAAACACGGGGTCCATCTAGGAGTGACACTGCAGTGGCAGACAGGATGGCAGTTTGAAAAACTAGCCCCTAAACAGTACATAATGCAAAGAAAAAAAAGAGGTGCAAGATAGAATTGTCCTTGGGCCCTCCCACCCACCCTTATGTTGTATAAACAGGACATGCACACTTTAACAAACCAATCATTTCAGCGCCAGGGTCTGCCACACGACTGTGGCTGAAGTGATTGGTTCATTTAGGCCCCCACAAAACAAGCTGGCAATTAATCTGTCCCTGCACGAACTGGCTCTACGGAGTCAAGATGTCGTCCTCATCCACCAATTCCTCACCCTCTTCAGTGTTGTGTACATCCTTGTCCTCACAGAGTATTAATTCATCCCCGCTGGAATCCACCACCACAGGTCCCTCTGTACGTTCTGGAAGCTAGTCTCCCTGGAAGAGTTGATAATTAATTTTTATGAACATCATCTTCTCCACATTTTGTGGAAGCAACCTCCTACGCCTTTCGCTGACAAGGTTCCTGGCTGCACTAAACACTCTTTCGGAGTACATACTGGAGGGGAGGCAACTCAGGTAAAATAGAGCCATTTTGTACAGGGGCCTCCAAATTGCCTCTTTTTCCTGCCAGTACAGGTATGGACTACATGACATGGATGCTGTCACCGATGTAATCCTCCACCATTCTGTCAATGGTGACATTATCATATGCAGTGACAGTAGACATGTCAGAAATTGTTGCCAGGTCCTTCAGTCCGGACCATATGTCCAAACTTGGTCCTGCCTGCCCTGCATCACTGCCAGCGGGTAGCTTAGGATACCAAAGTTGTTTCCTGGCAGCCCCAGTTGTGGGAGAAAATGAAGAAGGAGCTGTTGACGTGTCACATTCTGCTTCAGCTGACAGTGTTTTCACCAGCAGGTTATTGCACCTCTGCAGGCTTGTGTCGGGCAGAAAGAGAGACACCACATAGGCTTTAAACCTAGGATCGAGCATGGTGGCCAAAATGTAGTGGTCTGATTTCAACAGATTGACCACCCTGGAATCATGGCAAAGCGAGTGAAGGGCTTCATCCACAAGTCCCACCTGCCGAGTGGAATTGCTCCTTCACTTTCTCCAGCTGCTTCTGAAAAAGCCTGATGATGGGAATGACCTGACTCAAGCTGGCAGTGTCTGAACTGACTTCACGTGTATTGGTGGCGTTGTCAGATATCACAAATCCCCAGGAGCCTCTAAGTGGGGTAAGCCACTGGGCAATGATTTCTCTCTAAGAGGTTGTCGGCGGTGTGCCTCTTACTGAAACCGGTGATACACAGCGTAGCCTGCCTTGGAACGAGCTGGCATTTCTGAGATGCTCCTACTGGTGATGCTGCTGTTGTTGCTGCGTAAGGTGATACATCTACCCAGTGGGCTGTCACAGTCATATAGTCCTTAGTCTGCCCTGTTCCACTTGCCCACATGTCTGTGGTTAAGTGGACATTGGGTACAACCGCATTTTTCAGGAAACTGAGGACACTTTTTCTGACGTTTCTGTACAGTCTCGGTATCGCCTGCCTAGTGATGTGGAATCTAGACGGGATTTGGAACCGGGGACACACTACCTCCATCAATTGTCTAAATCCCACTGCACTAATGGCTGATACTGGACACACGTCTAACACCAACATAGCACTCAAGGCCTCAGTTATATGTTTTGCTTCAGGATGACTGCTGTCGAACTTCATCCTCCTCGCTAAAGACTGTTGGAGGTTGAATTGTTCAGTAAAAGTAGTGTTGTTCCTACTTCCTCTCTGGGATGATGAATGACTCCCAGCTGCAACAGCAGCAGCGGCAGCAGTAGGCGTAGCAATGCAGAATCCTCCAGAGGAATCCCGGATGGGAGAGTCAGTCATGCCAGTGACATGGCCTGCAGGACTACTTCCGATCCTGACTAAGGAGGAAATTGACAAGGAGGGAGTTGACTGTGTGGTTTGTAGGCGCTTGGAAACAACAGGACAAAGGGATTTGGGTGTCCCTGGACTGCTTACGGTCTTAGCCAAAGTTTCTGAACTTGACAGTAACTTTTTATGAAAGCGCTGCAGGTGAGGTATAAGGGAGGATGTTCCTAGGTGGTTAACGTCTCTACCCCTACTTACTTCACCTTTACATATGGTACATATGGCAAGACAGTTGTTGTCCAGATTTGGATAGAAATATTGCCAGACCAAAGAGGTGGAATGCTTGGTCTTCTGCCCAGGCATGACTGTGATGGGCTTTTTCAACCCACGGACAACAACTGTCTCCCCCGGAGCCTGATTTAAACAAACCACATCACCATCATAATCCTCCTAACCAACTTCCTCCTCAGCCTCAGTGCCAGCTACACCAGTATCCTCATCCTGTTGTACTTAAACAGTGACATCTTCAATTTGCATATCAGCAAGTGGACTGTGGGTGCTCCTTTCAGCACTTGCAGAGTGTGTGCAAATGGTGGAAAGAGCCACCTCTTCCCGTCCAGTGCTGGGAAGGTCAGGCATCGCAGCCGCCACCATACTTGGACTCTCCTTGGGGATTTGTGATATCTTCTTAGAATGCATAGAATGCACAGTTCTTTGCTGTGCTTTTGCCAGCTTAACTCATTTGATTTTTGTAGCGGGATAAGGGCTTCCATCGTCATGTGAAGCTGAACCACTAGTTATGAACATAGGGATAGACCTTAGCCGTTCCTTGCCACTCCGTGTCATAAATGGGAGATTGGCAAGTTTACGTTTCTCCTCAGATGATTTAAATGTTTTTTTAAGGTAATTTTTCTGAACTTTGTCATTTGAGATTTTATATTACATTGGGTATCGACCTTGGCAGATGACGTTGATGGCATTTTATTGTCTATGTCATGTCTAGTGGCAGCAGCTTCAGCACTAGGAGGAAGTGATTCTTGATCTTTCCATATTTTATTTTTAGGGGACAAAGTTTGGTCCTCCATTTATTTTATACTAATTGATATATACGTGTGGCTAAGGCGCACACAAACACAGAAAATAATTTAAAATTGTTTTTGGAGTGCACTTTGGGAGTTACAGCACCCTTTAATGGTCAAGCCAGCCCTTGATTTATGACACAGACGCATGCTTGGCGCTGCTCCTTTGTTGATGGACATGCGGCTACAGTGCACACAATTCACAACACAGAAAATAATAATTTTACGGTTTTTTTGGAGTGCATTTTGGGGGTTACACCACCCTTTAATAGACTTATAGGACACAGGCGCATGCTTGGTGCTGCTCCTTTGTTGATGCAAGTGCAACCACAGTGCACACAATTCACAACACAGAAAATATTTTTTTATTTTTCTTGGAGTGCACTTTGGGGGCTTACGCCACCGTTTAAGAGATGAGCCAGCCGGCCCTTTACTTATGGGACACAGGCGCACACTTGGCGCTGCTCCTTTGTTGATGCACGTGCAATCACAGTGCACACAATTCACAAACACAGAAAATCATTTTTTATTTTGTTGGAGTGCACTTTGGGGTTACAGCACCCTTTAATGGTCAAGCCAGCTGGCCCTTTACTTATGACACAGGCACACGCTTGGCGCTATTTTGTTGATGCACATGCGGCTACTGCGCACACAATTCACAAACACAGAAAACATTTTTTTTTTTGGAGTGCACTTTGGGGGAGCACCCCTGATGGACAGATCACCCCCTGGACAACACTACAGCACCCCTTTAGGACTACAGCCTTTATGGGATACTGCACAACACAGTCAAGCCAGCCCCTATAGACTTTGGAGTGGACACAGCCCCTATGGACAACTGACTGCACAACACAGCCCAGTCAGCCCCTATGACAGCAGCACAACACAGCCTAGCCAGCCCCTATGGACAACAGCAGCACAACACAGCCCAGTCAGCCCCTATGGACTGAGTGGACACAGCCCCTATGGACAACAGCAGCACAACACAGCCCAGCCAGCCTTAGCTCCCACCCTCCCTCTTCACTGTCCACAGCCGGAGTGAGAAATGGCGCCGATGCGGGGACCTTTTATAGAATCCAAAACCCGTGAGATCCGGAAGGCGGGATGATGAAGTTTCACCTCGATTTCAGTTCCAAGTCAGGCGGAAAAACCCGAGCCGGACTCGGTTCCCGACTCGGATTGGGGGGGCTCGGGGGGGTTCAGATTTCAGAAATCCGAACCTGCTCATCCATAATTGTATTACATTTTTCCAACTTTCTTCACTCTGGATGCATTGCATTGATTCTAACATAATTTGCAAACCCTCCTATTACATTTAGATGTGTTTTCATGTTATATTTTTTTTAAACATGGATTGGATGGGAAGGAAATAACTTCTGTTTCACCATTATAATTCTTTTAAATGATTATTTTAATAAAAAAGTTAAAACCAGACTAGTAACATGACTAGTATCATCATACTGTGGGGTCTATTCATAAATATAATGAAAAATTAATTGTTACTTTTCACCTTATATCACTTTGATGTTATATATAGCTTTGTTAAGTAGCAATTCATGTATACTTACCTCTCCAACATCTTCCTGCGCTGTCCACAGGTCCAGCGGTCCTGTCTTTGGCATCGATCCAAGGTGAGCAGCCGGGAGGTGAAGGCAGGTACTCCCAGCACATTTGCAGGAGGCCCAGGTCAGGGGAGGCTGCAGTGACTGTTGGGACATCAAGGGGGCGTAACCAGTGCCAGGAGCCGGGGACTGCAGGCAGAAGACAGGGAGGTGAGCAACTTCTCTGCCTGCTTTGTGATGGTGTTCAGATTACGCTATCCTGAGATGGCGAATCTGAACACAAAGGAGAAGTAAAAAGCTCAGCTTTCTGTCCTTTAATGAATCGCAAAGTAATGAACTTCTCCATGGTAACCCTATTCTGTGAATTGTACAAAGAAAAGCAATGTTTTCTGCAAAAGGACTTTTCTCTTGTCCGTGAATAGACTCCATATCTTATCTTTTCAATACAACACATTTTATAAGATATTAAGTAAAACACTTTTAATTTTTAAATTACTGTATTTTGACAGATCTTTCATTTGTTAGATTAAGATTTGAGCACTTTATTGTATTCAACCTTCATTTCTTGGTTATCCAGAACAATAAATATTTACAGAAAGACTGCGCATGTACTAACCAAAAGGAAAGGTCTCAGTTGTTCAAGCTCAATATGAAAAAACATTTTAATGTCTAAAATTCATCAAATTCATCACTTTAAAATATACAAAGTATGTATTAAATAACACACATAGAAAATAAAAAAATAAGAGTGAAGAGTAAAAAATACAATACACACAATGTATAATACTAAGCTGTACTATTAGTTAGGATTGATTGCAGAAATATATATTGGACTGCAGACAATTCATATGTTAACTCTTTCATCCAATGTTGTTATATTGGTAATGTGTCATACAACATGAGAGAACTTGTATAATTAACCCATAAACTTTGGTATGCCAGTATGTAGGTTAGTCTTTCAGTGATACTTAGGTCAATAGTGTCTTAACACATGTCATACACAGTGACCGGTATGTGTATGGAGGAGAGGAAATAAAAAAAAAAGAATAATAAATCTAAACAGTAATATATATATATATATATATATATATATATTTATATATATATATATATATATATATGTGAAGAACATATGAAAACATTTATATAAAAAAAGTTACCTTGTAAAAAAAATGGCCAGGTATTTATATTGCAGTGCTTGCTCCTTAATATAATTGGATGCTGTGGGAGGTCACAGATTTGGCATGGAATCTGAATTTCCTTGTATATACATTCCCAAGGCATGGGACTCCCAGAGATAGGTGATTGGACAAACAGCTATGTAACTGCCTGCCATGGGCTATCTAATCATGCAGGCATGTGGCAAGCTGCCAGGGCTTGGTCTGTTAGTGTAAGCCATGGAGTATCTATTCAGAAAGCCATGTACACTAGCACGCTGCTGGTGCTGGGTCTGTGTTGGTAGATATGAAGCAGGAGTGGAGTACTGTCCAGCTTCCACTGTGGTGGATGCAGAGGGGATGTGCACAGGTCTGCAGTCACCACTGGATGTTCAGCATGTGTGTTCAGGCTAAATGCGTTTCTGTACCGACTGGTACTTTCATCAGGAGCAGAGAACCACTTCCTCTTGCTGGAGTGGTTTTAAAAGAGCTCACCTAACCAGTTCACTACAGCTGGTTAATGAGGTGCTCGTCATTAATGTGTTGTAATTAATTATGTGGGAAAACATAATACACATGATGCACAGTTGTCTAAATGCTTGAAACATAGTTTCTAACCTATGCCAGTTTAGTCATGCTATAAATCAGAAAGTTATTGTAGCAATCTTTGTAACACATATGTTATTTGTACAGTATAATTGGATACAAAGTATTTCACAGGTGTAGCTTGTATGCTAGACAAGTCATTGGGAATCAACGTCTGAGGTTCTCTAATGTGATCATCATACGATTGGGATATTAAACCTAGTACTTATGGCAAATGAGTTCCACATAGTAAAATGTTAAATACGCAATAATTTGATGTTAATTGATCTAAACCAATGAGACAATCAAAAGGATTTTTATCCTTTAAAAAGCGCATGAGGTGACAGAAGGAAGAGGGTATATATGGAATTAATTCCTCTAATTATATCAAACAAAATGATATGTAATATATTCATGGTGATATCCTTTGCACATCCAATTAGAATCTATGGATAGCGGAGATACGTATATATGTATAGATAAACAATAAAGAAAAGAAAATATACAGTACATGCATTTTTCTTAGGTTGAAACAGACATAATGATAAATACATTTTCGATAGTATCATTTTATATAGTATAATTTTGTAGTCAAATTAATAACTGTTTAGTAACGAAGAGAGGCCCATATCTTAATATGGCAATGGGGAGCCAGTCTAGAAAGGGGTTAACTAAGAATAATAATCATATGAATCTCAATATACTTATAAAGCGTATCATCACTCACCATACCAAAAGTATTAATGAGTCATTTTAGAATAATGGCTAAAGAAAGAAAGAAAACTCACTAGGTTTAATCAACAGGTGGCCCAGTTGGTAAATACAATTGGTATAGTCTGTCATGGATTTTGGCAACAGCTCTGATATTTTGGATATCCGCTGTGGATTATAAACCTATCCAGCTAATGCATAATTTAGTGGAAACCAAGAATAATTAGAGGAACTCTTGTGTACCCACATGTTTAGGGACCTAGAGGGACCTCAAGTGTACTTATGGCAGGGCATAGCGCGTAACCCAGATGACCTCAGGGGTGGTTCAGAAGGGTATTCAAGACATAAGAATAATGTGTTAGAGGAGGGTCATAGAATCATAAATCAAAGTCACCCTCCACCATTTCGTTCAGACCTTCTGTTTGTAGGGTCTGCAATTTGTGGATCCAATAGGTCTCTCTGAGGCATAATCGATTGAACCTGTCCACCCCTCTGGCAGTTTTATGGATGAATTCTATTCCCAGTATTGTTAAACCTCCCATTTGTCCCCCGTGCTGTTCAATTACATGTTTTGGGAATGAATACTCTGTCCATCTATTGGATGTTCCTATGGTGTTTCTAAAAATCGCTCCCTCAGTCACTGTGTTGTGTGGCATATGTATTGTACAGTTAATGTGTGAGTTGAAACTGAATGTTTCTAATGTGATATTGGAACTTAAGGATTTGCAATGATGCTAGATGAAGTTGCAAGTAAGACACCTGTTAGATCCATTTAAAACAACCTAAAATAGGGCCCAGACAATTTGGTGGTTGTATTGTGTTTACATTTACTTCCTTAAAGAAGATTGGTGCTAGAAGGTTACCTAAATTTTTAGATTTTTTGAAGATAATTGTTATGCTCTCTCCTAAATCCTCTCTCAATAGTGTATCTGTGTATAAAATTTTCTGATTCTTTTGTATGAAGGTTTTAATGTTTTTGGCTGCTATGTTAAATCTGCTTATAAATTTAGTTTTATCTGGATTTTTTTAGCTTTTTAATTGTGTCTAAGGAGTTCCATTCTATCTAATGAATTAACTTTAGCAAATGAGGTATTCAGAAGAGATTTGGGATAATTTTTTTCTTTGAATGCTTGCATTAGAATTTTTGAGTGTTTATCAAAGCCCTGTTTTCTGCTACAGTTTGTAATCTGCAAATTTGACCTGCTGATATGTTTTTAAGGCAAGGTTTATTCTGGTTACTGGTGAAATTTATAAAGTTGTTAGCATCCACCTCTTTCTGGTCTGTGCATGTAATGATTTCCCTATAGTTAATCGAGAGGCTGATATCCAAGAAGTTAATGATGTCATTATTACAGGTACTAATAAAGGTTAAATGAAGGAATTGGTGTAAAGATATTTGACAAATTGATTAGCTGAATATACTCCTCCTCTCCAGATGAAAAATAGATCACCATGTACCTACCATAGAGAACAAGGTTCACCGTGAACTCACCACACCAAATGAGTCTCTCTTCGAGAAGACCCATATAGAGGTTAACAAAGCTCGGGGCAAACCTGGTCCCCATGGCAGTACCTGTGGTTTGCAAATAAAAACGAATATTGAATAGGAGATAAATATGGGATAGTATGAAATCAATGCATGATAATATGAATTGATTAAGACCTAGTGGGATGTTATCAGTGGAATCAAAATAGTGTCTTGTTGCTTCCATACCAAGATTGTTTGGAATATTTGTATAGAGCTCCTGTACATTACAGGTCATGAATATGTAATCTGGTTGCCATTTAATGGTACTAATGAACATAAGGAATTATGTGGTATCTTGGATATATGATTTGAGTGTAGTTGTCAATGGTTGTAAATAGAACTCTACAAAAAAATAAAAGATTAGAGGTTAAGGAACCAATGCTGGAAATAATGGGGTGGCCTAGAGGATTTGTAAGGGATTTATCTATTTTTGGCAAATGATAATAAGTTGGAATAATTGGATATGATGAAAATAAAAATATATAAGTGTCTTTGGATATCACCCCATCATCTATGGCCAGATCTAGTAGAATTTTTAATCCTTCTGGAAGGTGACTGTGGGGTCTGTATCGAGAATAGAGTAGAAAGTCCTGTCATTAATTTGTCTGTATGCTTCTGAAAAATAATTATCTTTGTCTTGAATAATGAGCCTACTGCTCAAGTCATCTTGTTTTATTATGATTGTAGTTGTTTAAGGGCTAGTTTCTTTTTGATCGTAAGGTTACTTTGTTGGTGTGTAGTGGATGAAAATTGATCACACAGCCCCTTAAAGTGTTCTGGAGTGGTTTTATAGAAGATTTGTACATTTGTTTTTTAGTGTGAATAGGAGAAAAGGAGGACTTCCTTTTGAATTTAGTTTTGGCCATAAATGGATTGTCTATATCAATCATGTCTGTATTGTTGACATCAAAAAATTTTAAGCAATCATTGTCGGTTGGGGATAATATTGGCCTTTCATCCAATAGTGTTAATAAGCTATGTAGGCCTTCATTTTCATTAGAGTCAACAGCAATAGGTATTGGATCTTCATCTGTTTCAATTTATTTAATCTTTTTAGGGAAAAGTAGCGTTTTTGACACAGATTTCGTTTGAATCCATTAAGCTCCACAAATAATTAAAAAAAGTTGGGTTTACTTGTTGGAGCGAATTTAAGTCCTTTCATTTATAATTTAATCTGGGATTCAGTGAGGGTTTTTGATGATAGATTAAATACCCCTTTGGGGTTCACATAAGTTTTGCATTTTTGTTTCTGTTTAGATATTCTTCTTCCTCCTATAGTTCCTCGTTACCTCTTTCTCTTGGTCTTTTGGCTGTGAGAGGCCTTTCTGCTTCAAATTTGTTTCTTGTTGAAAAGGGCTATTAAATGTGAGTTGTGTATGTCTGGGTGTGTTTGAATGGGGAGAAGTGTACTGATGTATTCTAGAATCTGTCCTGTGATGCATGCTTTTTGGTTTTGCTCTCTGTAGGGTGAAGTTGCTCTGATGGGGTCATCTCTGGGATGATATCTAGAGTGGTCATTAAATACTCCTGGATTTGGATGATGAGCTGAAACCCTACAGTAGGTACTCTATAATTATCTATTTTAAGTTTTGAGATAAATGTGGGGGGTGCTCTGGTATTAGGATTCGCAATATGTAATGTGTAGATATTGTGTCCCAATTGATTGGTCTTGTGATTGTGGTATGAACTTACCATGTCATTAACATAGTCTTTTTGGTCCCTGTGGAATTTTTTATGTTTTATGTAAATAATTTCCTGTTCGTATTTCAGGACTCTCCTATTCACTAATTCCCCTCTTTCTTTAAACGCGGGGAGATCGGTGAACTGCTCTAAGGTCTTTTATAGAGTCTCAATCTCTCCTTCTAAGGGCCGTATTCAATTAGTTTCGCACCCGCGATACTTTTTCACATGCCGGAATTTTCGCCTACATCATGTTTTTTTTTAATGCGGAAAAGTATCGGGCACACTCCCGCTATTCGCCATATTCAAATAGAAAGAATGCAAAAACGGCACCCGGTGAAACTGAAACAGGTGAAAAACCATATCAAAAATGGGGAACTCAGCCTGACACCCCCCAAAAGATGCACTAACATAGGGGATCACTATAGATGCTCCCAATTAGCCCTAATGAAGGCCTTTGGGGTACTGAAGTTGTGACAATTGGTTCCAAATAACGCATTAACACTAAGTGGTGAAGAATAGCATTAAGCAGTATATTTTTGAGGAGATAACTATTCCCAGCAAATTTGGGGTACATGAAAATGGGTGCTAGCATATTTTTAAGTTGCTAAAGTGAAGTTTTAAATCACGTAAAAAATCCACCTTCCGCAAGCACCTGCAATCATAAAAACACCTGTCCCAGAAGTCTATTTCACTAGTTTTTAAGTTTGTCCCCCAACTTTGGATTTTTTCATCCCCAAAATGAAATTACTTTTTTAGGGTGTTCTAAAGTCTTTTTTTTATATTTTTGACATACTTTATCTTTGGGGGACTGTCCCAAGGGTGCAAGGGGTTTTTCCAAAGTTTGCAACCCAAAACCGCAATTTTGCACTTTTTTCCGCCTGCTATTCATAGGCAAATCTTTTCTGCAGATTACATTGCGTACGCGAAAAGTCTTTGTAAGAGACACTTTCCGCCTGGCGAAATGACGTCATCTGTCATTCTGACTTTTCACGGATTCTGACTTTTCGCCTCTAATTTAATACGGGCCTAGGTCTGATACCAATTTTACTCTGAATTTGACCAAGATTTGCATTAGTTCAGAGGAACAATTATCAAGCGTCTTGTTCCATCTTTTAACCAGGATCTTATCATTCATAAATTAAGGGATCTTGTGGTTTCTAAGACCTCTGCCAATATACTTTTATTCTAAATAATGGCTGAGAGAAGTCTGACCTCTCAATGTCTCACCAATGTTTAGTTTTGTTTTTTAATGCGTTCTCTAATTTATTGAATTGTTTAAACATTTCTTGTTCTCTAGATGGTTGTTTGGCTTGGAAATGTTCAATCTCTGGATTGATTAGCTTATATTTGATAACCTCTTGTCTCTACTGTAGTCTATTTGTAAAGCAAAAAAGATCCATTTTGGTAATACAGATATCAAATTGCAATAAGGGGTTTCTATATTTAATTAAAAGAGCACCCACAGATCAGCCTGTCCTGAGACTCTGGGCCTGATTCAGACCCGCTCGCAAATGGGTCAATAGTCGGCCATTGCACACACACCACGTGTGCGTGAGCCCCAAAGTAAGTGAGAAATCACTCGCTCCAGGGCTCACTACAAGACAGGGAGGCTGTCGATGTTGGCGGGTCGGGGGGTGGGGTCGGGGGGTGGCTGCACAAATGGAGGCGTTCCCGAAGGAACGCCTGCCATTTGTGGGCGGCCCTACTGACATCACAGGTGATGTCAGTAGTGAAATTCCTGCTCTATTAGAGCAGGAAGTTCACTGCGGCTTGCGGTGGATGAGACCCTACAAACAAGGGTCTCGTCACAAGCCTGATAATCGCAACCATTGCCAGGCTGCCCGCTAAAGCTGTGGGTGGTTACCCACAGCTTAGCGAGCGGCCTGGTGGCTGGGGTAAAAAAAAAACGTCCCGCCCTGATTTAGAGTGAGCGCTCGCAAATAGCAAGCGCCTCTGAATCAGGGCCTCTGTACAGAAAACACTAGGAAATGAGAAAACAGTCAGGACTAATAAGAATAAAGAATCAAAACAGTAAAAATATATATATATGTGAAGAACATATGCAAACATATATATAAAATAGGTACCTTGTAAAAAAAATGGCCAGGTATTATTTTTTATTTCCTCTCATCCATACACATACTGTTCACTGCATATGACATGTATTAAGACGCTATTGACCTAAGTATAAATGAAAGACTAACCTACATACTGTACCAACAGAAGATTATGGGTTAATTATGCAAGTTCTCTAATGTTGTATTACACATTACCAATATAACAACATCGGATGAAAGAGTTAACATATGAAGTGTCTGCAGTCCAATATATATTTATGCAATCAATCCTAACTAATAGTACTAATGTTATCCAGAACAATGTTTCTACTTAACTATTTTCCCTCAGTTTTCTTTATTACTTCCCCCATGCTGTTACTCTCTGGATGGATCAGAATGGGGAGGGAGCAGAGACAGGGGGCGGGATGTATCAAAGCTTACCGACGTGGTCTAAGCTCTCAAATGGCGGTGCTGACTTCATCGGGTTTCTTTACATAAAGTTAACATGAAAAGCAGTTCAGCCACGCACAGCCGCTTGTACCATCAGCTGTGTATGCAGCATCGCGGGAGTTCAACGACGCTCTTTCCAATTTTTTTTTCACATTAACTTTATGTAAAGAAACCCGATGAATTCAGTAACGAAACTGGATCAGAACCTTTATATACCCCTGCCTATACCTTCTAAATATCCTTCCTATAAACCTCTAAGAATAACGCTAACTTGCGTACGCAGTCTGACCGCAAATAAAGACAGGAGTGGAATCTGTGGTTCCAACGCATAAGTATTATCCAGGTAAAAGTATAGTCAGTTACACGCAATTGATACATACACAATTTAGGTGGAAATTACAGACCCAAGTACAGTATACATACGCCTCGCCTCCGGACCCAGAGATAGACCTCAGACTAGAGACCCTCAGTTCATACAACCTTCAGCATGGACTAAAAACCAGTATACAAGCACACATATTTATCCCCCTCAGACTAATACAGGACAAAGGGAAAGTTTCTTGCTGATATCATTGGTTCCCAGAGGAGAAGCATATGTTACAGTACATTTAACAGGCTGGTTCAAATTGACTCTCCCTGCCTCTAACAGCAGGGGAATCTTTCTAGCAACACCTTCTGTACATTCCAACAGTTTAAACATTTTGTTGCTTGTAGGTTCTGCGATCCATAACTTGAGTTTGCATGATGCGATCTCTCCACCGATAATACCGGAATGCTGTAAAAAACGTATGCATCAGAACAAGACCAAACACAACTTGCTTATCATGTATAATACCTTAGTTATCAAAAACCTTTATTTCTCAGCGTTGAAACTAACTTAACCCACTTAGATCATAAATTTTGATGCTTATGGAACCTTATGAGTGAATATGAAATGTGTGGGTATTCAGGGTTTGGTATAAAGACATATTTAATGTGTGTATGAAGATGAGTGCATTTGTCTCTAACATTTTAGCATGCTGGGCCAGATAGTTCTACATGTCCTGTCAACAGGCCCTCCCACCTTTCCTGTGTTCAAAGGGAAAAAACTATTTTGTTCTCCAAGACTCTTCTGTGGAATGCAAATGTATTATCACCTCAAGCTGTGAAATTTGGGGCCATCCTGTCTAGGATTCGGACAAATCCAATTGTGTATATCAATGCCTGGATTATATTACAATTGCCACAACCTTACTTTATCTGCATCCAGGCATTCCCAATTTGTATGTAAAACTACCCATTGTCTATTTCTATTTACTTTTACTCAGAAAGCTTGTTTTTCCAGTTGCCCTTGGTAGAGTAACATTGCCATCTGTTCTTAGCTTCTGAATTGTAACTTGAAATGACGTTGGTCATAAAATGGCGTTTTGCAAATTCTTGTTTCTAAAATGGAGTCTAGCTGCCATTTGCAAGATGGCGTTGCGCACACTTCAATTTTAAACTGATCTTGTCTCAGCTAATAATCCAGTTTTGACAGTCCACCCTTTGATAGCGAACAACATGCTATCGCAATTTGCTATTTAAATTTAATTTATGCTTACATTTACATATTATTTAGTGTTATTATGGGATGGCACAAGATGGTTCTTAATCCATCAATAATGTGTCTCTGGGTGGGGACATAAAACTACTATTATACGCACACTGCAGATCTTGGAAGATCATGTGACAGGTGAGGGAATGCACTAGTCTTATAACAGCAGTCTTGAAGGGGAATTGAGACTTTACATTGTCTGAGGTGTTCTATAAATAACATTTCAATAATATATTCTATGCATATCTAAATATAATACATTAAATGATGGTACTTCCTAGCTCAGGGTTGTAATGCAGTTCTGTGTCTACCTCGGTATACATATTATCATTTCTGACCACCATCATAGTTTCATTCTTTCGTTTCACTCTGTTTTTACATTTTCCACACTTCAACACAATAGGAACACACCGGACGCATATGCCAATTACTATGATGACAATCAGTATAAGGATCAAGAATTTGCCTATGCTGGCAATCACTCCCTGGACCCATTCCCCTAGACCTGAGAACCATTTCACTGGGTTCAGCCATGACACCCATCCTTCTATCTTTTCCCCTGCTTCAGCCACTGATGTGTTATGGTTCTTACGAAATTCCCACTTTAGCTGCAGAATCTCATCCATCTTCTGGTCTATCACCTCCTTAGGGTCGCTGGTATCATTGGTGAAATAAGTGCAACATTTTACTCCAAATTGGGTGGCTAACGTTATGCAATACCCTCCAGTAACAGCAGTTAAATAATTCAACACTAGCCTGTGTTGCACTAGTTCTTTCTTGTATGCTTGCAATTCTCTCCCTGTGTACCTGAATGTGTCATCGTACATCTCGGTGATATTATTTATCAATTTAGCAAGTTCCTGGATATATCTAAAATGTAATGCACCCCGAGCAATTCTGGTGGGATCCAGTGTGACTAAAACTTGAAAGCCAGTTGTCTCACTAATTAACTGAGTGGCTTTATGCATATCACCAGGTATCATTTTTCTCTTGCCTCTGTGTTCATATTGTGTGTGAAGATATGGCGACGGTGTGTTTTTATGTATTCCCAACATTTCAACATGTGTGAGGGTCATAACTTCTGGAAGTATTCTTCCCAAATACCATAACAATTACAATACTAAAATTGGTCAGAAACTCCCCTGATTGGCATTGCACTCCTCCTGACTCCACTCCATCAGCTCCGCCATCAGCTCACATCTCCTTTATCGGTCCCCCATCACAGACACTGAGTATCCCCAAACAGATCATCATGACAAAAACTCTGGAAAGAAAAAGAACTAGGATGACCACAGCAGATGTTACTTATCTATGTGAGGAGCAATGTTATTTACCTCTGAGGGGAGCAATGGTACTTATCTCTGTGAGGAGCAATGTTATTTACCTCTGTGGGGAGCAATGTTATTTACCTCTGTGAGGAGCAATGTTATTTAACTCTGTGAGGAGCAATGTTGTTTACCTCTATGGGGAGCAATGTTATTCACCTCTGTGGGGAGCATTGTAATTTATCTTTGTGGGGGAGCAATGTTACTTATCTCTTTGAGGAGCAATGTAATTTACCTCTGTGGGGAGCATTGTTATTTATCTCTGTGGAGAGCAATGTTATTTCTTCTATCGGGGAGTAATGTGTTTTCTTTCTGTGGGGGGGGACACTGATGGTGTGCCTTAGAAATTTTAAAGGTCTTGCTGTCCCTAATCCTATGGTTATGTTAACAATATTTATTCATAATGTAGTCTTTTCATTTGAGACATGCCCCTTATTGAGAGACCACACCCATTACCATGAAACCACAACTCTTATCATAAGAACATGCTCCCTTTTTGGGGGCCGTGCTAGCTCTTGGCATGTGCAAGTATACTATCTTGAGCTTTTTTAGGGGGGGCACATTTTGGAAGTTCGCACTGGGAGCTTCAGCCCCTAGAAACAGCCCTGCTTTTAGGTTATTGTGTCAGGCACTCTGTACAAGTCACTGAATCAGTATCCACCAAAAGAGCACCAGATCCTCATGTCCCCTTTTCCATGTTTGACAGTTGGTGTCCCATACTGAGGAACCTATCTTTTGCCTACTCGACTGCAGACAAAAACACTGCATGGTGAACCAAAGATTTCATATTTTGATGCATCAGTCGATAAGACTTCCAGTCTTCAACAGTAAATTGGCAGTGCTTTATGGGCCATGCAAACTTCTTCTTTCTTAATTTGCAATCTTAGTAATGGCTTCTTACTGCCTCTTGACCGGTAAACCCTGAAGTTTGAAGTTTTCTCTTCACAGTTCAAACTCAAACCTTCTTACTTTAACCAGTGTTAGTCTAACTTGAATCTGTTCTGTGAGCTGATTATCATGCAAGCTTTAGACTCTAAAAAATGTTTCTTCTGATTCTGTTGTGGCTTTTGTGCATCTGTGTGCAATGGAGTCTAAATCTGTGTTAAAAGGGCTCTTATGTTGAATCTGTGACAATACAATGCAGAATTTAATGAAACAATGGTATACTACTCCTCTAGGAGCATCTTAGTCATGCCAGGAATCACACATCATATGGCAATGGAAGTCCAGTAAGTGAGGACACATCTGTAGGTCCTGGTACTCACAGGAGGCGATGGGACACAGCTATATATGAATAAATAGCAAAAATAACATAGTCCATGGCCTCACATAGCTTGGGACCAACCCTGGGTCACTGGACCTGTGACCCAGAGGGACACAAAGAGATTGAGATATCCTATTCTGCCAGCAACTTGGTATCAGCCTCAACAGAAGAGATAACATAGAAGGAGGCATAATAATAACAAGCAGTTTATCCAGGTAACCCCAGTGATAGGGGATATAATTATATCATAATGCTGTGGTAATAGCCTGATATAGCTGTATTTTAGTCAAGGTAGTCACAGACAAATTCAGTAAATATCGTAGGACTCCCAGAATATCTGTGCTCTCAGCCTGCATGGCCGTTTTCAGAATATTTCCTTTAATGTGATAAAGGTAAATTCTCGTCAAGGTATTTCTGGGGTAGTTACCAGATCTCTTGGCTTAGAGAGTGTAGGAATGTGAGGAATTGAAAGGTTTTGTGGTGTAGCAAAGGGACTGAGTTTTTGAAACAGCTTAGTGACATACTCCAACAATTCCGTCATAGAAACAGGGTCAGGGATCCCCCATAATCATCAAATTATTCCACTGGAACCTATCTTCCAGATCTGCCAGTTTATCCCTAAGGGAATATACTTCAGACTGAATCTCAGCATGGTCTGTGAGAAGATCATTGTGCAATAATATAAGTTCTTATATTTTCCCCTCCAAATGTTCAATGCATGGGCTTATCCCCAACAAGCACTGCATGCAGGGACTGCACAGATATCTTTATTTCATCTAACATACAGTATCAGACCTGAATACTGTGAACATTTGGAACATCGACTGCACAGTAAGGGGTGCACCAGGATCAATCTCAAGGTTCAAATCAGCAGACTTAAGAGTTAATTTTGAAACCAGAGTATTAGACAGGGATGATGGACTCACAGAGAGGGTTGATGACAGTCCTGATTTGAACACTTGGGTAGCTGGAAAATGGATAAGTGGGAATATTGTGTTGTTTAGGTTTCTTTAGTGGCATAGCAACAGACCAGGCAGGTACTACCACAGAAAACAGAGTCATGGAGACAAAGTCAGGAGTTGCTACAGTGATACAGGATAAATATGTTATTGTATGAGTGAACAGTGCATTATCACAAGTAGGACATTTTAGATTTACCTAAGAACAGACATGAGTGGGCACTATTTTGTAGACGAACAGAAGAGGAACACATTGAATCTGATTCATCTCGTAGTCAGTGCCAAACACCACACAGGCTTTTCTAGTACCTCCCAACAATATAAGGCTAGATAAGAGTGATATAGCACTCTCTGAGCCAGTAGAATAATCTATTGGCAGGGACCACTGCAGAAGGATAAAGTCTGGTAGAGCAGGGAATAGGGATTAGGAAGTGCAGTAACCTTCACCAGGAGTAGATTATCTATGAGAGTCAAAGATGGCCAACACTCACCCCTGATGGATGAAGTCTGAAGCCTCTGTGACCCAACATTGGACAATATAAAGCCCTCATGGTTGGCCAAGCTTCAGAGCAGCTCCATGTGGACATCAAGTGAGTCTTTTTCCCCACAGGTCAAGACCAACAGAAGCCTCCCAGAGAATCCATTCGATAGGCTGCAGTGGGCAACAAGGCAGAGGAAATGCTGTGAGCTACCAGGACCAGAATTTCAAGTTCACATATCTGCAGTTCGACTTCCAAAGACACCAGCCATTGGTCTGTGCCTTCAACACTACATGGGGGCTTTAGAGTGCATGTTCTATTGTTTTATTGCTACAGTATACTATGTATCTGGTAGTAATGGATTAGTTGCCACCCAATGAAATAGTGGCAGGTGGTTTGGTATACCTGTCAAACCATAATGCGGATGCCCTGCATTCAAGGACAGAAATCTCACATGGAGCAGAAGGAACAGCTAAACAGAGGTTAGACAGCTTTATACCCTTGCTTACAAAGTTATTTATTTTTTCCCATTACCAGTCATCATATGGCACACCTAGATATAACAATGTTAGGCTCCAATATAAAACCAATTTTAGAATTCCAAAATATGCAGGAAAGCTAAACATTTCATCTTTGCACATCTTCAGCATAACAAGGAGCACACTTGCTTTAACAGTGTTTTAAATTCAGCAGGAAATGCACATGTGGAAAAAAGAGAAAACTTGGCTGGAAAGTGATCACTGTCTTCATTAATTTCCATATTTCAGCTTTTCTTCTGCTCGGGCAGTGTTTCCACTGTGTGTCTTAAATTAATCATGAGACTAAAAAAATATTTGGACATTTTTTTATTATCTGTCACTATTGCAAAATGTAAATTTAGTAGCAAAGCAATACTTCTATGTCAGATGTAAAAGGCATCTTATTAAAAGCATAGGCCCCAACCATCTCTGAGGATGTGTTAAAAGAAGTCCTTGTTGTGAAGCAAGAAATGCTCTGTAGCCTGGACATCTTAGAATGTGCACTCCATACCCATTACATATCATTCAAATATTGTCTTCTCCATACCCACCTATAAATGCACACAAATATACACTGTGCTATGTGGGTTGACAATTTTATACTATTAGGAGTAACTTTAAGTTGGTTACTAGTATATATTCCTCACACATCTCAATATGCTGCAAGCATTTTATTCTTCATGAGAAATTATTAAAGGACATGTAAGTACTCACCAGAAAGATATAGCCAACAATGAATACTTTATCCAGAAAAATGCCTGAATCATAGTGACATTTCGATCACAACCAGACCTTTCTCAAGCTAGCAGCATAATCAATAGCAATCAAGTATAAGTGTCATATAGCCACAGCACAAGGTACTGGTCCCTTGGCACCTGGACTTATTTGGCTGGAGTGCACCCCCATGCTGACTAACAGTATATTACACTGTGGAACAATCAATTTGTTGCCAGGGATTTAAGAGTCGATTTCAATTAATTTTGTGCTCCTGATTATGAATATACCATGCTTTTTTTCAGTTGGCTCTAGTTTTTGAGATATGCATATGTCTTTAATATGTATAAAAAAGTTTATTAAACAATGTTAAAAATAGTTAAAAAGATATTTTTTTTGATTCTGATTAAATATGATTAGTAAAATGTTATAAAAAGACACAGGATAATTACATACATAAGAGTTAGGAAGCTCTTAGAACCATTTTTTGTAGGATTTTCTTTTGCATTCTTGTTGCTGGCAGTCTCTCTGCAGACTCCAATAGTAATCGGCCATCATGTGATGATCCCACCTTCCTTGATATCTTTCTTTCATTACCTGAATATCCTGGTGGAACTGTTCACCCTCTTCCATTTTTTGTAGCATTTTCTTTTGTATTCTTGTTGCGGGCAGTCCCTCTGCAGACTCCAATAGTAATCGGCCATCATGTGACAATCCTACCTTCCTTGATATCTTTCTTTCATTACTTGAATATCCTGGTGGAACTGTTCACCCTGTTCTTTGCTTAAATCTCCTAGATTGGACAGGAAGTGATCTAAATGGCTGTACAAAAAAATTACGTTAATACTCATGTTGGCACCTACTTTCTCGAAACATTTTAGCATGTCGTGGACTAATTCATGATAGTTGTCTGCCTTGTGATTGCCTACAAAATTGTGAATGACACATAACTCAGCCATGCTTCAGATTCAGTTTCAGTCATAGATGTGGTAAAATTTGGATCCTTCACCAGTTTCCGTATCTGTGGGCCGTCAACAATTCCTGCCTTTAATTTTTCAATACTCAGAGATGGAAATGTTCAACAAATATACGTGAAACAATCACCTGATTTGTCCAATGCTTTTACAAATGGTTTCATTAAACCCAGTTTGATATGGAGAGGCGGCAGTATGATTTTTTTCCTGTCAATTAATGGCTCATGAATGATGTTGGCTACAGTTATAACTTCTCTTAGAGGCTATACAGTTTGCTGCCAGTGCTTTTATTTTGCACGATTACCCCATAAGCAAATGTAACAAGGATACTTAGGGGTAAATTTACTTAAGGTCAATTTGCAGGTCGATTTGAGGAGTGATTTGCCTGTTCTCAAATCGACTCAAATCGAATGCAGTGAAAACCGTTTTTTCACTGCATTTACTATTATTCGATTTGTTTTGCGATTTGCAAAACAAATTCAATTTGAGTTGGTGTCGAACAGTGATTTGCAGTTTTATTTGGCATGTTCATGTCGAAATCAAATGTCAAATTACCCTTCAAAATGAGCTGCAAATCCCCAGCATGTTAGAACTGCTTCATGCTTTCACTTTCAGAATGAGCAGTTTGTTTTTACACAGATACATGCAGACATCAGTGAGATGTATCTGCCTTGAAAAAGTTGTAAAGAGTTAAAAAAAAAAACATGAGGTCACCCCCCAAAACAGAACCATCCCCGGACTGCTGAAACCCAGTTCTGGTTGACTAAGTACAGGGAAAAAATGACGTAGGGTATCCCTGTACTCAGTACAACCAGCACTGGGCTATGGGAAGCATGGAAAAATTTGCGTATGGTCTCCTTGTAAATCACATAACCAGCAATGGACCCTATCTAATGGGGGACTGATGCCACAGCCAGGGGAGCTCTATCACCGTGCCCCCCAGCCACAGCATCAGCCCTTTTAGGCTTGTCATTCTCTTGAAAGGATTCCTCCTCAGGCAATATACAAGACAAAAGAAACAAAAAAGGACATCTGTGTAGAATAGTTCAAAAAGTTAATTGATGTCTTCATATAAACAAAGTGTTCATGGGAAATGATTTCTTTCTATATGGAAAGGTGACGTACCACACTCACATGGAAATGGATATATCTAAGCTCCAAAAGGTATCTTTATATTTTGGAAATATACTGGCTCAACATGCGACCAAACGATGGAACTTAAACATACCCTACTCACATTAACAATGGTAGGGAAAAATACATAAAGGTATCTTTACTGGGACATGCACCCAACTCACTTGGACAAACACAGCATGAAGCACATCAAGGTTTCTTTATATTCCTTATTATGGCCCTCATTCAGAGCCGTACGCTCTGAGCAGAGCGCACGCTCTGAATGAGGGCCGGCCTCCATGAAAATGGAGCGTCCTTCTGGACGCTCGTATAGCTGTGGGTCACCACCCACAGGCTATACGAGCTTGCATTTTGATGGCCGCGATGGTCGAGACCATCGCGACCATCGAAATTGCGAGCCGGAGCCTGCGGTTGAGGTTTTCAACCGCAAGCTCCGGAGTGATTTTGGCTCTATCAGAGCCAAAATCACTCCCACTGACATCACTAGTGATGTCAGTGGGCCGGCTTTTGACGGGAGGCGTTCCCGTGGGAACGCCCCCGTCAGGGAGGCACGCCCCCGGCACGCCCACCAAAGGGGGCGTGCTGTCAATCAACATTGACAGCACGCCCCCTTTGATCGGACACAACGAGCGAAGGACTTTCCTTCGCTCGTCGCATCTGGCGCATGCGCACGACGGAGCTCCCTCCGTCGTGCGCATGCTCAGTCCATAACATCGACCCACTTGCGAGCGGACAGCCGCTCACGAGTGGGTCTGAATCAGGCCCTATGTCTCCAAAATAAACCAGCAGGCAATTTTCAGTATTTATTCAAGTCCACAAAAGATATAAAAACATAAATGTAAGCACACAATCCAAAAGGTTCAGGAGAAGCAGAATTTCCACAATATCCAGGCACAGTTGTTAATCACTATAGTACATTGTATATAGAGCCGTCCGGAACAGTCTCCAAAAAAACAACAAGATGTACTTGAGTACCTTACTGGAAGTGCAATTCCTTACCACCCCCAAAATATCCTTATTGGTGATGCACAAAGTCCTCTCATAACCAACGCGTTTCAATCTATTGATCTTTTTCAAGGTGTAAATGAGAGGTGCATCCTACCTGTCTATTTATACAGGAATCAATTATCCTTCTTCCAGTCACATGATACGGTCACTTGATGCGACCAGATGTGACATCAGTCCTCTTACTTAATAAAAACAATGACTTAAAATAAAGCTCCTTACTGTGGGCTCATTGCACCAACCCTGAGAACAGTGGTTATGGTACCTAACCCACAGATCCGGTCAGTATATACCTCACCGGGAGCACCTTTATGTGTCAGGATTCCCGCGATCACACTCCATGGTGTTGGACCGCAGGAGACCCGCATAGCTTCACCGGAAGTGCATCACACCCCGATGTTACCATGGTTACACTCCACCACCATGGAACGCAGGTGACCCGCATGGATATCTCCATACGTTAGCTCTTCCGGTGTAGCGCTCCTTTTAATGAAGCGCAAACAAAAAACAAACATATACACAGCATATACGAGCGTGCAGTATGATGGTCGCGATGGTCTTGACCATCGCGACCATCGAAACTGCGAGCAACAGCCTGCGGTTGAGTTTTTCAACCGCAAGGCCAGGAGTTATTTTGGCTCTTTCAGAGCCAAAATCACTCCCACTGACATCACTAGTGATGTCAGTGGGGCCGGCTTCAGACGGTAGGCGTTCCCTTGGGAACGCCTCCGTCTGGCAGGCACTCCCCTGGCACGCCCACCAAAGGGGGCGTGCTGTCAGTCAACATCGACAGCACGCCCCCTTTGATGAGACACTCCGAGCAAAGGAAAGTCCTTCGCTCGTCGCGTCTCGCGCATGCGCACGACGGAGCTCCCTCCGTCGTGCGCATGGGCAGTGCAGACCATCGACCCACTTGCGAGCGGACAGCCGCTCGCGAGTGGGTCTGAATGAGGGCCTTTATCATCTATTGATCGGCTCCATTTCATTGCCAGCATATTTGCACATTGAAACTATGTTTATTATTATTTTCTATTGCTTGTAACATTTGTACATTAAATTGTTTTTATATTGTCTACTAGCGCTACCTTGTTTCCTTCTTTTTGTATCTTTATTGGTGAATTGCAGGTTCCACCTAGTGTAGCTGCTCTGTAGACAATTTAGCTCTATCATTGACTCAGTTGCGCACCTATTTTTTCTTTCTAGGCTAGGGGTGCCCTGGAGAGAGAGACCCCTTTTTTTCAGACCCTGGGCTGACTAATGGTATGGGCTGATGCTTCGGCTGGGGGGCCCATTGATAGGGCTCCCCTGGCTGTGGCATCAGTCCCCCGTTAGAAAGGGTCCAGGGCTGGTTCTGTGATTTACAGGGAGACCCTATGCAAATTTTCCCTGTAAATCCAGAACCAGCCCTGCTTTCCATAGCCCAGTGCTGGTTGTACAGAGTACAGGGAGACCCTACATCAGTTTTTCCCTGTACTTAGTCAACCAGAACTGGGTTTCAGCAGTCCGGGGCTGGTTCTGATTTGGGGGGGACCTCACGTCAATTTTTTTCTAACTTTAACTGTTTAATTACTTTTTCCAGCCAGATACATGCAGGCATCTCACTCATGTCTGCATGTTTCTGTGTCAATCCGACCTGCTCATGCTCAAATTGAAAGCATGAAGCAGGTCTATTGTATTGGGGATTCAGAGTTCGATTTGAAGTCTGATTTTGAAGTCAATTTCAAATCAAATGAGAGTACAGTAAATAAGGATTTTGTGTGTTGGGCTATGTAAAAGTACCAATGTTTTTCTGATGGTCGATTTGAGGCCGATTTGACTCAAAATTCAATTTGAAGTCTGATTTTACATTCCATTTGGCCTTTACTAAATACCCAAAAGCAAAATGGAAGCCAAAGTTAATTAAAATCACACCAGAAATCACTCAAAATGTCAAATCGACCGTTAGTAAATTTACCCCTTAGTATATCCATTTTGCTGCCCAAGAAGAAAGTTTACCATTTTTAAATTGACACAAACAGACCACTGATGCTGAGAATAAGCAATTATTTCTAAGACTAACTTGATATTTTCATACTGTTCTTTAAGTTTTGTTGAATGACCGATAGGAATCAACACAAATTTTTTCCCATTGTGCAGTAATACACATTTTAAGATCCTTTTAGAACTGTCCAAAAAGAGCCGCCATACTTCAAATCGAGAAAATAATAAAATTTTTCATTTTTCATTAATTTGAAAATTGGAGCCAATTCAGCTATCGTGAAGATTTAATGCAAAAATAGGACCTGTGAGTACTCTCAAACCTATATAAAATCCTTGGCAAGAAAAAAACATATTTTTTTGTTCCCCAGGGTTATGGATGTGAGTGCAGGATATATTGGAAAGTATATATATATATATATATATATATATATATATATATATTATATATATATATATATATATATATATATATATATATTATATATATATATATATATATATATATATATATTTATACATATATTGTGATAGGATCATTGGTAAAGTGGTCAGTGGTAGATACATTTGTCCAAGGTTTTTGACCTATGTCTTCTAAAACCCCCAGAAGAAAGTCTGCAGTGAAGCAGATTTGAGTATCGGCTTTTAGAAAACCCGGATTGGGACCTGGGAGTGTGGATGTGAGGAGAGGGTGGGCTTCATCCACAACCCACTCCAGGTTTTGGTTTTTGGCCTGTTAGCAGGCTCATTAGGCTCTGTACCTGGAACTGGCTGATATAGGCTGTCAGATTGTAAGCTGGTGTCTCATACCTGGGTGAGCAAGCAGGCTGGCTGGCTCAGAGACACTTGGTGAAAATACCTGTAAGTTTGTGCATGCGCTTGTGTTGATAGTGGAGGCAGTAGGCCCCATTACTTTTTTAGAGAGGGAACCTCTTGTTTAGTTAGCATCCAGATGGGCTAGCGTTTATTTTTATGTTTTCTTTTTCTTTTTAATTGCACAATAAAGACTGGCACTGACCAGTTGGCACAAGACTCCAGACTAGTGTACTATTTTTCCTGCTGCTGTGTGTGTGAAGAGGGAGTCCATCTACCCCAGGAGAGGAACCCCTAATCCGGTCATGTTACAATTTGATGGAGAATGTGGGCAAGCACACATTGGAAAGTGCAGCAAGGAAAATTTGTCCTTTAAAATTTAAAGGGGCAGACATGTGATTGTTGAATCCCTGAAGGTGGCATCAGCCAATGCTCAGAGAAGCAAGGTTCAGCTTCCAACCAGCACCTGGAGGTAAAATGGAGGACATCATTAAGGCCTTGCTCTAATCCAACAAACCTCAGCAAAGGGGCTACCAGAGCCCAGCAGGATTCTACCAGAGCCCAGCAGGAATCTACCAATGTGCAATTAATGGCCATAGAGGCAACCCAGAGACAACAACAAGTCACCATGGAGGAAGCCCTGAGGCAACAACAAGTTGCCATAGAGGAAACCCGCCAGGCCTTAAAAGATGTCGTACAACAGTTAGTAGTCCGGCCTGGAGATGCTAATACTGGTCCTCCCACCTCCACTCTCTCCATATGAGCCAGTCACTTCCTCCAAAAGATTACTTCGGGCGATGATGTGGAGGCATATCGCACCGCGTTTGAGAGAACGGCCAAATGGGAGAGTTGTCCCAAGGAGCAATGGGCAAGCCTGGTGGCATCTTTTCTGTCTGGGGAGTCACAAAAGGCCTATTATGATTTATGCCTGGCAGATGCTAAAGACTATGTAAAGTTGAAACAGGAGATCCTAGCTCGCTTGGGGGTCACCATCTTTGTTCGTGCCCAACGAGTCCACCACTGGGAGTTCCAAATGGACAGACCTCCACGCTTGCAGATGCATGACCTCGTCCATCTATCCACCAAGTGGCTACAGCCCGAGACACTAATGGACCGGTATCTGCGATCCCTACCTGCATCCTTGCGCAAGTGGGTGAGCCATGCCGATCCTATGTCCACCAACCAGTTAGTAGAACTGGTGGAGAGGTACGTAGCAGCTGAGGAGCTGATGAGTCTACCCCACCGAGCCCCGATGGCGCACCAGAGAACTCCCAAAAACAATGGTAAGACTGTTCCTGGGGAGAAGGGTG
Source organism: Taudactylus pleione (assembly GCA_031769625.1). Classification (NCBI taxonomy): domain Eukaryota; kingdom Metazoa; phylum Chordata; class Amphibia; order Anura; family Myobatrachidae; genus Taudactylus; species Taudactylus pleione. The sequence goes on from JAUIMM010000258.1 coordinate 7,815,441, forward strand.
CTGGGCGGTGGAACTTGCCTAAGACAGAGGGTGGGAAACATGAAAACAGGCTTGCTAGGCCAGGAAGGTTCCTACCCTGCAAAAGACTAGACATTAATGTGACTCAATGTTTCTGATGTGGTGGCTTCGGCCATATAGCAGCTAATTGTTCACACCTCAGAGCCCATGCAATGTGATACTGCTTCTTTCAACCACAGGGGATCTTTCTTTGCACAGCTAGCCTGAACTGCTGACCGGCAGGCTGAGACTGATAAACACCTGTGTGTACTCACTGTGGAAGGCAGCCATGTAGAGGCTCTGTTAGACTCTGGTAGCCTGGCTACACTTTTGAGATCTGAGCTGGTGACCCCTTTGAAATATAAGGGAAAAACTGTTGGTGTGACATGCATACATGGGGATACTCGGTATTATATTACTGCCGAAGTGAACATTGAGACGCCATGTGGTTCTGCAGTAGTCTCTGTGGGTTTGGTACCGGGCTTAAGGTATGATGTAATATTGGGAAGAGACTTTCCTCACTTTTGTAAGTTGTGGGAAAGCCAGTTTTGCATGGTGGTAAATCACCCTGCCTCATCTGAAAGGGTGACTGATGTAGCGGCGGAGACAGAGATGTTCCCATTTTCTAGCATGATTGGCGAAATAGAGAATGAGGAGCATGATGGTGGCTCACCAAGTGTTGTAGTGCCTGTTGATCATCTGCAGGATTTAGAGGTCAGAAGAGAGGTCTTTGCCTTAGAGCAGTTGAATGTCCCTACTCTGGTGAAAGCCAGGGAGAATGTCAAGGTGGTCAACGGTAAACCCGTAGATCCCGATAGTCCTTTGACATATCCTCACATGGTAATATGTCAGGACCTGTTGTATCAGATGAGTAAGAAAGGGGAGAATATTGTGGATCAATTAATAGTCCCCAAAGCTTACAGGAGAACGGTGTTAGACCTGGCCCATGGTCATATAATGGCAGGCTACCTAGGTGTAGAGAAAACCACTGAGCGGATCATGCAGAGGTTTTTTTGGCCCAGTGTCCATAAAGACGTGTCTGACTTTTGCGCCTCCTGCCCTGAATGCCAGTATCATGCCCCCAGACCACATTTCAAAAGTCCTATAGTCCCACTACTAATTATAGAGGTACCGTTTGAAATGATAGCTATGGACTTGGTGGGACCCTTGTTGAAGTCTGCCCGGGGACATCAATATATTCTAGTAATTCTGGACTACGCTACCAGCTACCCGGAAGCGATACCACTACGCAATACATCTGCTAAGTCCATTGCTAGAGAGCTGGTCCATGTTTTTAGCAGGTTGGGAATACCTAAAGAGATACTAACCGATCAGGGTACCCCATTCATGTCAACAGTTATGAAAGAGTTGTGCCGTCTGTTTAAGATTAACCAGTTAAGGACCTCGGTTTATCACCCCCAAACCAATGGACTGGTCGAGAGGTTTAACAAGACCTTTAAACATATATTAAGGAAAGTATTCGACAAAGATGGTAAAGATTGGGATTATTTGTTGCCTTATCTGCTGTTGGCCATAAGAGAGGTTCCCCAATCCTCCACCGTGTTTTCACCTTTCGACTTGTTATATGGGAGGCATCTATACTAGACATTGCCAAGGAGACATGGGAAGGGCAGTCCAGTCCTTACAAAACAGTGATTGAACATGTTTAGCAGATGCAAGAGAGAATTGCGGCTGTAGTGCCGATAGTTAAGGAGCACTTGGAACAGGCCCAACTAGCACAGCAGAGGGTATATAACCATAATGCATGGTTAAGAAACTTTGCTCCTGGGGACAGTGTGTTGGTGTTGGGTCCCACAGTAGAAAGTAAACTGTTGGCTAACTGGCAAGGGCCCTTTGAGGTCTTAGAAAAAGTGGGACATGTCAACTATAAAGTTTATCAGCCAGGGAAAAGAAAACCAGAACAGATATATTATGTGAACCTGATAGAACCCTGAAAGGATAGAGCAGCACTGTCAGCCATACAAGCCCCTCTAGTAAAACCTGGTTCCCTGGTACCCAAAGTGACTGTGGCAAAAACCCTGTCAGCCAGTCAACAGCAGGAGGTCAAGGAATTTTTGATCTGAAATAGGGTTCTGTTTTGTGACCTGCCAGGAAAAGCCACGGTCATCAAACATGACCCGGGGGTTAAGGTTAACCTAAAGCCCTATAGGTTGCCTGAAGCCCAAAGGGAATCTGTATCAAAGGAAATTGAAAAAATGCTAGAATTGGGGACAATTGAAGAATCACATAGTGAGTGGTCCAGTCCCATTGTATTGATTCCAAAGCCCAATGGGAGTGTGCGATTTTGTAATGACTTCCGAAAGCTGAACAGTGTTTCAAAATTTGATGCCTACCTGATGCCAAGAGTGGATGATCTAATTGAAAGGCGGGACAGCAAGGTATTTAACCACTCTGGACCTAACCAAAGGGTATTGGCAAGTGCCATTAACCAAAAAAGCCAAAGAAATAACAGCCTTTTCTGCACCAGAAGGGTTATTTCATTACAAGATGTTACCCTTTGGGCTACATGGGGCACCTGCTACCTTCCAAAGAATGATGGATAGGATTCTAATACTCCATAGACGATATGCTGCAGCTTATCTGGATGATGTGGTCATACATAATCCTGATTGGCAGTCTCACTTACCCAGAGTACAAGCAGTGTTAGACTCTATTTTTAAGGCAGGTCTGACGGCCAACCCAAAAAAGTGTTGTCTAGGGATGGAGGAAGTGAAATATCTGGGATACACCATTGGCAGAGGTTTGATAAAACCACAGCTCAATAACATTGAGGCAATACAGAACTGACCACGACCCCTCAATTAGAAGCAGTTGAGAGCCTCCTTAGGGATCACTGGATACTATAGGAGGTTCATACCCAGTTTTGCCATCATTGCGGACCCACTTACTGACCTTACCAAGGGCAAAGAAAAAGCCATGGTGGAATGGGGTCAGAAAGTGGAGAAAGCTTTCCAAGAATTAAAAATAGCCTTATGTACCCAACCTGTTCTAGTAACCCCTGATTTTGACAAAGAGTTTGTGGTGCAAACTGATGTGTCCGGTGTAGGCATCAGAGCTGTCGTGTCCCAAAGCAGAGAGGGTGAGGAACACCCTATTTTTTACCTGAGCAGGAAATTGAATGTCCATGAGAGAAACTATGCCACAATGGAATAGGAAGCTTTGGCCATAAAATGGGCGTTACAAACTCTCAGGTACTATTTGGTGGAAAGAAAGTTCAAACTGATTACTGACCATGCCCCTCTGAAATGGATGTCCGAAACCAAGGACAGTAACACAAGAATAACAAGATGGTTCTTGGCGCTACAAACCTTTACATTTTCGGTAGAGCACAGGCCAGGAAGCCTGCTGGCCAATGCAGACGCGTTGTCACGGGTACCCCTGAGGAAGTCTATCCAGACGAAACACGTTGGAACCCCGGTTCCAGCCTCTCTCCATACTGCTGATTTTTCACAGATAAGCACCCCATTATCTTATTTATATGTTTTGTTAACCCTTTGTGTATCCTGTATCCCTATGTATTAAGTGTTATTTAAACCCCTTTGTGATGCAGCATTTCTGAGTAAGGGTCATTCTCTGCATATTTAAAGCTGACCTACTCCACCTATATGTGAACCATTGGGGTTATAATGGGATGTTGAAGGAGTCACCAAGATATATAGTACTATATGCAGTGGTTCAAGTGACGTTCTAGTATGCATTTTATACACTTATTAAGCCACTTAATTTTAAACAAAATACTACACTGTATGTGTGTTTTTTCTGGCTCGGTGTGAGCCGATCTTATTTAAGGTTTCTGGATACCTTGGAGTTCCGGGCGCATCCCACCATATGAGGTCCCAGTAAAAAGAACCACAGATAAGCAATAAAGTTTTATTTTCTGGTACACACATTTATATTTGAGCACGTGCTAAAACATTTTTTAAATTACTACACTATCAGGCGCATGTTCTTTCCAAACCTCACATATATATACATATATATATATATATATATATATACTGTGTATATATATATATATATACTGGCACTCCACTGTATTAACTCAATACATAACTAGGTGCCCTCCAAGGTGCAAAGCAATCATTCCACCAATGTTAAAATGTAAAGAAAAATGGCAGCACTAATGGGTCTTGACAAGATGTGAATAAATACAGACAACTGTGTCTAGTTCAGTTCGACGTTTCAGTCCAAATCAAATTGTTATGGTGTGAACTATTGTGTCTTCCCTGGATGCCGATGCAATGCTGTTGGTTCCCACTGCTGACATAAAAAGTGTTGGACTTAATGCTATCGCACCAGTCTCCTGACACGTGTGTCCCTGGTGGTTGGGTGATGTAGTGTATACCTTTTATAGGAATGCAGGGGAGTCATGTGAGAGCTTATTTACATTGATTAAGAGTTTATTTAAATTGGTCTCTACAGCAGTATAGATGGCAGCCTCCTGACGATGGTGGCAAACAAAACAGCTGTTGGGACATGCTGGGTCTGATTTTTCTCATGGAAATGTTGTTCACGCTGGATGCTCAATGCTAAGTATTGTGCTATGTGATCTGTAAAATGGCATGTTTACCCTGATTTATTACTATTAAATACGTGACTTTTTTCAAATAATGTGCTGGTCCTGGTTCCTGCTTGAGCACTTTGCTTAAGTTGGATTTGGTTCCCCCTCTATGCCCACATGGATAGTATCACTGGTAGCGATCTGGCCCTACCCTAGGGTCTCGTCGTAAGCCCCGATGGTCGCGATGGTCTTGACCATCGCGACCATCTCCCTTAGCGGTCATTAGAGCTGTGGGTGTTAACCCACAGCCTAACGACCGACATGGAGGTGGCCGTTCAGGATGCAAGCGGCCGCCCTGTTTCTGAACGACTGCTTGCATCCTATGACCGCCTCTGAATGAGGCCCCAAGTCTCTTCCCTGAGATATATCCTACTTTCTAAGCTCTTGCATGAAGCAAGCTATTCAGCAATCCCTGGCTCCAGAGTGTAGTTCTTCAGTTTCCTGGCTACCACAGAATCCTGCTTAGCTGAGTTCCTCTTCTGTTAAGCCTGCTTATTACTGTGTTCCACCCAGCTTCAGTTATAGTGATTGTATACAGACTTCAGCCATTGCTATCTGTCTTTAGTAACCTGTTTAGCTCACTAAGGGCCTGATTCAGCAAGGAATGCACAGGAGAGAACACATGCACGTGGCCGATGTTTTTGCACTGCGCATGCATGTGCATCACACTGTGCATATGCAAACTAGTCAGTGTAATCGGGTTAGGGTACGCAGACCACATGCATCTTCTGCTGTGATCTCCATGTGTATGCATTGATTAGAATATTCTCACAGCAGACGGGTGCATGCATCTGCATCCGTGCGTTCCTTGCTGAATTAGGCCCTAAGTTTCCAATCTGTAATACAGATCTGGGAATGTGTATGAAATACCAGCGTCCGCATGGCCCGCGGTTCGATACCCGTCAGCGGCAGCCCGACATGAGCAGAGTTCAAAGCAGCGGAAGCCCGACAGTGCTGGAAATCCCGATCGTGGATAGGTGAGTATCTACTAATCTAACCCCCCTAACCCTAACCCTCCTTAGGGGTGCCTAACCCTAACTTCCCCCCCAAGTGCCTAACCCTAATCCCCCCTCTAAGTGCCTAACCCTAACCACCCCCTTCCCCTCTGCCTAAACCTAAGTCCCCCGGGGGGGTGCCTAACCCTAATACTCCCCCCCCTAGCCTAACCCTAACCCTCCTGGGGGGGGGCCTAACCCTGTCCCCCCCGGGAGCCCTAAACCTAACCCTCCCCCCCACGGCTGTCCGCTTGCGGCGCCCAGCATCACTACGATCGGGATGCCGGGCGCCGGCCTCCCGCCGTTGGGGTAATGTGGGTGTCTACATGTAGACGCCCGGCATTTCACCCTTGCCGGGATATGACAGTCGGGAAGCCAGCTGCCGGTATTTAGGCAGTCGGCTTCCCGATTGCATACCCAGATCTGCCCAGCTATATTGTTGGCCATAGTGTAGCGAATCGTGCTATGCATGATGTGAGATGGACTCCTGCAATCTGAGATGAGCATTCACATCTCCATAGGCTTGAATGGAGATGCACTCCCATGATCAGGTCACACTTCTGCATCTCCATAGGCTTAAATGGAGATGCATTGCCGTGATCCGGGACACACCATAGCATAGCGTGGCACATAGCGTGATTTTCAGTCATGTTTGTGCCACAATCAGCAACAATGATCATGGGCACATCTGTACCTACTGTCCCTGTCTGTTAAACCTCACTCCAGGCTAATTATCTACCTGAGGATTCACCTGTGTCTCCAGCCTGCAGGATACTGATTTCAGTGTTTATCACAGTTCTTCTAGCAAGTGATGCTGCAGTGCATTTACCAATCTGCTGCAGAGATCCTGATCCCTGGTGTGCTGTTAACCCCTGAATCCCCTTCAAGTTCCATATGAGTCAGTAAGTTCTCTACCTCCACTTCCAGCTATATTATCAGTGTCCAGCAGTACAGACTCCTTCTATCTGTATCTTGCAATCTCCTCAGTACTATCCAGACTCAGCTTATTATTATTATTATTATTAGTATCGTTTATGTATATGGTGCCATAAGTGTTCCGCAGCGCCTTACAAGGTACATAACCAAAAAAGTGACTTACAGTAATAGACAATACAATGAAGAACAAGAACATGGATAATAAGCATTGATACATTGGTGGCCATAACACCCAATTAAGCCACAGAGCATAAGCTATATCCAGTCTGAGAAAAGTCTAATACAGTTCTTACTGTCACCTGATACCTGAGCCCCAGAGCACAACACTCTGTATCTACTGTAGCACATACTAGTAGCGTTAACACCTTGCTGCACTGCTGGCTCCAGTACTGCAGTCCCATTCCAGTGACTCCAGTTTTCCTGTCCCATTCTGGTGTCTCCAGCATTCTGGACCCATTCTGGTGACTCCAGCATTCTGATTCTATTATGGTGTTCCAAGCATTTTGCCACATTCTGATGTTCTAAGCAATCTAGCGCATTCTGGTAGTTGAGCAATCCCGTTCCATTCCAGTGTTCCTGCAATCCGGTCTATTTCCAACTGTTCAGAGCTACTCTGGGTTCCACATGATCCAGTGTACTGCTGGTTCTAGCATGGTTAATGTACTGAAGCTCTCTATCCTATCTACCCACACCTGTGTGCCTCTGGCATCCATCATCTTGGTTCCCATTAAGACTCCGGCTGCACTACCAGTGCCTTCAGTCAGCAGCAGCCACATCTTGCTTTGGAGTCAAACATACAAGTTCATCTCAGACACTTCACATTCCTGTCTAAGTCCATGAGCAAAAACTACTTATGACAATTCAAGCACAAGTGTAAACTTCCTACATAGCACTGGGAGGTTTTTTATATTAGTAGTTTACTACTGATTATTTATTATATTGTTAATTAGAATTATATATATACTGTGGCAGTATCATCACAGATGGCACAGGCGAGCAGCAGATTTTGTGTGGGGTTGGAGATTTCCTCCCACACAGGGCAGAAATACTGAGTTGCGACACACTTTATGCTGCCAGTTGTGGGCTGATGAGAAGGCAGACCAGTGAAGCTGCCATTGGAGACAGTCTAAGTGGGACTGTGGCATCCAGCGAGCCCAGTGAAGCTATGCCAAGGCATTGGGGGCTAGAAGGCCTAAGTCTGGACCTGCATGAGGCACAAACCTCTCAGACTGTGACATAAAAGCAGCTAAGCTGCAGGCTGGGGAAGCCAGAGCCTATACCTGGAGGAGACAGGGAAAGCCACCAAGACTGACTGTGTTTTGTATAGTTGTGGCAGCCAAGCCATACAGGGGCCAGCGATAGACTTGCAGAGAAGCAGGTAGAAACTTTATTGGCAGACTAGCTGCACCATGTTAGTCAGGGTTCAATAAGTGAGTTAGATGCACTAAATAGGGGCTAGGCTGTTTATTATCTTCTGTTCACTTTTGTTTCCTGATTTCCATGCTGAAAAGTAAATCATCATTCCATTTATCTACTTGAAAGCTGTGTGTGGACCCTCATTAAGCACCTAAACACTGCACAATCCACCCTCTACTGAGCTAATTACCCCTAGTTATCACATATGGTGGAGAATGTTGGTACACAGGTCTACGAAACAAGGTTTATGCAAGACAGATCTGCACAAAAGTGGATTACAGCAAGTAAATGGAAATAGGGAAGCTCACGGCATCTGCATGGTGGAATGCTTGTCAAGGTGGTGAGTGAAGATAAGTCTATTATGAAGTGTTGTTTAAACAAAAAAATTGTCTGCAAGTGTGCACTTTACCTTGGAAAGGAAGAGAAATAAGTTTTACACAAATTGCTGGAGTATTGTCTGCAATATGGGAAACTGTCATGACCCTACAAATATATGTGAATTGCCAGCTATAAAATATATATTGTCTGTGAAAAGAAATGTACACTTCCATGTGCATTGGAAGGGTTAAAAGAAATTGGGGCCCATTTATTAATGATCACTTTTGCAATGCGATCAGGGCATGTCAGTACCGCTCATGATCGCATTGCAAAATGCGATCATAACAGCCAGATTTATTAACCGGCACATGCAGGGAGACAGGCTCTGAAAGGAGCCTGTCCCTGCGATGTGGCCAGAGTGCACTCGGGGCTGCTGCACATGCACAGTCCAGTGGACTGCACATGAGCAGTGCCCATTGCCGGCGGAGGGTCCCAGGAGATCCCTCTGCGGCTGATATGCGGTAAGTAACCATAGGCTACAGTAGCTCACGCTATCTTCAGATGGCATTAGCTGCTGGAGAAAATATCAGGAATGCTTAGCATTCCGGATATTGGTACATTTGGCAGCATTGAAACCTATGGGGGAAGCGACTGCTAGCGGGACTGGAGGGATCACAGCATGTATCGGAGATTCCTGCTGTGGTCCCTCCTTGATACATTCAGGGGATACTTAATATTTGAGGTAAACCTCCGAAAACATGTGTTTTTGGGGATTTTACCTGTAATATTCAATGATAAATGGGCTCCTATGTGTGGTTTATGCTGCTGAAATGCTGAAGTTCATTAACTCAGGTGTGGCTAATCAAGTATGGCGTGGAGCAGAGATTCCTATTGAAAGGCTCTTGAGACTGCTTGATACATGCTGGTAATTGTAGTGTCACATGAAGAAAATGTTTTGCTGTGTTGAATATACTTTTGAAGGTAAAGTGTGATATAGTGAAAAAAAAAGCAAATAGTTTCTGTGTATTTTGTGCCAAGCAGTATGGGAAATAAAAATAAATATTCTAAAGGCAGAAGACCTGTTAGAAAGGTTCATTCTCAAGCTTGAGAGATGGAAAACCTGGACTGGAGATTACAGTCTGAAAAGTTTCACCATAGAGGATTTCAAACAGCTTTGAATCACTTCCTTGTAACAGACTTTTTTCACATTCAAAGTGTTGGGGTAAAAATTGTTATTCCAGACAAAGAGACATTTATAAAGCTGAATAAAATGGACAGTGGGTGTGATTTGTGTATGGTGCAAGGTCTGGTCAGAGAGGACTATATCAGCATAGAAAAAGTTGACTCTCTGTGTGAAGTCTGGCGTGAAACACTATTGCGCTATTATAACCAGATAAGTGACTTAAAGAAAAAGTCTACAAAAGAGAAGCATTTGTATGTGCAAATTGAAAAGACATTACAGAGTGAGTTTTCCTGTTTGAAAATGGCATTTGAGCAGGAAGAAATAAAAAAATGTGAAGTTCTTAAGGAGACAGACCTCAAATTGGCAGCTGTGTATGAATGCCTTGAGAAGGCTAAGGCATTCAAATGTGTTACAAAGTATGAGAATGACGTGCTCCTAGCAAAGAACGATGTATTAGAGCAAGGTATTGTTGAATTGCAGCAAAAATGTGTGGTACTTCAGCAGGAAGTGGAAGAATTGAAAGAAGGTGTCCAGAGACATCAGAGTGATGCAGAGCACACGTGGAAGTGGCGGATCTGACTCTGGTATTAAAAGAGAGACTCTTTAATTGTGTCCACACAAGTAAAGCTTAAAGATTGTGAACTGGAGAAAAGTTCTTAAAAGTTTGTGAAGTAAAAGAAAAATATCTCCAGATGCTGCAGACTCAGTGGGAGACAGACCGTAAAGAAAAAGAGATGGAGATTGTCCATCTTGAAGTCAGCTGTAAGGAGCAAGTACAAACTCTCCACACCAATTTATCTGCAGCTAGAGCAGTTTCAGAATGTCTGATGGAAAGAAATGTATTCCTGGAGGAAAGTCTGCATAAAGCCGAAGAGCATACTGAATCTTTGGAGAGAGAGCTTAACCTTGCCCATGGCAGGGCTTGGAAGTTGCAAGAACAGAGTGAGAACCTGAAAAAAGAAGTGACTGCTAAGTATACAGGACCAGTTTCATAGATAGTGGAGAGGAATACCAAAGAACTGGAGTTGCAAAGTGAATTAATTGTGACAGATTCTGAAATAATTGTTCAAAAGTTGAGACTTGCTGAATTTGAAGTTGTGGAGAGCAATCTGCTGCAATCTCAGAGCAAATTGCAAGGTGCCATGGTGAAAATTGCCCAGCTGGAAAAGCAGCTGTCTGCGTCTCAGAAAAAGTTCCACTTGGCAGTGGGAAAGCCAGAAGAGGAAAATAAGTTAAATAACATTCTGAAGTTGGATTCTGGACCCAAAATGGTGTCCAATGTCTTCACTGAACCCAATGTGGCAGAAGTGCATAAATGCAGGCAGAAATTGTTACAGGTTTATCCTGAATAGGCTGGCATGCAGAGTGATATGCTACCGGTGCAGAGTGTCTTGTGTGATGAGCAGTGGGACCATAGAGATAATACCAGTGTGCAAGAAGGGACAGAAGTATCAGAGTTGTTAAATTCCCTAAAGGTCCATCTTGTAAAAGTGGATGAGATTCCTTGCAGTGACTTTCAACTTACAGTGATAGCTGAGGGTGTGAAGTCCTCCAAAAGGGACACAGGTCCAGATTGCAAACTGTGTCTTTAATTGCTGATAAAGAACTGACATATACAGTTGGTGATCGCATGACCTGTAATGCAAAGGTGCAGGATGTACAGAAATCTAAGGAGATAGTGATGGCTGCAAAGGATGAGACTCTCTTGTTGCCAGGTGTTCAGAGTGATATGAATGTGACTCAATCACACAGTTTTGCAGTGCAAAGCAGAACCTTAAAGAAAGTTATTTCTGAGAGTCTTGTGAAGAGTAGTTCTCATGTATGTAAAACAATACCTTCATGAAAGCAGGATGGAACTTGCAATGCTGTTGAATTTGTCTGTGTGGGGAAGTGGAGCAGTCTCACTTTCTAAAGTTTGAAGCAAGTAGTCCAGCTAGATAGTATTTGAAAATTAAAACCTCTGTGGAGGGTGAACTTCAACCTGTGCTTGTGGAACATTTGGATGTTGTTCATCATATTTTCAAGGCTCATAAAGCAGGAGCACAAGAAAATGCAAGTGATCTGTGCCTTAATGAAGTGGCAGATAGTCATCAAAGCCGTGAGATAAAGTCTGTGGATCAATGGAGTAAACACTCAAGTATATTATGTGGGCATGAGAGCCCAGAAACTGAGGGTTACAGTGCCAAAACATGGTCTGTTGACACAAAGCCAAGGTCCAGAAGTTGTGATGCTAGTGACTCTCAGGATGAGGGTGGCACTTTGAAAGGAAATGATTTGCCACTGAAATATGCCAAAAGCCAATATCATGCTTCAAGGCTGAAAGTTAAAGATGTGAAAAACAGAATTTGGCCAATGGGTGTGCCTATAAGAGGTTTAAGGAAGAGAAACCCCTGTTCTTTGAAAAATAAACAAAGAAAAAGTTGGTCTGAATCAGAATATGCTGAGGAAAATAGTTTGCTGGATTTTGAGGCAGCTGACAATATGATGATGAAGTATGTCACTTTGGGAAGAAGTATCATAAAGTGAGAAAATAAAATAAAATAATTAGTCTCACTTATTTGGAATCGTGCAACATGTTTTTTGGCTCAACCACAATTTGGATTTGATGCTCTGCTCATGTCAGAGGCCAGTGACCACTCTTGCAAACAGAGTTACTCTTATAGTCTGCAGCCTACCAGAAGAAGAGAGTCTGCATGGGGAGAAGAAAGGTAGAAGCAGCAATGAAAGCCAGGGCAGTTAAGTGATCAACAGACAAAGGGTCCAGCAAAGTCTCAAAATATTAGAACAAAGTAAATAAACTATTAAGGGATAAATTTAGTCAGCCTTGGAGAGAGATGAAGTACCAACCAATCAACTCCTAACTGTAATTTTTCAAACACAGCCTGACCACTAGGAGGTGATTGGTTGGTACTTCATCTCCAACCACTTTATCTCTCTCCAAGGCTTAGTACATAGACCCCCATGTAATATATATATATATATATATATATATATATACACACATACATACATACAGTAGAATAGTACATAAACTGGCACTCCACATGAAACCATAAATATAACATGCCTTGGTTCCCTCCCTGGTCTCACTGTATAAAATATTCTTCATGCAGATGGCGGCACTCGCAAGACTTCAACTCATATGAAAAAATTAACGGTTAGGTCATTGTACTGCCATTGTTTAAATCTCAAAGTTTCTTTATTGGCGATTTTCCTCAGGTAACAGGTGGTCCTTGAGGAAAATCTCCAATAAAGGAGATTGAAGCATTGGCAGGGCAAAAGCCTAAGTATAATTTTTTTTTATATGAGTTGAAGGCCTCTGAGTGCAGCTGTCTGCATGAAGAATAAATATATATATATATAAAATCAGAAAACTCAGCACTCACCATTGTTAAATCACTCACAATAATGTATAAATAAATAATGGGGTTTTGGTTCATTGGTTCATGGATAGATCAATGCATTTAACAATGGTGAGTGCTGAGTTTTCTGATTTTATTTATTTAAGCAATGTGGTCACAAGCCACTTGCACCCCAGGCCTGGGAATGGCGAGTGCAGGTCTGCAACCCAAATCTGGGAGTGGCGAGTGCAGTGGATTTCTGACTTTGTTTATGTGGTTAATTGTTAATTAACCTTTTGTGATCATAGCTTTCTCATGGACCCCATGTGTAAACTCGTTTATAATAACCTGTGTTAGCTGCCTTTTTGGTCGTATGATAGAAGCTATGTTTGGTGACTGTCTTGCATTTTAAAAACCATTTGTTGGCAGGTGAGCTTTAAACCAGGTAACATTTTTTCAGTTTAAACTATGTGATAGCAGCTACCAGGTTTCCATCAGTGTGATAGATAGTGTAGGACCTGCAGAGAAGTGGGGTCCCATGATGTGGGCTGCAGGCTTAAATGCATTGATCAATCCATGAACCAAAAACCCATTATTTATTTATACATTATTGTGAGTGATTTACAATGGTGAGTGCTGAGTTTTCTGATTGTATTTATTTAAGCAATGTGGTCACAAGCCACTTGCTCCCCATGCCTAGGAATGGCGAGTGCAGGTCTGCACCCCAAATATGGGAGTGGAGAGTGTAGTGGATTTTCTGACTTATTACATTATATATATATATATATATATATATATATAAACAATTTTCAAAATACAAGGTCAATGAAAATAAACAATTATGTATTTTATTTATTTAAACAAGAAAGATAAGGCAATCTATTAACATAGTAGCCGCTGTAAGTTTTCAAAGTATGTATATGGACACCTGTTTGTGAATGTGTAAAGTACAGTAGTAACAAGGTGTCATTACAATTAGCAGATTCATTTATGCCATAGAATTTTGCCACCTCTTCCCTTTTGATGCTTAGCTCCTGGCTTACAAGAATACTGTGATTCGATGACAAATCAATAAAGCAATCCCAGCTTCTATTTAAGCTAATGGCTTCCAATAAGTTACTGATTTATTTACTTACTTTGTTCTAAAAGTGAAAGCACAAATTAAATGATTTTAACTGAAGCAATCATAAGAAGCAATATTCTTGAAATATAGACAGATAAATGCATGCTAAATGGAGGAAGATAGGTGAAGCAGAATATTTCATTTAGCAGAAAATTGTTTCCGCTGATTGCCCAAAGTGTTAAATTGCAACATCAATATTAATATTTTCTTGGGTAATTGTAATGGCTGATGCGTGAACTCAATAAATACAGTACAAGACATATGGATGTGTATATATTCAGTAAGGCAATTAGTTACATGCTGAACCTATGCTACAATGTCGTTATTTCACAACCAAAGCAAACATTTAGCCATAATACATGATTAGTGAGGCACATATCTGTTCAGGCAACATTTTCAAACATAATGTTTCCTTTTTTCATGCCATGTGTTGAAAACAAAGAACCCTCTTTTGTGGATTATAATGGGAGCAAGAATGGGGAATGCTTAGGCTTGCACCAGGATTGATTGGCAGAGAAAAGCTTGTGCTATTACTCTCTAACCAAATATTGATGTGTTCAGAATGATAATGATCTAATTGAAATAGCTAAAATTATTTTTCAGAATGTCTGTAAATGGAATTTGAAGATGACAGCTATTGACCTGTGCATATAATCATCTTCTTACAGCATTATTAGTTCCCCTTGTGAGTCCGGCATTTTAGTCTGGGCATCAGATTTGGGTGTCCAAAAACAAATTTGATGCTGTTTGTCTGAAGAGCATCAATTTTGTGTGTTAATACAAATTGTTTACTTGAATGTTGCATTCTATGTTTCTATGTATATATGTGTGTATATATATATATATATATATATATATGTTTATATATATATATATATACTGTAGCAGCAATAACACTGATAGCTATGCCTTAATTATTAACTTGGCACTTCCTTTTACGTGTTACTAATTATATTGCCCTAACACATTACAATTTTCCAAATGTCACCCAGAATGATTTGCAAATATTCTTCTAAATGATGGGAATTTTTTTAGTTAACTCAGTTTTTGAAATATATTTAGTGTTCCTTTTCCTTTTATAGAGCTAAGTCAAAAGTGTTACCATGACATCACATTGTATACTGATATCAATATATTTTAAACTATACCTTGCAAAAAGTAAGATGTACAACTTAAATAGTATTAACAGAAATTTATATTAAAAGAAGTGTTTGCTGTGCTTTATATTAATTTATTTTTTATTTATTACTTATTATTGTTATGAATCCCAAAGCTCGTTCCATGTGAACCCCCTAGAACCCAGGCTAGCAAGGTCTTCCACCACTAACAGCCACCCGTTGTTCCCTTAGATCTATAGATGATCACCGGTGCTTCGGTGGCTGCCTGGTCTTACTACTCAGGGTAGTAGTGGTTCACATGAATAAACTATGGGATCCGATTTTGAGAAGAACAGCAAGAACAGGTACAGTCAGTGTTTTGGCTTGGGAGCTGATAATGCGGCTTATGAGCCGATGAGGCAACTTGGAAGTCGGTGGTACAGCTGAAAACCGGGAGCAGAAGTTGTGAACAAGTGATGCGGCTTTGAGAGCTGATGATGCGGCTTTGGAACCAGTGGTACAGCAGAAGCCAATAGCAGAAATAAGTGAGTTGATGGTGTGGCTTTGAGAGCTGATAGTGCGCCTTTGAGAGCCAATAGTGCAGTTAAGGTGCCGATGGTGCGGCTTTGAGCAGGAGTTGGTATATTTGAGATATGGCTTTGAAAGTTGATGGTGCAGCTAGGGAGCTGGTACACAAGTTAGTGTACTTGCAATACGGCTTTGAGAGCCGATGGTGTGTCTTGAGAACCGGTTCACAAGTTTGTGTACTTGTGATGTGGCTTTGAGGGCCGATGGTGTGGCTTGAGAGCCAATACACAAGATTTTGTACGTGCAATGCGGCTTTGAGAGCTGATGGCAGCACGGAAGCTGCTGGCATGGCTGGTAAGCCAATGTAGTGGCTGGTGAGCCTGTGGCATCATGGAAGCTGCTGGTGTGGCTGGGAAGCAAATGTAGTGGCTGGTGAGCCAGTGGCAGCATGGAAGTGGCTGGGGAGAAATCGGAGAGGCCTGGGAGCCAGTGGCAAGACAGTTCAGCTGGAGAACCAGAATACACTTCCACGAGGAGATACAGAGAGCTGACCATGCAGCTAAGCTGAAAGAACCTACAGGGATGCTATAGTCATCGAGGCGGCAAAAGGCCAGCATGCACAAATAAGAGGAGGAACCAATCACGCTGTGCTGTGGATAACACGTGACCTCCTGAGACATGCAGAGATTGCCTAGTAACTGAGAGAACTGGAACAACAGTGTCATGAGAAGGTAAATTGCTAGAGGGAGACAAGTCGTGACCGTGACTTGTAACAGGTATTTTTGATAGTGCACAATTATTTGGGAGCACTTTATAGATGATATTTGGCTATTTACATAAGTCCTGCCCTAGTGGAGCTTACAATCTATGGGGGTCATTCAGACCCACTTGCGAGCACAGGACGCTCGCAAGCGGGTCGATGGTGCCCTACTGCGCATGTGCACGACAGAGGGAGCTCCATTGTGTGCATGCGCAAGACCCGGCTAGCGACGGGCTCTCCGTCACTCCGGGTCTCACACCAAAGGGGGCGTGCTGTCGATGGTGACTGACAGCACACCCCCTTTGGTAGGTGTGCCGGGGGCATCGCTGCCAAAAGGAGGCGCTCCCATGGGAACGCCTACCGTCTGAAGCCGGCCCCACTGACATCAGTAGTGATGCCAGTGGGAGTGATTTTGGCTCTGATAGAGCCAAAATCACTCCAGGGCTTGCGGCAGCGAGACCCTACCGCAGGGTCTCCGTCGCAATCCCGATGGTCGTGATGGTCTTGACCATCGCGACCATCATCATGGACGCTCGCATAAGCTGTGGGTGGTAACCCACAGTTATGAGAGCGTCCATAAGGCCACTCCAAGTTGAGGTAGGAGGGCCATGATTCAGAGCGAGTGCTCTGGTCAGAGCGTCCGACTCTGAATCAGGCCCTATGTCCCCTGCCACATGTGTACACACATTTACACTTACACACTGTGGTTAATTTTCATTGGGAACCAATTAACCTACAAGTAAATTTTTTGGTGTCTGGGAGGAAACTGGAGTACCCAGAGGAAACCCACGCAATAATAAGGGAGAATATATAAACTCCACACAGTTAGGGCCATGTTGGAAATTGAACCCAATACCTCAGTGTTGTGAGGCAATAATGCTAACCATTACACCAACTGTGCTGCCAAGGAATTAACAAATAAGGATGGACATGTTGATAAAAATATCAAAATGGAAAAAGCACACATTAACCATAATATTTGGAGCACAAACCTAACCAATTTATGGTCAAAAAGCATAAATTGTATAAAATGTATATGTAGAGAAATTTTATTTTACAAGAAACATAAAAAAAACTAAGTTCTTCATTCAAACATCCTTGACTTGAGTTGAGTCATTATGATTCTCTCTGCTATTGATGTCTATTGCGATTCCCTCCTCTTTTAAGGGGTGAAATGTGATTAAGAGGAATAAATTTCAATTCAATTTATGTCACTTTTCAAAAAAATGTCTGGTGACAGGTGGAGTACCCTGGTCCACGGCAGTGTTGGCTACTTGAGGAACGATGAAGCCTGATCCTCTCCTTGAGCATCCTTTCTGATGTAAATCAGGTTGTAAGAGCATCTGATTGGATACACAACATATTTAATTTTACATGTAATGCGAAATTTAAGCCGGAAAAATTTCCATGATTGGGGATCACAAAAGTTGTTACCAGTGATGAGATGCTGTCAGATGACACAAGTGCATTTAAATGTTCTTTTAGGTTTGAGTGCAAGCTAACCCATATGTTTTTTTAATAACAGTAGTATAAATAGAGTAACAACATCCTGGATATTAGAACTGTGTTTATAGCAAAACATAGGGACATGTACTCAATTCAGAATAAAGCATGAAAAAAAAAACAATAGCATAATATTGCTTTTTTAATCAAGTTTGAATATGTGTTTTAAAAAAACACTCTTCAGTTAGGGCATTGGAAATCTTAGGCCTCAGTAGGTAATAGGTTGCAAGCATTTTGTGATTACATCACTAATCTCATGGACATTGTAACCTCTTTGAATGTATTGTTAATAGCCTCCAAAGCCATATGTAGGTTGGCAGGGTTTAATATTATACACAGTCGAGTTACATTATTATGACCACTAGCTAATAGCCAGAGTAACCTCCGTGTGCAGCATAGACAGCAGCTAAATGGGCGGGGAGTGACTCAATAAGGTGCTGGTAGGTTGGCACAGGTAGCTGGAGCCATGCTGACTGCAGTTCATCCCACAGCTGCTGGAGGGTGCGTGGCGGAGTATCCATAGAGCGAACACAATGATAGAGGTGGTCACACAGATGTTCAATTGGGTTCAAGTTTGAGGAATTAGGGGGTCAGGGAAGTACTTGGAAGTCTTGGTCATGCTCATCCAACCACTGTCGGACATTTCTAGCCATGTGACATGTCGCATTGCCTTGCTGGAACATCCCATCCACCTCAGGGTAAACAATCAGCATGTATGGGTGTACGTGCTCTGCAAGGATGGATTCATAATCAAATCGGTTGAGGGTGGCTTCCACATGAGTGGGCCCAGAGGAATGCCATGTAAACATTCCCCAGACCATAATGCTGCTACCACCAGCTTGTGTTCTTCCAGCAATGGTTGCAAGGTGTTTGTTCTCCAATGTTTCTCGTCTGCCATACCAACGTCCATCCATTCAATGAAGCAGAAAATGTGACTGTTAGGATCTAAGGGCCTGATTTAGACCTGGTCGCAAGCGCTGGGCATGCACACGACGGAGCCGGGTCCGTCGTGCGCATGTGCGAGACCCGGCTAGCGATGGGTGCTCTTTCACTCCTGATCTCGCGCTAAAGGGGGCGAGCTGTCGATGGTGAGTGACAGCTCGCCCCATTTGGTAGGCGTGGCCGGGGGGTGGCTTCACAAACGGAGGCGTTACCAAGCAAACGTCTGCCATTTGTGGGTGGCCCCACTGACATCACAAGTGATGTCAGTGGGAGAGCTTCCAGCTCTATTAGACCCAGAAGCTCTCTGGGGCTTGCGGCCATGAGACCCTACCACAAGGGTCTTGTCGCAAGCCCGTTGGTTGCGATGGTCTTGACCATCACAACCATTATTCTAGCCGCTCGCAATAGCTGTGGGTGGTCACCCACAGCTATGCGAGCCGCCAGGAACCCGCACAAAAAAAAAAAAAAACGCCCATATTCAGAGCTAGTGCTCTTTCAGAGCGTCCGGCTCTGAATCAGGGCATAAGTTTGTTGTGGACCTGGGGTGGAAATAGGAGCAGACACCTAAACAGATTTAAATTGAAAAGTGGGTTTTTTAATGGGTGAAGTTGCAGACATGTACACAGATAAAATAAAGTCCAGAATATTAAGAGGAGGGTGATGATTAGTGACAGAACTAATAAAATTATTTGTAATTCAAATGGACACTGCAAGGCTGCAGACAGGATAACAGTACTGACTGAAACTGGTGAGGTGAAATCCGGAGAGGTAATAGAGTAATTAGAATAGCAGCAGATGATGAATTAAGTGGAGAGTTGTACTGAGATGGCTCAGTGTAGAAACAGAGAGCTAGGTAAATGGAGGCAGTGTTGGTTCAGGGTTAACTGTACACACAGGTCCTTTGGCAGGGAAAGGGTAAGTAGAAGGTGCCGGATGATTTCAGCAGGAGACTGGGAGCAGGTAGAGTGGTGCAGGCTATTTGGAAGCTGGGATCCAGCAGGAGAACAGGTGAGCACTCAGGCAGGCTTACAAGAGCACAGGAACTATCTCATAGCATAAGTTGTGAAATACGTTGCACTGGCAACTATGGGAAGCTCTGAACTCCCTTAAGTACCCAGTGCAGAATCATGATAGGTCAGGGAGAGCATGTGACACACCAGGACTGGAGCAGCTAAGCCACAGGACCAGAGGCAAGATGGTGGTGCCCATACCAAAGCGGAATGGAAATACCACCAGGCTTACCCCGGCCAGAATGACACAGTGCCCATGGAAAACTTTGCACAGCCAATGCCCGCTGCAAGACGCCAGTCCCTCCACCAGAAGGACCATGCCACAGTGCCCTCACAGGTAATACCAGTCATCCCCTATGCCGAGAAACTCTGGTCATGACAGTGAAGGTCCAATTCCGATACAAGCATGAACATTTAAGCCTTTTCCGCTGATGCACCTTCGTTGGCATACAGTAGGTGCAGTGACCATCCGTTTGGTTCGGAGCTCCATATGCAGCAGGGTTAGCTGAACTGTCATTTTAGACACACATCTGGTGGCCCCCATGTTTATTTTGACATTGATCTGCTCCATTGTAGCGTGTCATTCGGCCCTCACGCCCCTCGTAACAGATGTTCACCTCTCACATCAATGGCACAAGGTGCTCTGCAGTTTCCACATTGGTTATTTGCAATGGTGCCAGACATCGATTTCTAGTCTTAGTTTAATTGAATTAAAAAAATTTGTGCAATGAGTTCCTGTATAGAGTACACTATATGGCTATAGACAAAGACCGCATATTCTGGACAGGGTTTCTAGAACTCTACAGAGAAAAGGAAAGTCAAATTGAGAGACTACTCCAAAAAAAACAAAAAAGAAGATACAAAATCTATGGATGGTGTTCCTAAAGGAGCACAAGAAGAGTCAGGTGTCCAAGTCATCAGGGGCAGGCGACATATACCATTCTAAACTATAGCATTATGACTTATTGCGCTTCACCCTGGACCCTCAACGCCCATCTTGGTACTCAGTGGACATTGAGCTGGGAGAAGAAATGGAAGATTTGGGGGAAACATCCACTGTGGATTTGTTAATTGGAGAGACAGTGCAAACACACGATTCCAAATATTTAACAATCCATAATAAAGTCCACATTTGTCCTCTCTACTTTATTTGAGACAGTCTTCCCACCATGGCACTGCTCCCACTCCATTAAAATAGGTCAGATATTCCTCCCTAACTTGTTTTGCACGTGCTGTGCCCATTTCACGAACTCCTGTTGCTTGCACAGACGACCACCGATCAAAGTTCTCTGGCTGTTCTGGGTCACCTGGCACAGCTGTGTCTGTTGTCATTTGCTGGATGGTTTTCAACCTTAGAAAATTATGCAGGACACAGCATGCCAAGACAACCCAGTCGATCTTGTCTACATGCAGGTTAATGGCTGTGTGGAAGATTCTGAAGCGATTGCTGAGCATGCCAAAAGCATTCTCCACAATCCTGCGTGCATGTCACAGTCTATAATTATTAATGTGCTTCTCCTTAGTCAGTCCCATTACGCATACAGCTTCATAATGTGTTCATGGAGTGCAAAGGCCTCACCAGCCACAAACACAAAATTTAGCCAGTGCTTTTGGAGATGGGCCTCTCATAGAAAGCCCACTGTTTGAAGGACATTCTTGTCTACATAAACAAGTATAAATTCATAGTTTGCATTCACCACAGCCATGAGAACAATGCTGAAGAATCCCTTGTAGTTATAATAATAGGATCCACTGTTGGCAGATGGGGTTATTTGAACATTCTTGCCATCTATTGCTCCCCCGCAGTTAGGATGTTCCAAAGTCGGAATAATTAATCAGCAATATATTTCCATTCCTCCATGGTTGTAGGGAAGTAGAATAAAATATAAAATTGGTTAAAACATAACCTTCTTGCAAATGTATTTATTTTTTAACAGACTTCAACCCCTGACCTGGACATTGATGCCACCCAAGACCTAAGCGGCATTATGGAGAGTGAGGGGGAAAGCTTTACCCCAACTAGACCGCCATCACCCAAAACTCAGTGACACATGGCCAGCAAGATCCAGCCACAAACTGCGACCCCTGTAGATCAATTTCTGCAAAAGGCAGAAAAGGTGCTGCAGCACCCTCCGGACCAATTTAACATCCTAGCCTCTCATTTAGGGAGTGCTATGTTTCAGATGGTCCCAGAGCAACAGTTGAAATTTGAAAGTCTAGTGTATGACTTGGTTATTTAAGGGAAAAGTGGCCAATTTACACCACATACCTTTAAAATGGAGCCTCAGCACCACCCAATTGGTCCTCCCACTACAATGATGGCTCCACCCCATCAATCCCTACTCCCCCAGCCACCAATCCATCCACAGCTTCCACAGGCATTTATAGAGCCTTAATGGAGGCAGTGGAGGACCCTCCTCAGTTTTACAACTTGTAACCCCTTTTGTACCCCAATTCTTAACAAGTTTTATCATTCTCAATAGCTACTCTATGATACAGTATATGTATATGGTGCTTCTGTATATGGTGTATATAGTATATGGTGCTTCTGTCACAGATTGTACTAGGTCAATAAACACATGCCATGAGGGCAGATTGATGGGGCCGCAATGACCTATTCAAATCAGTGCCACAAGCACCATACAGTATATCATAGAGCACCAAAGTTATTGGGACTGATAAAACTTGTTGATAATTTTTATACTGTTGTTTAGTATAATATGATATGCACATTAAAAAATGCTGTTAAATGTGCAAATTAAAGGCCCATATATAACATTTTAATAATATTTCTGCACATAGTTTTCATTAAAATTTTAATTATTTCTAAATTTTTATATGTTGCATGACATTTTAACCACTTAACTGATAATTATTTATTCCAAAAACCGCTCCAAAATTGTCTGGTTTTTTTTTTACTAAATTAGGTCAAGAACATCTTTTTAAAACTTATCCAACACAATTTTATGTGGGTGTGAGCGCTGCCTCCTTGGAACAGTAGCCAGCGCGGCTGCTGGCAGCTGCACCGAGGGAAGAGGGGGTGCCATTGCCGAAGGCTTAGGATGGAGCAGTAGCCAGCGTGGCTGCTGGCAGCCGCGCCGGTGGAGGAAGGGGTGCGAGTGTCGCCGGCTCAGGACAGAACAGCAACCACAGCTCTGGTAGCTGCTTCTGTAGTTATCACAGGAGGGTAGGCAGCCATGCCAGGGATGGAGGTGGTGGGAAATCCACCAGCTCCCCAGAGCACCAGCCACAGCTGATGCCTGCTTCTACAGCCTTGCCAGGAGTGAGTTCATACAGCCTGCCCGTTTACTGCTGGTAACAGTGTTTGGGTCACAGCAGAAGCTGCTACTTCTATTGAAGGCATGACTGCCTGCAGCCATGCTGGGAGGGCGCCATGCTGGGTTCCCGATAACTGTGACCAGCAGTGATCAGGACACACTGAAGGGGATTCTAAGGGTGTAGTGGGACCAGCAGGTTCCTCTGACATAGGCGGCTGCTGGAAGATTAGCTTCCGGCATCTGCCTAGTGGGCATTTCTGATTGGTCACATCACATGTGACCATGTCAGGGAAAGCCCAGTCTGGTGTGGTCGCATCTGATGCAACCATGCCAGGCAAGTGGTTAAATATAGAAAAAATTCAGCCGTGTTCAGGATGCATATTTTGTACATATATAATAAAAAAATAAATGTGTTTTGTCTTTTCTTACCTTGAAGTACTGCTGCTTCAAGACACTAATGATAGCTTTGCAGGTCTCTGGTATGATGAGGCCCAAAGCTTGAAGGGAGATGAGGGAGCCAAATTTCAGATCAACCAGGGATATTCCTGTAGCCAGGAACCTCCGGGTATCAACAAGCCTCTCCTCAGCAGAAATAGCCTTCTGCAACTTGGTATTCTGCCTTCGGATGTAGGGAGTCACCAGTCGCAGAAACTTCTGAAAGGTGGCTTCCTCCTGAATCTCCATAAGCAGTGGCATGTGAGATAGAAACTACCTCTGCAGCAGCCACTACTTTGTCCAGCATGATCTCAGCCTTCTCCTGATTTTGGCCTTCTACTAATGAATTAACACTACAGCCGCAGCATATGATACTATAACTCTATAGCGATAAGGATTCATCACAAAAGAATGTAGAATAGACACACTATGTTAAGCCAAGCAAAACACAGCAGAGCAGTAAAGCAATGTACAGTGTTCAGCAAGTATGCACCAAGCCTCATTAGTCACAGAGCAGAACTGAACACTATACTATGACAAAGGTAGAAACAGAGAACCTTTTGAAGATATTTTTGGTTGGCAAAGTTATAATTTATGACTTTTAGGTAATATGCACAATAATGGAATAAACAGAAATTCCTGAACTAAAAATGTCATAGTGGTCTCCACCAGCCAGCTATTCAGAAATACAATATTCAAACTACTGTAGATTCAATTTAATGTTTATACTTGTTAATAGGTTCAACAAGATAGACTACAGCAGAGGTTCCCAAATGCAGTCCTCAAGGCTCCCCAACAGTTCAGGTTTTAGAGATATCCAGGTGGTTAAGTCTAATTGACTGAGGTACTAATTAAGTCACCTGTGCTCAACCAGGGATATCTCTAAAACCTGAACTGTTGGGGAGCCTTGAGGACCACGTTTGGGAACCTCTGGACTACAGTATATATAGAAGAGTGTGTCAGAACGTTGACACATTTTACAGATAGGGTTTAATTGTTTCTTGTGATCGATGTCTTATACTGTGCTATGTATTAACCACCATTTCTTATTTGCTTATTATCATATAAACTAGTATGTATAGTATGTTGGAGAGGGACATATTTTGGGAGAGACTACACCCTTTCTAGTCTATATAAGCCCCATATGCCCTATCACCTGTTATCTTCATCTGAGAACCAATATACAGAAAGAATGCAGTGGCCAGAATTAATATGAGAAATTTGTTCAGAACCTGAAGGTACTGGAGCTCCCTGATGTAATCTCGCTCTGGATTTCCATGATGGTGACCATCAACTTGCCAGTATAGATATTCACTAGAAACTGACTATTGTTGTGTGATAATTAACCAAGCTGAGTGTTAAATTACTATTTTAATTCTATCATTGTTTGAGCTTTTATTAATATTCTGTTACACCTGACCCACTATTTAACACATCAATTGTGTGTCCAACTAATTTTAACTTCATTTATATAAATCAGCATTCATTTATATAATCCCCTTATTAATGGAATGGACAATTATGTTACTGTTATAACATAGATAGAGCAGGGCATATTTAAATTTTTTGCTCAAATTGGAAATAGATGCGTTTTGGTGGTGGGATAATTTGGTATATTTGACCACATGCATAAAAGTCTCAAAGGAAGGATTTGACACCAAAGGATTGAATGTACTTTTGTTAGAGAAAGGCATCTTGTTGTTAAAAAAATAAACGTTTTTGAGCTGTCTATAGAATTTAAACTATTCAACTTCACAATCAAAGGTCTTTTGTTTATGCATCTTTGATAAGACTGCCATATCTGATGTATTGAGAGTATAATCAGAGAGATTAAATATAGTTACATATTTTTCTATAATAGTTCATATATAGAAACAACTATAAACATGGTCTGGAGTGACAAAGCATTAGGAGCTAGGTTGGCAGTGGCCATACCACCCCCAGAGGCGGGCTGGGCCGGGGGGCAGAGTGCCATCTGCCCCCCAGGCCGGTAGAAGTTTAGTTTTCTAGGGCCGCCAGGCTGCGGCAGGCAGAGGATGCTTCTGCTCCCCAGCCACTGCTCTGCAAGAGAGAGATCCGAGTAACTATAGCAGAGTCTATAAGAAAATGGCTGCCCCCATATCAGGCTACACAAAGATGGCCACTGTCGACCAATGGGGAGCCAGGTTTCCCTACCCAGAAACCCTGCCTGGAGAAGGGAAAAGGGGGCGTGGCTTGTCGGGGGAGTTGGAAGAGGAGCTGAAAAAATAAATTGGCACCGCACCCATGGAGGAGAGAGTCTGAGAGGGCAGAGATGAGGAGTACCACAGACTGGGGAAGATCCTGCTTCCTGTCTTCTCCACCCATACCAGGTAAGTGGAGGGTAGATTGGATATATATATATATATATATATAATGTCACAATTGCACAAACTTTGCAGGGAGAAGATGTTTAATTATTTAAAATATGTGTGTGCTAAGTGTATCTGTATGTTGTGTGTGTGTATGTATGTACAGTATGCATGTGTGTGTATATATATATATATATATATATATATATAACTGTATACAGAACTGGGTATGGAAGCCCTGCAGTTAGGAATGCCGGCTGTGAAAGGACCGACAGCGGCATCCCGATGCCGAGGTTCCCAACGGGATAAGTATGCTATCCCTGCCCATTTTACACCCTAACCATAACCATCCTTTTCTTTACCCTAAACCTCACTACCCTGCACCCTAATCCTCCCTACCCCACATTCTAACCCTAAGTGCCTAAACCTAACCATTCCCCCTTTGTGCCTAACCTCCCTTCCCGGGGGAGGCCTAAACCTAATCCTCCCCTCCCCCTGTGGCTTACAGCTAAGGCACCCACTGTACTTATGATCGGGATGCCGTCTGTTAGGATCCCAGTGTCAGGATCTCCACTCATGTCGGGATTCCAGCGCCGGACCTCTGTCCGCAGTTCGGAATTATAGCACCGGGATTTAATTAGTGAGCATCCCGATCATAGTTTTTTAACTACAGCATATATATAGCTATTTTCAGGGGGAACGCTCCAGAATGGCGTTCCTGGAGGTCTTCTGAAAGATTATGTCATGAGGAATGGCGTTTCGAAACCTCCCGTCTGTGCAGCTTGATGTGCTGTTACTCTGGGGGCTGGCCCACAACACATGAAGCACTGTGGGGACGGTGATGACAGGTAAAAAAAGATCCTGTCATCATAACCAGAGACCCGAGGGGAGAGTGTCCACTGCTTGTGCACACACTTCCAGGGCCATAACGGCGGTGCAACCATGAGACGGTCACCTGGGGCTCAAGACCCCGCCACACACTATAGTCCTGCAGCCTGGTAGCAGCTGTACCTGGCTGCCGGAAGACAGCAACTTCGTATCCCCGCTGAGGCAGTACACTGTTCGCGGACACGGCACCTAAATCAGCAAAGTCGCGAATGTGATGTCATGACACTGCAATGTTGTCTGTATGCCTACCAGAATCTAAGTGCTGGCTACTGCTACCTGTCACTGTCAGTCAGAGCCTGGAGACAGGAGAGGGATCCAGCGGCTGCAGAGGGTGAGATCGGACCTGGAGGAGGAGCTGAGCTGCCGAGTGGAGAAAGACAATCGAGCGGAGCAGGTAAGTTAACCATTGGGGGAGGGAGCAGATGATAATTACTGGGGTATGGGGACCACATAATAATGCATATATATACACAAGGAGAAGAGGGGGACACAATAATGCATATATGTGTGGGCACCCTCACAATCTCAGTGCCCCCTGCTGTGGCTCTGCATTTTCACATAACATGTGCTGCAAAACTGTGAGCCCTTGCATCCAACACACTGAAGGGGGTGTCTCTCATAACCTAGGCAGCATTGCCCCTCCATTCCTAATTCCCTCCATTGGCATCATAAGAGGAGTGGATTTTGTTTATGTTGCCCCTTTATTAGGGACCTTAGCGCTGCTACCTGACTCTCCTCCTTTATTTTCCTCTCATACCTGCTTACGCAGTAATAGAGACACACAGGATCTTCCCATGTGTACCCATACCCACATTACACAAACCACACCCCCAACATTCCCACGCCAATTTTTTAAATTGCATTTGCTGTTAGAAAACCTGGGCCACTTGCTCTTGTTTGCCCCCCGGGCTGAAAGTTGCCAGCAAGCCCCTGACCACCCCCCAGAGCACTACTCCCTGGGTGACTGCACTGGTCACATTGTCCTCTCTATGGCTCTGCTGTGATCACTCTTTCTTTTGCTCAGAAACACAAGACAATCCTCAGCTCATTTTTCAGCTTTCCTGGCTCCAAATAACATGGCACTTTACTGAGCTTTTCCTTGAACGGTTTCCTCAATTCCCTACTGAACGGTCTTTTCAATTCCTTTCTTGACTCTGGGCCTTATTCAATAAGGATCACTAATGCATCGCAGCTACAGTTTCAAAAGGAACGCAGCAGTGAAAATATGCTAAAGTCTGCCAAAGCACAGCCGGCATGAAGACGCCCCTTGCTGCCTTCTCACATGCATATAATGTTGGTGGCCTGCATAAACATCGGTACCATCGAGACACATTGGCCAGTCATGCACAGTTACAACAGGTCTAACCTGCCACAGAAACTGCAAGTCTTGTTACACACAGTAAGTACTCCAGCTGCATATGCAATCACAGTGAGTCATTTATGCACGCCCATACAAAGGCGTTCAAATGGACAGACATGCCTGCATTATTATGACCCTAGTCACCACCCCCAAACGCTTACAGCCTGTCACTCACTCTGCGATGGATTGCTTCCTCTGTGCGCCCGTAATCGCAGTGCAATCGCAGTGCATGTGCAGTGCATCTTATGCATATGTGGAATGGCTAACAATCACTCGATCTGCGTATGCAGTTGCATTAGTGATCCTTAATAAATCAGGCCCTCTTGCCTCAATTCCTCACTGACCCTACTCCACAGCTACTTACTCAACTGTCTGAGCTCCCTACTGAGCTGCTAATCTCTCTCTCTCTCTCGTATTTTTCTCTGTCGAGTCATCAGTGGTGCAATATTTGGGTACTCAAATAAGGGTCTCCATACAGCTTGTTTGGGTTAAAAAACATAAAATTGTTTTTTTGTTCTTTAAGTTCCTGTGTATTTTTTTTTTCCTTATCTCATGGTTTTTAGAAATTTTCAATAGATAAAAATTGATATACACCTAAATGTGCGCAATAAACATGGATAAGGCAGCCTTCCCAAACAGTGCAAATTAGTATGATAAATGGCTCTATATGGTTTTCCATGTATATACTGTAAATTATAAAGTGGATATTAGCTATTTCATCCTCATGGTGGTTAGAGCGCCACCCTCTCTACCATTATTATACTAAAGATTTTATATGTTTTCTTAATCATCTTGCAACAAGGAGTTGAAACTGAAAGTCACATCAAGGCATATGACTTTCTGTAACATATCCTTTAAGAAGTTTTTAAGCTTTGACTCACTAATAGTATGAGGGCTGATTGAAAAGAAATTAGACTGATTTTTTTTATTCAGAATCAGATGACTCCACATGATCTGAAATTTTTCTTTTTGAAAGTAGCATCCATCACAATAAATATATATATATTGCAGCGTTTCAACAACGATTCAAAGACGTGCAGTAGACTGTTTTGTAACATTACTTTTAGGGGTATATTTAATAAGAATCGTGTTTGGTTGAGATAGCAATCTCAAGTGTACTTAGGCATTTTTTTCAACTTGCAAATTCACTAAAAACATAGGGCCTGATTCAGAGCCGTACGCTATTTGCGGTCGTTCGTTCAAAAACAAGGGGTGGCTATTCAAATGATCCGTTCGCAAATTGCAGTCTGTTCACACCTCTAAGTCTGAACGAGCGAGCAAAACATACGCTCGTTTATTTGTTAAAAACGCCCCCTGGCCGCTCGCACCATACGTCATGTCCGCTATTTATTAGATTAATTGAGTACATCGACCAGCGTATGAACTGCTCGCTATTCTTGTGGTTGGTT
The DNA here is from genome assembly GCA_031769625.1 of Taudactylus pleione. Lineage (NCBI taxonomy): Eukaryota > Metazoa > Chordata > Amphibia > Anura > Myobatrachidae > Taudactylus > Taudactylus pleione. Next base: position 7,844,872 of record JAUIMM010000258.1, read on the forward strand.
TTTGCTACCACAATTTTGCGAACAGTTCTGGCTTAAAAAAAACCCAGTGACGTGGTCAATGACGCTGCTGTTTTAAATATGCACACCCATAAAACGCCCGTTTTGACCTTTAAGCACGCCTGCGTTCGGATCTCCACTCCCCGTTTTCAAGCACCTTCCCCTGTTACCACCCACATACGCCTCATTCTGTCACTCAAAATAGCAGGCATTCGCTATATTGCGAGCACATGAATTTCAGACGCACTGACTGGTTCGCGCATGCGTATAACGATCCGTACGCATGCGCAGATGTGCGAACATCGCTCGGAACGAGCGTACTGCCGCTGGCGAGTGGCTCTGAATGAGGGCCATAGGCCCATATTCAATTAGTTTTGCGTACTTGATAAGTTTCGCCTGCCGGAGTTTTCACCTACATCGCATCTTTTAGCTGTGGAAACTTATTGCACACGTACCCGCGATTCACCCTATTCAATTTTAAAAGATGCAAAAACAGAGACACGTGAAGTCAGAAGAGGCGAAAAGTGGTGTCTGAATTGGGGAAATCAGCCTGAACCCCCAAAAAAAGATGCAGAAACATTGGGGATCCATGTAGTAGTGCCCGATTAGCCCTAATGAAACAGTTTGGGGTACTTAAGTTTGCACAATTGCCTCTAATTAGTGTGTTTGCACAAGTGGTGAAGAATTGCTTAAAGCAGTATTTTTTGGAACAATTAAGTAGTCGTGTCAAATTTAGGGTACTTGAAAATGGGTGCAAGTATATTTAAAAGTTGCCGAAGTGAAGTTATAAGAATCGTAAAAATTGCACCTTCAGCATACACCTGCAATCAAAAAATCACATCACCCATACTTGTAGACCCCCCAAAAGGCAATTTCACTAGTTTTTAAGTTTGTACCCCCACTTTGTACTTTTTCACCATCTTTTTCAAAGTGCTTTTTTGGGGTGTTCCTAATTTTTTCTTAGGTTTTTTTTTATGCAGTAATCCTTTGGGGGCTGTCCCAAGGGTGCAGAGTGGTTTCCCCACCTTTGCACCCCAAAATAGCAATTTTGCACATTTTTTCTCCACCTATTCATAGGCAAATCTTTGGCGCCTATTACATTGCATCGCGTTTTTGCGTATGCGAAAATTGTTTGCAATTGAATATGGAGATAAGTTTCCAACTGGCAAAAAGTCGCAATCGGCGATACTTTTTTGCAGATCTCGGCTTTTCACTCTGAATTGAATATGGGCCATACTTGGGTGAGTTTGGGATAGATTTCTCTATGTACACTGAAAAACTCGGGTGAGATTGCAGACACGATTAAATACACCATCGGCCAATCTCGAAAGTACTTTCACTGAAAAGTATACAACTTGGGAGTTAATCAAGAATCGTGATTACAATCTTAGGTGTAATTGTAGATAACTCGGACCTAAATAGAAGTTTAAATTAGACCACCCCATGAGGTGCATGTTTTGCTGAAAAATACACATATCAGTGTGAGCTGTGTATTTTTCTGCACCTACAGATAGTTTGAAGTGTTAATTTAAAAAAAAATGATATAGTAGGACCCCCTCCCCCCCTGAAAAAGCATAACTAGCCCTGGGTTGCTCAGCCAGTCCTGGCTTCTAAAAATATGGGGGGAAAAATGGACTAGGGTTCCCCCATATTTTAGGAACCAGCACTGGGCTGCTGAGCCTGTCCTAGTTTTAAAATAGTGGGGGAAATTGAGTAGGGGTCCCTCTATTTTAAAATCAGCACTGTGCTCAAATCCGGCCAGGTTGTACAGTAATGCCACAGCCAGGGGACCCTTTCACTGAGTCACCCTAGCCAAAGCAATATCACCTCAAGCCAGTCAGCCCAAAATGGAGATCTCAGGGGAGGTGAAAACTCCCCCAATAAAGAAATCCCACCTCTCCAGAACACCCCAGACTTAACCCTGGGGACCCCTACACAATTGTTCCCTCTATTTTTAAAACCAGGACTGGCTGAGCAGCCTGGGGCTGGTTATGTTTTTTGGGAGGGACTCTGCATCATTTTTTTTTTAATTAATCCTTTTTTTACAGTTAAAACACACAAGCAGCCTTCACACTGATTTATGCAGGCTGCTTGTTTGGAAGTGCTTGGCTGTGGTCAGACACTGCAAACTCAGGTGAGAAATCTTGATCAGATACACCATCATAAAACACACTCTCAGTAATACAATCTTTTTGGAACATTTGAGTGCTTCAGAAGCTTAAAATCACCTGAGTTTCAGCGAGTTGTGAGGGTCTATAATAATTTGTACATGGTTTATTAAAGCATAGTTTTGTCAGTACTTAGGAAGAAACCTATTTTCCTTTACACAAAAACCATGAGATTGAACTAGCAGCTGATACAGAGGAACAGCTGACAACTCCCGAAATAGGACACCAAGTTTGGACTCTGAAGACAAGACAGAATGAAGACCCTCTGACACATCTTATGTATTGTTAACCAATGAAATGTATAGTTTGCTGTTAACCATTTTTGGCAAATGCTTGTAACATAGCAGTTTTCTTGAACTTATAAAAGGCAGCTTAAAAATGACAAACCTCGACCAAGCACGATTCTTAGTAAATTTACCCTTTGGTGTTGCAGCTGTGGCATTTTCCACTTCATCATCTGTTGAGAACTTCTTTCTGTGCAGTTGTTTTTTCAGGGTTGGGAATGCCCAGAAATCATATGGCGTTACGTCCGGGCTATATGAAGGGTGTTCCAGTGTTGTCCCATTAATTTCAGTCAGTGCTGCCAATACATCAGCAGCAACATGTGGTCGGCCATTTTCTTGGAGCAAAAACTAGTTTCGCCCGCAAATGTGGTCTTTTCTTCCTCATGGCTCCATGCAAATGGGTTTTCAGGACGTTTGCATAGTAGTCATCATTAATTGTCTGTCCACAGGGAACCCAGTGCTATAGGATCATACCGTATGCATCAAAGAACAGCAGAAGCATGACTTTACATGCTGAAAGGATCACACAGAATTTATTGGGCAGAGACGAATTTGTGTGTTACCACACACTGGACTGTTGCTCAATCTCAATATTCTCGCACTGACTATACAGCAAATGCAAAGTAACTAGCCCTTCACAGATGCATATTTTGTACCAATAATGCTCACAGTAATGCCTACTTGAAGGTTCTCAATCATCTCTACTTAACAGTTCACAATCATAACTACATAGCAGTTCATAATAATATCTACTTAGCAATTAGCAATTATACCTGGTTACTAAAGCATGAAACAGATTCCCCTAGACACCCAATATGGATTGGTTTAATTAAATTTCTCTTTAAATACTGTAGATGAATGGTTCCTTATACTGGGTGCTAATGCCCAGGATACAATTTAATGTAACAGTGATAATAGAGCAGCTTTAACCATTTCCAACTGGGTTGCATTTGATCATAGTTGTGGGCACACTTGGGTCCCTTATATATGCAGAAACAGTCTATTGTTAGAGTGCTGTGATATATACTTTGAATGTAGCAGTGTTTCATGAAACAATTATTATATCTCACCAATTAGCAGGAAGCAGATTCCCCTCCAGGAGATAACACAGCATACATTGGAACACTTGGTCTGGCTGTGGCACCACAAGTCCCCGCAATATCGTTATTGCAGCTGGTCTCTCTGAACACTGCATTTCACATGTAGCTTGTGTCTCGCATTTATTTCTCACTTCTATGTATCTTTATCTTGCTTTCTGCTTAAATCCACTCTCCTGGCCATTTGCATATCTTCCTATCATGGTCTCTCTCTTTGTTTCTCTCTGTACCCCCTTCCCTTAACTCTGAGAATTTTCCTCTATGGCTTCACACTTATCTCTCCTGTAATCTGAAACTCCTGAGGATTTAGCATATTGTAGCTACAGACATTTGTGGCTGCATTGGAGACATTGGGAAGTGATAGATTGCAACTGTGGGGTATCACATAAACACACATGGAAGGTGAAAAAAGAAACACTCCCACTTAATTATTATCCTATGTGCACGTTCCCCATTGATGACCAGTTACGACCAGCACAAATAACACCCAACTGACATTTGTGAAAGTCTGAATAGCCTGCATATCTGGGGTGATTCATTTCTACACCTCAGGGGCCCTATGACACATGCACAGTCTGCAAATCACAAATACTTTGCATGTGACTGTAAATCAGACCCACTGTGCAGACAACTAGTGTTCTTGATAAAAGAACATGCAGAGGTGCTGAGACCACTGAGCCAAGTGTTTTATTTCCAAGTAACAGAATATAGGTAATGTATTGCTGCTACAATAGTTTAGTGGATACTCGAGAATACAAATATACAAATTTCTTACTTGGGAAATCTTATATAAAAAATTATCTTGCATTCTGGACTAATGTTCAATAGTTTTTCACAAAATGACACATTATGTTTTGTAATTATAGTTTTATAATTATGTTTGTTTTAGTAACAATCTTAATATTACACTATAAATATTTAGCAAATTGATAACCTGATTCCTTCAAATAATGTTCACTAATATGCAATAAATGAGTTATAACATATGAAATGTTACTAATGGTGCATGCAATAGAAAACAAAGTAGCAACATCAAGTACAGCAAACAATAATTAAAAGTTAAATCAATTAAATGTAATATATTTCTGAACAACATTTATTAAAACTGTATAATCTCCAGTGGTCATATGTACAGATGTGTCCTCACTTACTGGTTGTCCATATGCAGCACAAGACACCCAGCATGACTGAGACACTTCAATACCAGCATACTATATTTTTATTTTATTTTTGTGTGTCAGTAGAATCAAAGTGGTAGTGAAAAGCCACTCACAATGTACTAGAGACACTAGCTTGTGAATTTAACAGCACAAGGATTGGTTTTACACATGTGCAAAGTCACATATGAAGTACAAACAAAACTTGCCATGAGAAAAAGCCTCAGCTACTTGCATCAGAGCCCTTTTTGCACAGTTTCAGTCTCAGTCACACACAGAAACTGCACATCAATATGATCAGTGTAAGCTACAGTAGCAATGCAGTTTATCGCTTCCAGTTGTTTCATTTCTGCAAATAATACATGCATAATTTGAGTGAAAAAAAGTGCTCAGCACGACCAAGTCACATGGAACCTAGCATGCCGAGAAAAGCCATTGGCGTGACTGAATCAATAGTAAGAAAATACACATCTGTAGCTCCCCTAACCTACAGTATAGTTAACCTAGTGTATAGTGATAACAGGTTTAACAAATATGTCCATTAAAACTATTTAAAATATGTTACCAGATAGATAACCTTAATCATGAAAAGTATTGTCCCAAGTAGAGGAGAAAAAAATTGTGGACAAACAATGGACCCCTGCATCTATAGAGGCCTGGTCCAATGGAAAACAGGAGGCAATATATGTGTATTGAAACATTATATAGATGATATCCTCATAATCGTGAGAGAATCAGAGAACTCCATAAAATAATTACAGAGAAATATCAAATGCAAGGTAAACATAGTATCAACAGCAACAAATAGTAAGGAATGAGTAGATTTCCTCTACTGTACCTCAAAGACAATAAATTACTTTAAGTTACAAACAAAAACAGTTATAAAACCTGTAGGTTGCAACAACTTAATTTCAGCTAATAGTAACCACCACTACTGGCTATTAATATAAACATCTATGAAAGAACTTCTCTAAGAAGGCAACATTTAAACATTTAAAGAACACCTTACATCCAATTCGAAAAAATAAACTTCAGAAGAAATTTATCAAAGTAGAAGACCTATAAAGAAATAAACTCATTAAATATAAAGAAAAAGGAGAAAAACAGGGATTTTAATTGTCCAAGTTTTATTATAAAATACAGCAACCAAGTTTGAGAAATCAGAAACATTTTGAAGAAACATTACCCCCTCCTTTTAGAAGATAAGTAACTAAGGACAGTTGTTGCCGAAGCACCAAAATTTAGGCTGTTTTTGCTATTAAACTAATTGCAATAATGACTGGACTGACATTCTAGAGAAGGCTACATCCAGCACTTTTTGTATTAAAATAAGAAAGAATGTTTACAAAAATTTTTATAGATAGTATTATGTGGCATCTCATCTTAAAAAAATTCATCCAGAAGGAACGTTCATCCACATCTGGTGGACGTGCCTCAAACTCTAATGTCTTTAGGTTGTATAATTTACTTAATCTCCAGCACCCTGCCTTCCCATGTAACCTCAAATTCTTTCTTCTCCCATTAGGACTTCAGTCAGCTACTCAAAATCAAAATAAATTACTAAGGCATATAGCCGCTTCCACCACATCTTAGCTGGCAACTAACTCTTCCAAATTATTTGACAAAGTTTGGAGTACGTGGCTTTTACTACATAACTCTCACTCCCCATTTGAGAAATATTGCGATACCCTCACTTTTTCTTGGTTCTATCATAATTTATTTCTCCATGTGTCCATTAAATGCAATTAGAATCTGTCAAATGCCCCTTATATGCCATCAGCCTTTTCTAGATGCCCCTTATGTGCCATCAGGCTCCTCAATATTCCCGCTATATACAATCAGATTCTCCCATGTATTTCTTTTATGCCATTATAGTTTATTATTTGCCACTAGACCCTTCCTCTTGCCATGTAAATGCCACTAGACACTACAACATTCCATCAGACTTCTCCACATGTCCATTCATATACAATCAAACTCCACATACCCTCTTATATGCCATCAGATTCCTCTACATACCCATTACATACCAACAGCTGAATACAAGATTCAGGCGATGCACAGAATGACAAGCATCAGGAGATAGCAAAGTATTTTCTAAGACATCCGTTCACTTTGAGACACTGATCTAAACTTAGTGTCGGTGTTTAATTGAAAGCATAAAAGATATAAAAGCAACTAGCAAAAAGGTATGAGACTACAGCTACAACCCTAAACCAGTGTGTGAACAGTGAATCAGACACTGCACAGAGTGCAGGTGGAGAAACGTTAGGTTAGCACACTGCAGAAAGACACATACTAGAGTATGCTGGTGGAAACTTACCAGCAGATAGTCAAACAACTGCTTCCTCTCATACATGTTCATCATACACCCTTCAGTCAGCCCCTCAAAAAATCTCCCTTCATCCCTCCTCCCTGCTTTGTGCAGATAATGAGGTCAGACGATGCCCTGCAGATCCTCCACCAGTCAAAGGTGCAGCAACCCTTTTTGCTATTGTACTTAGGGTATGATTCACCGTTGCACACTATTACACAGTGCTGCTACTTTGTACGCAGCGACTGTGCAATAATTACTAATGCCGGAGGAGGCATTTTGTGTAATTAGATGCCTCCTGCTGACTTATGTGATCTATAGCTGTGTCCAATGATGCAGCATCGGATTACTATACGTGAACATCAATCTCAGCAACCTTCAGGTTGCTCAGTATGGCTGGTGTTTTGATGCAGCTAAAGCCAGTGAAGCTGCATAAAAAGATGCAGTCACTGACTTCAGCTCAATCAGAAATCAGGTCTGACCAGAAATCAGGTGTGGGATGCTGCCTGATGCCTCCTTCCCTGTCTGTTTTTTTTGTCACAGTGCCCACCCTGTCTCTTTTTCTTTGTTACTGTGCCCTCATCTGTTTTCTGATTACAATCACAGTTACAGTGCCCTCCACTTGTTCATTTTTTAAAAAAACAGATAGGAGGGGGCAATGCAACATAAAACGAACTGTGGGGGGCTCTGTTCATTTTTTTGTTGCATTGCCCCCTCCTATCTATTTTTGTTGGTTACAGTGCACCCTTTCTGTTCTTTGATTACAGTTTCCCCCTTCATTATTATTTTTTTTTTAGTTAAAGTTGTTTTTTTTTGTTACAGTGTCCCTTCTCTGTTTTATTAAAATAGTCCTCTCCTTCCCTGCCTGGTTTTTGGTTATAGTTCCCACTGGTACATTTTTTTTCTTACAGTGCCCCATCCTGTCTAGTTTTTTCCTTACAGTGCAAAACTTTGTTTTTTTTATTTATTTGTTTATTTATTACAGTGCCCCTGTCTGTTTTTCCATACAGTGCCTCCCTGTCAGTTTTTTTCTACTTACAGTGCCCCCCATTTTTTGGTTCCAGTGCCCAACGTTGCCTGTTTTTTGGTTACTGTGCCCCCCTGTCTACTTTTTGATACAGTGTCAGGTTTTTTTTAAGTTACAGTGCCCCCTGTCTGTTGTTCTCTGTTAAAGTGGCCCCATCTGTTTTTTCTATATTGCTCCCTTGCCTGTTTTTCAGTTACAGTGCCCCCCTTGTTCATTTTTTAAAGTGTCCCGCACTCCTGTCTGTATTTTGTTACAATTCTCCCATTTGTTTTATTATAGTGTCCCCTATCTGGTTTTTTTGCTATAATGCCCCTCCATTGTCTGTTTTTTTTACTGACTCCCTCTGTGTATATTTCATTGTGCCACTCACTTAATTTAATTAATGTACACTGTGCTCCTAATCACAACCTGACACTCCTTATGTATTTACTATGTTGTGTCCACCTACCCCATGATTCTTACTTGACCTTACTTCCCCCTTGCTAAATCCACAATTTTTTTCCCTTAGTAGTATACTTATCAATAAGAAATGCAGTCTTCTTTCTTCAATCTTGTTGAGTCCTGGATCCTCTGACAGGCAACCACATTGTATCACCTTCACATCATGACTGCGATGCTGCTTGGAATCAGGAGCAGCTACTGCACTGCCTGCTGATGCTTAGAGAACTGCAGAGGAGTGGTTATCCCATTTTAGGAAGATGTGCATTTGGCAATTGCAGGTGATGATAGGCAAGATTATGGTGTGGAACTCACACTCCACAGTGCTCTGTCCAACCCAGTCTGCACTGGAGGTACTCCCGCAATGGTGCCCAGTGCATATGCCCCACTTGTCCCATCCTTGTTACACTACTGTTACTTTTTACTTTCTCTTCATCTCAGTTCTCCACCTACTTCTGCCATCCACCACCTAACTTCTCTTTTGGACTAATTCCACACCCTTGGTCAGAGTACTAAGTAGAGGAGGCGGGCTGCAGGGTGAGCTGGAGCAAACCAGGGACATCTTTGACACTGATGTCACCATTGCTGTGCCTCGCCATGGGATTTCCAGAAACCACCCAATCTGGATTTGGCAGTCTCTGGACATGTTGCAGATCTATGGACTGTTCAGAGGAATCACTATTATACAAACACAAAGACAGAAAAATTATATTGCACTAAGCAATACCATCATCGATACTATACTGTTATACTGTACCTGCATTTTACAGCATTGTCAGTGTGTTTTCAAGTTTCTTTTGTTCTTACATTCTGTCTTACTTGTTTATTTATGTATGCATATTGTTGCTGCATATTGATTACCACACATCGGGAAATCTACATTGACCATCCCTTGCTTTCTATATCTTGAATAACTTCAACACTACTTTAGAATATCAAAACAGACTCATATTTCTTACCTTCATCAACCTAACAAAATCCTAAAAATCAGCAGAACCCTATTTTGGAGTCCTTACTTTGGGTCAAACTTGGCACAGTCCTGGGTAATGGTGCTGTGTAAATGGTAAAACCTGGGTTATGCGACCCAGGTCACACAAAAAGTCGCTGATTGGAGCTTCTAGTGCGCTCAGAGATGTTGTCAACTCCAAGAGCCCCACAGAGCACACAGCTTGGCTAATTGGGCAGATGCAGAAGCCATGATTAATGCAATGCAGTGAGAAATCACCACCCACTTTTTATGACATCATCTTTGTGAGCCTGAAAATGTCCATTTCTGATGACATACACACGTTTTGCTGGGCAGACACAGGTTCAGTGTTAACAGAGTTTACCCAGGAATAACCTGGGTCCAAGGTGCAGGGTGAAAGAGGTCTGACTCGGATGTGACATGGGTTAGAACAGCATTTGAAAACCCAGGACAGACCTGGCATTTTGGGGGAAAAGGCATATAAATGTACAGTAAGAAAATACAGAGCATTAATATCCATGAAAGATGAGAAAAATAGAGTTACTTGAAGACTGCAATATCCTGTAAGTTGCTTAAAAATCCTGCAAAAATGCATATCTGGTTCTGTTACTTGCCTACTACCAATCTTAGCTGTTGTCAAGTTATTGCCATTTCCTTGTGCAACTTGTAGGCTTTGTGAAATAATGATTCAGACAGATCTGCACAATGCCATCTGTTTAGAAAATAATCACGATGCACTTTGATCTGTATTAGAGTGTTATGATAATAGGCTTTTTCACAGCAGAACACAACAAAAACAGCATCATTAGTTTTAGAGGAAATGTCTCAAAAGTGTTATTCAGCAGCCGGGGTATTGCACATACAAAGAAAACTATACCAACATTAAAATATTTTCTTTGAAAAACCTAGATACAGTACATTGATTATTACATGCAAAAATAAAGATGAAAAGACAACAATCTGCATAATAAATATAAACATATTTTACATGCCAGATGCATAGAAATTAAGTGTGACATTTTCCAAACTTGTAAATTGTTTTGAATACTGCAACTTAAAAGGTATATACTACAGTAAATTTTAGTTGTTCCATTTTCAACTGCTGTTTAAAAATAAACATAAATCTTGAGATGAAAATAGCGATGAGTGGGTCTGGATTCTTTGAATACAAAAGAACCGAATATTGTCTTTTAAAGTATTACCAAATAATGGCTTGGATGTGCATACCAAATTTAGAACCCAGATTGAGGTAAAACATAATTTCTAGAGATGTGTATCACCCCCGTGTTTTGGTTTTGGTTTTAGATATGGATTAATTTTCGTATTTTGGTTTTGCAGAACCATCCTCACGTGTTTTGGATCTGTATTTTTTGTAAAAAATTATAAAAAACTGCTAAAAATCACAATTTTTGTTCCTACAGTAATATTAACCTCAATAACATTAATTTCCACTAATTTCCAGTCAATTTTGCCCACCACGCAGCTCAGAATTTTGTTTTCATTCAGTTCAGGGCAAAAGGTTGCACCAAGCTAGCTGGCTGACTAAGTTAAGTGGCAGCAATGGACAGCACAAACACATGGCAGTTCAACTTCCAACATGGTACATCGGGAAAAAAATGTTTTTGTTAATCAACAGGCCTGAGGGAGATGGAGTATGTATGCAGTTGAAGGCAGGGAAAGGAAGGGTTGATTTGTAGTAAATTTTATTTAATTTGTTTATTCCAAAGCAAATTTATGATAGAGGATGGGAGAGCATGGGTGAACAACATTTCCCATTGTATTGCACACAAAATCAACTTGGTGGTTAAGAATATTTTTTTTAATTAAAGGGGCATGCAGGAGATGATTTCTGTGGCCATAAACATTTCTAGCCATTTTTTGTATTCAGCAACTGCATGTCAAAGATTTAGGCAGCTGTGGCAGTTCATCTTCTAACATGGCATATTAGGAAACAAATGTTTTTATTAATCAAGAGGCCTGAGGGAGTTGGAGTATGTATGTAGTTGAAGGCAGGGAAAGAAAGGGCTAATTCATAGTACATTCATGTTTTGGATACTGAAGCAAATTTATGAGGGAGAGGAGGAAGCATTTACTAAAAATATTTTACTCATTAACATCAGTCTCTTCCCTAGTTGAGCTCTTTTGTGGTTCCGATTTTTTTTAAAAAAATGAAAGGGGCATGCAGGTGATGCTGTCTGTGGCCGTAAACATTTCTGGACATTTTTTGCATTCATCAACTGCATGTAGAAGATTTCAGCTGCGGTGGCAGTTCAATTACCAACATGGCACATCTAAGAAAGAGAATGGCACTGCAGTGGTAGACAGGATGGCAGTTTTAATAAACTAAAACAATAATGTTTGTCATCTACACAAAAAGACAGTCAGCAATGCCCCAAACAGCACATAATGCAAAGAAAAGAGGTGCAAGAGGGAATTGTCCTTGGGCCCTCCCAATGACAGGAGTAATGCCAGTGTTGCACCTGCCCATTTCAATTCTTGAACAGGTTGAAGAACTATTAATGTGGCAGCACACAAAACAGAAGCTATGAACAGGAAAGGGGGCAAAGGGATTATTAAAGCCTGGAACTAAACATCTCTCATCATTGTGCTTCTGGGATTATGTATCGGAAGACTAGAAGGGGAGGAGGGAGAACATCTCCAGATACCATCACAAAATAGCCTCTCCATTTGGTGCTTGCATCTGACCAAACATGGCTGTTATAATCAAGGAAAGCCAAGCCCACCAGGTTGGTATCTACAAATCAAGTTTGAAAAAGGCATAAGAGTATTTAGCAAGTATACTTATTTGTGACTTTAGTTGAAATAAATACAGTATGAAACTTAAAAAAAAGTAAGTGTCAGAGCAGCTGCACGGCAGTTTGAAAAAATATAGGACATCTATGAAGCATTTGCCACACAGCAGTGGCAGACATGATGGCAGTTTAATAAACTCTAACATTAAACTGTCAGTCAGCAATGCCCCAAACAGCACATAATGCAAATAAAAGATGTGCCCTCTCACTCACCCTTGTTGTACAGTATATATTAAACAAGACATGAACAGTTTAACAAACCAATCACTTCAGTGATGGGGACTACCACTTGTGGCTGAAGTGATTGGTTTGTTTGGGACCCCAAAAAACAAATTACCAATGGGCAGCTGACATTGCCAGCTATAATCTCTACATACACAAACTGGGTCTACGGAGGTAAGTTCTCAGAGGATTGCAGGGGAACAGACTGATAAATACAGGCCAAGGCCTGAGTCTTTCCTTGCCACTGCATGTGGTGGATAGCATGCAAGCAATTATATTTTTTCTGCACTATTGAGGATAAGGAGCTCTCTCCATTTACACAAAAATAAATTTTGCCTACCAGTCACACCTTCCCCCTAAACCACATTCACTTCAAACACTCCAGCAGTGCTTAGTCACACCATCTCCACACCCTGCATTCACCTTCAACAACCCAGTAGCATCCAGACACACACTACCCCTGCATTTACTGTCAACACCCCAGCAGCACCCAGGCACTCTCCCTCCCTGCATTCACTGCTGTGCCAACTCCCCAGCAGCAACACTCAGACACACACTCCTCCCCCAATTAACTACCTATACCGCAGAACACAAACACTACCTGTGGCTGATCAGGGTCTTCCATTCTTGGTAATTGCTGCTTCTATAGCTACAGTAGAGGAAGCAGGTCCCTCAAGTGAGAGAAGGAAGAACCAACAAAGGAGGGAGGATCCATGCAGTCCATGTTCAGCCCTGTCCCTTTTATGTACATTGGTTCGGATCCTTACTGAGATCTGTCCCTTGAGACCTGACTCCGGGGTGTGGACCATGGAAAATGGAGGACCATGGCACATGCCTCCAGGGCTCCCTGCTTATTTCTGCTCTGGGATACATAAAACTGAACTTGGAATAATAGGAGGAGGTCAGTGTGCACCCTTCAGAGCAGGCATCCAGAGGCAACCACCTTCATGTCTCCTGTATTTATACCCCTACTTTTATTACATACACAAAAACATGCTCAGACAATGGCAGATTATTATAATGACTATTGTGGATGGTTCACTGGGATCTATAAAGCAGAGACACATCTAATCTAAATAGTGTCTTAGCATTTTATGGTAAAAGCATTGCTATTTACATGACCCATACAATGTTGGCGAACAATGAAAATGTCATAAACTTTGTATAATTATTACCCATGCCATTCTATAGGTTGTCTTTTCAATATAATGCCAACAATGCTGTTTTTCAAAGTACATGAGCAGATTGCAATATGACACTTAGTAATAGCTGGAAAGATTAATAAAAATATGTGCAAAGCACTTACTGCATTACAGTTTTATTTTATCAAACTTTAGACTAGCTTAAAAACTGTATGTGATTTCTGGATGACACATCATAGTGAATTACAGTGAGAACTGAAATATTTTTGCAAGCCTTGTTATATAAAAGGTTATGAAGCCTATAACTGGCTATTAATCCTGTATAATATATGAGACAATAGTCACTGAACTGTGTCTGAACTTCCAGATGCTGTCACCATGGGACCAGAACTGGAACCTTAACACATAATGAGAATTAAGTAAATGTTGGCAACCTCTACTTAAAAAAAATATTTTTCTTTATCAAATAAAAACTACCAAGGACATTGAATAGTTCTGCACCCTTGGACTCCCAATTTACATTTTTTGATGTGCCTGATCACCCACAGGAATGCTTTAATATGTTTTTGCACAGCAAGTCTCATATGCCATGTCAATACAATAAACAGAAAGAACATCTCTTAAAGTTCATAATTACAAACTCACATACATATATATCTATATAAAACAATAAAGCAGCACTCAGGAGACTTGAAGGTACGTGAAACAAGTGAAAACATTTTATTGCAATCGTCAACGTCTCGGGGACTTGGTCCACTTCTTCAGGACAGTAACAAACATGTGCATAGTCAGCAAAGCATATTTATACACTTACCCATTAGATTTCCCCCATCAGCACTGTCCACGGGCCCGCTGCCAGCGGCGTCAGTCTAGGCAGTTCTGGGAATGGTACCTCACGTTCGGCCGGGGTGACGTAATGGGCCCCAGCGGTGTGACCATGCAGACACTGTATAAACAACAACACAAATACTAAGCTATCAGAATACAAATATATATATATATATATATATATATATATAGTGATATTTGGGGTTAATTAGCTCAGTAGACTGTGGTCAGCGGTGCAGTGAGTAGGTACAGAAAAAGAGTCCACACGTAGCATTCCAGTTAAATAAACATAAGTGATGTTTTACTTCCAGCATGTGAAATCAGGAAACAGAAAATTAATTAACAAACCTAGCCCTTGTTTAGGGCACTAGCTCACTTCTTGAACCCTCTCTACAGAAGCAGCTACTCTGCATGAAAGTCTCTCACAATCTCTGAGATTGGTGGTCTTTCCTACCACATGCAGGACTGGACACTGGCCTCCTGGTCTTGTATACTGTAGCTTTCTCAGCTTGTTGGCTGCCGCCTCTCACAAGGACAGTGTCAGAGGTATATGGATCTGCCTGCCTCCTTGCAGGTATGATCCTGACCACCTGGTCTGCTTCACTCACACTGCAGCCCCACCTGGACTGTCTGACTGTGTCCATCAGCAGCCTCACCTGAGCTCTGGTCATATGGCAGCCATTAAACATCTTCCCACAATGCTTTTGTACTCTGTGTGGGTGAATCTCTGCTGCCACACACAGAATCTGCTGCTCACCAGTGCCATCTCTGGTGATTCTGCCACAATATATATATATATAGATATATATATATATATATATATATATATATATATATATATAGATGCCCTGATGCAGACACAGTAGCCAGGTAGGCAATACAAAAAAAACCATCGATTTGTAACACGATCATATGATTTCCATTAGATGGTGGCAAACATTGGACTGACACTACCATTGGAACTAAAACATTGATGGTTAGTAACCATTGCATTCCGATGTCCATCCCTATGCTGAACCTGCAGACAGACTCCGGCAACCACTCTTCTACTGTGAAGTGCTCCCTCTCCAGAATGATGTTCCTGCTCAGCCACATGCCCTCAGTGAACAGGAGGCACCTCCCATGACAGTCAGCGCTGTTTGGCAGCTAACGAGGGGTGAGCATTAAGGCTGTTGAAATATGCACAATTGCTCCAGCCCCAGGAACATGCTGCTGATAATGCTTATAGTAACTGCAATACAAATCTCCTCCATGATCTGCCTGCCCTTTCCAACAATTCCCAGTGGCCGGACCCCAACTAGCTACGAGCAGCAGCAGTGGGGGTTCTGGTGACACTGGCGAGATGCAGGTGGCAGGAGTGAGAAGCAGGGGGTTGTGGTGAGATGCAAGGGACTGTGATTATATGGCATAAGTTGTTATTAGATGCAGGGGGCTGTGGCAAAGCTGGGGTGGGTTGCTGGTGTGTTGTATGTATCATATATATATATATATATATATATATATATACACAAAATTGGGTAAAGTTGAACAAGTAGCAAGGTTGAATAAACCAAAACATTGAAATAGAAACATCTCTCTGTGATTGTTTGGTACATGACCTGTGAGTGCTGCCGCTACTTGTTGGAGTTATATTTGGGCTTGGAACATGGACCAAGGGTGGCACCTGGGCAAGTAATGACAATTTAATATGGAGTGCCAGCTTGCCTGCTTATTATATTGTATATACACATTATATATATATATATATATATATTCAAAAAAGAGAGAGCACTCACCAATCTCCATAAAGTAGGCAGGCAACTTTAATAACTCACGTCATCCGGGTAATATTTCAAAAAAGTCGACGTTTCGGGCCCCACAGTGCCCTTTGTCAAGCTTGCTACCTGGACATTTTGGGCTGTGATATTCTGGTCTTGACAAAGGGCACTGTGGTTATTTGGTATCTGTGAGTGCCGTTCCTACATTGGATTTATATATATACATATATATATATATATATATATATATATATATATGTAAATTAAGTACTCTTCTAGAATAGTTATTATATTTTATCTAATCTGAGACTGTGAATTAAATAATAATAAATACAGGCATTTTAAGATAACATTGAAGGTAACTAAGTAAAAAGAAAAATTGGTTTCAAATGGGATATTATGAGTGGACTGTGGGCCTGATTCAGACCCGGTCGCAAGCGCTGAGCGCTCACAGACGGGTCGATGGTGGCCCACAGTGCATGCGCACGACAGAGTCGGCTCCGTCATGCGCATGCGCAGGACCCGGCTAGCGATGGGCACTCCGTCGCTCCGGGTCTCGCACCAAAGGGGGCGAGCTGTCAATGTTGAGTGACAGCTCGCTCCATTTGGTGGGCGGGCTGGGGAGGTAGCTGCCCAAACTGAGGCATTCCCTTGAGAATGCCTGCCATTTGGGGGTGGCCCCACTGACATCACAAGTGATGTCAGTGGAGAGCTTCCGGCTCTGTTAGAGCCGAAAGCTCTCTGGGGCTTGCGATGAATGAGACCCTACCACAAGGGTCTCGTCGCAAGCCCGATGGTCAAGATGGTCTTGACCATCGCGACCATCATCATGGTCACTCGCTATAGCTGTGAGTGGTCACCCACAGCTATGCAAGTGGCCAAGAGGCCGCTCCAAAAAAAAAAAAAGCCCGGCTCTGATTCAGGCCCTGTGTGTGTGTGATTCAAAGGATAGACTGAGATCTTAGCTTTTGTGATGTTTTTGTGTTACACATAAAATCTATGAATTGCTGTATGAAATGTTGGTAGACTTAGTTAAAATAACTTAGGCATTAGACTTTGCTGTACAGCTAGCTGGTATGAACTGCTTCTGATAAGGAATTGAGCTGCTTTTTTCTTTTAATTTTATAAAGCTCTTTTCATTTACTTGATTTATGCTGCATTCAACAATAGTAACTCAATGTGTCAGAACACCTGACCATCTAAGCAGAAAAGGAGCTCATTTGAAAAGGAGGGACAATTGAACTGAGCATGAGCTATGCACATACTGTATCACTAAAAGTACCTTACATAATAGGTTACATATGTTGATGATTAAGCTTTAACAGTGATGCAATGACCAAGCCAAATGTCACTCTGCATCTGCTTCACATGGTCAGGAGATACAAATCTAATACAAATGGGTTGAGTCTCTCATATCCAAATATTCTAAAATATGGAATATTCCCAAATACAGAATTTTTTTTAGCATGACTGAGATAGTGAAACCTTTCTGATGGTTCAATGTACACAATCTGTATTTAAGGCACACAATTAGTAAAAATATTGTATAAAATAACCTTCAGGCTGTGTGTATAAGGTGTATATGAAACATAAAATTAATTTCATGTATGTACACAAACTTTGTTTGATGCACAAAATTATTAAAAATATTGTATAAAATGACCTGCAGGCTGTGTGTATAAGGTGTATATGAAACATAAATGCATTCTTTGTTTAGATTTGGTTCCCATTCCAAAGATATCTCATTATGGTATGCACATATTCCAAAATACGGAGTATTCCGATATGCAAAATACCCCTGGTCCCAAGCATTTTGGATATGGGAGACTCAAACTGTACTACTATGTGAGACAAAAAAGAGACGAATAAGTGATATGTGATGGCTTGCCAGTTTTACCCTTTGTGGTATTTTTGGGAAAAATGAAGCCTCCACACCCAACATTTACTATGCTAAAGCACACATTTTAGATGCATTATATGATGGTGTCAATATTTTGTATGGTGCCAGTCAACTTGGAAAGGAACAACATATAAACACTGAGAGAGGATGCTAGACAGGCTTAACATTTATTGGCAAATCTACTCTACTCTTACTCCAACTCTCATCACATGGACTTTTGTCCAGGAATGATGATGTTTATCCATGAAAGATGACGTTTTGCCTCTTTCCGAGACCCGTTTTTTTACGGGAAAAATACGAACTTGGCGGGAAAATTCGAACCTATTCGAGCCTTCACATCCCTAATAAACAGGCTACTGGGGTACAGGTGTTTCAGGGTTTGACCGCCCATCTGGAAGTACAGGAAAATACTCAAGTTCAAGTTTTGCAATGTTTACAGGATCTTTCCAAACGTCTTGATAAACTTAAGATTCCTGCTACAAGTACATCAGGGGTTTCTACTTCTCATCTACGTTTACTGACTCCTACCTCTTATGATGATAATCCAAAAACCTGTAGAGGATTTCTCAACCAATGTGGGATTCACTTTGAATTATTACCCCAAAGTTTTACCACCTCTCGTCTTAAAGTGGCTTATATTGTGTCATTATTGTCTGGTGCTGCTCTCGAGTGGGCCTCTCTTTTATGGGAGAGAAATTATGCTTTAATGTCTAATTACCTAGCTTTTGTTTCTACTTTTAAAAGGATATTTGATGAACCTGGAAGATCAGTGGCCGCGTCTGTGGACATTTTACGAGTAAAACAGGGAACGGCTCCAGTTGGTCAGTATGTGGTTCATTTTCAAACTATAGCGGCAGAACTTAAGTGCAAAAATGAGGCATTAAGAGCAGCATATGGGAATGGTCTCTCTGAGAAACTTAAAGATGAGTTAGTGATTCGGGATCTTCCTGAGAATTTGGATGAGTTAATTTCATTGACTATTAAAATTGATTTGCGTATGCGAGAACAAGAGGTTCAGAGGAGTCGCACTGAGTGTTCTAAAAGTTCTCTTCCCAAGTCTCACTCCCTTCATGGTACATCTGATGAGCCTATGCAAATTAATAAAGCTAAGTTGTCTGATATGGAGAAGCAACGTTCTAATTTGTGCTTGTATTGTGCATCCTCAGAACATTTTTTGGCTAAATGTCCAATTAGGCCGGGAAACGGTCATCCCTAGTTGATGGAGGGGGAAGTCAAACTAGGGGTGCTTTCAAAAGTTCTCCTCAAAAAGGATTGTTTAATCTCTGTGGGTATTCCTGATTTTGGGTCTCCATGTCAAGAGTTTTCTGCATTGTTAGACTCTGGAGCAGCGGGCAACTTTATTTCGCTATCATTGGTTCAAAAATTGCAAATTCCTGTTGTCAAATTAACCCATTCTCTTTCCCTTTCTGCAGTAAATGGGACTAGAATTTCAAATGGATATGTTACGCATCAAACAAAGTCTATGAAGTTGAGGGTAGGAGCTTTGCATGAGGAAAGTTTAGAGTTTTTGGTATTACCTGTTTCTATGTATGATATAGTTCTTGGTTTACCATGGTTAACTCTTCATAACCCTCATATTCATTGGACTTGTTCTCAAATTCTTTCTTAGAGTCTTAAATGCAAATTAAATTGTTTGATTCATGTGGTACGAATGGGTGAAGTGAAAGTAGATGTTCCACCTTCTCTCCCACAGCCTTATCATGAATTTGCTGATGTCTTTTCTGAGCAGGCGGTAGACGAACTTCCACCGCATCGTTCCTGGGATTGTCCTATTAAACTTATTCCTGGTAAAATGCCACCCAAAGGTCGAGTATACCCTTTCTCTGTTCCTGAGACTCAAGTCATGTCGGAATATGTGCGAGATAACCTACGAAAGGGGTTTATCAGACCTTTTTCATCTCCCGCTGGAGCGGGCTTCTTTTTTGTAAAGAAAAAAGATAGTGGTCTTCATCCATGTATCAAGTTTTAGAGGTCTAAATGAGATCACAGTAAAAAAACAAATATCCTTTGCCTCTCATTACAGAATTGTTTGACAGAGTTAAGAGGTCTCAACTGTTTACTAAACTTGATTTAAGGGGAGCTTACACCTTGATCAAAGTTAAAGAAGGAGATGAGTGGAAAACTGCATTTAATACACTAGATGGCCATTATGAGAACCTCGTCATGCCTTTTGGTTTATGTAATGCTGTAATGCTCCTGCAGTGTTCCAGGAGTTTGTGAATGCAATTTTCTGAGATATACTTTCAGTTTGCTATTGTTTATCTTGATGATATTTAGATTTTTTCCAGGAATCTTTCTGATCATCGTACCCATGTCAAAGAGGGATTAAGTCGCCTTCAAGCTAATAAGCTTTATGGTAAGTTCTCCAAGTGTGTTTTTGAAGTTCCGGTTATATCCTTTTTGGGGTATATTATCTCTGGTTCCGAACTTCAGATGGACCCACGAGAAGTTGAAGGCTATTTAAGATTGGGTTTTGCCCACTTTATTAAGGTCTATTCAGAGATTTTTAGGCTTTGCCAATTATTACAGAAAGTTTATCAAAGCATTTCAACAATTGTGGCTCCAATCACTGCTATGACAAAAAAAGGGGCTAACCCCAAAGTGTGGTCCCCAGAGGCGTTGGATGCCTTCCAGACTCTTAAAGATACATTTTCTGCGGCCCCTATTCTAGTTCAAACTGATGTTGAGAAACCATTTATGCTGGAAGTGGATGCATCCACTTATGGAGTTGGGGCTATTTTGTCTGAAGTGGCTGCAGATGGGAGAACAGTATCTTGTGGATTCTTCTCACAAAAGTTTTCCAGTGCTGAGAGTAATTACTCCATTGGGGACCAAGAATTGTTAGCTATTAAGTTAGCATTGGAGGAATGGAGACATTTATTAGAAGGTGCAAAGTATCTCGTTACTATTTTTACAGATCATAAGAATTTGTTGTATTTGAAGACTGCTCGTTGTTTGAACCCACGACAGGCTCGCTGGGCACTCTTCTTTTCTCATTTTGATATCACCCAGGTACATTGAATAAAAAGGCAGATGCACTTTCTCACTCAATGTTGGAAGAGAAAGAACAAAATGAGGATCAAAGGTACCCTATAATAAACTCTCTGGCCTTTTCTTCAACCTCCATCTCTCCGGATCCTCCTCCTGGGAAGATATTTGTGGCACCTGAGTTACGAGGTAAACTTCTTTCTTGGGCTCATAATTCTCGTTTCTCTGGACATCCAGGGGTTCATAAAATGTACTCATTTTTGCAATGTTCTTATTGGTGTCTTCCATGAAAAAAGATGTCCAAGAGTTTATACGTTCTTGTTCTAAGTGTGTACAACATAAATCCTCCCGGCAGTCTCCTGGAGGTTCTCTCCATCCACTACCCATTCCTACCCAACCATGGACCCACCTATCCATGGATTTTATCACAGATCTTCTGGTGTCTAGGGGGTGTACGTTTATTTGGGTAGTGGTGGATCGTTTTAACAAGATGGCTTATTTTTGTCCTTTGGCTCGAATTCCATCAGCCCCCAAATTAGCACAAATATTTATTAAAGAGATATTCTATCTTCACGGACATCCTTCTGAGATAGTGTCTGATCGGGGTGTCCAGTTTGTTGCTCATTTTTGTTGGGCCTTATGTTCACCATTGCAAATTAAATAACAGTTTTCTTCTGCATATCATCCTCAGTCAAATGGACAAACCAAAAGAGTGAACCAGGAGTTGGAGACCTTCTTGAGAATGTATATTTCCTCTTCTCAAGATGATTGGATGGATTTTTTGCCTTGGGCTGAGTTAGCCCATAACTTTCATTATTCATCTGCTACAGGTGTAAATCCTTTTTTTGCCAACTTTGGTCGGCATCCCCGAGTTCCTGAGCTTCAATCAATTCCCACAGTGGACGTTCCAGCAGCTAAAGCTACTCTCCAACATTTTTCTGGAATTTGGAGACAGGTACAGTACATAAGTGTCTTAGGAAAGCCTCTCATAAATATAAATTTTTTGCTGATAGAAAACGTTCAGCTGCTCCTAAATATTCTGTTGGGGATCGTGTCTGGTTGTCTACTAGAAATCTTCAACTTAAAGGACCTACTATGAAGTTTGCTCCTCGGTATATTGGGCCTTTTTGTATTGTAAAAATGATCAACCCAGTGGCATGTAAGTTACAGTTACCTCCAGCCATGCGTGTACCTAACCTACTTTCATGTCTCCTTGATTAGACCATTGATTCTTAATCGATTTCATGACAGCTTGCCTAAAGTACCTCCCATAACTTCTCGAGGTGTGGAGTTTGAGATCGATAAGATTCTGGATTCATGTAAGCATCAAAACCAATTGCAATATCTCATAGACTGGAAGGGTTACGGCCCGGAGGAGAGATCTTGGATTAAAGACTCTGATGTCCATGCTCCTAAATTGATACGGAATTTTCATGCTAAATTCCCTTGAAAACCTGGTGGGTGTTCGGAGACCACCCAAAAAGGGTGGGGGTACTGTCAGGACTGTGACTATTTCAGTACATAAAGATAAAGTACATTTGTTGGAGGAACTATCCTGGTTGTTGGCGTTCTCCACATACAGGGGATAGAGAGTTAAAATAATAATCTGTCTCAAAGGTGTTGTCAGGTTGTGGGATTTCTATTTGCTTATTATTTCAAACCTGATTCCATTTAGGTCACATGTTTTGAACTTCCAATGGATCACAGACCTCTAGTATAAAGCCTGTTACTAACTGTGTTTCAGTGTCTGTGCAGTGGTACTTTCAGGTCTTTCTAGGACTTCTGCCAGATCCCTGCTGTGCCTGTGGTTTGCTGTGGACTTTGCTATATCTCTGCCTGTGTTCCGGTTAAACTTCTGATAGTGGTTACCAGCCGCACTACAGAACTCAGCATTGCCATTGGCTATGTATTGTTATTCTGCTCCATTACTGTGGTTGCATTCCCTACTGGATTATTTACTCTGCCTGTTGTCTTCTACTTCCATGGACATTAAGCTCACCTTTACTACAGTTGTCAACTGCACCATAACAGTTATCATCGCCGGACCCTAAGTGCATCGCAGGGCTTAACCCCGCTCCGGATCCCCATCATGCTGCAGGGCTCAACCCTGCTCTGGACCCTCACTACACACTCCGGATCCTTGTCATGCTGCAGGGCTCAACCCTGCTTCAGAAATTCAATGCATCACAGGGCTCAACCCATCTCCGTATCTTCACTGCATCACAGGGCTCAACCCTGCTCCGACTTTTAGTACATCACAGGGCTCAACGCCATTCCAGATTTTCACCACGTCTCAGGGCTCAACCCTGTTCCAGATCTTTACTAAATTGCAGGGCTCAACCCTTTTCTGGATTTTCATCACACTACAGGGCTTAACCCTAGTAAGGTCCATTATACCATCCTAAGGTCTTGCCTCATATTGGACTCGGGGTTCCCTACCACATTTGTAAAAGAGACTTTATTTACACATAGGAGTTTACTCCTATATTGATTACTGCCTATCTGAACTTCTGTGCTGTTGAGACTTTATGTGAAATGTTGCTATAATATTCTGCCTGTGAATAAATTATATTTACTTTTATTCCATGTTACTGAGATTTCATGAAAAGGTCATTCCTAAAACCACCTCAGTTTATAGTGCCCAGTAGGCCTGACTCCATCCAGGAGTCTCAAGTGTCAGCAGCCATGACACAATTGGTAAATCAGGTGGGAATAAACCGGCACATAAGCGGTACTCATCAAGCATGTAGGTTCTTAAATCAACCAGTGAATAACCATAAACTACACGGGTCGCATCTTCAAATGCCTCTAAAAAGTTCCAGGAATTACTGGGGTACATATGCCTAACCAGGATTGTTACCTGCAATATATCCCTGGGATTTTTTAAAAGGACCATATATTTTGTGTTTAAATGTATTGTCCTACTTGCTTCACATTGACAAATTACATTTTGCACAAGTTAACTAATGCTGAAATTTGTATTGTGTTTTTTGGCTTATGTCTGATAGGGGTATTACCAACTCCATCAAATCAATCAACAACCATTAGATTAATCCTATCAATGGGAAAAAGTTAATTGTCCTTAAAAGTCCCAGTTAGAGCCTCTATAAAATGTATACAGGTGAGATCTCATAACAAATGGTTATACATAGGTTGCCAACATGCATAAGACCAAACAATAATATTAGTTATATGCAATAGGTGTGTAGTGGAATTTTGTAGTAGCATTTATACAAAATAACTTTTCCCTGAACTGGAGGGGACTGCTAAAATACATGAGAAGGGGTGTTGCAGCCTGGTGTCCATGTAGTGTTAATACCTGGAAGGTAATGTTGTGAAGTTATCTGTACAGTAATGAATAAATTTACTAAAGTGTGAGTATTTAGAAGTGGAGATGTTGCCCATAGTAACCTATCAGATTATAGCTATTACCTTCTAGAAGGTGCTAGTTAAATATGTAGAATCTGATTGGTTGCCATGGGCAACATCTCCACTTCTATAAAACTCTCACCTTAGTAAATTTACCCCTTAGTCTTCGTTTAGTATCACCTGGCCTGCTGACAAAAATTCCAAAATCTGTATTATAATAAAAGACAATGGGCCTGATTAAGACCCACTCGCGAGCGGCTGTCCGCTCGCAAGTGGGTCGATGTTATGCACTGAGCATGCGCACGACGGAGGGAGCTCCGTCGTGCGCATGCGCCAGATGCGACGAGCGAAGGAAAGTCCTTCGCTCGTTGTGTCCGATCAAAGGGGGCGTGCTGTCAATGTTGATTGACAGCACGCCCCCTTTGGTGGGCGTGCCGGGGGCGTGCCTCCCTGACGGGGGTGTTCCCACGGGAACGCCTCCCGTCAGAAGCCGGCCCACTGACATCACTAGTGATGTCAGTGGGAGTGATTTTGGCTCTGATAGAGCCAAAATCACTCCGGAGCTTGCGGTTGAAAACCTCAACCGCAGGCTCCGGCTCGCAATTTCGATGGTCGCGATGGTCTCGACCATCGCGGCCATCAAAAAGCACGCTCGTATAGCCTGTGGGTGGTGACCCAGAGCTATACGAGCGTCCAGGAGGACGCTCCATGAAAATGGAGCCCGGCCCTCATTCAGAGCGTGCGCTCTGCTCAGAGCGTACGGCTCTGAATGAGGGCCAATGTTCTTGTAATCTATCCAGAAGAATGTACGGTTCGATACATGCATATGTGTTGTAAAACTTGCTGTAAAAATGTATATTTTGAAATTTATCTTTTTATACTATTGATTTCTAAGTTATCGGGGCATAAAGAGACCCCCACCTTTTTTTTATAGGCATCAATATATACTTGGTGTTTTTCAGAGTCACATCATGTGGGATAGCTAGAAGCCTCTTGTTTATCCCTGAAGTGTAATGTAATGTAGGCTGACAACAAATCATAAGATTGTGTACCATAATGCCACATCTCATTGAATTCAAACACTTTATACTATTATATACAGCCACTTTTAACTGTATGGTGCATCAGTTCCCATTAGGGCACAATCCTTATCATCATGTACACACGGCACAGTCTGTCCAGTATCTGCAGAACATTAGTTTACTGTACCATGCATTTTACCAGGAAAAAAAAAAGACCCCATGGCAGGTACAATTTAACTTTAGTGATTCCAAAATATGTTGTGACTTGACAAAAGCCTTATAAATGATGCAGGTTTTTTTTACAGTATTTGTTTTGGGTTTGTTGACAAAAGGATATAGAATGGTAAAACCTTAGTAGTGTATGCTTTTACTGGGTTGTTTGTTGATACAACCTTATGGCGATGATATGGCCACCATAAAGTGCCAATCGTGGGCCCATGGGCACTGGTAATTCTTCACCCTTATGAAAACTCTGTAGATATTCATCAGTCTCTAACAGCTTTTTAAACTCACACTCCCACATAATGTGTACACAAAAACCTCAGTGTTTCAGAAAGTTTATTTCCATCTGCGGCTTGTGATGCAATTGAACGTAGGTCATTTTAGCCAATTTGTTTTAATCAGCTGCATTGTAATAAGCATTACAACCATGATCAAAACAACCTTGGAATTAAGTTGCCATAAATCACAGCATAACCATCCAGGTTGTAATTGCCAACATTCTTCTCTCCCCATTGTAAAGCGTGGGTTATGCCTATACCAACTTTGTGTCATATGTACAGCAAGCACTGTATGGCAGGTCTGGAGTAAAGCTTCTGCGTCTTATTATAATTAACACCTGGAACAAGAGCCAACATGTTCACCTGTAAAATTGTGAATCAGTACATAGCCATGCACACCGATGCTAAAGTTGTCAGTTGGAAGGGATCAAAGTGACTCATAACGGTAATATCAGTTTTCTTCTTACGTATACCAATCTCACGTCCTGTCATAGATATCACAGCATCTCTAATACATTTTACACGCACTCTAAGATTTTTAGATCTATGCAATAACGTTTAAGCACATCAAAAGTGAAATGACTTGTGATTGTTATTTTTTTCATACCAATTTGTAAGCTCCCATTTCACTGCATCTTATGCCATTTACAATGACTGTTAATGGATAAGATGTATTATGTGTTATAATGTGATTCACCATTAAAATATTTTATGTTTCTAAGGGCCCTATTTGCTACAATCTGCATTGCGATTTTAGGTAATAACACAGGGGATTTATCAAAATCCCCTGCAGGGACAGAGCTTGCGATAAAGCTCTGTCCCTGCGAATCCCCTTTGCAGCCTTATCATTGTATTTTTCGCAAACAATACAGTGAGAAGGTGCCATGCATGCGCCAACTAGCTCACCATACAAAGACAACACCCCATGACCACGACTCATGTGCGATCGCCCTCCATGCACTGTCACTAACCCCCAGTCATCAGTGAACGGTGATGTCCTCCGAGGCTCCGGTCAGATGGTCTCCTGGCTCCTGCACTGTGATCCCGGTCAGCTGTTCTATGCAGCAGCTGACCAGGGCCACAGTGCAGGAGCTGCGAGACAAGCTGACTGGAGCCCCGGATTACATCACCGAGCACCAATCACCCTGCATGCAGGTAAGTGGCTGTTTTTTTGCAGTGATCAGCTTGTGGTCTATTTTGACCACACAGCTGATCAATGGGGCACGGCTCGGCTCTCCCTGTTAGAGCAAAGCAGGAGCTGGGGAACTGGGGGAAACCCTGGATAACACCATCGCCAGGTGGTGTTATTATCACAGGGCTTCCCCCGTATGTTTTCACAATATATTTTTAGTAACTGTGGCCAGATCACATTTCCCAATACAATTATGGGAAATGCAATCTGCTTACTAAAATATGTGATATTTAGGGTTGGGAGTAGAACTTTATGAACTTAACTCAAATTGCCCTTTATTACATTTATATGAAAATAAAATAAAGTGAAACAGGTGTGAAAACACCCTTTTTCATTTTATTTTAGTAAAAATAAATTTAATAAATAGGCCCCTAAGCCTTGACATATCATGTTTGTTATGATAACTAAAATATTTTAGCAGTTAAAACAATGTCAAGCATTTGTAATATAAATTATCACTTACCAATTAGTAGCTGCCCATCTTCAATGTCTGTAAGACACGTTATAAGATCATCTTCACTTATCTCTAGGATAAAGTGATTTGTGACATAATTTTCATATGTGGCCTGTTGAAACATTTAAAGCTGCATTTTCAAAAATGTACTGTACCACATCTGATTATTTTATAGAAAACAGTTTTTTTTTCACATTACACAAAATCCATGGACTCCCTGGACCCCAGACTACCATCATCTGGGGTGCTTGAAAGTTTTATATAATGTTTTTCTTTTTCCTTAATTTGATATGTTTTTTAGTTAGCCATTCAATTTTGATTGCTGAAGAATAGCAACCAACATCACAAATTGATTTTACAGGAAAACTGCAACTCACATGCTGAATTAACAGCATTTAAATATCCACATCTGCTTATAACAGTTTTTCACAAAGACAACTGTGCATGAATGTTGCGAATATAACAAAGATAATCTCTGCGCAATTACTGCTGAAAAACCACTATTAAAATGATGAGTCAAATCAAATGATAATATTTTTTACTGTCAGCTCTTTTAAATTTCCCTTTCTTTGCCTATAATATTTGTCAATTCTGCAATAACTACCTGGATGTAATGCTGTGCAATATGCCTTTTCATCTACTTTTTTCAATTAGCCACAAACACTTTTTAATCTGTTTTTTTTAGTTAGCCATTTAGTTATGACAGCTAAAAAATTTATCAAATGCTGCACAGCTTGTTGAGAAGGCGAATAAAAAGTAAAAGATATTCTCTGTCAAAGCATTTTTATCTAGCAAGTACTGCTTTCTCATATCTAAGGATTATTTATTTCTTAGTAAGATGATTCATAAGTAAT
This sequence comes from Taudactylus pleione, assembly GCA_031769625.1. Classification (NCBI taxonomy): domain Eukaryota; kingdom Metazoa; phylum Chordata; class Amphibia; order Anura; family Myobatrachidae; genus Taudactylus; species Taudactylus pleione. The sequence goes on from JAUIMM010000258.1 coordinate 7,873,383, forward strand.
ATCAAACCCTACAAAAATATAAATTTATCATATTTATATTAATTTCATATTAATTAAATATCAATTTGATGTCAAGCCTTATCAAAGGGGATGTATTAAAGCAGGGGTGGGGAACCTTTTTTCTGCTGAGGGCCATTTTGATATATGCAACATTAATCGTGGGCCAGGTGCAGGCCATGCTCGCTCTGTGTGACATCATACTGGGGTGGTGTCACAATTGCCGGAGACTACAGCAATACCCGGAGCATCCTGAGGATGTTATGGGGAGCTGTAAGGCAGCGGTGTGACCGTCTGAAGCATTCTAAGGATGCTCCAGGTGGCACTGCTGCATAGATTCTGTCTGCAGGGTGCCATTCTAGGCACCCTGCTAGCCAGATAAGGCTAGCAGAGAAAGGGCCAGACAAAAAAAAGCTCCCCGGGCTGAGGTTCCCCATCCCTGTATTAAAGTAATCAAAAAGGGCATTGCCTCCTGTCATAAAAAATTAGCAAAAATGTGTTTTCAAAGTATTTGTATGTCATGAGACTGATCTCAAGTGGTTATTTGCATTACCATTCACTTTAATGTCTATAAAAAATACCCCAACTGACAATCTTTCATATTATTTGAAAACTTTAGTTTTACAGTTGTAAAGATAAAACTGTGCTTGTCCTCACGGGATAAACTGTTACAGACTGTTGTCAAATGCTAAGCAACACCTTAAACTCCTTACTCCCTTACTCAACATAGTACCCACCATAGTACAATACTGTATCTTTTTTATTGATGAGTGAAGCTAGACCATGAGCTCTTGATCCTTCATCACATCACAGCAGTTTCAGGTCATGTGGATGCCACCGTTTGGTGTTTCACTGTTGGAAGCTTGCTGTTCTTTCACCACTGGCCATCTGATTACCATCCTCCATGGATGTTTTCCGGCCATCCATAGCTATCCATTCAATGTGTCTCTAACTTCATCCTTTCCAATCCAGAATATTGCCCAGCATCTTGACAGGATAATTTCTTTCACATTGTTGGGAATTGGTATTATATGTCAGCTTCCATCAAAATTGACATGCTTGGCCCAATTCTGCTACATGGGATGCGCTGTACGGAGAGATGTCCACCTGAGTAGTGATGTCACTAAAGGTGATATCAGGAAATGGTGTTCCAAATATAGCCAGTGGTGAAGGAGTGCTAAACATTGCAGGTCTTCCAGGTGAAAGTATACTTGTATTGTTGTTGCTTGTGTTTGTAGCTTCAGCTGACAACTGGGATGAATCAACTGGACAAAATGACCAACGAGCACTGAGACAAGTCACTAGGCAGGCGACCGCAAAGGAGCATAGCAGCGGCACTCTTGTAAGATACAGTATGTGCTGCTGCTCTTCACTACTGTATGTGACTAGGGTGATGGCTATTGTAAAAAATAGTATAATGCTACTGGTCATCACATTACATTTCTACAGTATGCCACTAAATGCATGGGTGTGCATCTAGGGACATGGCAGCTATAAGAGGAACAATGCAAGCAATTGCTATGCTTACATATTCTATGCAACTAAATACATCGGCGTGTGTCTAGCTAGCGATGGGACAAAATGCATGCCAAGCAGTGAGACCAGCCTCATGGAGCTACTATCACAGAGCAAGCAGCTACTGTATTTGCATATAAGATAAGATATGTGCTGCTGCTCATTTTGTGTGACTAGGGACATGGCTGTTGTAATACTTAGGTACTATGCTACTAGCCATTAGTTTACATATTCTATGTGCTTAATTTCTATGTCATTGCATAGAAGTCAAGGGTTGTTGGGAGGTGCAGAGCCACAGTAAGGTATGAAGAGAGTTCAGCAGCAGTGCCCTACCATGAGGAGACCTCGAGCTGATTGCTGCTCAGTGATTTCATAGGCAGCCTCCACCGAAACTATCACCCACCTCTCTGGGAGATTTGTAATTTAGATCACTGGTGTTTTCATAGACTAGTGTACTGATTAAATGACGAACAAAACATTTCCTTTATTATGTTAATGAAAGGGTCTGGGGAAGGGACCTAGAAGGCGGAATACCGGAATTCAATCTTCTCCTATTGCCTTTATTCAATTTATAGTCCTGCTGTACCAGTGGAAAGAGGGAAGCTGTGATGTGGAATTGAAAGACACCGTTATGCACACTTATGTCACAGGTTTACATGTAAGCACTATGTAAGTATCAGACTCTTAATATTGACACGTGGTTTGAATGCCAGCTTTGAGGGGAGCACTCCTTGTCTTTAAAATGTGGACTTTTTTCCTCCTGCACTCACATGGTTTCAGTGACGAATTTTCAAAGACCATATTACACTATTGTGTTTTAATTTGTTTTACTTACAGTACATGTGACTGGAGACATGGATTATAAGCAACAAAAAACTATGTTGATAAGTATTCTGGATTATTATATTTGATTGAACATTGGTTGTAGAGCATGTTCTTGTCACATTTTCTCATATGTATATTGTATGAGCAAAGTGACTCATTTTTTTTACTTTGTGCAGCTTTAACTGTGTTTGCAGCCAAGGGCTTGGTCTTTATATATTTTTTTTTATTAAAATGGGTGCTGACAAAAATGTTTTTAAGAGTATGTAAAATGTATAACCTTCTTGGACCAAGTTTTGGAATAAGAGAATATTTGGGTGAGTGCTGTGATTGCTGGCTTTAATATTTTGTTTATATTAATTTGAAAAGCATTTTAAACATAATGTGGACAATTGTCAGTGGCTTTCTGATATGAGGTACAGTCTAATGGCTGTGAGGGGAAGCAGTGGTCTACCTGCTCTGGCCTGGTAGGACATTAGAATGAAAGAGAGAACGTTACTCACGTGAGAGGTCTTGTTACCTTATTTATTGAGCCACACTTGTACAATGGTTTCCCAAGGGTATGGTAGAAAATATTGACAAGGTAAAGGTCGACAGTCTATAGGTCAACACCAGATGGTCAACATGCAATAGGTAGACAGGGACAAAAGGTTGACAGTGCAGAAGGTTGACATGTAGCATTAGAGACAGCAGAACAGAGATGCCTTGAGGATTCCAAGTGCTTAAACAAATCTTTGCAAGTAAATGCAACAAAGGTATCTGGATTGTTATTACCATGGAGTATTCAAATATTAATGCTTGTCTATTGAGGAGTGCTGAGGGACATTTTCTAGTCTAGATTAAAACTTTCCCTTTAATGCTCCTGTGAGGCATGAATGGGACCATCATTAGGAGGGTGTGCTGGTTCCAGTAGTGCTACATTGAGGATTCTGGGGTACCTCCAGGTCAGTTGGCTCTCAACTTAGATATATTAATGTATAAGCTATTATCATCTGGCATAACAGTATGCAATTATATGACCAAATGTGGGTGCTATTATCATGTAGCATTAGATATACTGGTACAGAGATGAACTGATGTGGCCCGGTGCTTAAACATATACAGTAGTTGCAAATATATGCAAGAAAGATCTCTGGATTTCTCTTACCATGTGTAATGAATCTCCCATGTATTTGCATAAGTTCCCTAGAGTCATTCTAGGGAGGACTTCTGCCTATAACAACCGCCCATTGTTTCCATAGAGTACGACGCACTCACTGGTACTAAGGATGCCACCAAGTCTTAACCTCCGGACAGTAGGGGCTTATACAATATTGATACCTAATTGTCACTATTTAGCGCTGCTAGTCACTTAAGAAATAATTGCTTTTCAATCCAATTGTGGTTCCAAAGCACAAAAAGTTATTTATGTAAACAGGGAAAGCTTTAACAATTAGAATAAAAAGCAATGAAAATAGTACAGCCGATGCATACACTTTGCGCTACTGGTCCCAGTATGCAGTATTTCAATCCTGAACCCTGTGGTCACCATCACCCAAAGAAATGGAGAAATGACTGTCTACTGCACCCAGCTCACAAGCCTATATTCGGTACAGATTACAGAGACACCAAAGGCATGTAATAACAGATTCTCATTGGTTCTTGCTTCAGGTCACTCTGGTCATTGGTTAGTTTATATGGTGTCATTAGGGGTATGTCTCAGTTCTCCAAGGGCTTCTTTGTGTAGTTTTCCTGCCGAAAAACTACTGAAACTGGCTGCAGACACTTCATACTAAATAGTAACATGCTAACCAATAACTCCCTATGATCCATAACTAGCGGACACATGATGCGATCTCCTTGCCGATAGAACTAGAGATCTGCGAATAGAGGGATTTAGTATAATACCAAACACGACCTGTCCACTGTATTCCGAACCTCAGATCTCATTTAAGTACATATTACATCTTAATCATTATCTCACAATTCCTTAAATAACTGATTATTAAGCCGTAGTGAATGTGTACCATTCAATACATAAGCGTTCACATATGTGCGTACATGTAATGTTCATATGTATGGATGGGAGTACGCATGTGAGCATCTATGTGTATGCAGATTTGTTTATGTGTGTGTTATGTTCATCAGAGTATGTGTAATGGATTAATATATATATATATATATATATATATATTGTATATATATATAAAAAAAACAGTCTTCCATATACAGAAGGAGGCGGCACTCATCTGGTCTTTTTTTTAGAACATAAAGTGCATATTTTTATTTAGCCGACGTTTCAAAGCGGCTTTGTCATCAGGGTGCAGAAGTGAAGCATATATATATATATATATATAAATCACTCACACAAAATCAATACCACACAAACAAGTAGGTATATAAGGGCACTCACCACATGTTCAAGTCCAACAGCATATTTATTGATGCAACTAAGCAAAAAGATAGGTTGCAGATAGAGACCATTGTCAAGGCTATGCAATCCATTAGTCAACAAAGGCAACCAGGTTCACAGAGGAACTGATAGCAACAAACGTCCATACAGCCGTCCAGTGGATACAAAGTGCAGTCTCCCAGGGCCCCCGTTAAATACACCCACCAATTTAGCATGATTACATAGCGAGCTTAACAGTGTATATATGCCACTCACCTCAGCATCCAGTACACCTGGTGGTGCATGTTCACCTGTGGAACCAGCACACGCGTGTCACGGCAACATCACTCCTGGCATGACCACAGCACCGTGTGTATCCGTCCAGCCATCGCGCACCACGATGACGCACCATTCCTGGTAGGTCACGTGGTCAGCGCATGTGATCAGTAAGCACTACCTGGCCACACACGCCCAGCCCATGGAATCCACAGTGGAGCGCGTATGCGGCCTAGGAGAGAGTTACTATGGCAACCAACCAAACATAACTACACTGAGGGGAAACTGATCTGCAACACTGCTCATGTATATATAGGGGCTATAGATTCAATGGAGGACCCTGGGTACCACATATAGGACAAACAAACCATTCTGTTTCATCAACAAAATAGCTGCTCAATATTTTTACACGTTATACTCGAAGAATGTTATATAAAGCACTTTACAGCAAAAAAACAGTGTAACTTTATAAATACATATAAATTTAAAGAAATTAAACCAGTACCAAGAAGGCTCATAAACAAAAATAAGAAAATAAAGAAAATAAAAAAATAATAAAAAAATTGAAAACAAAAAATTAAAGATTAATTTTTAAAAAAATAAAAAAAAAATATTTGAAGGAATAAATTCTAAGAAAGCATCACACCAAAACTACGTGAAGCACTACCCTAATCACTTAAAGCAAAAATACAGATAATGGATTTACTTCATTAAGCCCCTTAGGTGCCACAGTATCTAGAAAGCAAATCCAGCGACTTTCCTTCTGGTGCAAAAGTTTAATACGATCTCCCCCTCTCGGCAGTGGGGGAACCCAATCAATAATCTGACATTGCAGCATAGATATTTGGTGTTCCTCATTCAAAAAGTGACGGGCCACAGGTTTATCCGTCACACGTGTCTGTAATGCTGAATGGATGGATGACCTATGATTGGCCATCCTCTCCCTAAATGTACGACTTGTAAGTCCAACGTAATATAAACTACATGGACATGTAAGTACATAGATCACATACTCCAGCTGGCAATGTAACCGATATCGGATCTTAATGTCCTTTCCAGTGTGAGGATTAGGAAACGTAGGTCCTGTCATGAGGCTCCTGCATGTTAAGCAACTTCTACAACTTACGCATCCTGGTTTTTGTTGAAGTAACCATTCGGTACCTTTAGTAACATGCGGTGAGGACATAGGTCGTAACAACAATTGTTTCAAATTTGGATTCCTCCGAAAATGCAAGCATAGGCAGTGGTAAATGTTTAATTTTAAGGGCCTTGTCAGTGGCAAGAATTGTCCATCTCTTATTAAGGGATTTACGAATAATGTTTGATTTATCACTGAAACGGGTAGAAAAAATCATTCTAGAATCTTTCTTGGTGGTCACAGTCTGTACCCGCTGGTTGTCGATGTCAATTTGTTTAGCTTTTACAATGTTCACATCCAGTAAATCCTCGTCATATCCATGTCTGCAGAATCTTTCCCACATATCAGTTATTTGTTGGTCAGCAGTATTTATATCGCTGGTGTTACGTAATACACAAAGGAATTGTGCTTTCGGAAGGCTATTATTCATTGACGGCGGATGGAAACTCCGAGCATGTAATAGAGTATTCCGATCCGTCTCTTTCCTATAAAGCATATATTTTAATGATTCACCATCCTTTATGACTGTAACATCTAGGAAATTGATCTTAACCTTATCCACAGTGCTCGTGACTTTAACCGGGTGCGGGAGTGCATTTAATTGTTGAATCATCTCCAAGAAAGATTCAGTACTGCCCTTCCATACAATAAAGATGTCATCAATGAAATGTTTAAATACCATTATACTTGATCCATACCTGGGCATAATAAATTGTTCCTCAAAGGCTGCCATATAGAGATTGGCGTATGCCGGTGCCAAGTTAGAACCCATCGCGGTTCCTGACCATTGTAAATAATAATCGCCATCGTACATGAAGAAATTTTTTGTTAGTACCAAACCCGCTAGCTCCAGAATGAATTCCGTAGGGATTATGGCATGTGGTTGAGTGGTGAGTGGCCCTCTTATGCTGTCCAACCCACTTGTATGCGGTATTACAGTATATAATGAGACAACATCTGGTGTAGCAAGCAAGGTGTCATTGGTCACTGGACCAAGTTGTTGAAGTATGGACAAAAAGTGCTGTGTATCTTTGATAAAGCTGGGAATCTACACGACCAATGGTTGTAAAATCTTATCAATGAAGATAGCAATTGGTTGCAACAGGGAGCCCTTAGCAGAGATGATGGGCCTCCCTGGAGGTCTGATCAAGGTCTTATGTATCTTTGGGAGCAGATAAATGATGGGGCATATTATAAAATCGACCGTTAGATCGTGGAATGTATGTTCGTCCAACCAACTATGGCTCCGCCCTATTTCCAATGTTTGATCTATCAGATTTTTATATCCAACAGTAGGATTGCTCACCAGTTTTTCATAGGTATGACTGTCATTGAGTTGCCTAAGCATCTCCTCATTATAATCCACCCAGTCCATAACCACTACCGCTCCCCCTTTGTCAGCCTGTCTCACCACCAGATTCAAATTATTGCGTAATCTATTGAGTGCTAATCTTTCAGCTGGAGAAATATTATCAAACACTCTCTTATTCTGACCTCCAGCAACATCAACTGCAGCCATTCTCAAAAATGTTTTAATACTAGAGTTGGTCGAAACAGGGTCAAACGTCGAAGGCCTCTTCAGCACTTTCTGCTCAACAATCTCGTTAGTGTCGGAAAAGTGCTCACAAAGTCATAATTTACGTCCAAATTTATATAAGTCAACCGACCAGTCATGTCCATTAAATCTGGAATAAGGGGCAAATGATAATCCTTTTGCTAACAACGAAAGTTCCGCTTTATCCAAAGGGTGTGTAGACAAGTTGAATACAACATTTATATCTTCCTTCTCCTGCTTCTTCTTCCCACCGCCCCCTATCCTCGGGTGCGGCCTGTGCCTTTTTGCAGACTTGTATCTTCCCCCACTAAATTGCTCACAGTTTGTTCTAAAAAATGATTATCTTATCTTATATATATATATAGCCCTAAATTTTATCCATTTCTGGCATATTTGACATTTAGCTTGCCTGGACCAAATTCCATGGTGTCATTTAACAAAAAGGTTGTTCTGGTCAGAGGAGACGAGCAGATGTGTGTTGGAGTCACAAAGTCTGATAGCTCAACAAAGGCTTTCCTCAGCTTATTTGGGGTGTAAATGTCAGTTTCTCTTAACTACATTAGCATTGAACAAAAGGCATACAATTGCTAAAGATATGCAGGTTTTCTGACAATGGTCTTCCTCTGCGTATACCAATATCTGTGTGCATTTTAATTATTTGGTACAGACATACGCAGAACCTGTTTCCCATATACTGACTAAACTTTGCATAAATATATACGCATTTGTGCGCATTGGATTGCGCCGACGCAGAGTAGCATCCGATTTACTCTTTATCAGCCCATAGACGACTAGATCGTCAGATAATAATTGCAAGTGATCATATCGAATTATCTGACTTCGACAACAAACAGTGGGAGTTTGCAATATAAATCTGGAATAGCAGTAGAAATGTAATATTAACCACAAAGCAGCCTGCAACCATGGACACAAGCAAGACAGAATGCACACTAATAACAGGTAGCATGAATATCAGCAATACTAAGTAACAATATTGCAGGGTAATTACCATAGAGCAGCATGCACTGTGGACAATAACTGGATACAATTGCATATAAACACAACTACATAAAATAGTGGCAATCACAAACAACAGATATATTGCAAGATAGTATAGCAACAAACTCAGAAACACATGCAGTTGGCAGTATGGTATTGCAGCATAACATATAATGCAGAATGGAATAGCAATATATTAACCAGTGTGTGTTTTGCAGAGTATAATAGCAGCAAGAGATATGTACATATATTGCAGGATGGAATAGCAAAAGTAGACAACACCAATTGCTTGCAGAGTGGATTTGCAGCACAATGAATGTTCATGGTATACTTGCAACAGGTACAGGTAATGCAAGGCAGAGCCAGGACAGGAACCAGGAATACCAAATAGCAGATACAGGAACAGGGACCAGATGGCACAACTTCCACAAGAAACTATTTCCAGAAAGGCAGGAATGGGCTGGCTGGTCTATAACAGAAATCAGACCCTATCCCGTGTGAGCAAACGAGACCAGCCTCTGGTAATTACCACTATGAGCAGCTGAGTACTTCATGTTCACAGAGGCTTCCCAGCTGGGAGCAATCAGTATGACAAAACTTCCCTAAAGCTATCTTTGCCTGTTAACCCTCTCAGCTGTCTGGAACCTGCAGCATATATGAGCGGTCACGATGGCTCATAACACCATGTTGTATACTGTATACATTTTATTGCTAGGCTATTGCAGTGTTCTTGTACATTTTTTCTTTGTTTTGTATTCTAGATTAAACTATGAAGTTGATCTGAGCAACTACTATTTTATATTACTGTTTTAAGAGCCATGAATTGGACCAGCATTAGGAGGGTGTGCTGGTTCCTGTAGTGCTATTTGGAGGATTCTGAGGTACCTCCAGGTGAGTTGACTTTCAACTGAGATATATTAATCTATATGCTATTATCAAGTGGCATAGCATTATGCAATTACCTGTATATGACCAAAAGTGGCTGCTAATATCATGTAGTGTTAGGGACACTGGTACAGAGATGCCTTGACAAGGCCTGGTGCTTAAACATATCTTTGCAAATATATGCTACAAAGATCTCTGGATTTCTATTAGCATGTAGTTTTTAAATGTTATTGCTGGCCTATTGCATTGTGGTCTGAGACATTTTTTTCTTTTTTTCTAGTCTAGATTAAACCTCTCCTTTTCATAGAAATGTGAAAGACTATTAAGTTGATCTGAGCAACCACTATTTTATATTAGAGCTAAAAGGTCAACAGGTTCAAATTGTCAACACAAAAATGGTCAATATACAGTATATATTTTTTAAATTTAACCCTAACCCTGCCCCTAGTGCCTCACCCTAACCCTACCCTAGGTACCTAACCTTAACCCTCCCCGTAGTGCCTAAACCTAACCCTAGTGCATAACCCTTACCATCCCCTCACCCTAACCCTAAAATTGTTGAAAAACCATGTGTTGAACATTTTTGTGTCGACCATTTGAAACAGTCAACCTTCTGCACTGTCGACCTTTTGTCAGTTGGCCTTTTGTATTAGTCAACCTTTTGTCCATGTCAACCTATTACTGTTGACCTTTATATCATCGATCTTTTATCTGGATACTATTTTCCAAAGCAGAAAGAGTACTTGTTTGACATAGTTTATTGCAGGCAGCAATAGTTTGAGAAAAGATCAAAGTATTTTCCAAATAGATCACCAGAAATGTGAATAGCAGGCCCCTGAAGATTCCATTAGTGAGCCTCTATATTGTTGTGTGAAGTATTGTGCTGACTGAATGGCATCCCTAGTTTTAGAAGCAGTATTCCACTAATTTCCAGCATTAATGCATATGGGGCTGTACACTCGTCTGAGGGGCAGTTTAGAAATAAGTGGCCCCTTTATCTGGACAAAGAGCTCTGATATCAAGGGAACTGGATACTTAATTTTTCGGTACTGTCACAAACCGTCGTCATGGCTTGTTACCTTCACACCGTAACCTCCCATCGCAAAATCTGCCAACCTCTCTGGTCACCAGGCAATGTGAACATTGAATTGGGACAGCACCCGCATTTGCTAGGATACCAAGCCACATGTGCTGTTTGTTCTGCCGGATAGCCATGCAGTGTCCCAGCTGTCAGCCGTCAGTCAATCTGTACACCTGCAGCTCGTTGGTGGAGAATATTTCTTTAGTCTGTCCAGACCAGTACCACCCTGTCAATGATAGTTTACACTTTCTGTTTGAATCCTGGTTCCTGTCAGTCTGTCGGAGTCTCTGTCTGCGGGTATCCTGCCAGTTTGTGCCCTAAGAATGCCTTGACTGTATCCCTGGCTGTCTATACAATCCTGCTGTCATCCTCAGCCTGCGGCCTCACTGCACCCATGGCATTCACTTCTGTGTGGCGACTTTCATCCCTGGCTAACAGCCATCTAGTTGTCGATCACACCACTGTCACCTGAAGCTTTTGCCTGTGGCCTAGTTACCTTTAACACAAAGGTAGTATCTCAGCACTCAAGGCTGTACCACGACCCTCAAGGTTGCACTGTGCCATCTTTGTCACACCTCGGCCCTCAAGGCTGCATCCTGGCCCTCAAGGCCACATAATCGCATTCAAACTGCATCTCGGCCCTCAAGACTGCACCACAACTTTTAAGGTCACATTGTGTCATCTAAGTTGTACCTTGGCCCTCAAGGCCACACCATGACCCTAAAGGTTGCACAGTGCCTTCCTTGCACCTTGACCCTCAAGGCCACATTCCGGCCCCCAAGGTCACATCATAACATTAGGACTGCACCATGACCCTCAAGGCCGCACTTCCACTCCCAAGGCCGCATCATATTGTTGGAGCTGCTTCTTGGCCCTCAAGACCACACCTCAGCCCTCAAGGCCACACCTCAGCTCTCAAAGCTGCATCCTGCCCTCCTAGTCACATCTCAGCTCTCAAAGTCTTATCTAGACATTCAGGTCACTAAACAGCAACTATTACAGCATTGTGACTTTCACTGTTGCCTGTTCCATCCAGTACCACCATCAGCCACATAACATCCTGTGATCTGCAAGATTGCTGTGTAAGCTCCTACTGTCCCGAGTTTAAGACAAGGCGACCACCTAAGTACCAGTGAGCGTATCCAGCTCTAAGGGAACAGCAAGTGGCTGTTATTAGAAGAAGACTTTGCCAGCTGGACAGTAAGGGTCTTACATAGTGCTTCCTTGCAGATTGCAACAGGCACAGCATAAACCTAGACAGGATTTATCAAAAGTATTAAGAATGGCATCTAAGATGGTGGAGGAATTCCTCACCAAAGCTTTGCCTGATAAAAAGAAAGTTGTAAACGCTGATTTAGCTTTTTGAGATGCAAAATTCTCTGGGAGTAGAGATGTGTCCTGCTACATCTTTGCTGCATACACCATGTAACTCACCATGCTAGTCGCTCCCTGCCGTGCCACTGCTTGGCATTGTATATTACTTTATGCTGCATACTGAAGCACTGGAAAAGCCGGAGCATGTAATCCAACTATTTGTCCACCAGATGTTGCTTTCCTAACTGCACAGCGCATGCATCAAATAGCCAATGAAGCTTTTGTACCACCATATGCTGACTGGCTGATGGAACTTGTCATTCATTATACTATACAGTACTATTGGACTGCGTTTTATCATGAATGCAAAATGAAAAGTTATCAGCATTGGCCAAAAGACACACACCCAGTGTTAAAGACAGAGGAATCCAAGTTCAATATTCTTAAGGAACTTAATAAATTGCTCCTAAATTCCCACCGCTTTTCATTTATATGCTACTGTATGCCACTCAGCTAAATGTTATGCTAAACCGATATAGACATTGCATTGTACTTTACCTGGTGTAAAGTGCACACTTAACATCACATACTGTACACAACAGGCGTGACTGCTGATACGGCTGGCATGTGTGGGCGAGTGGGTAAGGTGAGTGCCATACAGAGCGGGACCCCCGGGTTCAGAACTTTACCAAACTTAATACATTTCTCCCAACTTCCAACCATTTGTCATTTCTATGCTACTGTATGTCACCTAGCTGCATTTAACATTAAACCACTATAGAAATTCTATTCTACACATTACCGGTCTTTATCTAATGCTAGGTGTGCATCTTCTTGCCAATGCAGATATGTATTTTTATGAATCACAGGACTCACACACCAAATTATTTAATCCTTTATTTAAACCTGTATGGTAGATTTTAAAAAAACACCATATAAATAAAAAATACTGATTTACAAAATGATTTTTTCCTTTTCCGGGCCTCGAACCCGAGGCACTGACTCAGTCAGGCGCTCACAGCCATATCAACAGCCGCTGGTGTGATGTTAAGTTTGCGACTTTTCACTAAGTAAAGTGTACAATACAATGTTAATAGCGGTTCATAGTCTAACAAAGCAGGATGTCATAATACTGTATGGAGATGAAGGCATGAGGAAAGTGATCATTTCAAACAGCACTCCAAATACCATGGCACAAATCACAGTGTGAACACTTTCATACTGTAGGCAAGTTCCCTTTCTCCACTATCCTGTGAGATTTGTGATGAATGACTCATGTTGGCTTGGGTTTGGGTCTCATCCAGCAATACATGGTCTATAGCGGTTTAGAGTGTAAAGCAGCTTGATGGCATAATATAGAGATAAAGGGAGGTGGGAAAGTTCTGAGCAATGCATAACATTGAGCAGAGTACTTTAAAATTATTGAACCTCAAATGATCTCTCTTAATGAAAAAACTACAATATACAATTCAATGTCTATAGCAGTTAACAGTAAAATGCTGCTGGGTGGCATAACATAGAAATGAAAGACTGCTCCATCTTTAAGAAATTATGCATCTTCACACCAATGCAAATATGTATTCTTGTAAAACACAGGACTCACACAACAAATTATTGAATCCTTTATTTAAACCTGTATAGTAGAAAAAAAACAGATAAATAAAAAATACTGAATTACAAAATGATTTTGTCCATTTCTGGGCCTCGAACCTGAAGCAACAGATTTGTAAGGCACTCACCTTAAAGCTTACTCACCTTAACCACTCACCAACACGTCATCCATATCAACAGCCACACCTGTTGTGTATGTGATGTTAGGTGTGCAACTTTACACCAGGTAAAGTGTACAATACAATATCAATAGCAGTTTATAGTATAATGAAGATGGATGTCATAATATGGAGATGAATGGATGAGAAAAGTGCTGAGCAATGCATAAAGTTGAGCAGAGCACTTTAAAAGTATTAAACCTGAAATGATCTCTCTTTATGAAAAACTACTCAAGCGTCTTTAGGCCAGGCATCTTTACACCATGTAGCGACAGTGTACAGAATGGATGGCCAATAATGTGTATAATATACTTTACAATCATGTCTATAGTGGTTTAGTCTTGAAACAAAATGATAATTTCAAGCACCTGAGGAGTGACTGTTTACACTGCCTGAATGTGATTGGCCAGCCTCTCACAGATCACCGTCCTCTGCTACAGTGTTGTATTCAGTACAGTATTGTATTCATCCTTGGAGCATTCGCCACCCAGTGATTAAACTGTGTACTGCATGGCGTATAGTACTCCACACTATAATGCGCATATCTGCCATAATGCTTAGTGGCATTCCGTGGCAGGGAAGTCAGAATGCAGTGCTATGAGCTAAGATGTAGCAGGACACATCTGTAGCTCAAAGTACTGTATTTAAAAAACTTATTAAGGAAGCCTCTGCAGGCTTTAGGATACAGGGTTTAGGAGTGTGTATTTAGAGGGTTTAGGAGTTTTTAGAAGAGAGGTAGACTGAGCTTTCAATGGCTGATCCATAGACAACACAATTATATCAATTATAGCTCCAGGATTCCTTTCAGGCTCGAGAATAGCCCAGCCCCTGGAGGCATTGATTGAGTTGATGTTGATTCTCTTCCTGATTTTCAACCAGAATCACTAAGTGCTGAGTAAATTCCTGGATGAGGGATTAACAACAGAATCCATTTCATCTTTGTATAACCATGACAAGTTTATATGGGCTTCACTGCTGTTCACCCTTTTGTCACAACCATCTAATTGCCTCTTTATTGTGACTAGCTAAAAGGTATGGTGATGTAACACTAATAGCATAATCCATAATCATGATCTGGAGAATGGTAAAATGTAGCAAGAGTTCAGGGGCACAGGCTCAGAATCAAATACTACCGGGTTTACACAGCTCTACAAAAAGTGACAGAAGTCACTGTTAATGGAAGTGCTGAATGTCAGGGGTTTTGGACTTCTTCCATATAATGCCTCACGTGATTTATGTGCAGGAATGACTCTGGAACCAAAATAGAAAATCCTAACAATTGTGCATTTGGCATTTTGCTAATTAAAATTGTTAGTCTGAATTACCACAATTTGCATTTTTAGCTATGCAAATCTGTATTTCAATAAATTCTGGAATAGTGTATAAATTAAATTCTTGCTATAGTTCAAAATCCAAATGTTATCTATGTTTTCTTTGTTAATATTACCTTAAGAATTCTCCCAGAGTTTCATTCACATTGTTATTTATTACAGTACCAACAAATGTAATGCTTGCCAGCAGAGAAATGAAAGGGCACGTAAAACAAAATGACAAGATAAGCTATCCTTTTAACAAGTGTTTTATAAATATGTCTATCTGAGTATATTATTCAATCCATTACACATAATATTAGTTATTGAAATGGTGAGGGGAAGGGATGGCTAGGCTGGAAATCACCCTAGACTTAGAAGAAAAACACAGAGCTAGATAGAGAATTATTCATCCATGTAACACAGTATGTACCATTTTAAACATTCATGACTCATTACCACAGCAGGCATTTAAAGATGTCTATGAAATACATATCTTTCAAGTGACCTAGTGTAGTCTTTGTTTTGTAAACGTTATGATTGCTATTCACTATCACTTTCTACTGAACACTGACATTTTTTTTAAACAATGGAAAAATTATTTAAAGACCTTAAACCATGAATTTTCACTACTAGCTTTAACCTCTTGTATTGTTGTAATTTACCCATGTCTTTATATGTCCGGGATTTCCTCAACTGACAAAGCATTTACAGAAAAAACTGCCTAGTTGTCAATAAGGTAATCATTTTATTGTTATCATTTTAGAGCAACTTTCTTAATAGACTAACTATTGTAAGATTCCAAAACCTGCATATCTATTAAAAAAAATCTTCTTTTATAAGTGTTAAACTGTATTTATGAGCATGATAGGAGCGACCAAGGGTTGAGTTTGGTAGCTGGGATGGATATTGAGTTATTTGTAAATCTAGACATAGTTTGGCCTTAGTCACATGATCATTTAAGTCCAATTGATTGCTGATTACCAGTTTTTCATTACATGTATTTTGTTCTTCTTAATGTATATATGAATTTCAAGGTACAATGCTTAACTAATGTATTATTGCGCTTATTTGTCCTTACTGATATTAATTTAAAAAAAGGTGTTGTGATTTATGTAAAATTGTTAAAAACTGTTTACATTGAGTAAGTGTGAGAATAGAGCAATTTCACCAAATAAATGATGGTACTGAGAATGGATAAGATTATATTGGTGCTATAGATATTGTGCTTAGAGGTACACAATCACTCAGTGTCAACTTGGTTTTATTGATGCATATCCAGGGCCATCATGAGTTTACAAAGGCCTGGGTACTGGGGGTGTAACCAAATCTGGGCTGTGTGGCAATGCCCATTAATATAATTTAGAAAAAATACTATGCTGCAGGGCTGTGATGTGCAGACAGGGACATTTGTCCCCCTCAGCAGCCCCTCCAACCAGCCCCTTTAACAAACCAGGGCAATCAGTACCCAACCCTCTTCCCTTGCAACATACCTGGCTGGAACATTTAAGGCAAAACATGCAAAATTTCCTGTCAAAATGCGAATATTTTTTGGAAGTTTTTTAAAATTCAATGCATCTCTAATTAAAATAAATTGAAATTTGCTTACCCAAACTGACTTTATCCTCTGACAACTTTATAATCACATTAGTTTAAATGGGGACTGTCTTGGCTCACTTTTTTTGCCCTGTTTCAATACTACTGTCCAAAATAACTATTACAATCAGTAAGGAACAGTACATCTACTATTATAACAATTTCGTTGATCCAGAAATCATATTCTAGGGGCAGATAAACATGGTTATACCTGATTCATCTCCTGTAGCTTTATAAGAAACTCTGTTGTATTATTTCTGATATGCACAGGGGTGCTGAGAGGGTGGAAGGAGTGAGCTTGTTGGAGGGGCTTGGGTCAGCTGCTGAGGGGGACATCGTCCCCATTTGAAGCGCTGCTGAGTGGGACAATATATCCATTTGCAGCACGCGCCGCTGCGCATAGTATTTTTACAACTTTTTGGAGGAAGCATGGTCGCATCTCCCACATTTCATTATGCTCCTCCAGTACCCAGGCCAGAGTCATATCTCAATGGCCCTTTCTATATCTCCCAGGACATTAAGTATTCCTGCAAGACTATAGTTCATACCATTGTGCTTCCTGGCTGGGAAAGCAGACGAAGGAGAAGGACACTGTCTTCTTGGAAAGCAGAATCTGAGTGTAATGTCATGAGAAAGTGGGCTGGTTAATGTGTACAGCCATGGAGTTAACAGACTGGAAGTAGAAAATGGCAAAAAACCTGAACTGAACAGAACGCAATACTACATATATGAAGTAAGTGGTATGGATGATGTTGCTAAAATATGACATATTAGTATAGCATTTGTTTGTGACCCTTTCTATAGGCATTAAAATCTAGCATAAAACAAACTGGCATCGGTTTATCAGAATCTTCCCTTCAGAAGCTATTTGGGCAGGTTTGGTGGTGGTTTATAAATACCTACACATAGTAAATTAAACAGATTGTATATCTTCCATTGTAAAAATCAGGATGACAATGTGTTGCAGGTGGTTTTTGTTACATGGTATTTTCACAGCAGTTTGGTCTTTAGTAAATCAGCGGTTCACTAAACCACCAGCAAAACAATCATTAAATCTTTGACAAATCTAATACAAGGAAAAAAGCACTGTAAGAAATAGATAGGCAATATTTAAAACACTGTAAAGCTTAATGAGGAATATTTTTTCAGTAGATGTAAACTATAGCAATCGCCAGAATCTTGCCATAATTCCTGCAAGCCCTTTTAGTTTTCCAACTTCTACCACTGTGGCAGAACATTTTATTGTGATTGTACAATGTATGCAATTATTATCCAAACTATCTGCCCTCATTTTTATATCAATTTATAGAAGATGCAAACAGACCAAGTTTTGGGGCTTGATAGCTCCTGTACTTTATACCTACATGGCCGCTGTACTATATTTGGTTCAGTATAAATACATACAGATGCGCCCAAGTTCATTGTCGCTGATTGCGGCACAAACGTGCCCCCGAGTCACGCCACGCGCCACGGTATGCTATGGCACATTCACGATTGCGGGAGTGTTTCTCCATTAAGTCCTATGGAGACACGAATGTGTGTCCGCGATCGCGGGAGTACATCTCCATTATGTCCTATGGAGACGCAAATGCGTGTCTCCGATCGTGGGAGTCCGTCGCGTGCCGTGCTTGGCGCGAGACGCTGCACTATGGACAAAGACGTAGTGGGCAGATCTGTAATAGATATGCAATGAATACAACAGAAGTACTATTGTCTATAAAAAATACTCTGCCAATGACACAATTAGTAGCTACAGTACTTGTTCAAAATGCAGCACAAATTACAATGATTCATTAATAATTTGATCAATATCGTATTTATAATTTTTGTGTTTTGAAAACGTCCCTTTTAGTATATTATAATTCCCTAACCAGGTTTTCACGGTGTTACATTACAAGTTCTACAGTTTCTTTTATACATCCTATTGTTAATCCATGTTGGTTGCATTGCCAGTAACTTAAAATGTAGAAAATAATCATATCTTGTATAATAGCATACTCAGCTATAATAATTGTTTTCAGAAATGGGAGGTTTGGAAATAGATGTGCTGCTTAACCTATGTAAATGAATAGTGTTTGCTTTTTTATTTTCATTTTTCCTTCTGTCATCTATTTCATGTTTTTATTATTTACCATAACATTGTTTTGCTTGATTTAACGGTAATCCTGTCACATAGAAGGGCTTATACACAGACTTGACATAATAAATGCATTAAACAGTGCAGTCTAAACCTTCTGCATTAGGAATTCTAGCTGTGTTTCCTTTCCAAAACTTCATTGTGTTATTCTGTAACTGTGAGATCCAGTATTTGCATATGATTATCACAAGATTGTGTCTGCACTCTACCCAGTGTGTAACATTGAAGGTACAATGACTGAGACAACAGGAAGAATATTCAGAAAAGACACAAATACTGTATTACTTTAATCACTAGGTAATGAAAACTTCCATTAAAGATTAGCATAGTTGTGGACTATTGTCAATTAATGCAATTACAAATAAGTCATTATGTTTGGGAAAATCCTTTATACAATTTGGCAATCTCAAAATGTCAAAAGCAAAAAATTGTGACATCTTATCGACCAATAGTATTTTGAAATGGTTCTTTTTATCATTATTGTTCTTGCATATTTCAACTGTGTTTTTGAAAAATTACACATTTTGACAACAGATTTCATTCACTATGTGAATCTTGTCAAATGCTAATAAATATTTATTATTACATATTGGCCAGACTCACCTACTGAATTCAAATATTTGCCAAGATTTGTAAATGTACTAATTACTCCTTTATTTTAACTCTATTAATTTGGACTCAGCGTGAGGTGGGTCACCCCAGCCATGTCCCCTACCCATGGCCTGCTGTGATACCCATGAAATGAAAGAATCTACTCAAGTATGCCATGTTTAGGTATGATGTCGAGTTGGACAAATAGTATTTTTTAATTGGACAAAATCTGCAAATCAAGCTGCACGTGTATGGAAATCTGTGTCTGATGCTTACCCACACATATACCCTTATAATAATGATAAAGCGCTACAGCATTATATAGTCCTTCTGTGTATAAGTGTATATGATTCCAGTGCAGAGCTGGACACATCTTCCAAAACGTATGCCTCAGCATATGGGTGTAAATATACCCCCAATGTTTATGTATTCAACTTGCTGCAAGTTGCTGTGTTGGATAATTAACTACTGGACCAATTTAGTATTGCTCCAGTGCAGGGAGAGCTACTCCAAAAAGCAGCTGTCCTTGTGATCCCGAGCACTGCTACTAAGTAACAGTGATACTTACCACTGCTGGGCTGAGTTCAAGCACATGGCCAAAGGGCACAAATGGGGAGGCAGCGTAGGGATCCAGTCAGATCTATTTTCACAACACCGGACCCATTTCTCATAGGAAGGAATGACGCACTGGGAAGCAATGTCATCTGTAGATGGCACTAGCTCCCGCAGGTAAACTCCGAAAACTTTAATCCCGTTACTGTTAAAACATGTGGAAACTAGTATTTTTGCTTATGTAATGGGCCCATAGAGGATGATGAATAGGTCCCTTAAGTATGCATAATACGTCTGCTCTACCAAGAAGAGCTGTACTACTCACTCCAGAAAATCACATGCCCAGAAGAATCTTCCCATGTTTCTTCTATAGCTTTCCACTCCTCCCTTTCTGTTCCCTCTATACATTAAACCATAGAGTGGACCAGTGCCAGTTGCAAGGGAAGTTATTTTCCTAAATACATA
The DNA here is from genome assembly GCA_031769625.1 of Taudactylus pleione. Classification (NCBI taxonomy): domain Eukaryota; kingdom Metazoa; phylum Chordata; class Amphibia; order Anura; family Myobatrachidae; genus Taudactylus; species Taudactylus pleione. The sequence goes on from JAUIMM010000258.1 coordinate 7,893,756, forward strand.
CCACAGAATAATCAGTTGTTCTTAACATCACGCTGTTATCATGGTGTCTTAATGATTGTTTTATCTATACGTTTATGGAATTATGGTGGGTCGAGGTGAGTGAAGATTGAGGAAAGACTTTGGAAAGTAAGTTATAAGTTTAGTCTAAATTACTGTACAACCTTCTTTATCCACATCGAGAACCAGTACACCAATGTGATCCCCACATTTTACAGGCATTATTATACACAGTAAAACACCTGTTGTACTTGTACTATCTGTATAATACAAACTCATCACTTCTGACATATATATTTATCTTTTATTTATATAATGCATTAATGCATGAACTTATACAAATGACAATCGAATTTCTCTATCATTTATACTAAATTCAATTTAGTAAGTGGGCAGGAAATCTAACACACAAACAATACAAAAGCCACTAACTGATAGCACCCTGGTCAGAACTTAATACAAAGCTGCAGGTTAGCCATTACTATCCACCTGTATTATATGTGTTTAACTATCCGTGTGTTACAACACATAATCATGGACATTGTTCATGTATGACATACTGTATATTAGAATGAAGCATCTTGTTTTAAATGTGCGTTTAAATGCTAACCAAACAAAAAATCCCAATAAGCTCTGCAAGATGCTTATCCCTGCTTATCCTCACCATTCTGCATTTGTATATATAGAGGTTTACAGCTAATTCAATATTTACACAATTTCAAGAAGTAAAAAATTTGTATTTGTGCTGAGCCGCAATTTCAAACATATGTTGACTGCTAATTAAATAACTACTAATTAAAAACAAATACACTGTATTAAAAACACTTTTAAATCATGTATCTAGTTAAAACATAATTAGTAGTGGCTCCCAATATGCAGTAGAGAGCTAATGTTCCACTGTAATGGTTTTCTCTGGAGTGTTGGAAAGTTTGAAGCATAAAGAAACATACAAATATTCATATACACTGTGCGCTGGTCTGAAATGCCCGAAAATCCACTACTCTGACCCTTGATTTACACTTCCATTCACATAACTACAGTAAGAGGGGTGCACAGGCAATAGGATCAATGTTCTGCATACCTGCAGGATTTTCAGAAAGCTCTGATCCAATTGCATTCCATTTTACATATCATTCACTGCATGAAGGAATTCTGCAAAATGTTTGTCTCAAAGGGCTCTTATGCTAATTGCCTACCACAAATGAGGAATTAATCCTTGTTAACTGCCAGCTAACAGTCACCACTTGTGCACTGCTGAGAATAAAACACTACCGAGAAATCAAACACAGCGGAAAATTAATGGATCTGCTCAGAGAGAAAACAAGTGTCTATATCTACTACTTTGTCTGGAAACGTGACACCCGAATACAGAGCATACTACTGAAGGCCTAGATAAAAAGCTGCATGTGCTCTATTGCTTTTTCAGATGTTTTATTCTTTCCTGGCGACCTGTAAAGGCTCTATTACATTACGTATAGTTTTTCATTGACCTGTGAGCATAAATGTAACCCTACTTATGTGCATAATTGGGCAGCACTGCCCTGGTAAAATGGTTCTGAGATTCATGAGCATAAAACATCTAAACAGTCTATGAATGGAATTCCTAGCTGCAAAGTAGGCACCAGAATAATAGACACATATAGGGGTATTCAATATGGGTGCGATAACATATTTTTTTGCGTTAATACCGCAGTTTTTTAAGTTTTTGCGTTAATATCACTTGTTTTACTTTTACACCCTATTCAATTTCAAAGACTTATCGCAGTTTTGACAAGTCGTTGATAAAAAACGGTGATAACTTTTCACCATTGAATAGGTGTCGAAAAAAGTGCAGAATTGGGGTTTAGGGGTGCAGGCTTTAAAAAAATAGCCTGCACCCCTGAGATTGACATTTAAAAAAGAACTGTGTCAAAAAAAGTTTAAAAAAAAAATAGGGACACCCCAAAAAATTAATTTAAAAATTGGGGTGCAAAAAAAAAGGGAAAAAATTGTTAAACAATAGGGAAATAGGTTCAGGGCTATTCTGCATGTATGCGGCAGGTGTTTTCTAGAATAGAATTATAGCGGCAGGTGCACAAATGCAGAATTTTAAAAAAATTACTTTAGGGACACCAAAATATGCTAATACCCATTTTCATGAACCCCAAATTTGATGGGACCACTTAAAAAAACGAAAAAAATAACCTAAGTGCTCTTCTGGATCACTTCTTCAATGTCAGAAAAAAAACACCTGCTGCGGCAATTTAAATCCCCGACTTTCAATTAAAGGCTAAAACGGGGGTACCCATAGTGTTCCCCCATGTTTTTACAACTTTAGGGGGGTCTTACAATTATTTTAAGGAAAAATTCATAACTTTACGCAAATCCAACTTCGGAGTTTCCCGTTTTCTTTAATTTGATATTGAATACGGGGATAAGCGGGAGCGCGCACCATACCTTTACGCAGAAAAAAACTCCGATATGAAATGTTAACTTCGCCAGGGAAGTTAACCTTTCATATTGAATACCCCTCATAACATGTTGATTAAATCACTTATCAGCAAGATGTAACACATCAAAGACCTAACAGTGTAACATAAGCTTAAAGATCTATTCCTCTTAATGGTACTGTATGTCTATTCTGATTTTTTTCATTCTGTCACACTGTGTACAGTACTGGCTACATTGGAGCATGAGAGTTCATGCAGACATTGTTATTTCCGTTCATATCCTCTCCCATTCACTCCCACATACTCCATGAAAGGTGGCAGCATGGAAGTAACTTTAAAGATGGTCACAAGCCACTGAAAATTTGAATTTCGGCCTATGGAATTCATTCAAAAGTCAGGATGAGTTCTTCTGAGTAGAAACCCTCCAACAGAAAACTTTTGCAAAACAACAAATGAGGAGAAAGAAGTTATTAGATAACAACATATAACTTGCTGTCTAGGACAATTGAGGGGAGCAGGGTGGGGAGGGGAACTGGTTATAAAATTGTATTTTTGACTCTTCACTATCAGTAGAAAGGAATATAGGAAAATGACAACTAAAAAAATGGTGTACAGTACATACTGTAGGTTGTATATTACTGTGCTGAATAACATGCCCAAGGAGTTTATACTTAATAAAATATGTCTATCATGTTTTCTCTCACTCTTCTGCAGTAACGTTTACCCTTTGACAGCGGAGGTGCTTTTTTGATTACACAGTGAGTGACTGACAGCTTTTCATAGTTGCTGTAGAGAAATATATTATTTATTTGTGGACTCCGTACAATGGCATGATCACTGATCTATAATATGATTGGCTATGTTTTGTTCAGGATATGCATGTTACCTGCAAAGCTCATAATACGCATTCAGTGCAAAAAAATAAGAAAACCCAGTCATTTGTATGGGCATGTATTTTCCATGCTGAATTACTGTGGACATGGTTATTCCAGGTACAAATGCCACTAGAAACCTGGGGATAAATTTACTAAGGGTCGATTTTCAGTTCCATTCCATTTTGTGGTGATTTTGACAATCAGGTATTTAGTAAAGGCACAACCAACTCAAAATCCCCAGAAATTTGACTTCACACACAAATAGAACTTCAAATAGGCCATCAGTACTTCCCCATAGCCATCAGCGGAAAAAGCTCATTTACTAACAGTCAATTTGAAAATCGACAATTTCAATAGTACCATCACAGTTCTATTTAAATTTAAATCATGTATAATTGTCTGAAAACTCAGTATGATGATAAAAAAACATGGGAGAGAAGCATGTAGGGCACTCTGGCTGTATAAATCAGGCATTTAAAGGCATAGCAATGATTTTAAAAAATTGTGGATATGCAAATTAGCACTGGTATGAGACATGTTTTGGCCATTAGGAATGTTTTTATATAATTTTGGTTCCATTTAGTGTAGATTTTTGGTCAATTTAGTGAATAGAACACATTTAGAACTTAAAATAGAACCCAATGCACCATCGAAATCAGAATGGAACAAAATCTACTATTAGTAAATGATCTATTTTGAATAGAAACAGTGTGGTTGATTCTGTCGGGATGTTGGTTCTATATTGGTCAATTTTAAATGGAACCAAAATCGACTTTTAGTAAATTTACCCTTTGAACCTTTGATGGTCTTACACCACTGCAGTGAGCAAAATCAAAATATAGTTCTATATAAAAAATTCACATCCCTGCACTTCAGTCTACAGTCAGCCACTATCGCACTCATTCTCCACACTGAATGCTTGGATCACCACTTGGATTCTCTTCCAACTGTAAATGATCGAGCTGCAGATGTTGAAATCAGTACTGGGAAAGAAAACCTTCCTTAATATTTGTATATCTGCCTTTACTAATGTGATCATCATCCAATGTAGGAGATGTCAAGCAGTGATTCCATCATTCACTGACTAGCATTTTGATTCCTTGCTTTTTCGTTTTATAAATAAAAATCTAAATTGCCCATTACTCAACTTATCTCAGGACAGAAATACCTGAAACTGTGAAACATACTCAATTTAAAAGATCTGATACAAGTGGGCAGGGCTTACCTATTGTATAAAAAAGAGACAATTCAATTACAAATGATGTGCAGTTGCGCACATCTACAGGAATTATGGTGGCCCACTACTGCATATTATCCTGGGCACCTACAGCCATGGCCAAAAGTTTTGAGAATGACACAAGTATTGGTTTTCACAAAGTTTGTGGCTTCAGTGTTTTTAGACCTTTTTGTCAGATGTTACTATGGTATACTGAAGTAAAATTACAAGCATTTCATAAGTTTCAAAGGCTTTTATTGACAATGACATTAAGTTTATGCAAAGAGTCAATATTTGCAGTGTTGACCCTTCTTTTTCAAGACCTCTGCAATTCGCCCTGGCATGCTGTCAATCAACTTCTGGGCCACATTCTGACTGATGGTCACCCATTCTTACCTAATCAATGCTTGGAGTTTGTCAGAATTGTGGGTTTTTGTTTGTCCACCTGTCTCTTGAGGATTGACCACAAGTTTTCAATGGAATTAAGGTCTGGGGATTTTCCTGACCATGGACCAAAAAATTTTGGTGTTTTGTTCTCTGAGCCACTTAGTTATCACTTTTGCCTTATGGTAAGGTGCTCCATCATGCTGGTAAAGGCATTGTTCATCACCAAACTGTTCTTGGATGGTTGGGAGAAGTTGCTCTTGGAGGATGTTTTGGTACCATTTCGTACCATTTGGGCTCACTCACAATTTTGCCTAAGAACACAGTCATGGCTGTGTTCTTAGACAAAAATGTGAGTGAGCCCACTCCCTTGGCTGAGAAGCGACCTCACACAAATGGCCTCAGGATGCTTTATTGTTGGCACGACACAGAACGAACACTTTAATTTAGTTTGTATTAATCATACTTGTATTTAGTATGTATTGATCAAATATAGCAGCACATGTATTTAAATTTAACACAACTCCATATTCGAAATCAAAAGTAAAGAAATGCATTTTTAAATTCAAGATAAGGATTTAATAGTACTACAATTTGATTACTTTGTATATTGTGTTCTTATCTTTCAGCTTCAGAACTGTTTAGTAATAATGGTTATATTGTACAAAGTGCAATGCTGCACAAAAAAAAGGTTTAAAGGTGAAATAATCAGAGATGTTGATGGCCACTGGTTTGTAAGGGACTTGTTAATTAAATTGAGAATATGCTCTACTGCCAGACCAGAAAGTTATACCCAAGTAAAGCTCTTTAATCACAAAGAAAATTGTAATTATTGCAGTTTCTAATATGCAAGAACAAAAGTTCTAATTTAGCTTTAGTAATGAAGTTGTTAATCACTTTCAACATGGATTATGTGCATGTCGAAGTAAAATAGTTTACTGCAAGTCATTACCTGAGATTGTATATATATCTACAGTTCAAATAGTCATTATACTTGAATGAGTTTCTGTTACATGGAGATACTGGTGATAGGGCAAAATATCCAATTGTGCCACTAAATGTACAGTTGTGGTGTTGGGCTTTATTCCAATGCTATGCTGAGGCAATACCTTCTAAAAAAGACAAATGGATTTTATACTGTACAGTATAAATCTGCTACATTAAACGATTGCAATAAGAGTTACAAAATCATACCTAGAACAATGAAACTGGTAAATTGTAATGTATTAAAACCAACAGTGACACATTATTTTGGGGTAAATTCTCTAAGATTTTAAAAGTGTGCAAAAGTTATACTCTTAAAATAGAAACCATCCTCAGATGAATCCTATAGCAATCAACTCCTTGATCAGATTACATAGGACATTTTCCTTGGAGAAATATAACTGCCCTCTCAGAGTTTAGCAGACACACTAACAATGGGCTTGATTTAGAGGTTAAATGCAAGTGGCCAATGCAATAAGTCTGCACATGCATCTGAGTCAGACTGTGCATGCGTCCTGAAGGTAACATGGGGGTAGATAGCCAGACGTGGGCATGTCGCAGGTTTGTTGCAGTCAGCTACTGTCTAAATACACAGTTGCACTGACGGAGGCAGCCATGTTGAGATGGAGATTCTGGGCTGGGGTAATCTGTGATGGTGCGGCAGATGGTGAATCTTAATATGCCAAGCAATGGAAAAGCGGAACAGCCGGTGGACGTCTCATTAGGAAGACCATTGGCTGCAGCATTAGCATAAAGACACAGTCGGGGCAAAAGACGCTGTCAAGGCTGCAACTGTGTCCATTTCTGAATCAGGCCCAATATGTATGAACATTTTATTATTTGATTTCTTTAAAAAGGTTAGTCTAGTGATCTGTATTAAACAGTACAGGTAAACATTGTATAATCTTTTGCAATTTCCTCCTTATATACATCATAATACAGCATTAAGTAAAATGTAAAAAAAGTACATTTAAATAATGAGATATAAATTATATTAAAGACACAGCACACATCACTGCAGTATTAGCTTACAAATATATCACTGTATTTTCTCTATATACATTTTATACAAGTGCAGTCTGTAATTAATGGCATTTTATTCTTGATTTTTCATTTAAATGTAAAATTTCTCATTTCTTTTAAGACCATCGGCCTGTAAATCTGTTCTAGGCTTTTCATGTACTCAAGATAATTTCCAATGTTAAATCCATGGATTGCTTCTTCCTATGTAGAAACAAAAACATAATAGAGAAAATAAAAATTCCTAAAAAAAAAATCATCAATATTGATACTGCCTTTATAGCAGGTTACATTATTTTTGTAATTAGCAGCATCATACACAAAATATATTTCAAATAAATACTTTAGTGTGAGGTCAATAAATTATTGCCTTTTTCAAAAACAAGGTTTTATTTTATTAATTGGATAATACAAATACCCATATGATAGACAATACCCATCATATATATCATGTCATTCATGATTGTGTTCATTAAAATATAGCCACATTATCAAATTAATTTGTTATTCATATTTTTTAGATTTTTCTGGACATATCTCAAATTTTTTCTTCCAGCCTTATTTGACGACAGCTTAAAAACAGACATTAACAGGAACCGGTTTACCATCCATCTGTAGTAAATTGAGATTAGCTAGGAGACAATACTAACTCTGAATCAATGTGTGTACTAGGCTGAAAAAGGCAGAACATGATTTCCATTATGTTAATGTACATACTACCCAATTACAAGTCTATAATAAGATTCTCTATCTTGTGATTTGAACTTTCCAATGAAAATATTTTAATTTAAAATGCTTTCTGCAAGCTGAACTGTTCTACCAGGTGTAAAAGGTTAAGCACACAATTTACTTTTGTATTCTTACATTTCTTGTTTTGCCATTGAAAAGGAAAATTACAGTTTATGTGGTAAAGACAATCTAGTGAGGTAAATACACAGTTATGACGAAATGTTATTACAGTATTTTGGGGTCATTTTGTATTATTATAACAGCTTGACAAATATACTGGAACATAAATGAGCAACTTTAGCGATGTTATAGAACAAACATTTTACTCAATTTGCAATATATACTGTTTAAAAAACTAGCAGAAATAAAAAATAAAATTTAAAAAACTCATCACGATTCTGTTCTTTTTATGTTCATAGAAAAGTAGTAAGAAGATACTTTCCTGGAGACATCTGATGGATTGAAATAGGATTGATTTAGCATAGAAAACACAGCTTTTGGCTTTACATCAAAGAGTTTTACCTCTCTACCTCTGAATCTGTGTCTTGGCTGCAAGTACAAATTTAAAATCCATTCTTAACAGACATGTAGGCAAATCTACGTAATAATGTACTTTTTAAGAATATAACTGAGAAATAAAATTATACCAAGTTAAAAGTTTCCATAATAAACTGAACAAACTAACCCTTTACAGATTTCACTAGTTTTAAAAAATGTTAGGCTTTTTTGCAGTAAACTTTACTTGCTGTATATTCTATAACTAATTATAATAATTGTTTCTTTAGGTCAATATGCTAAATGTGGAAATTGGATTAAAAAGAAAATATAATTAATTATGGTTACCTACATGTCTTCAGTGTGTGGCACTGGTTGGCTGGTTGTATTTTTATATGTGATACAAGCATTTAATTCCATCAATCAACATCGACAGCACGCCCCCTTTGGTGCGAGACCCCGAGCGATGGAAAGCCCGTCGCTCGCCGAGTCTCGCGCATGCGCACGACGGAGCTCCCTCCGCCGTGCGCATGCGCAGTGGGGAACATCGACCCACTTGCAAGCGTACTGCCGCTCGCGAGTGGGTCTGAATGACCCCCTAACTCCTGAGATTAAAGCTCTCAGTTCATATAAATACAAATAGGTTAAAAAAATTATTTTGTCCCACTTATGATGGTTACACAATTTTCAGAAACAATTTTGCTACTAAAATTAACAATACCCTACCCTCAGCAGGGCCTGATTCTGACCTGCTCGTGAGCGCTATGCACTTGCAAGCGGGTTGATGGTTGCCCAGTGCGCATGCGCACAATGGAGCCGGCTCTATCTTTCACATGTGCGAGACCCGGAAAGCGGCGGGCAAACCGTCGCTCCGGGTCTCGTACCAAAGGGGGCGTGCTGTTGAGTGACAGCACACCCCCTTTGGTGGATGGGCCAGGGGCGTGGCTGCCCAAACTGAGGCGTTCCCATGGGAACGCCTACCGTCTGGGGCTGGCCCCACTGACATCACAAGTGATGTCAGTGGGAGTGCTTTCGGCTCTGGTAGAGCCGAAAGCTCTCTGGGGCTTGCGGCAACGAGACCCTACCACAAGGGTCTCGTTGCAAGCCCGATGGTCGCGATGGACTTGACCATCGCGACCATCTTCCTGGCCGCTCGCTATAGCTGTGGGTGGTTACCCACAGGAATGCGAGCAGCCAGGAGGCCGCTCTAAAAAACAAGAAGGCCGGCCCTGATTCAGAGCGAGCGCTCTGTCAGAGCATCCGGCTCTGAATCAGGGCCAGCAGTCCCTTAACTACCCCAGCTGTATGGTGGCTTCAGTGAATATATGCACCCTCTGTGAATATCACATGGTTCTGAGAAAAAAAAAATCCACTTTTTTGTAAACAAAATAATATGTAAGCAAATCCTGATTGAGGATGATCCTTTTATATGGGGTATAATTTCCAGTTTTAACTATCCAAATCTGTGCTTTCTATGGTATTTCTCAATAATAGCCAGAAGTGGCAAGCTTCTCAGTGATTTGACTGTAAAGGGATTGATTAATTGATCAGTGCCACAGAGAATGCCTTCATGAAACGTTGTCTTAAGTGTAGCTAATGTCATGATTCACACATCTGAATGACCAACTGTGAGAATTACACTTCTAATAACTCAAAATACATCTGAGGTTATACAAGTTTAAAGTTTATTTTAATTTTTTTAAAATTTATAAGAGGTAAGGTCTCCTGCCTTCAGTCTACCTTGTGGCTGCTACCTCTGAGCAAACCATCCAGCCATGAGGTGGACTGGAGGCAGAGTAGCAGAAGTCAACCATGATGCAATCACTGTGATGTCGTCATTGGCCCGTTGTCCAATGTGGCAGAGCTGCTGAATTTTGGTCTGGACTGTCAGGAGGAAACCTGGATGGGAGCCAGATTTCTGCAGGTGGCGGGTCATCATTTGGTCACCCCTGATCTTGAAGTATGTGCTCTAATATCTACCTAAAACTGAGTTACATTACTGTGGGTGCCCGCCACCACCATTCCATGTTGCAACCTGTTGGTGGCAGAAAACTTTTTCAGAACTTAAAACATTGAGGAAGAATTAATATAAATTATAAACTATGTATTAGATTAAATAGTATGTCAGTTAATTTAATTTAGGATTCTCAGGGCTGGATTAAGGTCTGTGGGGGCCCCTGGGCAACAAATTTGTGGGGGCCCCCATATACCACCATTTCTCGTCACCCTAGGATTTTTTTTTCTTTCTATTCACCTTAATGCCCCTCTAGCAATGCCCACTGTAGAAGTGCCCCTTATGCAATGTCCTCAGTAATGGTCCCCCCTATATAGTGCTCCTTATGCAGTGCCCCCTGTAGTAGTCCCCCCTATGCAGTGCCCCCTGTAGTAGTGCCCCTTATGCAGTGCCCCCAGTATTGGTCTTCCTTATGCAGTGCCCCTTATATAATGACCACAGTAGTGGTCCCCCCTATACAGTGCCTCCAGTAGTTGTCCCCCCTATGCATTGCCCTCAGTAGTAGTTCCTGCCTATGCATTGCCCGCAGGAGTAGTCCACCCATATACAGTGCCCCCAGTAGTAATACCCCCTATGCAGTGTCCTTTATATAGTGCCCCAAGTAGTATTCCCCCAAAAGCATTGCCCCCAGTAGTAGTCCCCCCCATGCTCTGCCCCCAGTAGTAGTCCCCCCCATGCTCTGCCCCGAGCAGTAGTCCTCCCCTATACAGTGCCCCCAGTAGTAGTCCCCCCATACAGTGCCCCAGTAGTAGTCCCCCATGCTCTGCCCCCAGTAGTAGTCCCCACCTATACAGTGCCCCAGTAGTAGCCCCCCTATACATTGCCCCCAGTAGCAAACACCCACCCTATACAGTGCCCCCATGAAGTGGCCCCCTCTACAGTGACCCTTGTAGCTGCCCTGCTATACAGGGACGCATGTAACGCTCCCCCCCATGCAGTGACAGTGCCCTACACATACACACACAGAAAAAAACAAACCTTACCTGAATCCCCGCTCCTGACGCGAGTCCCGGCTCTTCTGTTGCACAGTTGGGAGAGACGTCAGTATCATGACGTCTCTCCCATCATCACCGGCTGCCGGGGGGTGTCGGCTCCCTTCCGTTGTGCAACAGCCAATAAGAATCTGTCTGCCTCTCATCGGCTGCTGTAACATACACACAGCTGCCAGCGGCTGTGTGTATGTAACTGTGTAGTGTGGCCGCGCTCACTGTGTGGTCTACACTACACTAGCAGAGGAGACACTAGCGGCGGGCACAGACAGCGCACCGCTGTTAGTGGGGGCTCCTCCGTGTGTGGGGGCCCAGGGATGACCACCCCTGTCGCCCCCCCTTAATCCGGCCCTGAGGATTCTTAATACTGTTTTTGCATACAAATTATTTGGAATGTTTAAAAACCGTATACAGAATGCAGGATAAGTAAAGCAGCTATTAACTGAGTCAGACATGATAATTGTTAGGGTATTATACTTTGGTTACAGATAAAGGGGCATGACCACGGGTACTGTACATGGCGGCTGGAAGCAGCTGCCACTGGATGGTTTAAGTCTGACTTCTGTACACCGGCACTGGAGTGATTACATCAGCGTCAGTGCTGACTGCACTGCAGAGAACCACAGAGGACGGAGCGGAGCCGCCTGTCAATCAGCTGTGCTGCGGGAGTCCTGTGCCCCAGCATTCGGGAGATTGTACCCACCTGGTACAAAACGGTACAGCCCCTGTTTTCTGGTACAGACCTTTAAAAAAAACGGTACTGTATCGGCTAAATTGTTATAGTTGGAGGGTATGATATAGTTCAATGCGTGGGAATGATGTGGGAACTGCTACTATTATTAAATAGAGTATGACCTCCACCAATGAAGGTTTACTAAAGGTTTGGAGTATGCAGCTAGAAACTCTGGAACTTAACACATAAAGTTCCAACCAGTGGTGCAAGATTGAGGAGGAGTGGCTTCAGCGCTGCTCCAACCTTGAACTTCATAATGTGCAGCGAATTAGACCAAGAAGAAAAAAGTAAATATATAATGCACACTGTAACCAGGAAAGGAGATAAACAACCAATGTATTATATGCTCACCAGTTAGTAATCACACCTGTGGGTGATCTCACCATTATCCTGCGGTGGTTGCAGTGCACAACAAAGTCTTCCGGGGTTTCAGGTTTAGTTGTATGTCATTCTTCAAATGGTCAGAAATGGTGATAAAGGAAAATACATGGGGGCATATTCAGTTGGGCGCAAGGTTTAGCGAGGTAAAAAACCTTGCGTCCCTCGCACCCAATTTTGCAATACCACGGGTATGCGCGCTCCCGATACCCGTGGTATCCAATAAAAATAACTGGTTGCGGGGCTTTCAGCTCTGAAAATCCTGCGGCACGAGAACAAAAAACTTCACTCAACTGGCCGGGGGTCTCCGCGGCTCCCGGTGGCCTCCTCTCCATTTTCTCACTAGAGAGGGGGCTGCTGGTAGGCTCCAGGGGCTGCTGGGAGATGTACTTCTCCCAGCGCCCATTCTGTGGGGGGGGCACACAGACACTGGGGGGGGCACACACACAGGGGGTCACACGCAAAACACTTATAAACACACGCACTCACTCATACACACACTTACAAACACACACACACACTCACCATGCAACAGAGGACGTGCCCTCTGACGCTGGATGAAGAAGATAGAGAAGACAGCGCTGCAGAGTAATTATGGACTAATTAAGCTAATTGGATGCTTCAAATTTCTTAATTAGTCATCAGGGGGGGGGGGGCGCCAGGGTTCCAGTGCAAGTGCCTGTGATTTTTCCCAAAAATAATGATTTTGGGAAAAATCACACTTGAAAAAAAAGCTCCCGGGGCACAAAAATTTAAAAATATAACATGCACCTAATTTAATAGCAAAAATCCCCCACCAGCAGGTAAAACCTCCCAGGTGCAGGATTTTTGCTATTCACGCACCCAATTAAATATGCCCCATGGAGTGTTTACATCTACTATCTTTTCTTCTTGGTCCAAAAATTCCACACACTAGGAAGTTCAAGGCTGGATAAGTGCTGAAGCCGCCCCTATTTAAACTTCTGCTACTACTTCCTTTTACTAAACATAGCTCTTTCATTAGCAAAAATTAGCAAACAAGAACATTTGCTAAAAGTAGCTAAACATTTGCAGAACATTTGAAAAAAATATATAAAAAGGAATATTGCAACCAGTCAATGTTGTTGTTTGCTTAAAAGGCTAAAAATGCAGTTAAATGTTAAAAAAATTAACAAAGAAAGAATAGTGGGAAACTTGAAAGTAGAATGCAGGTGGAAGACATAGAGAGGTTGCAGTCTAGTCTTAATATTTTGCTTCAATTCTGCTAAATTTGTTCAAGTTTTAGGCATTTCCTTACATATTTTTTTATAGATGACCAGGAATATTTTTATAGAACTTACACATTGTGAGAATTCACAAATTGGTAGAACTCATAGATTCATAGCGGTACACTGGCTACCCCTTGGGCTATGCAATGTAGTTTGGAGAACAAATGGGAAAATGGTGCACCAGTGTACCCAGCACATTGATATGAGATGAGATAGAAGGGCATTTGGTGCAATTTCAGCAAACCTAAGTGATGACACATCTGTATGTAAATATTTAATTGGCACTGGTTATACAAATTAGTTCCCAAAAGGTAGACCTGACTAACAGCTTGAAAGTTTCAAAACTTTGAAATGTAGCAATCATTGTTTCTTGCTTTTTAGACATGACCGCTAGAAGATGGATTGTGCTTACAACTAGGGCTTTGCATATAATAAGACAACTAAAGGCAGCTGTCACAGGGAATAAGTTAAAAAAAAAATCTTGAAGCAAAAGTTTATGGTAGTAGTGATTTAACTGTTGGTAGATTTAATGATTTAAGATCACAATATTTTCCTCATATACAAAATGTTAGTTTATTGTTTAAGGGATAAGAGAGATGCAATTTCAGTTGCCATCTTAGGCAGCAAAATGAGTTACAGTAGCACACCTTAGCTGGAAAAAGAAATGCCAGCTGTAGCCAGGATCGTTGTTGACCTTTAGTGCCATGAGCCGAAATCAAACTGTACATCCAGTGTAAAGCTTTGGAAACAGCGCTTAACAAATACAGACATTTTGTACAGACAACATATAATCAAATATTCACAGACGCATATGAGGTAGAGTAGATAAATTAGAGCCTTACAGGCTTGTTGTTACAGGGATGAATAAGAACATTAATCCATCATACTCCCTGGGGACTTAAACATCAAGCTTGTTTCTTATTTTGCATTTACATTTGTTTTCCTAATCAGTTTTAGTTGTTCATAAACTATTTTAGATTATGCTAAAAGACAAGTAACTTTGAACAGTTGCAGCCATTAAAATTTATTTGAAATATACAGACATGCGGTGCAGTTGAAAAGAACACCCAATTATAAGCCTTTTTGGTAATATATAATAAACACATAAATAAAAGCTGAATAATTAACAAAAGCTTTCTCTGCAACATGAGAAAAGGATGGCTGTGGAAAGTAATAGAGTGTCTTATTTATCACTCTTAAGATCCTGCAATATTACAATACAGATCTCCATTGTAATCTATATTACACTTACCATTGTAATCTGTATTACACTTAAGATACAGTGGGGGAGATGTATGAAATGCCGAAGTGAAAGATTATGTGGGCTGATACCACTTCTCCATGTATTACCGGGGGGCTGGGCGGTAAATGACAGGGCTGCTATGCGCCCCCATCATGATCGGCGCTGCAATCTACAGGATAGCAGCGCCGATGTGCTGGGCAATGTATGAATGGTCAGTTTGCCTGACCATTCCGCCAGCTGCAGCTATCGATATCACAAGTTGCAGTTGGCATTGCCCTACCACCACAGCAGGGGCAGCACTGTCCCTGCTGTGACAGCTGCCGGCTCCGGGGGGCTGCATGTGAGATCTCGCAATGCTTGGGAGATCCCGCGCATGCTCAGTGGAGCCGACCTGGAGTGAGACACAGCTCATCAGCACTAGGCTGATGCAGTGTGGGCTCTAGCGGGGATCGCCAGAGGGAGTAGTTTTCACTCCCTTGCCCCGGCAGATGAGATGTTCATACATGTTCATTCAAATTAGAACAACATCATAGAATACAAGCATTAATTAAAACTTTGCAACATTTAATATTTTTATGCTGATATTTAAAGAAATTGGGAGAACCTTCATATGTTAAAGACAGTGTTGCAGCTCCTACTAGCCAAGTTTGGTCAGCCAATGGCTTCTCCTTCACTCACAGCAAGGGTTGCCAAACTGTGATTCATGGGCACCGCCGTTTTGCTTTCACTTCTATGTGCAACTTATCAATTCCATTCTTTGATATCCAGATAGCTGAGCCAGGCAATCCTGGCTACGCAACTTAGAGATGGCCTGTATTTACACAGCTCCTGTGCTCTCACTCATTGTCTGAACTTCATCTAACCTACAGTACTTGGTCACTAGATCAATGGATCCTGCTTCCTCGTTATTGCTGTACTCCAGTGTTCCTGTCTTTTCCTTCTGGAAGCCTTCTGAAAATACTCAGAGTTTTGAAGCAGTTTCCAATTCTTGGGTATCCTGTATTTTAAGATTCATTTGTCTCTCCTCCTGGAAATCTCCTTGTGAATCTTCCAATTTCTGCTCCTGCAGCAATCACACTGCACAGTCTCTTTCACTTCTGCTGCAGTTCAGCAATTATATTTGTGCTTTAATATCACTATAATTCAATAGCATCCATAGTGCACAGTCTTTCATTGCTCCTGCAGTCCAGCAAATGTGCTTTAACGCTTGCTCTGCTCTACTGTGCATCTCTAACACTAGTATTCCTTTAGTGGCACTCACAAAAGTGCAAGTGTTCTTTGTTTCCTAACCAATCTCATTATGAGTTAGTCTGGGGAGCTGCGAACTGCAGACTCTCTGCTGCAAGCGTCCATTCTGCCTTGCATCGGTTCTTGGAAAACACCAGGGAACTTGTTAGATTATGGCTCCAGACTAATAGTATTAATCAGGGTAGATTGGGACAAGAGTCCAATTGAAATTCCTATGATTTTATAATAGTTCAGGCCAGACATCAAAGCAAAACCAATACAGAAGGTATATCCAGTCCAATTCCTGGCCCATCGTGTGGAAAAGCAAGAAGCTAATCAAGCAGTTGACACATTATTTACAGGAAGTATCTGTCCACATGGACAATTTGCAAGTTAACTTTCCCAATCAATCTACATCTTCTCCTATGAATAATGTATCACCTTCAAATCCTATGGTAGCATCATTCCTTATATACCTACACCTGCCAAACATGAAGGTGATCCTAAAACTTGCCAAGGATTCCTCAATCAGCGAGGCATCCAATTCCAGTTGTTCCCTGGCAATGTTCCTATGGACCATATCAACATTTCTTATATAATTTGCTTCCTTTCAGGATCTGCACTGGCAGATCCTCTTCTACATAATTATTCTAATTTCCTGTTAACAGGAACAGTAGCTAGGTTGAGATACTTCATCAGCTACAGATATCTTTCATCTCCACCGAGGGTCACATAATGTTTGACAGTACATTACTTGATTCCATACCCTGGCTTCTGAGTTACAGCAGAATTATGAAGCTCTTGTGCCAGTCTTTTGGCACAGTCTTACTAACAGAATCAAGGATGATCTCTCTTTGTAATAAGATCAATCTACGCTTCAGGGAGAGAGCTCAAGAAAGGCATAAAACAGAACCCAAGTTCACATTGGCTCCTTATTCCATGCCCCTTTTCCTGAGGACCTCATACAATTTAGACACTTGCTTTTGCAGATGAGGAGAGAAGACTTTGAGAGAAGCTTTGCTTATAGTGTGCCATCTGATTATCTGCTTCAAATATGACCTAACCATCACAATATGCCTGTTCCTAGCTGTTTCAGGAGAGATCAGTTTAGGAATAATTTATCACTCAAGCAGTTCATCTAAACAATATTACTCCATTCCTTTGACCATGAAATATGTTCTGGTTCTGTATTCCTGCCAGCCATGGTTGATTCAGGAGATGCTGGCAACTTTATTGCAGCTACATTAGTTGGCAAGCTTGCCTTACCCTTAAAAACATTTCAGAATCTGAAGTGTTTGACTGCTACTGATGGGAATACAATTCCAGACAGCCTAATCTATTTCCAAACACAACCTATATGCTAGAAAATTAGGGAGCTACAATTCGAGATTAATACCGAAGGCCACCTGTCAACTTATTTTAGGATTACCTTGGTTTCAACAACATTTTCCTCAGTTTGATTGGAACACACCTCAGATCCTCTTTTGAGGTTCAGCCTGTTTTGAACGATGTCTCAAGAAGATCATACCCATCCACTCCTCTTCTCTGAGTAAAGGGAGTGTCACCTCAATACCAGAGATTCTGAGATGTTTTCAATAAGAAGCTGAGATTCTCCCTCTTTACCATAAATTGGATTGTCCTATAGATTTACTCCCTGGTAAGACTCCTCCCAGATGTAGAATTTATCTTCTCTTTCTTCCAGAAACCCAGTCTATGTCTGACTACAGTATATTAAAGAAAATCTAGAAAAATGATTCATTCAACCATCCACTTTGCTAGCTGGAGCCAGATCCTTCTTTGTAGAAAAGAAATATGGGGTTATTCAGGCACGCACTAACCACAGAAGCCTCAATCTAATAACTGTAAAAAATTTGCTATCCTCTACATTTTGCTACCAAACAATATGCCCATGTTGATGTACAGTAGCAAAAGACTTCACTAGTTTGGACTTGGATAGGGGAAAAGTAGAAAATGGTCACTACAAGTACCTCATTATGCCCTTCAGCCTCTGCAATGCCCCAGTAGTCTTTCAGGATTTTGTCAACAAGATTGTCTGGGACTTGCTGTATGTGTCCTTTGTAGTTTACCTAGATGATATTCACATCTTTCTAAAATTGTTAGAGTCCATGTGTGTTATGTTATCTCCTGTTTATGACTGAACAAACTCTATTGCAAGCTGGAAAAGTGTCTATTTGAACAGATTCCATTTTTTTCCTATTTCATATAGTGGCAAAAGCAAATTGTAGATGGTGCCAACACAAAAGTTTGTTGGGTTCAAATATATTTTCTCTAGCAGTATAAAAAAATATATTGCCTAGGTCTAACTGTATTTACAACATAGGGCATCCTAATGACATACAACACAGAGAGTAACCTAGTGACTTATACAATATAGAAAGCAGCCTAGTGGTCACAAAACTATGCAGAAAACATTCTAGTGACTTCTATACAATACAGAAACCAACTGAGTGACTAATATACAATATAAAAACCAATTTAGTGAATAATATACAATACAGAAAGCATCCAAGTGATACCATGCAATATAGAGAACATTCTAGTGAGCAACATAGAATACAGAGAGCTTAAAGTTAACTTCCCATTCACCTCATTGCCCCCATTAGTGGAAATTAACTTTACTGCTTTCATCACTGCCATTTCTCTTCATTGACCCCATTACTGGCCATTCACTGCACTGTCCCCATAACTGCTCAAAACAACTCTGTCCCCATCATCATCATATATTCACCTAATTGTCCCCAACACTTCCCACTCACTTAACTTATTGTCACCTTCACTGGCCACTTTTTTCACTGTCAGTGAGAATGTAGGGGCTGTGCAATGCAGCAATAAGCTGCATGGTCCTAACATGTGTAGGGATTACAGTAAAGAGTTATTTACCTGCCGGCGGCAGCTGTGTGTATGTTACAACAGCCGATGAGAGTCAGACAGACTCTCATTGGCTGCTGCACAATGAAAGGGAGCCGGCTCCCCCCCCCCGCAGCTGGTGATG
This sequence comes from Taudactylus pleione, assembly GCA_031769625.1. Taxonomy (NCBI): domain Eukaryota; kingdom Metazoa; phylum Chordata; class Amphibia; order Anura; family Myobatrachidae; genus Taudactylus; species Taudactylus pleione. Next base: position 7,912,729 of record JAUIMM010000258.1, read on the forward strand.
ATTGGAGAGACGTCATGACGCTGACGTCTCTCCCAACTGTGCAACAGAAGAGCTGGGACTCACGTCAGGAGTGGGGATTCAGGTAAGCTTTTTTTTTTGTGTGTGTGGGGGGGCACTGTCACTGCATGGGGGGAAGCATTACAGGCGTCCCTGTATAGGGGGGCAGCTACAAGGGCCACTTCATGGGGGCACTGTATAGGGGGGGTGTTTGCTACTGGGGGCAATGCATAGGGGGGCTACTACTGGGGCACTGTTAAGGTGGGGACTACTACTGGGGGCAGAGAATGGGGGACTACTACTGGGGCACTGTATGGGGGGACTACTACTGGGGGCACTGTATGGGGGGACTGCTACTGGGGCAGATCATGGGAGGACTACTACTGGGGGCAGAGCATGGGGGACTACTACTGGGGGCAATGCTTTTGGGGGAATACTACTGGGGGCACTATATAAAGGACACTGCATAGGGGGGATTACTACTGCGGGCAATGCATAGGGAGGAACTACTGAGGGCAATGCATAGGGGGGACAACTACTGGGGGCACTTATAGGGGGGACCACTACTGTGGGCATTATATAAGGGGCACTGCATAGGGAAGACAATACTGGGGGCACTAGATAAGGGGCACTACTACAGGGGGCACTGCATAGGGGGGACTACTACAGGGGACACTGCATAAGGAGCACTGTATAGGGGGAACATTACTGGGGACATTGTATAAGGGGCACTTCTACAGTGGGCATTGCAAGAGGGCTATTAAGGTGAATAGAAAGAAAGAAAAAAAATCCTAGGGTGACGAGAAACGTTGGTGTATAGGGGCCCCCACAAGTTTGTTGCCCAGGGGCCCCCACAGACCTTAATCCGGACCTTACTATACCGGAGTGACTGTGCAGCTTTGTGTATGAGATATCATACAGTATTCCCTATTGTATACCATTGCAGATATTGCCAGCTTATACAAGCACTTTATGTTTATTTCTTCCAACTGTGCTGGATCGGAACAGTGACCCCCTGTTCTTTAATCTCTCCTACTTTTTGGAGTTAGGACACTAGCCAAATCGATCGTGAAAGGGGACAGACAATATAATTTATCAAGATCTTTAATTGTTTTTTTCATTGTCCATTTCTGTGTTATTTTAATTGTGCTGGGACCCATGCATTTTTGTAATTAATAGATCATTTTAATAAATTACATTGTTTTATTATTGCACCTGGAATTTATATTGGATACATTTAGGATTTTGATTAACTGATTTAGCGCAGTTCTTATATAGTTTTCATTTTTGCTGTATTTAGGTTTAAGAACAGCTGCTCCAATCAATCCATGAGTGCAGCTTCATATTCAATTCTGCTTTCCTGGCAGTTGTTTAAACCACAAAATTTGGTTGCTAGCTAGAACCAACACATCATTTAGAGATCTTCCACACTTTCTACATGGCACTATTCATATCAGTTAAACCCTGGTTGTTTGTGGGTCAGTTGAAGAAGGGGATTTCATCAGCAGGATCTAAGATGCTAGGAGTATCCAGATTTAGGGCTTTAAGCACTTTGTTTTCTGGGAGCTTTAGTGTATTGCTAAAAGATTGGGTCCACCTCTAAGATGGTTGAATGTTTGTTTAGCAGTCTGCAAAATGTTTTTTTGCTCTGCATTGAAGTCTGCAGAAATCATATAGTTTAAATCTGGTTGCTGGGTTAGTTTTTGACTGTAAGGAAGTTCTGTTTGAATCAAGCTGACTAATGAGATAATACGGCTGATTTAAAAAAATGCAGATATGTGTACACTTTTTCTATAAACCTTATCAATGTGATTGGCTGGTATGAGTTAAAAGATACAACTACTTTAATAAACATATAATTTTTTTAATTATAGTTTTGTTGTTATTAAACTGAACAAAAGTAGTTTTGGTAATTTAACAAAGTACACTAAATGTCACCCTTTATCTGTGGTTTCTTTATCCACTATGTCTGGATGGATTTTAGTTTGAATATTTCTTATTATTATTGCAGGTTAAAGAATTTGGACATTGATGTACAGGCAGCAGTTTACATATTGTATACTAATGAACCAATAGTGTAAAGAGGTGTACTCCTTGGACAGTTTAGAAACACCAGCTGAAAAAAAACTGCAACATCAAATATTAGAAAAAAACTATCTGTCTCAAGTTGCTGAAATGCAACAAACCATTAAATGAAATAGTTATTTACAAATGCAAAAAAGTGAAGTATTAAAGATCTACATATACACAGTGTACATTTATTTTCATTAATTTTGTCTGAAGCTGACCTACAACATTTTCTAGATATAATCCATTATAATTAATGTAGCAAATATTTAGTTTATAACGTTAATGTTTTCAATATGTTTTTCGAACAGTAATGTAAAAGCCTTTCAGCTCTGAAGGAATAAATGCCAAATTTATGAATTGAAATGCTTGTGGCTGAATATGTAAGGGGTTTTATTGCTCCCAGCAACTGTAAACTACAGTAAGCTAAAATGCTGAATTGCAATAATATGCAAAAACAAATCCAATTTACAGACTACTCAATGCTACAGCTAAGCACCCTACTCTCCTTCTTAATCTACTCTGAGAGGAATATTTACTAATCGATTTTGATTTATTTAAAATCAATGATAATCTATTAACATCAATGTTGTGTTTCTGTGGCTAAATCACCCATTTGCTAATACTTTAAAAAATTGTCTGTTACTAAATGTGTAATTTAGGCCATAAACACAACATCATTGTTGATCAATTTTCATCTATTTCAAATTGATCAAAAATTATTAAAATTGACCTAGTAAATATACCCGAGGGGCCTGTATAGGTATACCTTGATAAACAAGTTGGTATTAAGGTGCCTAATGTGTGCACAGAAAACATTCCCCACACCAATACCAGCTTCAATTGTTGACACATGACATGATGAATATACACCAAATTCTGACACTACCATCTGCATATAAAGTAGCAGCAGAAATTATTTTCCAGTTGAAGATTGGCAATGTTTTCCAAAACATCAACTGTCCAGTTTTGGAGATCCCATGCCCACTGTAGCCTTTGTTTCCTGTTCTTAGCTGACAGGAGTAGAACCTGGTGTGGTCTTCTGCTAATATAGCCAATCCACTTGCTCCTGTAGTATACTTGCTTTGCTCATTGTTTAAAGCTACACAACTGTGGTAGAGTAATAATTCCAATAAAGTGAAGGTCGAGTTTATGATGCTTTAACCACTTAACCACAATTTTTTCCCCAGAAAACAGCTCAGAAATGGTCGGAATTTTAATTATTTAATAAAGTGCAAACATTATTTTTAATAATATATTTAAATATTTTCTAAACTATATATATATATATTTCTAGGGGGTGTTTTGCAACCCCTCATCCCCATTGGCCCCCATTAGAAAATAACTGCCCACTCCATAGGCAATAGACATCCTAAGGGTCACAAATCCTAATAATAATACTCCCCACATCCCATTAATAGTAAAAAAATCCCTGTTTTTTCAACCAACCCCCCCTGTAAAAAGACCCTTTTTTCTTTGCCCCTTTCCTCCTCCCCGTGACCAGTTTTATTTTTTTAGATTATTAATTTACCCCCCATCCAGAGTCATATTTCTTTTTATCAGCCCCCCCCCCAACTAATGTTAGATCAACCCTGGTTACTGCCCCCTAGCCACCATGGGCATACACTCCCTCCCTCCCCCATCAATCCAAATAATGCTTGGAAAGGAACCAAGTGCCCCTCCTCGCACTGTGATCTCCGGCACAAGTGCAGAATGAATCACCTTTGCAAAATGCAGGTGAATTAGCGTGGGAGGGTGTTTGCATGTGATGCGACCTTGCCAGCTGAAGCACTGCTGGATGCGGTCACATCACATGTGAAGCCGCCAGTTAAGTGGTTAAAGTGGTAAATTTACAGATATTACTTATGAGAAGAATGGCTCATGATTGGTCTTTAGCATATTAAGTCTTAAACAGACAGTGTAATGGTTAGCATTACTGCCTCACCGCACTGAGGTCATGGGTTCGATTCCCATCATGGCCCTAACTGTGTGGAGTTTGTATATTGTGCTTGCGTGGGTTTCCTCCCACACTCCAAAAATATATTGGTAGGTTAATTGGATCCCAACAAAATTAACCCTAGTGTGTATGTGTGTGTGCATGTGATAGATTGTAAACTCAACTGGGGCAGGGACTAATGTGAATGGCCAAATTTTCTCTGTAAAGCACTGCAGAATATGTGTGTGCTATATAAATAACTGGTAATAAATAATAAATAAACTATATATTTAACCTATATGAATTTAAAATGTTAGCATTAGTTCATATGGCCTAAGCTCTAAATCTGCCCCTGAAGCATATGTGGTGTATAAAGCTATCCATTTCTAAGAGGTGTCTAACCTATCATAGACAAAGTAGGAAAATATAATTACTGCACCCATGGTACCCATGACTAGGACTGATTAGGATACTTGTGAAATTATTAGAGATGTGTGCAGACAATCGTATTTTGGTTTTGGTTCTAATTCATCATCCTGTTTTGGTTTTGGCAAAACTACCCTCAAGTGTTTTGGTTCGGATTGGGTTTGGTTTTGGATTCCTTAAAAATCGATGAAACCAGTTAACATCATGTAATTTGGACCTGTTTAAATGAAATCCAAAACCCAAGTTTGGTTTATATCGTAAATTTGAGTTCCGAACTAAGGCCCTGATTCAGAGCCGGACACTCTGACCAGAGCGCTCGCTCTGAATCAGGGCCCACCTCCATTAATATGGAGCGTCCTCCTGGACGCTCGTATAGCTGTGGGTCACCACCCACAGCATATACGAGCGTGCAGGAAGATGGTCGCGATGGTCTTGACCATCGCGACCATCGCCACTGCGAGCAGAAGCCTGCGGTTGAGTTTTTCAACCGCAAGGCCAGGAGTGATGTTGGCTCTCTCAGAGCCAAAATCACTCCCACTGACATCACTAGTGATGTCAGTGGGGCCGGCTTCTGACGGTAGGCGTTCCCTTGGGAACGCCTCCGTCTGGCAGGCACGCCCCCGGCACGCCCACCAAAGGGGGCGTGCTGTCAATCAACATCGACAGCACGGCCCCTTTGATCAGACACTACGAGCGAAGGAAAGTCCTTCGCTCGTCGCGTCTCACGCATGCGCACGACGGAGCTCCCTCCGTCGTGCGCATGCGCAGTGCAGACCATCGACCCACTTGCGAGCGGACAGCCGCTCGCGAGTGGGTCTGAATCAGGCCCTAACTGCTGTATCAAACCAGGACTCAGTTTGACTTGAGACCTGAAAGTGATTCCAAACTTGGACTTATTTTGACTTGGAACCCCTAAATTCGGGTGTGTTCGTATTTCAGGAAAACTGAACCGCACATCTCTAGAAATTAATAATACATTACACTTATTTGATTTACCATACCAGTGTACAGGTACTTTGTTCAACACAGTCAGGAGCGCCAAGAGCAACACCGGGCCCGAGATTCCTAACCAGGGGTGCTGTGAGTGCAGCACTGTATTTATATTTTCCTACATGAACGGTTACTGTCTGCATGCATGTTTAGTCTTCCTTCAGTTTTCTGTGGATGACTACCTTCCAATGGCTTGTGTTAATAACAATAAACTTTTCTTTCTCATTGGGGCCTATTCATCAACCGATAAATGGCCCGGTAACCATGCAGAAACACTAGTTTTTGCATATTTTAGTTACCGGGCCAATAGGACCCCTGATAATCAGCTAACTCAAAAAACTGAAATATTTCAAAGTTTGTTCACGAGAACAAGCATCATCTTCAGACGACGCTTACTTTCATAGCCCCGCTCCTTCCTATGGAAAGGAGTTCTGGGGATGCGAAGAGGGATAAGAGCGGATCCCTCCACCACCTTCTTACGGACTCCCTGGCGGCTGTGTGCATGTGTGACCTCGGGTCGATGGGGAGCAGGTAAGTAACACAGCTACTTCTGTAGCTGCAATACTAACCAAGGGGACAGCTACTTTTCAGAGCAGCTGTCCCTGCTCCGGAGCAATGATGAATTGCTCCGGTGTAATCTATGCCTCGCAGCAAGTTCAATACTTAATCATCGGAGGCCCCTATGTCTTTACTTACTTTTATCTATGTATCTGTTACTTGGTGCACAATTCTAGCATTTGGGTTATAAAAAATAGTAAGCAAAGATAAAGCTGCAATTGGGAGCACACTGCTCTAAAACAAATGACAAAGGGTCACTTGCAATAAAGCAAAGAGAAACACCTATGAAATACAAGACCCCACTAATGGACATCATCCAAACTGTAATGTTCTCTCCAGGCCATGTAGCAGACACAGAATATTAAACGTTTTTTTTTTTTATTTCTCCATATCTACACCTTCAGGAGCAATTTGTTTTACTACAAGATAGTACCCATGTCTATCTTATATCCATGGTTCAGCAAAGCTAAAACTGATCACTGTAAATAGGTCTCAAGCCACTGATCGTTAAAAGCACAGCAAATTACAATATCACTTTTAGCTGGCAGGAGAGTGTGGGGAAACCTGAAACTGGGAATTTTGCAAAAGCTGTATACCAACTCTAGTCTGAGAACGAATGCAATAAAGTAATATCAGACAGTGTTTAACCTCTGGCACAAGGAAATTATGTATACAGTTTTATAAGTTACTATAGGGAGAGTTGGGAATGAAAATAAAACAAAATAAATGGAGGAATCCTCTCAGTTCTAAGAAGTAGTGGAAAAATAATACATCACGCCATGTGCTGCTAAAATCCTGCCACTTTATGAATTTCGCACATGAGACACACAACAAATTTGTAATATATAAACAGTATACATCTATACTATATATATATATATATATATATATATATATATATATCCCTCTGGAGGGACTCCGGATAAAAAAACACTCAGGCAAACAGAGCTGTACTTAGCAACGTTTCAGCGCCTTTAATCGGCGCTTTTATCAAGCTTGATAAAAGCGCCGATTAAAGGCGTTGAAACGTTGCTAAGTACAGCTCTGTTTGCCTGAGTGTTTTTTTATCCGGAGTGCCGCCAGGGGGATCGATATGCGACAGTGCTTGAGGTCATCAGAGCCCATTGAGGATGGCACCCGGGGAAGTATACACATTTACTATTGAGTGCCGGATCGTGGTTGGATAGATATATATATATATATATACATAAATACATTTATATACATATATAATATACACATATATACATAAATATATACACAGATCCATAGGCAGCACTTTGGCAAAAAATACATTCCAATCACATAGCTTAGTGAAGCGATGTTTCAGCGCCTTTATTAGGACTTTTATCAAGCCTATTACAATATATATATATAAAATTATATATATATATAAATATATATACATACATACAGTATATATACAGTGCATCCGGAAAGTATTCACAGCGCTTCCCTTTTTCCACATTTTGTTACTTTACAGCCTTCTTACAAAATGGAATAAATAAATTTTTGTCCTCACAATTTTACACACAATACCCCATAATGACAACATGTAAAAAGTTTTTTTGAGATTTTTGCAAATTTTATTAAAAAAACAACTAAGAAATCACATGTACATAAGTATTCACAGCCTTTGCTCAATACTTTGGTGATGCACCTTTGGCAGCAATTAATAAAGATTTTCAAGTTTTTAATGTGAAATGTTCTGAGCTAATCTCCGATCTTTATGAAACAGAAAGTGATGTCACCGGAAATCACAATTGAATCATACTGCTGCTTACTTTCCCTATTAGCACTGCCATGTGATTCCTGACTAAAGGACACTATACTACAAGGGTATTACTGAGACTTACAGATAAGCAACTTGTTTTTTATTCTATGTACATTTTAATGCTTTTCATGTTTGCTGTGTAATTGCAAAAATATATTTTTATAAAAATATATTGTACTATGGAGAATTTCTTTTATCTCCGCATGCCATTTGGAAGCCTACACACAGTGGCGGGCTGGGTCGGGGGGGGAGGGTGCCATCTGCCCCCCAGGCATGTACAATTCTAATGTGTCAGGGCAAGCAGGCACTGGCAGGCAGGCAGAGGATGCGATGCTATGGCTCCCGTGCTGCGGCCCAGAGAGAGAGAGCCGATTCAAGTAACGGGCTAACACAAAATGGCTGTCCCCAATATCAGGCTACAAAAAGATGGCCGCTGTCGACCAATGGGGAGCCAGGTTTCCCTATCCACAATTCCAAGAGGCTGGAGAATGAAAAAGGGGGCGTGGCCTATCGGGGGAGTGGGAAGAGCCTAAAGATGAATAAGAATGATGAATAGATGAATAAGAATGGTAAAATAAATGTTTTATCACACCCATGGAGAGAGGGCAGAGATGAGGACCGCCTGCTTCCTGTCTTCTACACCCATACCAGGTAAGTGAAGGGTGTCACAGTGGCATAAACTTTGTGTTGTTTTGTTATTTAAAATATGTGTGTGCTGACATAAGTGTGACTGTATGTGTGTGTGTGTGCTAAGTGTGATTGTATGTGTGTGTGCTGACTAAGTGTGACTGTGTGTGCTGACTAAGTGTGACTGTGTGTGTGTGTGTGTGCTGATTGTGACTGTATGTGTGCTGACTAAGTGTGACTGTATGTGTGTTTGCGTGTGCTGGCTAAGTGTCTCATTCAGACCGGCTCGCAAGCGGGTCAATGCTGTGCCCTGTGCACGTGCAGTGGCCGCACTGCGCGTCCGCAAGCCCCGGAGCAAGAGAGAGATTCTCTCGCTCTGGGGCTCGCTACAAAAGGGGCGGCTGTCAATGGTGATCGACAGCTCGCCCCGTTTGGTAGGCGGGCTGGGGGGGTGGCTGGCCAAATGGAGGCATTCCCATGCGAACGCCTGCTGTTTGGGGGCGGCCCCACTGACATCACGAGTGATGTCAGTGGAGAGCTTCCGGCTCTGTTAGAGCCGAAAGCTCTCTGGGGTTTGCGGAAGATGAGACCCTACCTTAAGGGTCTCGTCGCAAGCCCCGATGATCGCAATGGTCTCGACCATCGCGACCATCTCCTGGCCACTCACTAAAGCTGTCGGTGGTAACCCACAGCTTAGCGAGCGACCAGGAGGCCGTCGAAAAAAAAAAATGCGGCCGCCCTCATTCAGAGTGAGCGCTCGCATTTTGCGAGCGGCTCTGAATGAGGTCCTAAGTGTGACTGTATGTGTGTGTGTGCTGACTAAGTGTGACTGTGTGCTGACTAAGTGTGACTGTGTGTGTGTGCAAAGTGTGACTATGTGTGTTGAGTGAGTGTGTGCAATTGTGTGTGTGTGTATATATATATATATATATTTATATATTTATAATCTGTGCGTGGTCGAAGTAGACATTTTGAAGTGGGGGTATGGAAATATCAGGGGGGCTTTACTTAGGCAGGCCCAAATCCTGAGCCCCCTGATATTTCCATACCCCCACGTCCTCTTAAACACCGCACACATTCCCTCACAGTCACAGCACACCACACACCATAGCTCATAGCATACTTCGCACCACAGCACACTGCCCACCTCACCCTGCTCTGGTGATCGCGGTCGCTGCGCTCCCTTCCCTGGGCCCTTCCCCAATCTTTCTCCCTGGTGGTACTGGCATTTTGAATTCAGCGCCGGCTGTGAGCAAATGACAGCTCACGGACGAGGCCGCTCCTGATTGGCTGCCGGTCCATTAACCGTGATTGGCTCGTGGCCGGAGCCAAATTTAAACAGGCAGCTGCTTGGTGACTGGCACTGAGACAGTGATAGTCCCAGCCCCGGCCTCCCCTGATTGGCTGCTGCTCCGTGAGCCATGATTAATTCGTTGTCGGGGATAAATTTAAACAAGCAGAGAGCAGCCGCTTGTTGACCGGCACTGGGACAGTCCCAGTGCCGGACGGGTGCCGAAGTGAAGTGACGGCATGACATACCATTTCATACCCGCACACTTCAAGCAATGTATATATATATATATATATATATATATATATAGTATCCTATGGTCCTGCACTCACACCTTCTAAAATAGTGTTCAGTCAGGGTGCACTTCAAGACATAAGTCCATTACATAGAAATAGTATCCTCGAAATTCTTGGATGAAGGCACTCACTTTAAAATAGACGTTTTTTATTGAGATATATTGTTCAAAAAATTATTTAAATAATACTTCATGTCAGACACTATTGTATATGTGTCGACGTTTCGGTCTACAATTAGACCTTTTTCAAGACATGTGTCTGTTAGATATAAATCACAAAAATAGACATCTACAAAAGGAAAACAAAAATTCAAATCAGTGTCGTATAACAATATCTATCTGGCCCCATTCCATTATATAAAAAAAGAGAAAAATTTCCAACACACCAAAATCACATCAAGGTGAGTATATTACAGCTCACCAAGGACAAAACAGTCGCTGGAAATAGATATCTAAGAAAGAATAATGACAAATAAAAATCTATATTTATATAGTCTAGAGACCGGGATACCCATATATGCTATCCCGGACATACATAAAAAATAAGTTTATGTCAAAAAGAAAACATATAACCAAATAGTAGTGGCACTGATGTAAACATTCAGATGGATAACGCTAACACAGCGTATATAATCAAATAATCAAAGGCATACAGAAAGAAACCACAGCCATTACATAACCAAACATAACTGTACCTGCACCAGCATGATCGGAGCCACCCAGGTCACCCGCACGTGTAACGCTGTCACAAGCTAACGCTGCACCAGACCGGAAGTGTCATATTGGTGTCCGTACTTCCCTTAAATGCATCCTAATCGCGCGCTCTAAAGGGTGCTGTCATCTAGTCACGCGCTCTAAAGGGCGCTATCATCTACACGCGACCTATGATCCAACCTGCGCACTTAGACAGCGTCTTGACTATTTGGGACGCGGCGGCCATCTTGGAAGCCAAAAATATATACAAGTTAAGGGCAAACAATGCCCATACTTTAAAACAAACCAAAACATTAAATAATATATTAATATTAATTTAAATAGAATAGGACCAGACATAAAGTGAACCAACAACCCATTTGCCTAAACAAACTAATGAATCTCAAATGTAAACCCATAATCAAAATGCAATATAAAACCAAAATATTCATCATATCAACATAACACACATAATAATAGAAGGAAAAAATTTAGGAAAAAATATATATACATGTAAAAATAAAAATAAACATAAAAAAATAATAATAAAAAAATAATAATAATAACAATAAATAATAATGAGTTAACGGAAATGATACTATTAAAAATAGCAAAAAGAAATAAAACATATAGAAAAGCCACCAACAAGAGATAAAATAAAAATAGAATACCATAGACATGAAATGTGAAAATATATACCAACAGAGGCCATACCAAATACATATTAAGATAGAGAAAAGTGGAAAAGACTCAACTATAATGAATATTCCCAGTAAGACACATAAAAATTCCCTAAAAGAATATATGCCCAAATTATGAGACACCAAGGAGGAATTGTGAGACACCAACAAAACCAAATAGAGGCAATAATGATCAAACAAACACACCCAGAGGGTTGTGTTCATTGAGTCCACGGGGAGCCACCGTGTCCAATGTATATATCCAATAACATTCTTTCTTTTTTAAAAGTGCAAATCTGTCGCCACCCAATTGTGGTGGGGGAATCCAATCAATTAATTTGCACTTCAGACTTGCCAAAGGATGTGATTTCTCCAAAAAATGTCTGGCCACTGGTTTATCGGTTGATTTAGTCTGAAGCGCTGCCCGTATTGAGGCACGGTGGTTAGCCATACGGTCACGGAATCTCCTTGACGTCAATCTGACATAATAAAGACCACAAGGACAAATAAGGATATATATAAGATGATCTAAATCACAATGTAAATGATATCTGATCTTTATTTTGTGACCCGTATGTGGGTGGGGAAAAGTTGGACCCGTAACCATTGCACTGCAAGATATACAATTGCCACACGAGAACGAGCCAGGTTTTTTGGTCATTAACTCCAAGGTGCTGACTCCATCTTTGGGAAAACAATTGGATCTCATTAATAGTTGTTTCAAATTAGGGCCTTTTTGGTAGGCCATCATGGGTGGATCCATGTTCTTAAATGGTAGAAGAGGATCAGATTTCAGCATCGGACAATATTTCTTGAGGGATTTATTGATTTTATGTGAGTTTACATCGTATTTGCTGGTAAAGATCAACCTATTCGGTCTCTTAGGTTTCAAACAAAAATCTTCTTTTGTGAAAATTTGATGTGCTTTTGTGAAACATCTAGATAAAGTCCCTTGTGAGTATCCCCGGTCCTTGAATTTTGTGGACATTTCAGCCAATTGTATCTCCCTTTCATCCACATTTGAATTAATTCTCATAACTCTCAAAAATTGAGAGATCGGCAAATTCTCCTTCAGGGCAGGTGGATGGTGGCTTGTAGGAAGCAACATTAAACTCCTATCTGTTGGTTTTCTATATAACGTTGTAGATAGACCACCATCTTTGATACAAATAGAGACGTCTAAGAAGTTGATTGAAACAGGATCGACTTGAGATGTAAAACGAATGGAAGTGGTCAGGAGGTTCAAAGCAGAGACCATTTCATTAAAGGATTCAATCGTTCCACGCCATAAAAGGAAAATATTGTCAATGTAACGACAATAGAATAAAATCTGATTACCGTAATTGGGGTAAATGTAAACTTCATTCCACATGGAGAAGGCCTGGATGTCTTAAAGGAAGCTCTGATTAAGGGCCCGGTGGAGCATATGTCTTCAGAATGTATTGTGGAATTGGCATCTTTGGTATTGAAGTGTAATCATTTCAAATATAAGGATGCATATTATATGCAGCGGATAGGAACAGCGATGGGCTCCAGTTTGGCACCCGCCTACGCCAATCTTTATATGACACACTATTAGGAACATTACATTTACCCCAATTACGGTAATCAGATTTTATTCTATTGTCATTACATTGACGATATTTTCCTTTTATGGTGTGGAACGATTGAATCCTTTAATGAAATGGTCTCTGCTTTGAACCTCCTGACCACTCCCATTCGTTTTACATCTAAAGTCGATCCTGTTTCAATCAACTTCTTAGACGTCTCTATTTGTATCAAAGATGGTGTTCTATCTACAATGTTATATGGAAAACCAACAGATAGGAGTTTAATGTTGCTTCCTACAAGCCACCATCCACCTGCCCTGAAGGAGAATTTGCCGATCTCTCAATTTTTGAGAGTTATGAGAATTAATTCAAATGTGGATGAAAGGGAGATACAATTAGCTGAAATGTCCACAAAATTCAAGGACCGGGGATACTCACAAGGGACTTTATCTAGATGTCTCACAAAAGCACATAAAATTTTCACAAAAGAAGATTTTTGTTTGAAACATAAGAGACCGAATAGGATGATCTTTACCAGCAAATACGATGTAAACTCACATAAAATCAATAAATCCCTCAAGAAATATTGGCCGATGCTGAAATCTGATCCTCTTCTACCATTTAAGAACATGGATCCACCCATGATGGCCTACCAAAAAAGCCCTAATTTGAAACAACTATTAATAAGACCGAATCATTTTCCCAAAGATGGAGTCAGCACCTTGGAGTTAATGACCAAAAAACCTGGCTCGTTCTCGTGTGGCAATTGTATATCTTGCAGTGCAATGGTTACGGGTCCAACTTTTCCCCACCCACATACGGGTCAGAAAATAAAGGTCAGATATCATTTACATTGTAATTTAGATCATCTTATATATATCCTTTTTTGTCCTTGTGGTCTTTATTATGTCGGATTGACATCAAGGAGATTCCGTGACCGTATGGCTAACCACCGTGCCTCAATACAGGCAGCACTTCAGACTAAATCAACCGATAAACCAGTGGCCAAACATTTTTTGGAGAAATCACATCCTTTGGCAAGTCTGAAGTGCAAATTAATTGATTGGATTCCCCCACCACAATTGGGTGGCGACAGATTTGCACTTTTAAAAAAGAAAGAATGTTATTGGATATATACATTGGACACGGTGGCTCCCCGTGGACTCAATGAACACAACCCTCTGGGTGTGTTTGATCGTTATTGCCTCTTGTTGGTTTTGTTGGTGTCTCACAATTCCTCCTTGGTGTCTCATAATATCCTTTATGTGCACGTTATCACTTTACCCACTTGGGCATATATTCTTTTAGGGAATTTTTATGTCCCTTACTGGGAATATTCATTATAGTTGAGTCTTTTCCACTTTTCTCTATCTTAATATGTATTTGGTATGGCCTCTGTTGGTATATATTTTCACATTTCACGTCTATGGTATTCTATTTTTATTTTATCTCTGGTTGGTGGCTTTTCTATATGTTTTATTTCTTTTTGCTATTTTTAATAGTATCATTTCCGTTATCTCATTATTATTTATTATTTATTGTTATTATTATTTTTTTATGTTTATTTTTATTTTTACATGTATATATATTTTTTCATTCATTGATTTTTTTTCTTCTTCTATTATTATGTGTGTTATGTGGATATAACGAATATTTTGGTTTTATATTGCATTTTGATTATTGGTTTACATTTGAGATTCATTAGTTTGTTTAGGCAAATGGTTTGTTTGGTTCACTTTATGTCTGGTCCTATTCTATTTAAATTAATATTAATATATTATTTAATGTTTTGGTTTGTTTTGAAGTATGGGCATTGTTTGCCCTTAACTTGTATATATTTTTGGCTTCCAAGATGGCCGCCACGCCCCCATAGTCATGACGCAGTCTAAGTGCGCAGGTTGGATCATAGGTCGCGTGTAGATGATAGCGCCCTTTAGAGCGCGTGACTAGATGACAGCGCCCTTTAGAGCGCGCGATTAGGATGCATTTAAGGGAAGTACGGACACCAATATGACACTTCCGGTCTGGTGCAGCAATAGCTTGTGACAGCGTTACACGTGTGGGTGACCTGGGTGGCTCCGATCATGCTGGTGCAGGTATAGTTATGTTTGGTTATGTAATGGCTGTGGTTTCTTTCTATATGCCTTTGATTATTTGATTATATACGCTGTGTTAGCATTAACCATCTGAATGTTTACATCAGTGCCACTACTATTTGGTTATATGTATTCGTTTTATCAGTGCCACTACTATTTGGTTATATGTATTCGTTTTATCAGTGCCACTACTATTTGGTTATATGTAACCATTTATCTTCTATATCTATATCGATTTACACATATGTTCAGGATGTGGCATTTGGGCATTCTGTTGTGTTACATATAATAGTAATATAATTACAGTTGTCATTACAAGTTTAGGATGTGGTATATGGGCATCATATTATGTTACATATAATCATTCCACTTACTATATCTATATCTGTTAATATCTATGTTTTTCATCTTATATATATATTCAGTTGGCTTTTTGACATAAACTTATTTTTTATGTATGTCCGGGATACCATATATGGGTATCCCGGTCTCTAGACTATATAAATATAGATTTTTATGTATCATTATTCTTTCTTAGATATCTACTTCCAGCGACTGTTTTGTCCTTGGTGAGCTGTAATATACTCACCTTGATGTGATTTTGGTATGTTGGATATTTTTCTCTTTATTTATATAATGGAATGGGGCCAGATAGTCATTGTTATACGACACTGATTTGAATTTTTGTTTTCCTCTTGTAGATGTCTATTTTTGTGATTTATATCTAACAGACACATGTCTTGAAAAAGATCTAATTGTAGACCGAAACGTCGACACATATAGAATAGTGTCTGACATGAACTATTATTTAAACAATTTTTTGTCATGACGTCTCTCCCATAATGCAAAGCGGCCGGAGGAGCTGGTAGCAGCGTCGGGACCAGGATTTCAGATAAGTGTTTTTTTTTTTTTTATTAAGTCTCTCTCTACTGGGGAGGGCTACTACTGGGGGCACTACCAGGGGGGATATTACTACTGGGGGCAGTACCAGGGGGGTTTACTACTGGGGGCAGTACCAGGGGGGGATTACTACTGGGGCCAGTACCAGGGGGGATTACTACTGGGGGCACTACCAGGGGGGGATATTACTACTGGGGGCACTACCAGGGGGGTTACTACTGGGGGCACTACCAGGGGGGATATTACTACTGGGGGCAGTACTAGGGGGGTATATTACTACTGGGGGCACTGCCAGGGGGGATTACTACTGGGGGCAGTACCAGGGGGGGAGATTACTACCAGTAGCTGCTGCATTTCCCACCCTAAGCTTATACTCGAGTCAATAATTTTTCCCAGTTTTTTGTGGTAAAATTAGGTACCTCAGCTTATATTCAGGTCGACTTATACTCGAGTATATACGGTAATTATGATGTGTACCATATAGGTTCAAAAATTAGGCATGTAGTAGTTTACTGTGGTACACACCCCCAACATTACTGTCATGCCCATTTTTTAATTTTGCACTCACCGGTAGAAAAGCAGGTCCACTTGCTCTGGTTTGCCCCCCAGGCTGAAAGTTACCAGTCAGCCCCTGCCTACACATGTCCATATGAAGACGAAAGTCATGTACAAAGCATAACACAGAGAAGCCTTAAACTTTGACTATCTGGTACACAGATTTTACTGCTAGCACAGCACAAAGCACTTTATTTGTAATCATGCCAATTTATCAACACCCCTTAATCCATTGCGATGAAATAAGACAGTATTGTTATTTTTTATTTCTTGTATGCTGCTATACTGGGGTCCTGAGGATATCATCTGCATGCATTTTAAAATCACGTCAGTCAAAGTACTAAGGCAGCAGCTACAGTCTATATGAAAGATAACAGAGACAAGTCTTAAAGAATTATTAATCTAGTATGCAGAATTGTCTTCAATAATAACACCGTGCACTTTATTATTGCCATTTTACCCTACTCCCTGCCCCACTAACATTGATCTTTTTACACTATTTTGAGTTTATTGATATATCAGAACAGTGATGACATCATCCATGTCCAAATGAGAAACATGCCAGACAGACCATTGAAGGGTATTACTAATTCAGGAATCCCTTGACAAATAAGCATCGCTAATTGTTCTGTTGCAATATCATATACATGCAGCTACCACTTTTACTTTTTTAATTATTACACTATTAGGCGCATGTCCTTTCTCAAACATTTTGGATATTCTTGACTGATTTATCTAATCAGTATACAGTACTGAAGGATAAGCTGCCACCCAAACACCTAAAGGGGAAGTGTACTAAATAGAATTGACTCTTTCATCTGACTCATCAGACTTTATACAAACTATTGCCATTTAATGTTCTAATGTTTTAATTTTTGTATTATATACTATTGATTATTTTATCTAAAGGTGTAGCCATAGGCTATATATAATCACTTTAGTCTGGCACTAGGATCAATATACTCCAACCACCTTTTTCCCTTCTGTAATCAATTAGCCATATAATCCCCTAGCTACTTAGAACATACACAGCTGCACTCATAGGATTTTTAAAGTGTGCAAAAATTGCTTTAGATTTTCCATACATGGTACAGTACTTCAAAGCAGTGTCAAAACATCAATAAATACCTCACCACATCCAAGGTCGATGTTTCAGGGAGAGTCAAGCTGTTTTTCCACAGGAACAAATAAAAAATGTAAAGTGAGAGTGCTTACCTAAAGTGCGTCACGGTAATCATTTCTTGTGTGAGCGCACCCAAAATTGAAAGCAAAAGACCCATTGACATCGCGGGAGCCGGTGTCAGCATTGCCAAACCACAGCACCAGGCTTACCCACCAAGTAAACAAATCTCTTTACTGAAAAGAGTAGTTGGACTGAGAAAACAGGCACATGAAGTGAAAAGGACAATCTAAGTGAATGCGACAGAGATTGCAGTTGGGAAAGGGCATGAGAAGATAGGAGGGGAATGCAGCAAAGATGGGGTAGTGTGATAACCATATTAACCAGGACCAAAACAATAATATAGGTGTGCCTAGAGACCGATATGCACCTTAAGAGATCACTATAAGGGGTGGATCACTATATTAAAAAATAATAAATCAAAACAAAAAATAAAAATGAAAAATATAAGTAAATTAAATTATAAAAAACATTGAACATAAAATAAAGTGAAACAAATGTAATAAAATTATAGAAAAAAAATATCAGATTACGCCAAGATACTCCATGAAATATTCTCAGTTTGTTCTAAAGGATACAATGTGTTGAATTGAAAATTTTGTTTCCAAATGGAGTCATTTTTTAGCTTGATCTCCTCTTCTTATGGATAGTGGTACATAGTCAATAATATTGTATCTCAAACTTGCAATGGAATGGAAATGTTCTTTAAAATGATTACCTTCTAGAGCTGATCTTATTGCTAAGCGATGTAACGCCATATGCTCCTTAAAAGGTCTGATTGTTTAGCCCATATAATATAGCCCACATTTTGACATACAGTATGCATCTATGAAAATGTAAAGTAATTTTTGCACACTTTAAAAATCCTATGGGTGCCATTGTGTATGTTCTAAGGCAGGGGTCTTCAACTTTGGCCCTCCAGCTGCTGTGGAACTACACATCCCAGCATGCACTGCCACCTTTTTGATATAACAGCATGCTAAAACTATGGCAGTGCATGCTGAGATGTGTAGTTCCACAGCAGCTGGAGGGCCAAGGTTGAAGACCCCTGTTCTAAGGAATTAAGGGACTGTGGGCCTAATTCAGACCCGCTCGCGAGCGCTGGGCGCTCGCAAGCGGGTCGATGTTGGCCCAGTGCACATGCGCACGAGGGAGCCGGCTCCGCCGTGCGCATGCGCGAGACCCGGATAGCGACGGCCAAGCCGTTGCTATGGGTCTTGCTACAAAGGGGGTGTGCTGTTGATGGTGAGTGACAGCACGCCCCCTTTGGTGGGCGTGGTTGCCCAGACAGAGCCGTTCCCATGGGAACGCCTACCGTTTGGGGCCGGCCCCACTGACATCTCAAGTGATGTCAGTGGAAGTGCTCTCGGCTCTGATAGAGCCGAAAGCACTCCAGGGCTTGTGGCAACGAGACCCTACCACAAGGGTCTCGTCGTAAGCCCGATGGTCGCGATGGTCTTGACCATCGCAACCATCTTTTTGGCCGCTTGCTATAGCTGTGGGTGGTCACCCACAGCTATACGAGCAGCCAGGAGGCCGCTCTAAAAACTAAGAGGGACGGCCCTGATTCAGAGTGAGCGCTCTGTCAGAGCGTCCAGCTCTGAATCAGGGCCAGTGTGTGTTTGTCTTGGATGTACTTACTTTCAGGAAGACTTGTAGATCCTGGGCTTGTGTGTGTTGCAGGATATCTTGCTGCAGGTGTTTGAATATTGCTATGCACAAATACACCTGGTAATCCGCCCCCAGTATAATACATACAGCAATGTAATGACAGATCTCCCACCAGTCCAGGTAATTCCAGAAACACTGACTTAGCCAATGCTGACAAATCTGAAACACATAATAGTACAGTAACCATTAAATTAAAAATAATTTAATTTTATTTTCCTTTTATACTCAAACTGGGCCTCCTCTACCTTTTAAGTGCCATTTATCCTCCTAAACATCAGTGCTTCTTGCACTTTACCAGTAATGAGGACAGAGAACAGGTAAAAGCAGGAATGAGGTGACTTTGGAGAGACAAAGCTATGCCCAGAAATAAATCTCATATACTAAACAAGTCATTGAAAGGCAGGAATGTGTACCATCAGATCTACTGCCTGAAGGGAGCAAGATGGGGAAATAATACCGGGATTTGCAGAGCTAACATTATGCATTTTGTGGCATTTTAGCTCCACACCTTTGACATGTACTCACGATTCACGGTATTTTGCCATAAAAGAAGTCAAGAGATGATATTCAGTCTATAATGGGGGGACAGGGCCTATGATGTAAAGGACCCGTCCCGTCCCCAAAATGGGGATGGGACCGGCCCTTTACATCATAGGCCCCGTCCCCAAAATGGTCAGCTGCCAATCCTCTACAGGCTTCTCCCAAAGAGGAGCAACTAAAAGTTGGCAAGTGTCCTCTTTAAGTATAAGGGATATATATAATAAACATATGTGAGACCAGCAAAAACAGTGACATATGGAGGAGTTAAGAAAATTATAATCCAAATAGCACAAATAATAATACTGTATGTATTAAAAGACAGCAAAATGTTAAATAAAATAAATTTTTCTTTCTATATTTCTATTTTATTTAAGTGATACTACACCATAAAATTCTTAAAAAACAAATTTGGCAGTGCAGTTCCATAATTTTCAAGTTTAAAGTAATCTTCAATAAACAATAAACTCAAATAATGAAGTAAAACATGTTAGTTGTGCTTCATATAACATCAGAAGCCTGGCAGTGCTTTTCTACAGTATATTACCAATGAAATTCTCATGCAGAGCACAACTGACATCTGACTTATCAAGAATGATAGACGATAGATATTTCAGTATTGCTAAGTACTATTTGAACAGACCACATGCTGAACAGAACTACTGTAGGTAAGTATAAAGACACCATTGCTACAAAGTCTAATACATGCTTTATTTGTATTTTAAAATGACAGAGCAATGTCATGGAAACAAGTAAAGGAACGATACTGACGTAGTATTTGTATTCAACATTAACCCTAGAAAACATATAATACCAACATCCATAAGAATATCAACAGATAGACAGGGTTTAGAAAATTGTTAAACAATGGATTGAGTTGGCATGCACTGGATGATTTGGGAACATTGAGACCATAGACAACTGCAGGAAGGGCCAATTATCTCAGATATGCAGCAATAAAGTAGCACCTGGATAGTAGCCTTAAGCAAAGGCACACTTTCTATCTAACCCTGTTTGGGATAATTATAATTTAGTTCAATGACAGTGAAGTTGCTGCTTCTGTGTTCACTTTGTTTAGCTCTTGAGTTTGTGGAAAGAGTGCTATCAGCTTTAGTTAGAAGTCTCTGAAATATCTAGAAATGGACCTGCTTACTGTAGATATAATGGAAGAGAAACAAACCAGTAGAGGAATATTAAAATACAAATGTCCATGAGAATATAGTGTAGGTGACAAATGGCTATAAAATTCATTAAGGAGCTGCACATTATTTTCCCTATTTTCTCCATGGAAGTGTGACAGGTTCCACACCAGGAACACCCAGACTGAAAGTACTGAATAAATAGTCTATAGACAAAGACATGTATTAGTTTCCCGTGTGATGATATTGTAGACATTTGTCTGGGCTCATAGAAAGGATTTAATGTGACAAGATTATCATTATTATACAGCTGATTATTCCTTTTCAACACACAGGGACCGATTGTCTTCTGTCTGGAGGAGCATTGTTGCATCTCCCACCAATCTTGCTAAGAACTGCTTCAGATATAATTTAAAGATTCAGGGATCATCTGTCCATAAGTTAAGGTTTAGATGGTTGTTATTCAATTTTTGGGACTCATTGTACCCGCAGTTTAGTGGGGTACACTTCAAGAAAAATCTGAACTTCCATTGAATATTAGAAACCAAACATTATCCAGTAATTGAAGAATGATAAGAACATGGTTATACATCAGGTTATATGATTTTTATTAACTTGCAAAATCTTGCACAGATGTATCTCACACTGTACATCTATTCTTAGAATGCCACATGGCGTGAGATGCCTGGTGAGACATAGACGCTACTAAACAGGTAGTGATTCCTGTTCTTGTGTACTTTTTCCTGAATTTTGCATCTTACAGTAATTTGTAAATAGTGTACTAATACCTAATTCAGGTCCGGACGCTATTAAAGCAGGTTTCCGATTATTGCGCATGTGCAGAATGGGTTTGGCAACCTCGCACATATGTCCACCAGGCCTCAACATGATGGACATGTGGCATTTGGGGGCAGAGCAGGGCACGTGTCCAGGCAGCATTCCCAGGAACAGGGGCGTGTTGCCCAATTTCTCAGGAGTGCCTAGGCCAGGGTCTCCATTGGTGGATTCAGATTTCCTGGCCTTGCAGGCTGCAAGTCTGAGTTGGCCACTCAGACTGCTCGGTGCTACCGCCATCATAACCATCACGGATCCAAGGCAGCACCTATGGACGCTGCACTCAGATCACTATTGCTGTCAGGAGGCATCTGCTTCTTATAGGTGCCTCTTGCTGTATTTTAATATATGCTGGACAGTGTTACACATCCACTTCCTTATGCCTGTGCAATACTGTCTGGACTTAAATCAGGCCCGAAGTACTTAGGATTGGTACGTCTGTCACAAGGGAAATGGTATAAAGTAGTAGATTAAGATGCATATTTTAAGAAAGTTGAATGGTGCACTGTGAAACACCTTATAGGACTACTGTATATGGCGCAATTTGGGGATGGGTGTATGTGGACACAACTTTTTTCTTATTAATGTTCAATTGTGATAGTATGTTCAGTGCAGTTTAATAATGTAATTGTGATTTTTATATTTTATATATTAAATACCTTGTCATTTACAAGTTTATTGACTTTTATTTTTATAGTTGCTCAGAATGTCTGTTAGAATTTGTCTGCCAGGGTCAGGGGAACTGCGTTTTCCAATGCAGACCCTGACACGGCACACCTCCGATATGCCCTCTGTCTCAAGACACCCCCCTGTCAACACCCAGGAAAGCCTTTCAGAAATGAATGGACTTCTGTGTAGTTCAGATCTGCCTCCACCTGCTGTGACTATCGGAACACATGTACAGTGTATATTGGATACATTCATATAAGTAAAACATCATTTTACTTACATCCAGGTTTAAATGAGGCCTAATGTGCAAAAGTGTATCAAAACACTTGTACATATGTTTCCAATAAAATTATAAAATTAATGTGATATTTTTTGTATGCTATTTGCACTATTTCATAAATAAAGTTATTGGACTGAAATAGTTTTGTACAAAAAAGCGGACTAAAGCAGAGGTGTACAACCTGTGGGTCAGAAACGCAAATGTGGTCCCAGAATCTGTATTTGGGGTACATGGATTGTCAAAAGAGCAATATATTCTATTGAGAACATCTCTTTGAGGTGGACCAGAACAATTGCACACTGACACCTTAGATGTCACAGCAACAGCACAATGACATCTGGTGTTTAAGGGAAAAAAGTACCTTGGTATAAAGATTCTAATTAAAATATCAATGTTTCAAACTTTGTAAACCTTAATCCTTTTGCAGTTTAGATTACACAGAATATACTTTTATATTGAAACAGCTTTGATTAGTAATTAGAAATATTCATTAATTTCCTTTTTTTATGGTGAACTAGCAGTGAAAAAAACAAACATTAAAAAGAAAACAAATACAACTATTGAATGCAAGTTCCTTTTTAAGCTACAGTATACAATAATGAACCAGCGATAAACAGCGTCTTATAATGTAGCAGCTTCAGGTCTTTAATTAGCTATAAAATTAATTTACAATATATGCAGAAAAACACATTTAAGCATGCTTTGAAAATGATTGCATTTACAGTTTGGGAATTAAATGTTTTATTAATTTGATGAACTTCAGTAAGGTAATACCAAAGCGCTAATACTGAAGATTGGTTAGGAAACTATGGATTTTCATGACTACTCAGGATAAAATCAAGCTAAATAATTAACAAACTTGTATATAAATATGATAAAAGACAAAGTGGTGCGAGTATAGATTTATAGAGATTGTGAAAATTTCTCCTTTAACAAATCAGAGGTAGATATTACACTAGAGTCCTATTTCACCAGAAAATTGCTGCTGTACCAGATGTTTGCAAGGCTGCAACAGAACATCATTTTCAGTGCTAGAGGATTGGAGCAATCATTGGGACTCCAGGAAGCTGGATCCAGATCAGATCCTGCATCTAAACAAAGGACCCATATAACTGGGCTACTATTACAGCGCCAGAATGTTACCCTGCTATCATGATAAATCTCGAGGGTGTCTCACATACAAATAACCCATATAAACAAGACTGGTATTACAGCTCCTGAATGCTCCCGATTGCCATAATAATTATGGAACATTGAGTTTTCACATTTTGTCACAAGACCAGAGATTACTTAATGAGATGTTCTTTTTGACTAGATTGAGTTTAATGAATTACCTTCACAAACTGTTGTAGATCTATATCTACAAACTCTGTAAGCTTCAAAAGAGGGAAGTCAATTTGTTTTACACTGGCATTCCTCTCTGAGAATTTTAAGAGCAAACGTCTACAATGCAGCTTTTACATTAATGACATACCCTCTACTGGGAGAACAAACCCTAGCTTCTGCAGTGCTCAATAAATGTCCCCTAGACCTCTTACAATTGGTAATTGAGGAGGTAGGAAAAGAACTTTAAAGAGGACGGGGTGACCTTGCCACCTTTAACAAGGATGACACACCAAAATTGGCATCTGATAAGATGGAGGGGTAGCTGGAAAAAACACAGATACAAATAGAAAAATATAAGACTGATTTGATTTCCTTAAAACTAAAAAAAACGGTTGAACATGATTATCAAAAGCATAATGTATACAGGAGGTCACAACGGATAGGTCTGAGCATTTATGGAGATAACTGCACCCGCGGTGGGGCTGGCAAAAGAGGATGCCCAAGGAGCAAGAGGGGCACAGTGAGAAACTGATCTGTAACTTATCAGATCACAAATTGACAGTGGATGAAAAATCACTTTTCTCTAAGGACCTCAGTTTAATATTGACTTGTAGATTTGACTTATTTAATTGAACTATAGACCACTACAAAATGGGTCATAAACTAAGTGAATTCTTTGATAATAAGCCGATAGACAGTGATGCTCAGGTATGGAGCATTTTTAGGAAACTTGGACACTATGACCCACCATCCACCAATCAAGACTTTTTGAGGTTCATTGATAAAGTGAACGATAGTCACTGAAATTTTTAAAACAATATAACACCCTGACTGCTGATGAGAGGAAAGCACTTAACACTTTGAAAAAAGACAGCTCTACAGTGATATGAAAGACAGACAGGGATGGCACAGTAGTGCTCCAGAATTCAGCAGTATATGACAGTCAAGAGCCAATTATATGACATCACCACATACTATAGGTGCCCTTTAATCCTATTCCTCGGATTAAAAAAAAGACATTTAATATTGAATCACTCTCCCACTATGTAACGCATTGATAGATGAGACTTTGTGTACATTTGACCATACAACATGTCCCATCATATATACCTTACCAACAGGGACGGCTCCAGGGGTAGCCGTGCCCTGTGCACATGCGCGCAGTGTACATTCAGCTACTCCGGGGTCCAGCACCGCTGCATAGCTGCGGCGGTGGAGGGGTGCCCAACCTCCAAGACAGACCACCAGTGGAACACTTTGGCCCATGGTTGGAACAGCGGAATATTGTTGTCCCGCTCAAATCGGGTTGTTGGATGGGGTGGCACCCCTGTTTGACCGCACTGGTCGAACACCACAAGAGCCGGCCCTGATTACCAAAGATACATAAAGCACTGGTTGACCTGGTACCCCCAAGTTAGGGTGTGTTCAGTTTTCAGCAAAACCAAACCGCGCATCTCTAATATATATATATTGAAGTTAGTCATACATATGCATATATATATATATATATACATACACAGTCAGGTGCATAAATATTGGGACATTGACAGAATTTTCATATTTTGGCCTCTATTCACCACCACAATGGCTTTGAAATTAAACAAACAAGATGTGCTTTAACTGCAGACTTTCAGATTTAATTTGAGGGTAATTACATCCAAATCAGGTGAACGGTGTAGGAATTACAACTGTTTCTATATGTGCCTCCCACTTTTTAAGGGGCCAAAAGTAATGGGACAAACTAAACAATCCTAAATCTAACTTTCACTTTTTAATACTTTGTTGCAAATCCTTTGCAGGCAATTACAGCCTAAAGTCTGGAACGCATAGACATCACCAGATGCTGGGTGTCATCCCTGGTATTGCTCTGCCAGGCCTCTACTGCAATGTCTTCAGTTCCTGGGGCATTTTCCCCTCAGTTTTGTCTTCATCAAGTGAAATGCATGCTCAATCGGATTCAGGTCAGGGGATTGACTTGGCCATTGCATAACATTCCACTTTCTAGCCTTAAAAAAACCCCAAATCCCAATATTTATGCACCTGACTGTATATATATATATATATATATATATATATATATATTAGGGATGTGCAGGCTCGGATAGGTTCGAGTTTGCACGTGGAGTTCGGATTTTTCCCTCCAAAAAAACGGAACTCAGAAAGAGGCAAAACGTCATCTTGCACGGATGAACATCATCATTCCTGGACTTTTGTCCAGAATGATGATGTTCGTCCATGCAAGATGACGTTTTGCCTCTTTCTGAGTTCCGTTTTTTTGGAGGGAAAAATCCGAACTCCACGTGCAAACTCGAACCTATCCGAGCCTGCACATCCCTAATATATATATATATCACAAATGAAAGGCGACACTCCAAGACTTCAAATAGTGAAAAAAGTGTCTCTTTTATTGTATCGACGTTTCAGGGACTGCTACCCCATCATCAGAACAGACATAAGTGGACAATGTGATAAAACATACATTTATACTTGCATATCAGCGACCACATAGGTTCCCCTAGAGAGTTTCTCCTTGAACTTCCGGAGATCGTCCTCAAAAATAATCATTTTACTTATTGTAATAAATACTTTGTGCAGACAGTGGGGACAGCGATGGGGTCGAACCTCGTGCCGTCCTACGCAGATCTTCTTTACATGAGTCTATACGAACGTAAATACATTTTGCCTGTCTATGGGAGTAAAATTAGCCACTATAAGCGGTACTTAGTCGATCTCATTTTTAATTTGGTGTGGTACAGAATCAAAGTTTCATGCAATAGTTGACAGCCTGAATACACTCAGTAGTCCTATTAGATTCACAGCCCAGATTGAGAAAGATGCAATTAATTTTTTGGATGTAACCATTTTTTGGAAAGACAATCAGTTGCACTCTACTTTATACCGTAAAAGTACCGACCACAACATTCTGTTGAATTTGTCCAGCCATAATCCTAGCATGCTTAAGGAGAGCCTCCCCATCTCTCAGTTCATGAGAGTACTACGAAACAACACAACTCTGGCATGTACAGAAATACAACCGAGACAGATGAGTGATCGGTTTTTGGAGAGAGGATATACATTAAGCACAATCCACAGGTGCTTGGAGAAGGCTAGGTCTAGACATGCACAGACCACCAAGAAACATCCCCTGGATTCCTCACGTATGATCTATACCTCAACATTTGATCTAGCATCACAGTGCAGCATAAAGGTGGTTTGTAAGCACTGGAATATTACATCTGACACAACGTTTAAAGGCATTAGCAAGAAACAGCCTATGATGGCCTACCGCAGGGGACCAAGCCTGCTTCAGCTTTTACTATGTCCCACTAGGCAGCCAAATGGACAGCAGCCACAGTGGCTTCCTGGGAATAAGTTGGGCTGCTTTAGGTGTCCCAACTGTATACTGTAACTTGCAGATCAATGCTGGTAGGTACATATTTCCCACACCCGTATAGTGGTAAGAGGATTACTATCAGACATAAATTACTATGTACTATGGACCATGTGATCTATTTCTTGACATGCCCATGCGAGTTGCACTATATAGGGATGATTACACGACCATTCCGAGAAAGGACGGTGAATCACCGTTCATCAATATGGTCCGCACAACAGACTTTAAGTTCCGACAAGCCGGTTGTGAAACATTTTGTGGATATTCAACATCCTCTCTCCTCACTAAAGTGCATGTTGATAGATACCATACCTAAACCTATGCGTGGTGGTGATCGTGAGTTGTTACTAAGGAAATGTGAGGCACGTTGGATTTTCCATCTGGATACTGTTGCTCCCCTATGGTTCTCCAGGATTTCTGTGTCTCTCTCCAGGCAACCATGTATCTCTATCTCCAGGCCCCCTTGTCTCTCACCAGGGCCTCTCCATCCCCAGGACCCCCTGGGCCTCTCCATCCCTAGGACCCCCTGCATCTCTCCATCCTCAGGCCCATTTGTGTCTCTCAGCCTCATTCCACCAGCCCCAGTGTGCGTCTCTCTCTGCGCCATTCCTTGGGCTCCAGTGTGCGTCTCAGCCCCAGTGTGCATAACTCTTCCCCAGTGTGTCTCTCAGCCCCATTCCCCTGGCCCCTGTGTGCATCTCTCAGCCCCATTGCCCCGACTCCAGTGTAAATCTCTCACCCCCAGTGTACATCTCTCTGCCCCAGTGCATATCTCAGCCCCATTCCCATGACCCCTGTGTTTCTCTCAGCCCCAGTGTGCGTCTCTCAGCCCCATTCCCCTGACCCCAGTGTTCGTCTCTCAGCCCCATTCCCCTGACCCCAGTGTGCGTCTTTCAACCTCAGTGTGCGTCTCTCTGCTCCAGTGTGCGTCTCTCTGCCCCAGTGTGTCTGTGTCTCTCTCTGCCCCATTCCCTCGGCCCCAATGTGCATCTTAGTCCCATTCCCACGGCCCCAGTGTACTTATCTC
Source organism: Taudactylus pleione (assembly GCA_031769625.1). Classification (NCBI taxonomy): domain Eukaryota; kingdom Metazoa; phylum Chordata; class Amphibia; order Anura; family Myobatrachidae; genus Taudactylus; species Taudactylus pleione. The sequence continues at coordinate 7,941,221 of JAUIMM010000258.1, forward strand.
AGCCTCATTCCCTGGGCCCCAGTGTGTGTCTCTCATTCCCAGTGTGCATTTCTCTGCCCCAGTTTGTGTCTCAGCCCAATTCCCTCGCCCCCACTGTGCGTCTCTCTGCCCCATTCCCCCAGCCCGTGTGCATCAGCGTCCTTCCCCAGACCATGTAACCCCAGCCCTGTGTTAACTCCAATCCCCCTAGCCTGTGCAGTCAGCTCCGACCCTCCCAAGCCCCCTGTGCAGTCAGATCCAACTTCCCCCCAAGCCCCCTGTGCAGTCAGCTTCAATCTCCCCCCAGCCCTGTGCAGTCAGCTCCAACCTTCCCCCCAGACCCCTATGCAGTCAGCCCCAATCCCTCCCTCTCCACTCAGCCCTGTGCACAGCTCCAATCCTCCCCAGCCCCCTCCCTGCAGTTGCCGCTGCCAGCACTTACCTGCTGCTCCTCTGTTTGGCTGCTTGTGGGAAGAGCTGCTGCTGGTAAGCTTGAAGCTGTACACTAGAGTTGTCCGATCGGAGCTCAGCTCCAATCATGGCAGCTGGTGTGGGAACATGCAGGGCAGCTGCCGACCACTGTAGAGATTGGCCTTGTACGGAGGTGGGCAGGCAGTGTGAGGGGGGTGGGTGGGCAAGCTGGGCAGCAGTGTTTTGGTGAACTGGGCTAATGGGTGGTCCTGTGCACCCCCAGACCACCCCCTAGTTTCACCTATGCAAGCAGCTTATGCTGATTAAAATGATATATGGCATGTCTATATTCTGTGTAAAACTGTGGCTGTATCTGCATGCAAAATGCTACATTGCAGTGTCACAGCCACTGACACTGTACCATAGCATTTTGCATGCAAATATAACTGCAGTTGCACACAGAATATAGGCATGACAAATATCATTTTGTTCAGCATAAGTTGCTTGTGCACCCTATTTGTATGTTTTGGGTGCAGTTTAAGGTAAAAATGGTGTGACTAGAAGGGCTGTTAAATGTGCAAGGAGGCTAAATGGTGATGTAGTCAGCATCCCAGCGTGTGGGATGTCAACGGGCAGAAGACCGGCGCCAAAATTCAAACACGCCGGGATCCCGGCACCAGTATCCAGAACGCCGGCATCCCAAAGGTAAGTGGTGTTAGGGGGAGGTTAGGATTAGGTAGCAAGGTTAGGCATTAGGGGGAGGTTAGGTTTAGGCACTGGGGGGGTGTTAGGTTTAGGGTGCGGTGAGTGGGAGGTTAGATTTAGGCACTAGGGGGGAGGTTAGGGATAGGCACTGGGGAGGGAGGGCTAGGGGTTAGATAAATAATTACCACTGTTCTCTATGGGTGTCAGGATGCCGTTATCTGTATTCTGACCAGCGACATCCCGACAGCTTGGATTTCATACACAACCCAGCTAGATGTAGATGTATGTGGACACATCTGTAACTCAATGCTGACATTTATTATAGAGTATTTTTCTTAAAAAGTTAACTTAGAGGTGATGCTGCTCTAAGCAGTTTGAGAGACTATAGTAAATTAGTAACTGTAGCACACACCACCATGACATTTTACCTCCATCATGTCTATTTGGAAAAACTATATATATTTAAAGGGGATGTAGTTATGTCACAATCCCGACAGCAGAATGCCGGCTGGGGATTTATGATAGGCGTCGAAATACCGAAATTCTGACGCCAGAACCTAGGATGATGCATGCCCAAACGAGATAAGTCCGGGGTGCCGGGACTTAGCCACGGAGGGGAGGGTTAGGTTTAGGGCAGTTAGCGGGGTTAGTGTTAGGTTTTGGGGGGGTGGTTATGGTCTGGCACCCACAGGGAGAGGTTAGGGTTAGGAACCCCCCCAGGAGGGTAAGGTTTAGGGAGCAGTAAGGGGGGGTTAGGGTTAGACACCCTCGGGGGGGGTTAGGCACTAGGGGGGAAGTTCAGGGTTAGGCACCACTAAGGGAGGGTTAGGTGGGGGATAGGGGAGGTTAGCATACTTACCTGCCTCTGTCGGTATTTTCATCCTGTCAGACATCCGCTGTCGGGATTTGAACCTACAGCTTAACAGTCGGCGGCATTTCAATCCCATTCCATTTAAAGGATTAATTAAATCAAAAACATTTTTTGTACTGCCCCTCGATCAGTGCTGACCATAGAATGTGAATAGTTGTCTATATGATGAATACAGAATGCAAATTAAGGTGTTGATTAAATGCGAAACATAACTTTTAACTGGCAAAGTTCTAACTTGCAATGTATCCAAATTCACCAGACCTGGTATATAAAAGAAATGGCTCAAAAAGTCAAACCTTGAGAAGTGTGCCAAGTTATAGCATGGAATCTCCATGGGATTTTCATAGTAATGAGATTCTGCATAAACTAAAAAAACCCTTATTAAGAAAGTAAATAACATATTTCTATAAGCTTTACCATCAGCAGAAATAGCACAATATGTCACTAACCTGTATTCTTCGCTTTTTTCTTATAGCTTATTTTCTCTCTGGAAAAATACTGTACGAACAGGTCTTATTCATATTTTTCATTATTTGGACATAAGGGCTACTTATAATTTGCAAGATTGGTGCTGCTGCTTGAATATATTTAGTTCACATTAAAGAAGGCAGGAATTGAAATTTAACTGAAAGGAGTCTTTTAATTTCCTCAGCATGTAATTCACATATTTCAGCCATATTCAAAGTTAATTGAAGTTATATATTAATACATTTCAATAGGAGTTCACAGCATGTCCACTGCAGTGACAAATGTAGCTGTGGGGGTTCACTGCTGTAAATGTCAGCTACCTACACAAGTGTATTTATGTATAAAAGAAATCAGCTAAAAGTTCCCATTAAAGAAGATATCCCTGAGTCTAGGACAATATGAGTTGGGTATTGAACAGCCTCATACTGGTAACATGACAAAGTCTATTTTGAAAAATTCATGCTTTGGACAAAGATTTACAAGAGGTGAAAATGATGGTGCGTGCAAGTATAATTCTTGCTTATATGACAATAATTCTATTTTTGCTTCTAAAGAAGCACGTACCACTTTATGCATTGGGTTTACCTTTGCACTAAGAGGTAAGCATACAGTAATTCTTTCTGTACATAAAAGACTCATACAATGTAGTACTGCAGATATAAATAAAAATATTACAATGTAAAGGACAAGGCCGGATTAGTAATGGGGCTGATGGAGCTTCAGCTCCAGGCCCACCATAAGAATAGGCCCACATAAGCAGCTGCTGAGAATGCTGCTGTAGACAGGAATTTATTTTCCTTCTAGAGCAGCCTGTGAGTGACCGTCCGAGGCCCCCCCCCACGAGCGCGCCCATCACCCCCGCTTGCACACAGCTGAGAAGCAGAATTCTTATCCATGATGGCGGCACATGCAGGGCTTCAGTTGCCCTCCCAGCGCCGCCAACGCGCAGTGACCCGGCGGCAACGCCGCCTCCGTGTCACAAGACGTCACTGCGTGTGACGTTCCATAAGTGCCGCCCGCCTGCCACCACCGCACCCTGAAGTAGCCCAGCCTACCTGGCCCCGGCTAAGTCCACCAAGACAGGCAGGGCAGGCTCAGAAGCAAAGCAGCTCCACATGAAGATGGCCTGGCAGCAGCAGTCTTGAGGTAAGGTGCTTGACAGTCCTGCTGGCCAGGCTGCCTGGCTGCTGATATATAGTAGTGTACATTTTATGCATAATGCATATATATATATATATATATATACATACTGTATGTGTATATATATATATATATATATCTATACTGTAAATGTGTGTGTGTGTGTATATATATATATATATATATATATATATTGTATTTACTGCGTGTTTATATATTTATTCACTGTATGTGTGTGTGTGCGTGTATGTATATATATTTATATATATATATATATTTATGGTGTGTATATATATATATATTAGGGGTGTGCACCGGCCACTTTTCGTGTTTTGGTTTTGGATCTGGATCTTTCTTCGTGTTTTGGATCTGGATTGGTTTTGCCAAAACCACCCTTCGGTGTTTTGGGTTCTGGGTTTTGTGTTTTGGATCTGTATTTTTTTTTAAAAAAGCATAAAAACAGCTAAAATCACAGAATGTGTTGATTTTTCTGCTCCTATGCTATTATTAACCTCAAAAACCTTAATTTCCACTCATTTCCAGTTTATTCTGAACACCTCACACCTCACAATAGTGTTTTTATGTCCAAAAGGTTGCACCGAGGTAGATGGATGACTATGCTAAGCGACACGAGTGGGTGGCACAAACACGTGGCCCATCTAGGAGTGACACTGCAGTGGCAGACAGGATGGCAGTTTGAAAAACTAGGCCCCAAACAGTACATAATGCAAAGAAAAAAAATATGGAATTGTCCTTGGGCCCTCCCACCCACCCTTATGTTGTATAAACAGGACATGCACACTTTAACAAACCAATAATTTCAGCGCCAGGGTCTGCCACACGACTGTGGCTGAAATGATTGGTTCATTTGGGCCCCCACAAAACAAGCTGGCAATTAATCTGGCCCGGCACAAACTGGCTCTACGGAGGCAAGATGTCGTCCTCATCCTCCTCATTCACCGATTCCTCACCCTCTTCAGTGTTGTGTACATCCTCATCCTCACAGAGTATTAATTCGTCCCTGCTGGAATCCACCACCACAGGTCCCTCTGTACGTTCTGGAGGCTGGTCTCCCTGGAAAAGTTGATAATTCATTTTTATGAACATCATCTTCTCCACATTTTGTGGAAGCAACCTCCTACGCTTTTTGCTGACAAGGTTCCCGGCTGCACTAAACACTCTTTCAGAGTGCACACTGGAGGGGGGCAACTCAGGTAAAATAGAGCCAGTTTGTACAGGGGCCTCCAAATTGCCTCTTTTTCCTACCAGTACATGTATGGACTGTCTGACATGCCTACTTGGATGCTGTCACCGATGTAATCCTTTAACAGACAGACGCACGCTTGTCGCTGCTGCTTTGAGGATGCAGGTGCGGCTACAGCCCACACAATTCACAAAGACAGGAAAAAAATAATTTTTTTATTGTTTGTGGAGCGCACTTTGAGGGTTACACCACCCTTTAACAGACAGATGCACGCTTGTCGCTGCTGCATTGAGGACAGTATCATATGCAGTGACAGTAGACTTGTCAGAAATTGTTGGCACGTCCTTCAGTCCGGACCAGATGTCCAAACCGGCCCTTGACTTATGACACAGGCGCACGCTTGGCGCTGCTACTGTGTTGGTGCACGTGTGGCTACATCGCACACAAGTCACAAACACATAAAAAATAGTTTTTTATTTTTTGGAGCACTTTGAGGGTTACACCACCCTTTAACAGACAGACGCACGCTTGTCGCTGCTGCTTTGAGGATGCAACTGCGGCTACAGCCCACACAATTCACAAAGACAGGGAAAAAAAGAAGAATTTTTTTATTGTTTGTGGAGCGCACATTGAGGGTTACATCACCCTTTAACAGACAGATGCACGCTTGTTGCTGCTGCTTTGAGGATGCAGGTGGAATCTAGACGGGATTTGGAACCGGGGACACACTACCTCCATCAACTGTCTAAATCCCACTGCACTAATGGCGGATACCGGACGCACGTCTAACACCAACATAGCAGTCAAGGCCTCAGTTATACGTTTTGCTTCAGGATGACTGCTGTCGTAGTTCATCCTCCTCGCTAAGGACTGTTGGAGGGTCAATTGTTTAGTAAAAGTAGTGGTGTTCCTACTTCCTCTCTGGGATGATGAACAACTCCCAGCAGCAGCAACAGCACTAGGAGGAAGTGGTTCTTGATCTTTCCCTATTTTATTTTTATCTGAGAAAGTTTGGTCCTCCATTTATGTTATATTGATATATACGTGCGGCTAAGGCGCACACAAACACAGAAAATATTTTTTTATTTTTGCTGGAGAGTAGTGCACTTTGTGGGTTACACCATCCTTTAAGAAATGAGCCAGCCGGCTCTTTACTTATGGGACACAGGCGCACGCTTGGCGCTGCTCCTTTGTTGATGCACGTGCGGCTACAGTGCACACAATTCACAAACACAGAAAATATTTTTTTATTTTGTTTGGAGTGCCCTTTGGGGGTTACAGCACCCTTTAGCAGTCAAGCCAGCCAGCCCTTTACTTATGACACAGGCGCACGCTTGGCACTACTTTGTTGATGCACGTGCGGCTACTGCGCACACAATTCACAAACACAAAAAAATAAATTTTTTTATTTTGTTTGGAGTGCCCTTTGGGGGTTACAGCACCCTTTAATGGACAAGCCAGCCGGCCCTTTACTTATGGGACACAGGCGCACGCTTGGCGCTGCTCCTTCGTTGATGCACGTGCAGCCACAGTGCACACAATTCACAAACACAGAAAATTTTTTTTTATTTTGTTTGGAGTGCCCTTTGGGGGTTACAGCACCCTTTAGCGGTCAATCCAGCTGGCCCTTTATTTATGGGACACAGGCGCACGCTTGCCACTACTTTGTTGATGCACATGCGGCTACTGCGCACACAATTCACAAACACAAAAAAATATATTTTTTTATTTTGTTTGGAGTGCCCTTTGGGGGTTACAGCACCCTTTAACGGACAAGCCAGCCGGCCTTTTACTTATGGGACACAGGCGCACGCTTGGCGCTGCTCCTTTGTTGACTCACGTCCAGCCACAGTGCACACAATTCACAAACACAGAAAATATTTTTTTATTTTGTTTGGAGTGCCCTTTGGGGGCTAAAGCACCCTTTAGCGGTCAATCCAGCCGGCCCTTTATTTATGGGACACAGGCGCACGCTTGGCACTACTTTGTTGATGCACGTGCGGCTACTGCGCACACAATTCACAAACACAAATATATTTTTTTATTTTGTTTGGAGTGCCCTTTGGGGGTTACAGCACCCTTTAACGGACAAGCCAGCCGGCCTTTTACTTATGGGACACTGGCGCACGCTTGGCGCTGCTCCTTTGTTGATTCACGTGCAGCCACAGTGCACACAATTCACAAACACAGAAAGAATTTTATTTATTTAGCACTTGGGGGAGCACCCCTGATGGACAGAGCACCCCCTGGACAACACTACAGCACCCCTTTAGGACTGGGACACTGCACAGGACTTTGGAGTGGACACAGCCCCTATGGACAACTGACTGCACAATACAGTCCAGCCAGCCCCTATGGACTTTGAAGTAGTGGACACAGCCCCTATGGACAACAGCAGCACAGCACAGCACAGCACAACACTACACTGCACTACACTACAACACTACACAGCCCAGCCAGCCCTAACTCCCACCCTCCCTCTTCACTGTCCACAGCCGAGTGAGAAAATGGCGCCGACGCGGGTACCTTATATAGGATCCAAAACCCGCGAGACCCAGATGATGACGTTTTGCCTCGATTTCAGATCCGAGTCAGGCGGGAAAAGTCGAGCCTGACTCGGATCGGCCTCGGATGGGGGTGGCTCGGGGGTGTTCGGATTTCAGAAATCCGAACCCGCTCACCCCTAATATATATATATATATATATATATATATCACACACACTATACATACAATATTTATTAACTGTGTGCGTGTGTGTGTATATATATATATATATATGTGTGTGTTCATATGTATGTATATATAAATATGTATGCATATTTACATATAATAAATATTACAAATATGGGTTATATATATTTTATAGTTAAACATGCTGTATGTACGTGTGTGTATGTATGTATATATGTGTGTATATATATATATATATATATATAGTGGAAACAAGCACCTAATAGTCTAATAACGTTTAAGGAAATTTGTATCACACAACACACATATATATTGAGCGTACCGTGCTGCCCTTTAACACTGGCTTATAGTATGTGGTCTTTTTAGGGATGTCGCTTCTAGTCCCCCATATAGGTCAGTGTAATTTAGATCACAGATTCTCACAGGGCCCAACACGTATAGGGAGAGAGAAAAAACACTTTCATAGTGTAACAGTAAATAAACACAGTTTTATTACACACACACATGAACACATATATAGAGACAATTACATTAAAAAAGATTTCAGAGGGCTTATCTGATAACTGGCCAAAGTCAGTAAGCGCAGATTACTCTGTCCTCAACGAGTTTCATCTTTTGCGCTCATCTAGCTGGACTTCGTCAGGACCTATATGGGGGACCAGAAGCGACATCCCTAAAAAGACCACATACTATAAACCTGTGTTAAAGGGTAGCACGGTATGCTCAATATTTATGTGTGTTGCGTGATACAAATTTCCTTAAACGTTATTACACTATTAGGCGCTTGTTTCCACCTCTTATATATTTTTTAAGGATCACTGAGGACCATACAACAAAGGTCACATATGGGAAACTTCGAGCAGCCACCTTCTGAATTGGGAACATAGTGTTGTAAAGTTGAGTTGTTTATTCAGAGATAAACCTCTGGGACTGTATACCTGACTTTTGTATAGCGCTGTGATCAGTACCTATAATATATCTATCTATCTATCTATCTATCTATCTATATATATATATATATATATATATATATAAATTTTCCATGCACTGCTTGTTAGTCACAAGGTAGAAAAGTTTAGCCTACACACCATCAGATACAGATACTCCGCATGAGGTGGTCAATAGTCATACTGGGGAGTTAAAACTCTGAACCCAGTGAATTTCACTGGGTTCAGAGTTTTGACTCCCCAGTATGACTATTGACTACCTCATGCCGAGTATCTGATTTATTTTCTCTATCAGTGTTTTTTATGATGGCTTTTCACCTTGATATGGGACATAATAAAAAGTTTTTGCTATTTTTCTAAATGGTGGGCTGGCTAAATTTTCTACCTTGTGACTAACAAGCAGTGGATGGAGGATTTGCAATATATACATGGCCTGGCACCCGCTAAAATGGAACTGATGTAATGTGTGCGATCCAAGGAATATGAATATATATATATATATATATATATATATATATATATTTTACACACACACCCGTTCAAAAGTTTGGGGTCACCCACACTATTTCGTGTTGTGCATGAAAACTGACTTTTATTTATCAAATGTGTTGCAAAATGAGTAGAACATATAGTCAAGACATTGGCAAGGTTAGAAATAATGATTTTTACTTGAAATAATAATTTTGTCCTTCAAACTTTGCTTTCGTCAAAGAATGCTCCTTTTGCAGCAATTACAGTATTGCAGACCTTTGGCATTCTAGCTGTTAATTTGCTGAGGTAATCTGAAGAAATTTCACCCCACGCTCCCTGAAGCACCTCCCACAAGTTGGATTGGCTTCATAGGCACTTCTTGCGTACTATATGGTCAAGCTGCTCCCACAACAGCACAATGGGGTTGAGATCTGGTGACTGCGCTGGCCACTCCATTACAGACAGAATACCAGCTGCCTGCTTCTTCCCCAAATAGTTCTTGCATAATTTGGAGGTGTGCTTTGGGTCATTGTCCTGTTGGAGGAAATTGGCTCCAATCAAGCGCTGTCCACAGGGCATGGCATGGCATTGCAAAATGGAGTGTGTGGTCTGGCCACACCCCATGGCACAGACCACACACCCATATCAGTAGTCACACCCCCTGCGGCAGCACACAATAGGCCATTCATAAATTTCAGCTCCAGGCCCATGATGACCTTAATCTGGCACTGGTAAAGGACAGTTATAATAAAGGACCTCATTTAAAGTTAGGAGTAAACCTAAATAATGAGGCAGAGTTGGAAGTAAATTATGCAAAATAAATATGTATGGATAAATAGCATGTTGCTGCATATACAAAGAATTTTTTGCATCTGTCAACAACATGCAGTATTTGCCTGGTTTGTTATAAGTCATCAATTGTGTGCCCTTGTGCCTGCCCTACACTAGGTGCAAAATATACACCTCATAACAGGCATATATATATTTACTTGCTTGTCTTTGTGGTGGGAATGCCCTATGACACCCCTGTTCCGTCTATCTGGTCGTAAGTATCGATACTTTTATACTTTCAGAATGGGTTTGACTTATGTGCTTATGTTCTGTGCACAGCAATGCAAATTCATGGAAATTATGCTACACAGATGAACGTACATTCAACTTTGCATCAGCCCTAAAGGGTGCAAAGTGGCACCTGGAGAAACCATGATGTGATGCACGTGGTATGGAGTAAACCACAGTTTCATGGTAAAACTGAGTGGGAAACCTCTATTTTACTGTGTGGCTTTGTTCATTTAAATTAATAAAATTACCCTGATATACAGAAACTGAGGTAATTAATCTTTGCGCCAATCTTGTCCAACAGTAGTATTAATACTCCATATTCCTGAGTTTTCTTCCACATGTAAATATCTCTCTAGTTAAACCAGATTTGCTCAGCATATTGCTGTACCCATTACAATGATGGGCTGCATAGTACATGTCAGCCAATGTCAGCTGCTGGCTACAGAGCTGCATCTGAGGTACTACGAGCCCAGTCAGCACAGGATTGAAGCCTCCACAGGGAGTGTCCATTACAGTTCTCATATGGTTGTGTAATACCTCTAGAGCCAAGGAGAGGATCTTATACCAATAACAGCCACCCATTGTTCCCTTAGTGGTTTTTACTCACACCGCTACTTAGGTGGCCGTCTGGATTTAATCCTCCAGCAGTAGAGGCTGACACAACCGACGAAAGGTTCACTAGCAGTGGCAGATGATGAAGTTCTCATGTACATCTTGGGACTATGGTGAGGCTAGGTCATCAGGCAAGCAGCGGCTAAACAATGGATATAAGCTTCGGAGCAGGAGTGACCTGGACTGTGATACTGCAGGATTTACAGTCAAGGACTAGACAGGCAAGACAACAGATGCAGCAGGGTCCCGTTACAGGCTAAGACAGAACAGACAGGAAATGCACTATAATGTGGATGGGCCACTGGCTGAAGTAACTGACTGGTTTCAAGGTGTGGCCTTGCAGGCCGAGGTGCGACAAGAACACGGTGCAGCCTTGAGGGCCGAGGTGCGACGAAACAACACAGTGCAGCCTTGAGGGCCAACACGATGTGGCCTTGAGGGCTGAGGTGCGGCAGGAACAACATGGAGCAGCCTTAAGGGCCAAGGTGTGGCCTTGAGGGCCCAAAGTATGACAAGCCACTGACTGAGCAGAGAGTGAGCACAAGCATGGCTGGAACACAAGCTGGTGGCACAGAGGTAGAGAAATCTGATGGCTTGAATCGACTGGACACAGGATGATGCAGCTAGACTGGGTTGCAGTATGGAAATGCTGCAGGCCGCAGCTGCAGAAGTCACGGCTCCGGAAAGTCTCAACAGTAAGGACGTGAGCAGATGGAACCATAGCAGATGACTCACAGGTGACTTCTGATCAGGCAGACAGCCACAGGCACAGGAGAAATTATCTCAGCACGCAGGAACTGAGACTAAAACTCAGGCTTCTCAGCACAGGAGAAACACATTCTCTGGAAGTCAGACAATATCACCAGCAGGAAGTGTAGGGCTGGCTGAAATTTATCAGAAGCAGGAACCAATCAGCGCAATCCCTGCAGAGAGCCTCCCTAATCACAGGATAGGATAAAACTATCAATATTGAAATTTTCAGAGGATACAAAAGATTCAAAATTCATTATTGAATGTATATATTATTCTAGGGGATTGGGTTTTCTAGTCTTTCAAATATCAGGGTGGACATTATAAACATACGTTGAAGCTGGAGTCAATAGGTAGGAAAGAGATTATGATTATATTGTATTTTAAAGGAAAAATGTTTTATTTTATTTTAATATGATGTATAATATAACTGGATCTATTGGATTATACATGAGAGTGTGGATAAAACATGGGATAATACTGTGATTATATTTTGTTAAATAATTAAATTAATATGGCCTTAAACAATTTTTACAGTAATCAGTACTATGGATAAAACATTATGTTTTGAATGCTATTTGAATTTATATTAGTAATTTAACTACTACAAAATGGCTGCTTAAGCAAGCTAGAATATGCTGCAGTACACACCAATGATAGGACTACAATAAAATGGGCACTATAACAAGCTGAGAAGGTAAAAGGAAGTTGGATGTGAGTTTAAGATGGCTGCCCATGGAAACTATGAAATGGCTCTCAGAACGAAGCTTGGTTTAATCTAAAGATAGCCGCCGGAGGCTACAAATAGTTGGAGTTCAGAATGAGGTCTCGGGCACAAAGCTCAGATGGCGCTACAGACCATGGTATAAAATACGGATTAGTGGGGTGTTACATTTCTTTGAGGAAGCCGCCGAGTGTGGATTACAGGCAGAAAAATGTGTTATATTACCACAAATAGAAGTGCTGGTTTGTGATACTTTATTGAGGAAGTTCAGTTTTCTTTTACTAAAAGCAGTGACCTGTGGTATACAGAAGGTCCACTGCGACAATCAGTAGTGACACCAACAGTCGGAGGTAAAGCAGATTATCTGCAAGATCTCCTGCTTTCAAACCCGGGACTTCCCAATTTAATAAATGAAGCCAAAGCATTTTCACTTCAATTGGTGAGATTATATATATGTCTGGAATAGGGATGTGCACCAACCCCCATGTTTTGGATCTGTATTTTTTTTTTTAAATCAAAAAAAGAGCTAAAATCACACAATTTGGGCCTGTTTTTGTTCCTACAGTATTATTAACCTAAATAACATTCATATCCACTCATTTCCAGTCATTTTTGGCCACCTCACAGCTCACAATATTGTTTTCATCCAGTTTCAGCACCGAATTTGCACCAAGCTAGCTGGCTGACTACGCTAAGTGGCAGCAGTGGACGGCATAAACATGTGGCAGTTCAACTTCCAACATGGCACATAAGGAAACATATGTTTTAATTAATCAAGAAGCCTGAGGGAGATGGAGTATGTATGTACTGTAGTTGAAGGCAGGGAAAGGAAGGGTTGATTCACAGTAAATGTAATTTAAGTTTTGGATTACAAAGCAAATTTATGAGGGAGGGAGGTGGGGAGTCATCTTCAAAGAATATTTGACTCATTCAAATCAGTCCTTGCCCCAGTTAAGATCTTGTGGCGGTCCAACATTTTTTTTTAAAATGAAAATGGCATGCAGGAGAAGCGGTATGTGGCAGCACACAAAACGGAAGCTCTGAATAAGAAGGGGGCAGAGGGAGTTTAAAGTCTGGCACTAAACATCTTTTATCATTGTGATTTTGGGATTATGGATGGGAAGGCTGGGAGGGGAGGAGAGAGAACATCTCCAGATACCATCACAAAATAGCCTTTCCATTTGGTGTTTAAGTTGCGTCTGACCAAACATGGCTATTATGATCAATGAAAACCAAGCCCATCAGATTGGTATCTACAAATCAAGCTTGAATAATGGCATAAGAGTATTTTGCAAGTATACCCATTTGTGATTTTTGTTGAAATAAATACAGTATGAAACTAGAAAAAGAAGAAAGCATCAGAGCAGCGGCACAAAAGCACAGCAGTTTAAAAAAATATAGGACATCTATTAAACTTTTGCAACACAACAGTGGCAGACAAGATGGCACTTTCATAAATTATGAAATTAAAAATATCAGGCAGCAATGCCCCAAACAGCACATAATGCAAAGAAAAGAGGTGCAAGATGGGACTGTCCTTGGGCCCTTCCACCCACCCTTATGTTGTATATAGGACATGCACAGTTTAACAAACCAATCACTTCAGCGACAGGGAGGCCAATTGTGGCTGAAGCGATTGGTTTGTTAGGGCCCAAAAAAAACAAGCTACCAATGGGCAGCTGACATTGCTGGCAATGATCTCTCCATGCACAAAGTGGCTTTACAGAGGCAAGATGTTGTCGCCATCACCATCATCCAATTCCTCACCCTCATCAGTGTGTAGATTATCGTCACACAATATTAATTCGTCCCCGCTGGAATCCACCATTACAGCCTCTGTTGCCTCTGTAAGTTTTGGACGTATTTGGTGGTAAAGGTCTTCCTCGTGAAATTTGTTGTTCATTTGGATGAACATCATCTTTTCTACATTTTGTAATCTCCTACGCCAATCGCTGACAAGGTTCCCGGCTGTGCTGAAAACTCTTTGAGTACACACTGGAGAGTGGGCAGCTCAAGCAAAGCCAGTTTGTGAAAGGGCCTCCAAATTGCCATTTTTTTCCTGCCAGTAATGAAACAGACTGTTTTGTATTTCTGCAGCTAACTTTCCCTTTGATGTTTTTTTCTTTAACACTGCAAAAGATTGGTTCTTGATTTTAGATGCCCTGACTTAAGCCCTGTTATGCCCTTGACGGACTAGTATCATCATGACTGGTGACACTGGCAGCAGTTCCAGCACTAGTATGTGGTTCCTGCTCTCCTCTCATCTGATCATTCTCCATATCAACAAACACGAATGAAGTGGGGTACAGCACACACGTAAATTTGTACCAATTTTAAATATTACACTTCGGTAACAATGACCTACAGTGTCACAAAATCTTCCATGAATAAGAAAAGTATAACACACTGCGCTACCACTTACAGTGTCACAAGATTGGCCGGCAGTGTGACCAAACAATAATAGCGTAGCTAGCACACACACAAAAAACAGAAAAAAAATATATTTTAAACATTTTTGTGGAATGCTAATTTCATTTAACTTTTATTTTTTTACATTGGGGAAGAACACCTCTGGAAGAGGCAGCAGCCCCTTGATGAACAACAAAGCACCCCTTTATGGACAACAAAGCACCCCAGCGGAGTGCAGAAGGACCACCTGCAGTCACAAATACGTGGATGATAAACTACGGTCAGGCCGGCAGTGTCGCCGAACAATATTTTTTTTTTACACTGGGGAAGAGCACCCCTGGACGAGGCAACAGCCTCTTGATGAACAAAAACAGCACCCCTTTATGGACAACAAAGCACCCCTGCAGAGTGCGGGCAGACCATCTGCAGAGTCACAAATACAGTCAGGTCCATAAATATTGGGACATTGACAGAATCTTCATATTTTGGCCTCTATTCACCACCACAATGGTTTTGAAATGAAACAAACAAGATGTGCTTTAACTGCAGACTTTCAGATTTAATTTGAGGGTAATTACATCCAAATCAGGTGAACAGTGTAGGAATTACAACGGTTTCTATATGTGCCTCCCACTTTTTAAGGGGCCAAAAGTAATGGGACAAACTAAACAATCCTAAATCTAACTTTCACTTTTTAATACTTTGCTGCAAATCCTTTGCAGGCAATTACAGCCTGAAGTCTGGAACGCATAGACATCACCAGACGCTGGGTTTCATCCCTGGTGATGCTCTGCCAGGCCTCTACTGCAAATGTCTTCAGTTCCTGCTTGTTCTTGGTGCATTTTCCCTGCAGTTTTGTCTTCATCAAGTGAAATGCATGCTCAATCGGGTTCAGGTCAGGGGATTGACTTGGCCATTGCATAACATTCCACTTTTAAGCCTTAAAAAACTCTTTGGTTGCTTTTGCAGTATGCTTCGGGTCATTGTCCATCTGCACTGTGAAAAGCGCCGTCCAATGAGTTCTGAAGCAATTGACTGAATATGAGCATATAATATTGCCAGAAACACTTCAGAATTCATTCTGCTGCTTTTGTCAGCAGTCACATCATCAATAAATACAAGGAAACCAGTTCCATTGGCAGCCATACATGCCCACGCCATGACACTACAACCACCACGCTTCACTGATGAGGTGGTATGTTTTGGATCATGAGCAGTTTCTTTCCTTCTCCGTACTCTTCTCTTCCCATCACTCTGGCACAAGTTGATCTTTGTCTCATCTGTCCATAGGATGTTGTTCCAGAACTATAATGGCTTTTTTAGATTTTGTTTGGCAAACTCTAATCTGGTCTTCCTGTTTTTGTGGCTCACCAATGGTTTGCATCTTGTGGTGAACTCTCTATATTCACTCTTGTGAAGTCTTCTCTTGATTGTTGACTTTGACACATATACATCTACCTCCTGCAGAGTGTTCTTGATTTGGCCAACTGTTGTGAAGGGGTTTTTCTTCACCAGGGAAATAATTCTTCTGTCATCCACTACAGTTGTTTTCCGTGGTCTTTCGGGTCTTTTGGTGTTGCTGAGCTCTCCGGTGCGTTCTTTCTTTTTAATAATGTTCCAAACAGTTAATTTGGCCACACCTAATGTTTTTGCTATCTCTCTGATGGGTTTGCTTTGATTTTTCAGCCTAATGATGGCTTGCTTCACTGATAGTGACAGCTCTTTGGATCTCATATTGAGAGTCGACAGCAACTGATTCCAAATGCAAATGTCACACCTAGAATCAACTCCATACATTTACCTGCTTAATTGATAATGAAATAACGAGGGAATAGCCCACACCTGTCCATGAAATAGCTTTTGAGTTGATAGTCCCATTACTTTTGACCCCTTAAAAAGTGGGAGGCACATATTGAAACTCCTAATTCCTACACCGTTCACCCGATTTGGATGTAATTACCCTCAAATTAAATCTGAAAGTCTGCAGTTAAAGCACATCTTGTTTGTTTCATTTCAAAACCATTGTGGTGGTGAACAGAGGCCAAAATTTGAAAATTCTGTCAATGTCCCAATATTTATGGACCTGACTGTATGTGGAAACTACGGTCTGGCCAGCAGTGTCACCAAAAAATAATAGCATAGCTAGCACACACACAAAAAAAGATCTTTTTTTGTGGAATAAAATTAGCAGTAAGGAACTGCAAATATCCCTGTGCTCAATCTGAAGGTTAATAGTGATACAATAAGCTAAGTGCCAGCTGCAAGTAATGAGCGTTTAGTCAAAACCCCAGAGACCAAAGTCTCCACAGATAAAGCAAACAGATAAACAAATCTCACTGCGCTTATCAATGCAAATACATTGTATATAAATGATCTATATCAGGTTTGCTGTCTGTTAATAAACAGGAGGCTTGATATAAAATGATTTAAAATAAAAATGTAATAAATAATCAATACATATAAACAAAAAAATATAAAAAAATAAAATCATAAACACATGAATAATTGATAGATCACAAATTACCTAAAGCAAGTATGTGCACCTGACTGCAGTAGGTATAATGAAAGGAAGTAAATAAATAGTTTCAGTAGCAATATAAAACTGAGGTTCCACAGCACAAATTATCTGATAATGCCACTAGTTTGCAACAGTGTGGCTGAGAGGGAAGAATTCCACAAATATAATTAACTGGATGAAGCCGACTGCCGTGTTGCGGAAGACTTGTGTTGCCTGGCCCCCAGGCAGCCCGTCTTCCGCAACACGGCAGTCGGCTTCATCCAGCCGCGGCTTCACAGCAATTAGACGGGCTGAGCCAGGACGGACACCAGCGTGGACACAGCAATCCAGGGGGTGTGGTATATTTTCTCCCCACTCCACCAATGTATTCTTCAGCGTGACTCACATCTCACACTGGGACGCCAGTAGTGAATTTATCCTTAGCAGCAGTACACAGCTGCTCAGTTTATTTCATTTGTGGAATTCTGCCCTCTCAGCCACATTGTTGCAAACTAGTGGCATTATCAGATAATTTGTGCTATGGAACCTCAGTTTTATATTGCTACTGAAACTATTTATTTACTTTCTTTCATTATACCTACTGCAGTCAATTATTCATGTGTTTATGATTTTATTTTTTTATGTTTTTTTGTTGTTTATATGTATTGATTATTTATTACATTTTTCTTTTAAATCATTTTATATCAAGCCTCCTGTTTAGTAACAGACAGCAAACCTGATATAGATAATTTATATTCAATGTATTTGAAGTGCTAAGCGCAGTGAGATTTGTTTATCTGTTTGCTTTTTTGTGGAATGATGCTTATTAATTTTAACTTTTATTTTTCAGCACTAAAAAACCCATGGTACGAGAAATAAAAATAAATACTTACCTCTCTGGTGGTCTCCACAGCTCCCTGTCATCTCCCCTCCATGTTTGCACTGGAGAGGGGGCTGCTGGGAGATGTAGTTCTCCCCGCTGCTGCCTCCGGATGGGCTCACACACATATACAGGGGTCACACAGACACACACACACAATCACTCACACATACTTAGACACACACACACTACACATACTCAGACAACATATTTACACATACTGCTGGTGCAGAAGACTGGGTCCCGACGCTGGAGGGAGAAGACATACCTTGAGAAGGTGAGTATTTGCTGGCTACCTGATTCCGCATGATTTTAGGGGAAAGGTTCTGTCCTAAATATGGGCTCTGTATAGAGGACCTGATTCAGACACGCTTGCTAGGATGCGTTCACTCGTACGCATCGCAGTGTACGAACCAGTGCGAGAAATCGGGAAGCTTTGATCGCTGCGTATAGACAGCCAGTTAGAGTAAGTGACAGGAGAAGCCATTTGTGAGTGGTGACAGGGACTGGCCATTAAAAACGGGGGAGTGGAGTTGCGAATGCAGGCGTGCCTGAGCGTCTCAACACCGTTTCAGAGACGTGCATAATTTAGAGACAGCGTCATAGTACACGTCACCTGGCTGGTTTCTACACTGAAGTGCTCGCAGTGCTTTCTGTAGGGTATGGTCAGTCACAAGCACTGAGATCGCATCTGATGGTACCCGATGTACCGATGGTTGCATACACTTCCTGGAGATGACGTGCGCAAGTGGGTGTCTTAAGACAGGCTGGTGGGCATCTGTATACACAAAGCGATCGCACGCCAAGACATAGTGGGCTTGCTAATGCCTTGCCTTGTGATCGCCTGTTTTCCCAAATTTGCATACGCATCATGCGAGCGTACGCTTCTAGCGAGTGGGTCTGAATGAGGTCCAGAGTCCTCAGTTAATATGCTCAAATTTATTGATATTAGATATCAATATTGATATTGTGCTGCTTTGTATTACATTTTTTGAGACTTGATGTGTTAATTATTTTAAGCCAATCCATCACAGCGATTTAGAAATACATTTTCTTGTTTCTATAATGACTACCACAGTTCATTCTCTATATTTTGCAAAACTGTGAATATTAGAACTTGGCATGTTGCTGTAGAACTGCAGCAGAACATTATAAATTCCTAGCTAACATTACTCAGCACCTAGTCTTGCAGTAGTATTACATAAGACAGTCTCTGTCTGGGTCTGGACAGTGTTATTAACAGATTCTAATTGGCATTTAGCATGTAAAATACATTTGAATGGAGATGCAAATAAAACATAAAAGTACTAATTAAGTTTAATGATATACAAACATCAGTTGTGTTCACCTTGAAGGATCAAATGGGAATTTGCTTTTGAGCCATGCTCCATTTGTAAATAATAAGTAATGAGAATAGATTGCAGCATCCACACTAGTAATGGTATCAGTGGGAGCAGAGGCATTTTATTAAGTGGGGGGGGGGGCGCGGTGTGTAGCCCTCCCCTCTCATATCTGTTGATCTGGGAAAGATCACACATGCACATAAGAGAGTCTTTGCTATCTTTTGTGTCAGCGCCATATTTCCAAAGACATAGGGAGGGTCCAGCTGCATAACATAGTTTAGAGTCTCTTCCAGGTGCAGCATATGTGGTACAGGGACCACACTGACACATGTAAATTATATTTAAGGAAGGACAAATAGAAAGAGGTAGGAGAAGAGATGGGAAAAGAAATTAAATTAAATGAAAGGGTACACCGCACTACGGTAAAAAAGGAACCAAATTCAATTAATAATATTGTTGTCACAAAAGGATTCACAATAATGTAATAAAGCAGAGGGGTCCAAAAAACAATATGAAATGTGTAAATAACACAGTATAAGGGTGCACCCTAGGAGCAGATAAATAGTACTCACCAAAAAAAAAGGGACAGTACTCCTAATAGTTGGGGCACACCTTAAATGGTTCTAAACATAACTTTTAATAAATCATTAAGATATAAATGTCTCTGGACAACGAGCAAAAACTTGTTACATGCCTTGACTTTCTAATCGCCTTTCATTTGCTATAGTTGTTTACTAACAACGGAACGCGTGGCTTGAATAGAGAGAGCTAGATGTGTTTGTTTTGCTTTGATTGCCACGCTCTCATTGATGGGTGTGTCAGGGCGACGCACATTATTGGTGTGTGTGGCCATCAGTCAAAACTAAATGTCTAATCAGTGTTTACCCGGAAGTATTTACTTCCGAATTACCAGCCATGAGACGAGGGTTAGGTCTAGGCTATAGAGGGCTGATGGACCTGTGATGTCACACCCACGTGACCCGGCCTAAAAGGGGGAGGGGTGGGGATGCTAACGGGGGACCAAAACTGTCCCCTCGCGGGCTCGCTGCGCTCGCCACGCTTCGGGCACGGTGGCTCGCCACAAATATTTATTCCCCCTCTATGCCCTAGTGGATGGTAACGCAGGAGCGGTCCAGCCTCCTGCAGCGGTCATGTGGTGGATACGTCACAGAGGTCCTTTAGCCACAAAAGAAATAGCAGCAACCATGAGACGAGCTTCCTTTGAGAAAGCCCCTGGCAAAATGCACGTCAGGCATTGCTCACGGGGTACCTCTGTGCACACAGGGGACCCCCGCACCTACAGACCTTAACACTTCTGGGAAACTATCTTCTAACAGATACCTTTACTCACCTCTCTGTTCTCTCACCAGCCGCTGCATAGTTTCTAGTCTCTGCGCTGCCTAGCAACAGGATCTGAGACTCGTGCTAATGCTGGCAGCAGAAACAGCCTGCTAGTATTTTACATTGTGCCACTGCATGGGGCTCTCATCACCAGTCTGATGTTTACATGACTGGTTAAAGCAGACATCAGTGTATGTAAATTAGGGGTGTGCACCGGCCACTTTTCGTGTTTCGTGTTTTGGTTTTGGATCTGGATCTTTCTTCGTGTTTTGGATCTGGATTGGTTTTGCCAAAACCACCCTTCGGTGTTTTGGGTTCTGGATTTTGTGTTTTGGAACTGTATTTTTTTCTAAAAAAAGCATAAAAACAGCTAAAATCACAGAATTTGTGGGTTTTTCTGCTCCTATGCTATTATTAACCTCAATAACCTTAATTTCCACTCATTTCCAGTTTATTCCGAACACCTCACAGCTCACAATAGTGTTTTTATGTCCAAAAGGTTGCACCGAGGTAGCTGGATGACTATGCTAAGCGACACGAGCGGGCGGCACAAACACGTGGTCCATCTAGGAGTGACACTGCAGTGGGAGACAGGATGGCAGTTTGAAAAACTAGGCCCCAAACACTACATAATGCAAAGAAAAAAAGAGGTGCAAGATGGAATTGTGCTTGGGCCCTCCCACCCACCCTTATGTTGTATAAACAGGACATGCACACTTTAACAAACCAATCATTTCAACGCCAGGGTCTGCCACACGACTGTGGCTGAAATGATTGGTTCGTTTGGGCCCCCACAAAACAAGCTGGCAATTAATCTGTCCCTGCACAACCTGGCTCTACGGAGGCAAGATGTCATCCTCATCCTCCTCATCCACCGATTCCTCACCCTCTTCAGTGTTGTGTACATCCTCATCCTCACAGAGTATTAATTCATCCCCGCTGGAATCCACAACCACAGGTCCCTCTGTACGTTCTGGAGGCTGGTCTCCCTGGAAGAGTTGATAATTCATTATTATGAACATCATCTTCTCCACATTTCGTGGAAGCAACCTCCTACGCCTTTCGCTGACAAGGTTACCGGCAGCACTAACCACTCTTTCAGAGTACACACTGGAGGGGGGGCAACTCAGGTAAAATAGAGCCAGTTTGTACAGTGGCCTCCAAATTGCCTCTTTTTCCTGCCAGTACAGGTACGGACTGTCTGACATGCCTACTTGGATGCTGTCATCGATGTAATCCTTTAACAGACAGACGCACGCTTGTCGCTGCTGCTTTGAGGATGCAGGTGCGGCTACAGCCCACACAATTCACAAAGACAGAAAAAAAAAGAAGAATTTTTTTATTGTTTGTGGAGCGCACTTTGAGGGTGATACCACCCTTTAACAGACAGATGCACGCTTGTCGCTGCTGCTTTAAGGATGCAGGTGCGGCTACAGCCCACACATTTCACAAAGACAGAAAAAAAAAAGAAGAATTTTTTTATTGTTTGTGGAGCGCACTTTGAGGGTTACACCACCCTTTAACAGACAGACGCACGCTTGTCGCTGCTGCTTTAAGGATGCAGGTGCGGCTGCAGCCCACACATTTCACAAAGATAGACATTTTTTTTTTTTTATTGTTTGTGGAGCGCACTTTGAGGGTTACACCACCCTTTAACAGACAGACGCACGCTTGTCGCTGCTGCTTTAAGGATGCAGGTGCAGCTACAGCCCACACATTTCACAAAGACAGAAAAAAAAAAGAGGAATTTTTTTATTGTTTGTGGAGCGCACTTTGAGGGTTACACCACCCTTTAACAGACAGACGCATGCTTGTCGCTGCTGCTTTGAGGATGCAGGTGGAATCTAGACGGGATTTGGAACCGGGGACACACTACCTCCATCAATTGTCTAAATCCCACTGCACTAATGGCGGATACCGGACGCACGTCTAACACCAACATAGCAGTCAAGGCCTCAGTTATACGTTTTGCTTCAGGATGACTGCTGTCGTACTTCATCCTCCTCGCTAGGGACTGTTGGAGGGTCAATTGTTTAGTAAAAGTAGTGGTGTTCCTACTTCCTCTCTGGGATGATGAGCAACTCCCAGCAGCAGCAACAGCACTAGGAGGAAGTGGTTCTTGATCTTTCCCTATTTTATTTTTATCGGAGAAAGTTTGGTCCTCCATTTATGTTATATTGATATATACGTGCGGCTAAAACGCACACAAACACAGAAAATATTTTTTTATTTTTGCTGGAGAGTAGTGCACTTTGTGGGTTAACCACCCTTTAAGAAATGAGCCAGACGGCCCTTTACTTATGGGACACAGGCGCACACTTGGCACTGCTCCTTTGTTGATGCACGTGCAGCCACAGTGCACACAATTCACAAACACAGAAACATTTTTTTTTTTTCTTTGGAGTGCCCTTTGGGGGTTACAGCACCCTTTAGCGGTCAATCCAGCCGGCCCTTTATTTATGGGACACAGGCGCACGCTTGGCACTACTTTGTTGATGCACGTGCGGCTACTGCGCACACAATTCACAAACACAAAAAAATATATTTTTTTATTTTGTTTGGAGTGCCCTTTGGGGGTTACAGCACCCTTTAGCGGTCAATCCAGCCGGCCCTTTATTTATGGGACACAGGCGCACGCTTGGCACTACTTTGTTGATGCACGTGCGGCTACTGCGCACACAATTCACAAACACAAAAAAATATATTTTTTTATTTTGTTTGGAGTGCCCTTTGGGGGTTACAGCACCCTTTAGCGGTCAATCCAGCTGGCCCTTTATTTATGGGACACAGGCGCACACTTGCCACTACTTTGTTGATGCACGTGCGGCTACTGCGCACACAATTCACAAACACAAAAAAATATATTTTTTTATTTTGTTTGGAGTGCCCTTTGGGGGTTACAACACCCTTTAACAGACAAGCCAGCTGGCCTTTTACTTATGGGACACAGGCGCACGCTTGGCGCTGCTCCTTTGTTGATGCACGTGCAGCCACAGTACACACAATTCACAAACACAGAAAAAATAATTATTTTTTTTTGCACTTTGGGGGAGCACCCCTGATGGACAGAGCACCCCCTGGACAACACTACAGCACCCCTTTAGGACTGGGACACTGCACAGGACTTTGGAGTGGACACAGCCCCTATGGACAACTGACTGCACAACACAGTCCAGCCAGCCCCTATGGACTTTGAAGTAGTGGACACAGCTCCTATGAACAACAGCAGCACAGCGCAGCACAGCACAGCACAACACTACACTACATTACACAGCCCAGCCCTAACTCCCACCCTCCCTCTTCACTGTCCACAGCCGAGTGAGAAAATGGCGCCGACGCGGGTACCCTATATAGGATCCAAAACCCGCGAGACCCGGATGATGACGTTTTGCCTCGATTTCAGATCCGAGTCAGGCGGGAAAAGTCGAGCCTGACTCGGATCGGCCTCGGATCGGGGGGCTCGGGGGGGTTCAAATTTCAGAAATTTGAACCCGCTCACCCCTAATGTAAATGCAAAGAAATGTATTTCCTCTCTAGAGACACAGATCTCCATATTCACATTACTTCATTATTTTGGAATTTGCCTCATTTTCCCAGCTTATTGAGGGATGCCTCATTTATTGTTTGATTGTCTCACATGTATGCCAAATAGGTCTATGGTCTGTCTTCATGGTGCATTTTTTAATTCATATGTAATTTTACTCATGATTTTTCTTGTATATTTTGTTATGTCATATTGTCGCCGATATTCACCCTTAGGTGGATATTTACACTATTAGTAACTATATGCACTTTGAACACCCTTTTTGATACATGTTATTTTCACACCTGTATTGTAATCTAGTATTTGGTTAATTTTTTTTAGCTTTTGCTCGTCGTCCAAAGACATTTATATCTTAATGCTTTATTAAAAGTTATGTTTTAGGACCATTTAAGCTGTGCACCACCTATTAGGAGTACTGTCCCTTTCTTTTTGCTGAGTCCCAGCTAGAATTCACAGGTTTCCATTATCGGAGAAAATGGCTCCATTGGTAAGGTGACTGACTGCAAAGTGTGAGATGATAGGTTCGAATTCCAGGTATATCAGTATTTTAATTAATAAGAATGTGAAGTAGCTTCATATATTAAGAATTATTAGGCTTCCAATTTATGAGTAATTTGTTCTACTGGTAAGGTGACTGGTTGCAAAGTATGAGGTGATAAGTTTGAGTACCAGCTACGACACTATTTTTAAATGTATTACCTTAAGTTGAATATGACTGAAGGTGCTTAGGGTCAGAAGGGGAGGTGGTCCGGCAGCAGAGGGGAAGGGAGGAGCTGTGATCAGATGCAGAGAGGAGATGCCAGATCTCGGGAGCAGGAAGCTATAAGAAAGAGTGGCTGGCAGAGCAGCGAAGGCGCAAGTCCAGCCCAACACCCCACTGCAATGCTTACCGCATTGCGCCAGCCCTGGATATGCTACTGAATCAGAGGAATTCAGACACACTCAGCTGCTGATTGCCGTAATTAGTGAATTATTTGCATCAGTGGCTGATCGACCACAAGTAATACATCTTATGTCAGATGCAAAGCTTTCCTTGTGGTTTGCATGGGATTCATTTGCCTATGGTTACATGCCCTATCTATCCTCCATTTCCACTCTCTAAATGTAAAGAGGTGCAAAATGCAACAGAATCTACATGGTTAAAGGTTTGCAAAAATTTTTCGGTACACATGTGCAGTACAAAAAACAACACCACAATTTGTGCCAAAACATTCACCCAGTTCTACATCAGACCCACTGTGTATTATCTTTTACTGCACTTAGGTAAAGTTACTGTTTTCAGTTTGATATTTGTTACTGATGTCAAAAAATTTAAATATAAACCATTACTCTAAAATAAAAACAATAATACCAGTAATTCAAGCTAGAATAGTTTTTAGAGCTTAAAAAATAAAAATGCATGTATGTGAGATTTGTGGTGCTATGTTGGTACAATGGTTATGTGCAAGAATAAAGTTCACTGCAGAGCACAATGTTAATTATTGGAAGATACAAGGAAATAATAATAAAATTACGGGCAGCTGACTAGCTGCTAAAAAATACTCTCAATCATTAGGAGTGCTTGCAAGTCAGCAGAACAAGATACAAATAGAACATTCCAAATTCCTACCATCTTGTTTCTCTAACTTGTTATTTCACCATAGTTTGGGGGTTTATTGAGATCAACAAAAATTCTAGGGGAAAAAAAAGGTTAAAAGGTTTTGCCTGACTGAGTATGGGGCCAATGGCATTCAGCAACACCAAGTAATAATACAACACCATATTTATGTTTCAGTATTGTAAACTACTCTATAATGTATTTCAAATTACAAGTAAGGAGAAATTAATAAAATCTCAGGTTTGGTGTACATTTTTTGCATTCTGATTGACTTCACATTTCTAATTCTTTTCGAATATGTTTGACATTTAAAACTTTTACACAGGGGTTCTGAAAAAGGGGACATAGTGTAAGAACATTTTATTGAGCCCTTGATGCAAAAACATCACTTTTAGGTAATCAGCAGAATAATTTAAGTTGCCCCAAAAGGTTAATTCCAATAAAGATTTCTAAATGATGAAGAAAAAAAATCCAAAATATTCAAATTTTTATCTAGCACAGAATGCATGTTCTTGCATCATTTGCATTCTCTTAAGTTATTATTTTTGGCTGCCAAAAAACTTTTATTGAGATGCAATAAGATTAGATTCATAGAAATGGTCATATTTTCAGTTAAAAAAAAAGTTGTTGATGAAATACACATGCTTGGATTGAATTACAGTCTAGTGTGTACTCACATTTCCCTGACGTTGTGCAGACAAGAAATTACATTAACGCTTTCATACAAATAACATTATAGCAACATAATATACTCTTCAAAATAGTTGTTTTATATTACAAATGAATATGCCCCTAGATTGTAAGCTCCTAGGAGCAGGGTCCTCCTTCCCACTGTCTCACAGCCCTCTTCTCTAGCACTTCTATGACAACCTTCACCTTCCCAGCTGTATTGTGTATGGAGAATTGTGTTTCTAATTGTTACTTGTGCTCTGTTTATAATTTGGTTACTGTATTGTAATATAATGTTCTATGTACCCTTTACTGTATGTACGGCGCTGCGGACACCTTTTGGCACCCTATAAATAAAATGTAATAATAATAATATAAAATCTGACACACTCTCAAAATAGTACAAACATTAAAAGATACTGAAAGCAGTTTGTAAAATTATACATATGTTCAGTTTTTGTGGCATAAATTAAACTGTATTTTAATAACACACAATTTCACATCCATTCTTGCCTACTCTCCTGGAACATCCAGTGTAGACCACCCTCCTGCCAACTTCCTAGTGAATGGGTTGGATGTACTGCTATGATGCAATTACACTAGACAACAAAATCAAACTTTTTTCGACAACTCGACAATAGACAGATTTTGACTACTACATGCTGAGCACTAATTTGGCAGTAAAAAGTTAGTAACATGTTACATTATAATCTTGTATTCTTTGTTTTAAAAAAGTATTAATTTACCAAAAGAAATTAATTGAATGACTTAAAGCAGAGATAGGGGTGTAGTAGGTATTACTACATGCGTCCGGCGGTTCAAATCCTGACAGCGGCAACCCGGCAAGGGTGAAAATCCCGATCATCCCTAAGGTAAATATCGATAACCTAATTCCCTACCCTAACCCTCCGTTACTGGTGCCTAACCCTAACCTCCCCCCAAGTGCCTAACCCTAATCCCCCCAGTAAATGCCTAAACCTAAGTCCCCCGAGGGAGTGCCTAATGCTCCCCCCCCGCAGCTGCCCGCGCCCGGCTTACCTTCGTTCGGGCCGGGCGTCGGTCTTCCGGCGTCTGGGTAATGACAGACGCCTGTCATTAGTACCACGCCGGGATTAGAAAGTCTGGAAGCCGACGGTCGGGAGTTAGACCGTCGGCTTCCAAACTACATCCCAGAGATAGTACTGGAAAAACAGTTACATTTGATAACAGTTTGTGCTCCCATTATGTAATAACATGGCTTTTAAACTCAGTTTAGAAGAATTGATAATTAATCTTCATTCTTCAGGGTTATGCTGAAACCCAAGTTCATCCATCAATCCATTTATGTATATGTAGACACATAGGAAGCCTTAAATTTCATAGTAACATGCAAGGTTTCATGTTGTTATCTTTAGCAAGCAAATTCCATTGGAGCAACGTGAATCTTAATATTTTGTTCTGTTGCTTTGAAAGTTTCAAACCCCTAACTTAAGTAATTTACTGCCACTTTGCTCAATTAAATGTGGTGTTTTTGTCATGCTCAGAACTGTATCTGGAATCTCAAGATGTAGAGAGACTAGCAGCAGGCTCAGGTGATTCTTGCTCTTCTTCTGGAATGGTGATTACCTCCAAGTTTGATGGAGGAACAAAAATCAGGATTTCAGGTGTATGGGTCATTGGTTTTATTGTGGATGAGAAATTGGGATATTCAATGTTAACTTTATATTTCTTTGATAGATAGAAATATCAATCTTCTAAGTGACTTGTTGGTTCTTGCCAGACCATTGGAACCACAAAAGCTATACTATTGTTTGCCTTAATCCATTTAATCAAACTTGCATAGCATGTTATACTGTACAGTATGTGGTGCCCAACTCTTATCTTGATCACTCAAAAGGCAGTCAAAATAAACATAATAAGCTTGCATTATCTTCTGCATGACTCACCAACATTGTGACTTCACTGCATATTGTCCACAAATATAGCAAAAATGATTTGGCTTTATGCATGCACAATGTTTGTGTGTCATTTTAAAATATTTAACAAAACAATCATTGTACTCAAACTCAACAACTTGCCACTGGAGCCGATAACTATACCAAAACTATCTCCTGAAGTAAACATTTTTATTATATTTGGCTCAAATGTAGATAAAGTTTATTGATTAATACCTTCCCAACATCCAATTAACACAAATGGGGATGGGACAGACATTTTTAAGGGTTATCGCATAATTAGGATTTTTATATAACATATTGTTTGTAATCGCTATCCCTCTACATGCAAAGCTGTAAGATAATGTTCATTTTTATAAATAAATACAGCCTACTGTAGAAAGGGACCTTGTGTATTTGGACCCCCCTACTGATGTCATCTCCAAGTGAGCTCGATGCAGCAAACTCCTCAGTGAGAAACTCAGCGGCTCTCTGCAAAGAACTAAGAACGCTGTCCAAGCAACGAGCGTCAGTCAGACGGAGACTACACGCAGCTGACTATCCTGGCAAAAGCTGTTACAGAAGCAGACCATGGAGACCACTGATAGGGAAAGGTAGGGCAAGTGTTTCAACACACCACTACTTGTGAACTTATCATACTGTCAGAAATGGGGAACCAGTCCCAAACCACACAAGTTCTCACAGAAAGCGCTTTAAAGATTATAGTCTGGTTATATGTTTTGAGTGCATTGTATGTCTAACATTGCTGGTCCATAAATTAAACACTGTTATAACAGTTTAATCTTCACCAAATGACACACCATAGCTACATAATTACAAGCGTTGATAATTAATTTATTTGCTATAATTATTAGCCAGGTATACTGATTTAATAAATAGATAGCTGCTTAAACTCTTTTGGGAGCGCAAAATCTTTACTTATTTACCCAAGAAAGAGGTGCTACAAAATAATTATGGGGATGAAGACACTCCAGATGCAGTATATAACTTCTAGAGAGGACACCTCTGAAACATAGGTCTGTGGTCAACCAGAACCAGACGTCCCGGAATAAAATTTAACCAGCTGCAGGGATCAGGAAAGTGACACCGGTATAATCGGTGGAGGGTGCCCACCTCAGGGGTAGTGTTACAGGGTCCCAAGCGTGACCCTCTTCTGGAGCCCTGGAACGGGATTCGGCAGGGAGGGGAACAGATGCCGGTAACCGGCGCTGGTATATTGCCAACTCCTATATAGTCTGATCCCATAAGTGGATTCATACACTTAATAAGTAACATAAACAAGCTAGAAATAAAAATAAAATCCTAAGCTTTCCAAACTTTGTGCCTCTCCTCCAGGCACAAAAAAAACAGAGGAGCTAGGGGAAGGGAAGGGTAAATCAGGAAGGGGCAGTTTCGGTCATTAACTACAGAATTTTAGTTCCTACTCCTCAGCTTCTTGCTCATATCCCAGCGCAGGGGCTTTTTAATAGAGGAAGGGGCCCATGTGGGTCCCCTCCTCTCTGTTGGTGCACTGTGCAGTAGATAGTGGCTTCATGCCAGAATCTACAGCGCATGCGTGGGTCTCCGGGTAACTGGCGCCACACCTATGGAGGGATCCGAAAGGAGCTTTCTTCACAACCTGGGACTCCTTCCCATGAGGAAGGAGCGGGTTGCAAGAGCAATCGCCATCTGAAGATGGCTAATTCTCACAGTCAAGCTCCAAAAATATTGCATTTTTGGAGCTTGATGACAATGGGCCAATTCCGGGAGAGAAAGGTAAGCTTTGTGATATCTCCAGCATTACCTATTTGATGATTGTCCCGAAAAATTAATGTCTACAAATGTAGGTTAACATATACATTTTAACCTGCTTTTGTAGAAATTAAGTGAAGAATAAACCCCTAATTCTGTTTCATAAAACAAGCTACTTTCCCCCCAAAAAAACACTCCTAATTTAATGCAGCCAATCTGTTTCTAGGGTTTTATTTTAGTCCCTATAACATTTGTTTTATGTCATGGATTAAAACAGACAAGTGCCTTGGTCTGTTTCAATCTCTTGACAATTAATTCTGCCTCACAATAGCTAAATCCAAACATAGTAAATTAATCAGTAAGTGATATCTGCAATGTGATTGCGTGCTTGTGCCAACAGCATGGTTATTTTAACTATTACTAGTTTATGAAAACTCTTATGTAACTTGAATAATGCATGGATTCAACCTAGCTGCAATCAATTAAACAAGTTCTGCTCCTTATTGTAAACACCTGACACTAGCATGAAAAAATTTCACAGAGCAGATGGATATGGGAAGTCTGTTTCAGTCAGATCTTATTCACCTGGTATGGGGTTGGTGTAACTCCCGATACTAATGATGATGGATGCGTCTGCGGATGTAAGAACAGTAGACAGGACAGGCTTCTACATGCAGTCCCACAGATTTTTAGTACACAAAAGTAGATTCTCACATTAACATAAACTAGTAAGCATGCTTCCATGGCGGTATGGAAATATTGGCCGCTGATGCATCTAACTCAAATTCAGGTCCAGTGTCTGGTATAACTACATTCCCTGATAATACTTGATAGTTCTTGATCCTAACTGAACTTTCGAGCTACCAATGACAGCCAGTGTAATTCAGTGATGGCATGCAGTACCATACCATGTAGTTTCTGTGCAAATGGCACGAACCAAGCAGTTTGATCATAGTCTTTTATTTCTTTGACACACAACACTACATTGTGTACAGAGGAGTCTGCAATTTTGTAGATAGAAACAATATTAATAAGCATGCAACCTGTGAATTAACCAAACATTACTGTTATTGAGACTTGAGTTGTGAAGTTCTGATGGATCATTCATCTACTATGTGTAGGATCAGGTGCTGACTGGACAGGGGAGACAAAATGTAACATTTTGGGGTGCCTACTTCTGTCTTGGTGGCCAGTAGCTTAATTTGATGCCACAAGGCTTGGGTTGCCCCTTTCTCCCCAGAGTTGGCCGGAGCTTCCCACCTGGAGAGAGCCTCAGGCAACTTGGGGCAGCCCATAATGATCTCCCCAATACCCCCACAAATGTGATAAACACAAAATAACAACACAAAAATGTGTGGTGAAAAAGATGAAAAAAGTAAATTAAATAAATCCTGGCCTTTCAGCCGCGAGAATAAGAACTTATCCTTGACCCGACCAGAAGGCTAGAGAAAAGGAAAAAAAGTTGCTCAATGCAAAGTGCCATACTAGTGCAAAGGAGCCCTTTCCTTCATCAATGCATTTTCAGGCACCCCTGGCTCATGCAGCACCACGGGCACATAGCACCTCAGGCTTCAAGCAGCCAGCCCCTTGGCCAGAGGATCAAGTGATGGCCTATCACCTACTGGGGTTGCCTTTAAGCCCCACAGTGTACATAGGCATCTACTGTACACTTGATCTTAGTCAAAATACTAAGAAGAGACTGGCAAAGTAATGTGGTAAGTTAACCTTTACCCTTCCAAACCAGTAGTGCCGGGGCAGTTCAAAATAACACAGCTGCCTTAGCAACAATTTATTGATAAATTAAGGAGGTAATAATTTTTTTAATGCAGCCATAAGTGGCAAAAAAAATTGGCCCTAACACCATAGAAAGCATTTGCCCGACAGCCCTGAATAGACATAACAGTTTAAATCTGCATTCAGATTATGAGCTGTTTGGGTTTCTCTCAGTTTCAAAAGTCCCTATAATGATGCTTGTACACAAGTCAAAATATATTACTTTACCCACACAAGCTTAAGAAAATGAAGAATATCAATTATAATCATTGTAATGTGTATCACTGATTTTAGGACAGCGGAAATAGTGATATAATTTAATTAATATGTATGCAGTCATGAAGTGATACAGTAATTATATGAAGCAATCACACTAACATTTTCTTAGTTTCGCTTGCACTGGCAGCACTAATCAAAGCCACACAAGTCATGTTCAATGTGAAACAATAATAATTAGAGATGAAATGAATGTGACAAAGATTACCTGGGAGGGAGTAAAGCCAGACATGCGGAACGCTGAAAAAACAAGTGGTACCTCTGCCTTCATCAGCATCTCAATGTAATGAGCAGTGCAAAAGTATATCGGGTGGATTCCAGCCTGAACTATGTTAACAGGCAAGTACTTCTGAAAAGCATGAAATTGGAATACATAAGAAGTTAGCCATGTTGAAAGTTGTATTTCTTCTAAGTCAGTATAAGATTATTACTTTATTGTAGTAGATAGAATGGGGTTATTCAAACATATCTTTAGAAATCAATAATATATATTGTTGATGCTATAAGTTCACAAAGGGCTGGGCATTAATTGACAACAAAACATGGACACATGCAGTTTACAAAGCGCACACTGGTTCACGTTATTATTGTAGATTACGAGAAACTGAAGTTATTTTATATTAGTATGAGCTTTAGATGCCTTTATAAGAACAGCTTTCTATGGTTGCATTTAAAAAAACCTCAATAACTCCTGTTATTGGCTTCATATGCTGAACAGAAAATGTTATCCAACACTGAAAAGTCCTAATGAGTGAGTAATTGTATTACAAATTTATGTTTCAGCAATAGCACATGGCATTCTCTAAAACTCCACAAATAATTACTGCAAAAAGGTTGTTGTGTAAATTGCTGTCATGGATACATTTTCACTGATCAATGTACTAATTCAAAGAACAGACTCTTAAAACCAGAAGCGCTGGGGAGTAAGGTATAGGCACCGATTTAAACATTTTGCTCTAGTTCTTTTTTAAAGCGATAATATATTATTAGTCTGTTTTAGAGTTGTACGTTGTAGAACAGCCACTGCGTCTGTCATTTACCAACAAGACATTAAGACAACTAAATCTTTCAGAAATCTTGTGTATTTGTATAGTGCAGTCAGTGTACATAATACTTTGCAAATTAGTAACAAAGCAAAAATGCATAACATGACTTGAAGTTTCTTGTCAAAGAACTTTCATTCTAAGAAGGATCATTGAGATTAGTGTCTATATGATGAGGGCACCACTAAATAGTACTCTTATTTTTTCCTCAATTTGAGTTAACTTGTTTGGTCCCATCTAGTGCCAGAGATAGACTAGTGTTGATGTCAGACTGGCCAACAGGGATGCCGAGAAAATCTTATTGTGGGTTCTGCAGTGGAGGGTCATTGTTCTTAATAGTCTCCACAGAGACTTGACACTACCAGCCCAGAATAGTGCAACTGATCCAGACCCACGGCTCAGAGGTGACTCTTCCAATCCTTCTGTTTGTCTGCATAGTCCCTGTATATGCTGGCAGCTGAAGTGAATGGCTTGTAGAGCTCAGGTTCACCCCTCCTCCAGTTGAATGACAGCAGTGATTCCTCGGTTCCGTGGATCTCATGGCTACAGTACACGCTCAGCGACATATAACATTCCTTTAGACCTAAAGTGATCACTGCTCTCTGACACCCAGGGCACTACAAATCCTTCTCCTCTGCTCAGCCTGTGGACCCAAAGGCTCTGGGAAACAAAGCTGTGTTGCAGGAAGTGGTGGATGCTGTGATGCAAAAGTTAAAAACCAAATTCAGGGCAACAAGAGAGGTGATCACTAAACGTGGGGGAACAATGAAGTCAAGAATTATTGACAGTGATATGGGTATAGAGTTTACAAATATTGATAATGAAAGACAGACATTAATATGGGTGCATGTGTGATTTTGCAATTATTGGGAGGTGGTATAGGGGTGCCAGTGAATTATTTTGCAGGTGCAGGGAATTACATAAAGAGTTAAGGGGTGCATGGATTTATTATAAGACTACAGTATAATGGTACCAGATATTCTGGTTTAGACATTAGTTTGAAGGCATGCTTAGTCCACCAGGGTGCTAGGGAAATACCTGATGGGTTTCACTGTCTAAGGTGTATTGCTGTTCCACTGTAGACTATAATTTTTTATTTAGGAATACTTTTTTCTCCTCTGAAGGGTAACCATGCCACCTCCTATGGCAGACCACCACTCTTTGGTGGCTGGCCATACCCTTTCAATGGGCACCTAAGCATTGCATTCCCCCCCAGTAGGCCCTTCATGCCCTAGTCCGATACTACATATTATTGCCGAAAAAAGGGGCATTGCCTCACAACAAGGGGTGTGGCCTCAAAGGAAAATACTTCCTTACACCCCAGTTTGCACCCTGCACCTCCACATATTGGTCACTGCAGTAAAAAGAACACACATTGTTCCCCACACGAAAAAAACAACTGACCCTGAAGGAATAGCAAACACATTGAAAAATAACACATACTGGTACCCACAATAAAAACCTTAAACAACAATGGCCCCCACAGTAGAAAAAAAAAACACCACAATGGCCCCCACAGTAAAAAAGCCTTATCTGACCTGTTGGCAGCACAGCAGAGGAGAGCTCCCAGTCCCTTCCTCTTCCTCAATCACAGGCAGCAACAGCCATAGCAGCACAACAGCCTCAGAGATGCTGAGGCTGCACTGTAGGTCATGGTACTTGCAGTGTCTCAGCCGATTTGCAGAGCCCAGCGCTGCCCGGACCCGGAGGAAGGACTGCCGGCGCTGCTGTTGCCACCAGTCATGCTGCTCTCCATGTTCCCCCACACTGGTGGCCAGTGTCAGCAGGGGTCAGAGTGCCCCGTGCGATTGGAGGCTCGCCCGCCCTAGAAATGGCCCTGCTTATGCTTTTAAGTTACGCATAAGTCAGATAAAACAATGCCATTATATAAATAGTACTGTATAAAGCAGATATAGGCCACATTTGGCCTTCCATTGACTGCAGAAAGATATCCCAGGATGGCATAATAAGCTCTGGCTAGTAGGTTGTGCACATTTAGACTTGTAATTCTCTAAGTTGAATATGAACAGGTTGAATATGAACTGGTTTCATTTACTCTAAGAGCCTGATATAAAGACTCGTAGAGAAAATGAAAGCAATAAAAAGCCAGGGGACAGTGTTCAGCAAGTTGGGCAGTCACAATGTGTGTGATTAGTATATATACTGTCCAGGAGAATTTATGGAGCGAGAGAATATATGAGAATTTAAACTTCATCATTCAAATGTATTCTAAACACTGAGATATGAAATAAATATGCATTAAGAAGGGTATAAATAAAATTATACTGTCTCTAAACAATAATGTTTAGTTATGCCTTTAGTAATGTGCCTATGCAAATAAAACCCTTTAATGTTTCACGGATGCGAACACATTCTGAAATGATCCAAGATGCACTGGCTAATGTTACTGTACTTGCAACTGGATTTTAGGCATTTGTCATAGCTTATATGAATATTATAGTTACAAAATATACAGTATAAGCAATTTAGCAAACCTGCTTTTAAAAATATCAATTTTAAATATAACAAAACACAATGAATTCCATATTTTTCTTGCCAATGTTTACAATAATACTTACAGAAATGTGAAGCCGTGGAAGCCAAAGATATGCTGAGACTAGGAGGCTTGACAATTTCTGTAGAAATGTTAATGTTTTTTCACTGTCTCCTGACATTATCAGGAACACAGAAGATGCAAACCAGTCATGACCAGAATAGCTTCCTTGTAAATACCCTGGGTGCAGGAGCAGTCAAGGAAGTTTTAGACTGAATTCGGATTTTTGCTGACAGCAAGCTGCTTAGCATTTTTTAAGAACTGTGTCTATACCAGCTGAGGCTTCAGTATACGTATTAAATGACTAGTAAAAATATTGTTCTATCTGTAAACCTGCAAGTAAAAAATCAAAATCAAATACAAAGTAATATCAGAAGGGAAGGCATCAAGCATAAAAAAAAAGTTTGCATGTCTTCAAAAACGGTTTGTTCAAATAAAAACATACAGTATTATCCAATACTATAACACTCAAACTGGTTTAAGTGTAGTAATATATAGAATGTACAACTGCCAGGGTGCGGGGCACTGTTTGGGCCTGCCAATTTTCCTGTTTATTATAATTCTCACTTGTAGCTTCCTCTTCTTTTATCCCCAGTATCTCCAGCCCCCCCTATCTCCTCACTGGCCCTTCCCCATGAGGCCATGGCCCTTTTTCAGGTGCACTATCTTAGGTCCTTATTTAAAAAATGGGGGGGGGGGGGGGCAATGCTCTCTCTGGCACAGGGCATCAAAAAGTCTAGTTACAGCTCTGACAACTGCATTTAGTTTGTAAGAAAGTTTGCCTCAAGCAGCTTATGATTATTATCACCACCAATTAAAAGCAGGGCCATAGCTAGGGTGGTGCGGCCGGTGCCACCGCACAGAGCACAACCCCCCTGAGGGCGGAACCGGCCGCCCACCGCAATCAGAAATTACAGTAGCCTCCCCCCTGCACATTACTCCGCCTCCTCACATCTATTGGGATGGGAACCACAGTTTATACTTGTCGCCGGCCGCAAGACAATCACGGACCGGCGAACACTCAAAAACAAGTGGTGGCCTTTTAAATTTGGTACCAGCTGCTAGCCAATCATGGCTTGCTGGTCGGCAGCCAATCAGAAGCAGCTACATGGCTGCTTCTGATTTGCTGCTGGTCCACACCGCGATTGGTTCATGTCCGGTGCAAAGTTAAAACTGCCGACGCGGACTCATCTGTCTTCATGCCCAAGCGATGGGACCCAATACTCCGTCCCAGAGCCGATCAAATCCCTGCCGCAGAGAGCCCACTGCCAGCAGGACGGGGAGGAGAAGAAGCAGCTAGTCTCAGCCTGCGCCAATAGAAGAAGGGCCACTGCTTATGCTCAGCTGCCCACGGACAGCCCACTGCCAGCCAGGGGGACGGGGATGAGGAGAAGCAGCAGGCAACAAACAAGGACTGAGAGGTACTGGGGGCAAGGTAGAGTGAGCACTGTGAGGTGTAGTGGGTGAGAGGGAAGAAGGTAGTGTCAGGTGCAGGGGGTGTTAGAGGGAAGTAGGCAGTGAGAGGTGCAGAGGGGGTGGCAGAGAGAAGTAGGCAGTGAGGTGCAGGGGAGGGGGTAGGAGACGGAAGCAGAGGCTAATTACCATGAGAAGGCATCCCAGAAGAAAAAGAGTGGATGGTGTTTTTGCTAGTATTTTTTTTTCTAGGTAGTCAGTTGGGGTAGAGGTGAGGGGGGACAAGGAAAGGGGGGGCGCCAATGCTCTCTCTCGCATAGGGCACCAAAATGTCTAGCTACGGCGCTGTTTAAAAGTATAGGTGCGTATTAAGCTCAGCAGTTGTAATTATACACACATTATTGTGCATAGCAGTTGTAAAAAGATGTAATGCACTCAGCAGTAATAGTTATATTCCTAGTTATAAAAGCAGAGGTAATTACCAGTAACCGAGTAATATGCAACATATTTTCCTACACTGCTGAAACATGCAACCTCCAGTATCTTGTCCACTTCCTTGTGAAATGGCATACATGGGATGTAATGATACAATTCTCTGCAAATCGCATCTTTAGGGTCCCAACCTTCTGCGTGATGAAACAATGCAGCAAGTTGTGCCACGTGGGGCCAGGACCACAATGTGGTCATTTGTCCTACACCCCATAGTGGCCATAGGAACTCTCCAAGAGGGGGAAATATAAGGTAAGTATAATGCACCTTAGTAGCAGTTATATGCCCTGTAAAACTAATAACCCATTATGAGAAGAGCAATTGTAATTGCCAGTGAAATGCCCAGCAGTCAAAGTTATAAAACCCAGTAATACACATATGATTGGAAGTAACAAGCACAGTGATATGCACAGGGACTGCACACAGGCTCCCTCCTCTCTCTCTGGCAGCCGGCAGCGCACTGAGTGCAGCACCGCAGTAGATTCTGGGCACTGGTCTGTGCCCAGAGTCTACTGCCCATTTCCTGGTGATTTCTCTACTGTGTATGCGTAGGATGCCGGGAAAATGGCCGCGGCAGTCATTTTCCAGTCAATTTTTACAGTGCTGATAGCGCCGACGTGGGACTCCGAAGAGGTAAGCATTAAAAATTTGGGTGCAGGTTGTGCGGCGTGGGCCCCGCACACCCTGCACACATTATAGATATGCCCCTGGATATGCACACCTCTAGATAAGCTTGAGTAAATGCCCAACAGTGAGGCACAGTAGTAATAATACACAATCACATGCACAGATGAACTAATGTCTACTCATATTCCATCAGTATCAGCTAGAAGGCCATTATTATGCACAGCAGTAGTGATGGGTACAGTAACGATAAAATCAGCAGTATCAACAGTGACATAAAGCAGAGTGGGCAATAACAAGTTGTAGATGCAGGAACTTAATATTGACTATTCTCACTGTCTTCGATCTTTTAAACCTACAAGTCACCGACACTCAGCATACATGAGTATCTGCAGTCCTTACATGCTGATATACAAATCAAGGGGCTCACCAGGACTCATTAAAAATGCTAATCTTAAGCTGGGTACACACTGAATTGATGTCAGGCCGATTTGCCATTTCGTAATGACAAATCTCCTACATCGTTCAGTGTGTACGCTCAATATGCTGGTGCCTGCGGTTGCTAGCAACTTCGTCAGGTTTGACACGCTGTACATTAACAGTTTGATGTACAGCACATTACTGTATGTGCTGTACATCAAACCTGACGATATCGCATGCAACCTAATGTATGTTAATTAATCGCTGTAGTGTGTACTGGCAAACATGAGATGTCCAGGGACACCCTGGACATTGGCACTATTGCCAGTCGTCTCAGTGTGTACCCAGCTTTATTTTAAGCTTCTTTGATCAAGGACATCTCTAGCTTTGCTTTCAAAATTGGATTTTCATACATATACAGTATGTATATATATATATATATATATATATACACACCTTCATACACCTCCCACAACTATATTTATATCTCTCTCCTTCTACGCCTATTAGTTGGTGACATATCACCAAATCCTGGACCTACCCACATGCCCCCCTCACAATGGAATATAAATCCAGCTAATCTCAGACACATCACATGCCTACCATCAGCCTCAAAGCCACTAAAATGTGCCTTATGGAATGCACGCTCTGTCTGCAACAAGCTAACATCCATCCATGACCTCTACACCCACATCTCCAGGCCTGGTAACATTAAAGGAGGTGAAGTAGGAATATTACTGTCCCAATCTTTTACATACACAGTTCTCCCACAGGTAACGTCGCTCACATTTACATAATTTGAAGTACATTCTATTAGGACTTTCACCTCTTTCTCTCTGCACATTGCTGCTATCTATTTCCCACCTGGGACATCCCAACAATTTCTGGAACACTTTTCTGCCTGGCTCCCTCACTTCCTATCCTCAGACATCTCCACCACCATCATGAGTGATTTCAATATCTCAATTGACAGTCCAAAATCTCCTCATACCTCCAAACTTCTCTCTTTAACCTCCTCTCTTGGTCTCTCCCAATTGAATGACTCTTCTACTCATCAGGAGGGCCACTGCCATGATCTTGTATTAACCAGACTATGCTCAGTTATCAAATTCACTAACTCTCCTTTCCTTCTCTCAGATCACAACCTGATCACTTGCACACTCCCCTCTATTACGTCAACCTCTATGTCAATCAAATCAACCAAGCCTCCTCAAACCTGCAGAGATATTAATGCTATTCACTTTCAACTACTAGCCACCTCTCTGCAACAATTACTCTCACCAATTTCTACGTTCACTTCTCCTGAGACTGCTGAATAACACCTGAACCAGACCCTAGAAATAGCCCTTCATGAAGTGGCTCCAGCTACCGATCACACTCCATGTAGACTTAGACATCAACCGTGGTATTCCAAATTAAGAAGACACCTACAAAAACTCTATGTAAAGCAGAACATCAGGGGCTTAAATCTCGTAATCCAAGCGACTTCCTCACATATATGACTATCTACCACTCTTATCGTAAGGCTCTGGATACTGCCAAACATATTTCTAATCTGTCATCTCTGCCCAAGCCTCTAACCCCAAGCGACTTTTTAATACATTTAAATTACTTCTAACTCCTCCCTCACCCATCCCCCCAGCTACTATCAGTGCACAAGATCTTGCTTTCTATTTCAAAGGACACGATTGATAAGATCTGAAGTGAAATGGTGGGTTTTTCCCCAGGCAGTGACCTGCTCAATTCCCTATCGGAACTCGCTGGCATAATCTCTTCATTTGACCCCACAAATGAAGATGAAGTATCTACACTCTTCTCATCCTCCTACTCTACTACCTCTCATCTTGATCCTATACCTTCACAAATCAGTAAAGCTCTGTCCCCTGTGCTCATCCCAACTTTAACTAATATCTGTAAACTCTCTTTCTCTACTGGTATCTTTCCACCACTGTTCAAGCATGCAGTAATTACTCCCATTTTGAAAAAACAAAATTCTGACCCGAACTCTCTCAAATTACTATCCTATGTCCCAGCTCCCATGACCTTCCAAGCTACTGGAAAGGCTTCCCTACACTCAACACTCACCTCACACACTTTCTTAACTTGCACAACTTATTGGATCCACTTCAGTCAGACTTTCATTCCCAACACTCCACAGAGACATTATCTTACACAAGACACTGCAAAAACTGTACCCCATGCACTCATTATTTCCCGCATTGACAATTGCAATAGTCTCCTTACTGGTCTTCCCAAAAACAGGCCCTCACCACTACAATCCATAATGAATGCAGCTGCGAGGCTGATCTGCCTTGCCAAACGTTCATTGTCTGTTGATCCACTCTGTCAGTCCTTCCATTGGTTAACGGTCTTCTACCATATTCAATAATACTTACACTCACACATAAAGCTATTAACCAAACCACACTAAAATACATCTCTTCATTTATCTCAAAATATCTTCCAACCAACATCTCCGCTCTGCACAAGATCTGCATCTCTCATCCACACGCATTACTTGTTCCCATTTACAATTACAGGACTTTTTCAGGCTGCACCCACCCTGTGGAATGCCCTCCCACACACAATAAGACTTTCCGCTAGTCTCCAAACATTCAAGCGTTCCCTGAAAACTCTTCAGACAAGCTTATCAGATTCCAGAACCGCCCACATAACCTTCATAGCTTCCCTATCTAATTACATCCCTTCTTACAGTCTACACATAACCTCACATATTTTCTTTTTCTTCTATTTCACATCCTCCTGACCCTAGGTCAACTTTCCAGTGTGACTGGATCATACAGCTTACCAATAACCTCTGCAATCTGGCTGGACCAATTTGCACCTATCCTTGTGTATCAACACGTATCTCCCTATAGAATGTAAGCTTACAAGCAGGGCCTTCTACCTTTTATGTCAGTTACTACCCAGTTTGGTTATAGTAAAGTTACTTCCATATGTAAAGCGCAACAGAATACGCTGCGCTATATAAGAAACTGTTACAAATAATAATTTTAATTATATATATATATATATATAGATTCAAGAAGTGGCTGGCACTCAATAATTTACAAGTTCATCTCACCTGGGTGCCTCCCAAACTTGTATAGCACAAAACAGTGGCACTCACAGGGTCCTGACGAAATTTTTCAATAAATGAAATGTTGACCTGAGTAAGGTTCCTGCTGTGAGTTAGGTGCATTTACACCACCCTTTATCCGTTGAACAAACCCTGTGAGTGCCACCGCTTTGGATCCATTTTGTATATATATATATATATATATATATATATTTCTTTTACTGTGCAAACAATATTGTATCGCAACATTACTGTACAAATTAATAGGATGAATGAAAATAAAACAGATTAAGAGATATAGAAGTCCATACGAAAAATAAAATTTATCAGGCTTGGCCCTTTATGTACTGTGTATAAAAACATTGGCCAATAATATGACCATAAAGAAAAGGTAATGTAAAACCAGAAAAGCATTTCTAACACCGCTAGGGCACAAATGCACACAAAAAAAGGCAGAAATTGATTTGACATGGAGTGGACATATAAAATATGTTTAATAGTAAGTGTGGCAGCATGAATGAATTTAGCAGACAAGCAGCGACCCAATAAACAGTTCTCAATGCATGTTATGGGCCACAACTTTGGGGGTATGGGGGGGGTTACGTGACCCGGGTACCAGACTTGAGGGGGTGCCGGGGAGAGGCTGCTGGGAGGCTAGGTTGCTGCTCTTGTGGGTTTGGAGCCGCATCCCTGCCTTGAGAGGCAC
The DNA here is from genome assembly GCA_031769625.1 of Taudactylus pleione. Taxonomy (NCBI): domain Eukaryota; kingdom Metazoa; phylum Chordata; class Amphibia; order Anura; family Myobatrachidae; genus Taudactylus; species Taudactylus pleione. Next base: position 7,983,580 of record JAUIMM010000258.1, read on the forward strand.
AGAGACAACGTCAGTCTAATGTGGTGCCGGTCGCAAGCCAATCAGTGCTCGCGGACTGGCAGCCAATCAGCTGAGGTGCCTTACTGTAGCATAATGTAAAAGGGGCCTTACTATGGCATAATGTGTAATGGGCATTACTGTGGCATAATGTATATGGGGCATTACTGTGGGATAAATGTATAAGAGGCATTACTGTGGCATGTGTTGTAAGGGGCATTACTGTGGCGGAATGTGTTAGGGGCATTATTGTGTTGCGTAATGTGTTGTAAGGGACATTACTGTGGCATAATGTGTTATAAGGGACATTACTGTGTGGCATACTGTGTTGTAAGGGGCATTACTGTGGCATAATGTGTTATAAGGGGCATTACTGCGCACTCTTTTCGTCCTCTATGTTGTATTTTTTTTGGAGGGGTGCCAAATTATGGCCTTGCCCCGGGTGCCAAAAATCCTAGTTTCTGCCCTGGTATGTTATATATGTAACCACTCAACATCTGTCACAAGGGTAACTCTGAATGACATTCTCCCACTGGTAAACCAATAAATGTCAAAAGGGTAATCCTGAAGAGGTTTTTTTCTAGAAACAGTGTAAAAAGGAAAACTGTGTACAGTAGAACTGAGTAGAGAGATGTAGTGATTTTTATTTAATTTTTTTCCATTTCCTGTATTTTGGTTTCATTGCTTTTTTCTACAAAAGAATCAAATGAAAGGATACGTAATGGAGAGCTGACAGACATTTGCTGCTGTTTAAGAAAATGCTCACACTGTTTATGGAGCTGCAGTAGATCTTGTTCATTGTTGCTGGTTAATAGACCTAGACGTTTACCATACCTGAAAAACATGGAAATAATTATAATTATTACCACAGATAATAGGCTGATGACTTCCCAAAGGCAATAAAAAACATTTATATTGATTTCCAGGCTTCAAAAAGGAAATGTAAAATAGTTTAAGAATTAAATAATGAGATACATTTTGCGCTGTATATCTGATTTAATGAGTATCTCAGAGCTTCAAATAGCTCTTTATTTAATTGTGTTGCTCTCCTGTATGATCTTTTTTTTATTAACTCATGTATACATTGTTTATGTAGATGTTTGTTCACTTTTTTGCAAAATGAAGCGAAATATGTGATTCAAAAGTGGAAAACAAGTTACTGTGCTGTGTATACTGTTTGCCACAGGTAACCTACTGTTCATATGTTCTAAAGCTTAGTTATATAGCATGTATTTGACCTGATATAACAGTATATCTACAATATACCTCTTATTTATAGACATTATAATCCTTAATATGTTGTACCTTATAAATAGTAGTCAATTGAGTACATCTATGAAATCAGATGAAAGTATAAAATACATTGGGGCTTATATAATAGGGTGTGAGCTTGTGCCACTACAGCAAGACATGCGAGTGTTCCCGTAATTTTAAAGCAGCAATCATTTTAAAAGTAAAACCAAGCTGGTTTTGCCTTTAAAATGATTGCCGCTTTAAAAATACGGGAACTCTCACATGTGTTCCCTAAGTGGCAAAGTTCACACCCTTTTACATAAGCCCCATTACTGCAGTTTACAAAATGAAAGCACACTGATTTTCTGTTGTGGGTAATACCATTTTGCACCATTGTAGATAAATATCACTCATTGTATTTGCTGCTTTCCTATAGGCCACCTACATTTGCAGACGCTTCTTGTGGATTTACTGCTTGAACGTTCTCTTTGTATGTAGTAGGTTATTCCCCCTTGTACATGGATTTGAGGTCTTCCACAACATATTATACTGTACAAAGATATAGAAATATTGTGGAAAGATTCTGCCCAGCATTTCTCTTGTGGTTATTATTAGATATATATATATATATATATATATATATATATATATATATATTTTAACAACTGCTAGCACCCTAGCATTAAACTGCCTTCTTTTTCTAAAGTTGTAAAGTATGTAATGAGAAAGCAGAAAAATACACAAAACTATTTAATATAATATTTACCTAATAACCATTTGTACACCTAGTTGCTGGAATGGAAAGATACTTTCATTTTGTATCTTATGTGCATCTAGAAAAAAAAAAGAGAATGGTTTTAGTATTTTACTTGTTAATACATGGCAAATATTGTTCTCTAGGATCACTAAACTATTTTGTCTATATCCAGTATTGCTGGCTTGGTGAACAATTGTGGGTATAAAACCTGATATATAGTTTTATACTTAACTCATACAGTAACTTTTGGAAACAGAAAGCTGAAACATTTCTACAAACATGATACAACTCTGGTGGTTGATCAACAAAATGTAACAAAAAAAACATTGTTCACAACATTTCATTTAATAAAGTTTAGAGCACTTTACAAACAGTGTACTATGTTTTCAAGTGTTTAGGTTTACAATGTCAGCATTCTGTCTGTTGTTATGTTCTAGCTTTATGTTATTAACATTTTTCTGTGGCGCAATAAGGGTTATACACAAATCACAAAATCTGAGGATCTGCAATGCCTCTGTATGTGCACACGTAGGAAACATTTTATGGCAAGTGCATTTCAATTTATACATCTACTTCAGTATTTGGAAACATCCCCAAAAAATCTGTGCACAGGTTTGTGGGTCAGTGGAAGCTGCGGAAAATACGTATCTCAGAAAGGACATAAATATCATATTAATGCTGAACATACAACTTTTTTAGGTCCATCCACTATTACTTTTACATTTTTCTCCCAAACTGCTTATATTATCTCAATTAAAATCTTTAGTTAATCACCAGAGTGAGGAGACATCATGACTTTCAGGCTGGTACATGGAGGAAAGGAGAGGGCAGGGAAGGAGTGGCCATCAGTACTGCTGACTCTACCACACTGGCAGATGACAGTGCAGAGCAGTGGCTGGGGAAGTTCCTGCATCAGCCTTGGTGATCAGTTGTCCATATGGGACTAAAAGAGACAACCTTAATTTTTTGTGGACTCAGAGGTGCCCTCCAGTGGCTGCCAAAAGCTGCCTAATGATAGCATCATCTCTGGCTGCACTAGATTCTGTATAATTGGTGGTACATTAAGAATAAAAACAATTAGCCTTCAAAATAATGCAATGGTGGCACAAATTGGGGACAGCAAAATTGTTTAATACATTCAGTACTATAGGTTCAAACTGTAAAAATCTTCTCAACAATATTTAGCAATTTATCCCACACGAGTGCAGATGAGATGACAAAGGTCTAAATCCTCTTTTTATTTGAAATATAATGTACTAAATATGTTCTTTAAAATGTAAAGAAAATGTAATACAATATGGCTAAAAGAGTAGAAATGATTTAATGTACTGTACAGTATATCCTGCCTTGGGAAGGTTAATACATTATATCACACAGCAATACAATAGAGAAGTTTGCACACATAGGCCCTGATTCAGAACCGGACGCTCTGACCAGAGCGCTCACTCTGAATCAGGGCCCACCTCCTTTAATATGGAGCGTCCTCCTGGACGTACGTATAGCTGTGGGTCACCACCCACAGCATATACGAGCGTGCAGGATGATGACCATCGAAACTGCGAGCAAAAGCCTGCGGTTGAGTTTTTCAACTGCAAGGCCAGGAGTGATTTTGGCTCTATCAGAGCCAAAATCACTCCCACTGACATCACTAGTGATGTCAGTGGGGCCGACTTCAGACGGTAGGCGTTCCCATGGGAACGCCTCCGTCTGGCAGGCACGCCCACCAAAGGGGGCGTGCTGTCAATCAACATCGACAGCACGCCCCCTTTGGTGCGAGACCCCGAGCGATGGAAAGCCTGTCGCTCGCCGAGTCTCGCGCATGCGCACGACGGGAACGCCTCCGTCTGGCAGGCATGCCCCCTTTGATGAGACACTCCGAGCGAAGGAAAGTCCTTCGCTCGTCGCATCTCACGCATGCGCACAACGGAGCTCCCTCCGTCGTGCGCATGCGCAGTGCAGACCATCGACCCACTTGCGAGCGGACAGCCGCGCGCGAGTGGGTCTAAATGAGGGCCATAGTACTGTAATGATATTACTGCCACAGTAACATTCTTAGTACTCCAGCAGCATACAGATGCTTTGCAGTGTACAGATGCTTTTGGGGAAAGCCCTAATAAACAAATTAGTGACCAACTATTTTGCCAACTTACTTGTGATTTCAAAACCTAAAAACCAAAATTCAAGTCCTTTCCCTGTTAAGCACAACAGACATGAATAGGTTCTCCATTCAATCTGTCTGAAGTCCTGCATGTCCCTGAGTAGCTATGCTAATGTCTTTTTTCAAGCCAGGAGTTGTAAAAAAAGACTATGGGCCTGATTCAGACCCACTCGCGAGCGGCTGTCTGCTCGCAAGTGGGTCGATGTTATGGACTGAGCATGCGCACGATGGAGGGAGCTCCGTCGTGCGCATGTGCCAGACGCGACGAGCGAAGGAAAGTCCTTCGCTCGTTGTGTCCGATCAAAGGGGGCGTGCTGTCAATGTTGATTGACAGCACGCCCCCTTTGGTGGGCGTGCCGGGGGCGTGCCTCCCTGACGGGGGCGTTCCCACGGGAACGCCTCCCGTCAAAAGCCGGCCCACTGACATCACTAGTGATGTCAGTGGGAGTGATTTTGGCTCTGATAGAGCCAAAATCACTCCGGAGCTTGCGGTTGAAAACCTCAACCGCAGGCTCCGGCTCGCAATTTCGATGGTCGCGATGGTCACGACCATCGCGGCCATCACAATGCACGCTCGTATAGCCTGTGGGTGGTGACCCACAGCTATACGAGCGTCCAGGAGGACGCTCCATGAAAATGGAGCCCGGCCCTCATTCAGAGCGTGCGCTCTGCTCAGAGCGTACGGCTCTGAATGAGGGCCTATATTATTGTAAGATTTACTAAATGGCAGTTTTGCTGGGGGTTTGAAACCGCTGTACATACTAACCACAATTTTCTCCTCATAACCACCAGAAGTAATGAGTGGCTTTGGACAGTCATTCTCAAATGGCCAGTGATATCCAGTGGTTTACAAATGGCCAAACCACTAGCAATTTGCTTCAATATTATTTTATAAGTAAAGGGACTCTGCATATGCTGGGTCACCTCAGTCTTCTCCTGCTGCGCCTCATCCCATTCTGTCTAGACCCACCCCCTCTTTATCTTCTGCTCCACCCCTGCCCCCTCTGTTATTCTGTCCTGTATCCCCTCACTCTCATGCTTACCCAGTTCAGTTGACCCTGCAGGTAGGCTTGTCCTGTCTCCCTAGCAATGGACATTTAGGATATTTACCCTTGGCTCACACTGTGCATACGGGATACTTTCAGAATCCCAACAGCAGGGCTTCCGGCATTCAGAATGCAGATGCTGGAATCCCAATACTTATCAGAATACTGGCGCCGGCATCCCGTCTGCCAGGATCCCGAAGGTAAGTGGCGAAGTTAGAGTGGCAGTTAAGGTTAGGCATTCTGGGGAGGGTTAGGGTAAGGCACTAATGGGGGAGGGTTAGGTTTAGGGTTTGGGGAAGGGAAGGTTAGGTTTAGGCACTAGGGGGGAGGTTAGGTTTAGGCACCAGGGAGGGTGTGTTAGGGTTAGGGGTTGTTAGGGTTACTTACTTAAACCATCGGGATTGTAACCTGGACGGCATACCGGCATTGGGATTCTGACTGCCGGGATCCCAAGCACCGGCATCCCAAGCGCCGGGCATCCTGTACCCATCCCATGCATGTTTGACATAGAACAGACATTACAGAATTATTATATAAATATATTGGGGCAACAGTAATGTTTAATTTTATTAAGAGAACACTATTATTTATTAATTATATTAAGGGTGCAATATTAATTGTTAATTGGTGCTCAAAATGTTTTTTTGACAACATATATTATTTTATGGTTATATATAAATGGTGCCTACATTGCAAAAAATGTGGATCCGTCATGAAAACATTTTTAACAGCAAACAACAATGATCTTCTGATGGAATAAAAAGCACAAACAGCATGCACTGTGAGTTATCTTGCCTGTTACAACAAACTAATTTTTCTTGGCGGTCATCCATCCAACACTTTACAAAACCGCCTCTTGATAAATTTGGTCATTTCTATTTTACACACGAAAATTAATTTGGGACAGCAAAGTGTTCATGTAAACTGGTTGTTTTGCACCAGTTTTGCCTTAGACAATCTGGGATTTCCCTTGCAAAATTGCAGTGATGTAATTATCTTTCAAATATGTTTGTCTAATACTGTATATCAGGCAAATTTCTTGTATTTAGTAGAACTTGTTTTAAGTGATGCTTCATCTTTTAATAGTAAATAATTATTATAGTTTAATATAAAGTGTAATGTTATTTGTAAATATTTTCATTGTCAGTGCTCAATAAATTTTCTTTTTCAGACATCATCTTTGAATTCCTCTCACATCCTTTACTCTTGATCGCTGACATTTCACCAATGTTCCCTTAAATGTTTGCACACAAATAATTTATTCTCTGTCCCCTTGCATTTCCATCAAAAGTAAGACATTACTTTATGTGTCAGAAACTATATTATATATTTTATAAATATGAGACACATTTAAGAGTAGGTCAATTGTGGTCACAATGATGCATAAAACTGTTAGCAGAAGAAGGGAGTCCAAAATGCAAAGAAAATAAACCTATCATTACATTATTGGAAAAAAAAACACATTAACAGGATAATTCAGAAATATACAAATCATTTGCAGAATTGTTAATTGAGTGCTACAAAAGCAATATACTGTATAAGAACCTGAAAACATTATGACATTACAAAGACTATTTATAGAAATATACAAATAAATCTGGCTACTGCTGGATTATTTGTAACAATGACGACTTGCAGATCAATATACACCAAGATAGATTCTAGAGTGTGTGACTGATCTGGATTTTCCACCTGATAACCTTTAACTTGCAAAACACATTTGTTATAAATAAAAATTCGAAGTGTGTTTATACCATACGGCATGAGATGCCCAGCATGATTGAGATGCCCCGAGACCAGTAACACACCGTATTTTTCTTTACATTTTGTCTTAGTCACTTCGCAGATACAGTGAAAAGCCGCTCACAGTGTACTAGAGATACTAGGCTACGACTTTCACCACACAGGAATTGGTTTTACATATGTATAAAGTCGCAGCTAAAGCACAAGGAACATGAGGAAAAGGTGAGGCTGCTCGCATCACAGAGCTTTTTACAGTCGCACACAGATGTACAAATGATGCAAGCCCCATAGGTCTGTGTATGCTAACAATGCAGTTCTGTGGCTTTCAGTTGTTTCATTTATGCAAGCTGCCGGATCATAGACAAACATGAGAAAGGTTTCCTGTTTCCCCCTCCTCCACCCCGGCACAGGCAACATCTCAAATCATGACCACAATAACAATAATATATAACACAATTTTCCAAGAGTCCACAATATGCAATACAAGGGGCGGAACAAAAGGATGGTTGCTGTGCATGCATAGTGGCAGAAGCTTCTCCTACCAAGGGGCAGACGTGCTATAGTGGCATTTATTATGCCTCTATAGCTCTTCCTACTCTTATTGAGGCAAAGTACAAAGTAATAATGTTGAGATACATAAAACTCCTTGGCTTCCATAGTGGTGGAGAGAAAACTCCCCCCTCTGGCGATGCACAGCATATCAGTCTAGTGCTGGTGCACTGTAACTTAAGATCTTAACCTTTTTTGTCAGAATTGTAATGTAAACAATTTTAATATTAAATTATCCTTTTCAATAAGCAAAACAGAAATTGTATTTTTAGATCTGAATATTTATATTAAGGATGGATCTGTACAATCTAAGAACTATAACGACAGACTCCAACAGCTATATAGATAGGACCACTCAACACCACAAATATTGGTTGGATAGTATACCTTATGGACAATTTTTAAGAATGAAGCGAAACTGCACTGAAAATTAAATCTGAGACACAAATTAAATGAAAAATCTGAGACACTTCATCAAAAAAGGTTATGGCCCAAAATGTATACAGAATGCTCATAATAAAGTCAAAGAAATTGATAGGAAAGATTTACTTAAAGAAAGTAAAAAAACCCGACAAAAAGAATGAAAATTTAGAGTGGGCTTTAATTTGTAATTATAATTCCCATTTTCAAAAGATTGAGGGCCTGATTCAGAGCCGGACGCTCTGACCAGAGCGCTCGCTCTGAATCAGGGCCCTCCTACCTTAACTTGGAGCGGCCTCTTGGACGCTTGCATAGCTGTGGGTCGATGTTCCCCACCGCGCATGCGCACGACGGAGGGAGCTCCGTCGTGCGCGAGACCCGGGGAGCGACGGGCTTTCCATCGCTCCGGGTCTCCCACCAAAGGGGGCGTGCTGTCAATGTTGATTGACAGCACGCCCCCTTTGGTGGGCGTGCCTGCCAGATGGAGGCATTCCGGGTCTCGCACATGTGAAAGATAGAGCCGGCTCCATTGTGCGCATGCGCACTGGGCAACCATCAACCCGCTTGCAAGTGCATAGCGCTCGCGAGCAGGTCAGAATCAGGCCCTGCTGAGGGTAGGGTATTGTTAATTTTAGTAGCAAAATTGTTTCTGAAAATTGTGTAACCATCATAAGTGGGACAAAATAATTTTTTTAACCTATTTGTATTTATATGAACTGAGAGCTTTAATCTCAGGAGTTAGGGGGTCATTCAGACCCACTCGCGAGCGGCAGTACGCTTGCAAGTGGGTCGATGTTCCCCACTGCGCATGCGCACGGCGGAGGGAGCTCCGTCGTGCGCATGCGCGAGACTCGGCGAGCGACGGGCTTTCCATCGCTCGGGGTCTCGCACCAAAGGGGGCGTGCTGTCGATGTTGATTGACAGCACGCCCCCTTTGGTGGGCGTGCCTGCCAGACGGAGGCGTTCCCATGGGAACGCCTACCGTCTGAAGTCGGCCCCACTGACATCACTAGTGATGTCAGTGGGAGTGATTTTGGCTCTGATAGAGCCAAAATCACTCCAGGGCTTGTGGCAGGGAGACCCTACCGCAGGGTCTCCGTCGCAAGTCCGATGGTCGTGATGGTCAAGACCATCGCGACCATCTTTTTGGCCGCTCGCATATGCTGTGGGTGGTCACCCACAGCTATACGAGCGGCCAGGAGGCCACTCCATTTTCATGGAGGAGGGCCCTGATTCAGAGCGAGCGCTCTGGTCAGAGCGTCCGGCTCTGAATCAGGCCCCAAGTCCCTAAAGAGTTTAATGGGAACTTTTAGCTCAAATGTTTTTTACAATATGTTATTATAATATGTTTTCTTTAATACAAGACATGTATTATTATCTATTTTTTATATAAGATACAGTATGTATCTATTTTTATTTTAATGATGTTTTTCTTGTATTAAGCTCTCTTTTGATATTTTATTGTGATATGTCCGATTAAGTTTTTAGCAGTATTGCAATTTTTATTCGATTATTTTTATCTTTTATTCTATATTGAACCTGAAGAATTATGAGGATTACTTATGACAGAAGGACATCTGGGAGACAAATACTCAAAATTTTCAAATGAACTGGGCCATTTCCATAGACACATATGATGAAATGCCTATGGAATGCAGTGGAACGCATGTTGGAATACAAACAAGGAAGTACAGTGGCCGTCTTGTTCTGGTTTTGCTGATGACGTCACTTCGATCCCGCGGCAATTGCGGAAACACCGGGAACTGCCACTGGCACAGGGGGAAATGATTAGAGTAATTACACTTACTACATAAAGGGCATACAGCAGTGCAGTCACCATGCCTCTGAGGAAGGCCCGAGAGGTCCGAAATGCATTAGGCTGGTGACGCTGTACCTCTGGATGGATGCCTGTGGTGCTGGTTATCTCCCACTGCCACATGAACTGACATCAGGTTGCCGGGACCCTAAAGTCTGCCTAATTACACAATCTATCCAGATTAGACGTGATGACACCCTAGAAGCAAAAGGTTCTGGGGGAATTTTTACCTTACTATGGTGATTGATATGCTTATTCAATTATTTTTAATGTGAGTGTTCTGAAGTAAAAAACTGGAACTTTTCTTGCAAATAGTGTTGCAGTATTGTTCTCTGTTTACTTTTGAGGAATTAATCATTAAGCCAGTGGTTCCCAAACTTGTTTGAATCATGGCGCACTAGTGTATCAGCATTGTTTTCACGGCACCCCTAATCCAAAAGTTTGGTATTGAAAAATTCAGAAAATCTTTTATTAAAGTAGTAAGCTGAAGTAAACTGTGCTACCTGTCATCCTTAGGCTCAGTTATGTGGTGGTGGATAGCTTTATGGTTCTGTTGGTGCTCATATTTACATTACATTGATCATAAATAATTTGGTTTGATTCTGGACCACCAGCCTGAGACACCGCTGCAAGTGTGGGGTGTCATGACACACAGTTTGGGAACCACTGCATTAAGTGTTTATTTGGTAAAGCACTAAAGAGTTGTAAAAATCTATTCTTACATCCACCTAATAAGGAAAAAGTCCAAAACCTTACCTATTTGGATTTGAATGGAAACATTACAGCAGTGCCACTATGTAAGGAACTTGCATGATTACCTATTTCTGTCATGGGGAACTTACTTTTACATTTCAACTCTATTAATATTCTCTGTGTGAAGCTATCAGGGTGCCATTTATGGAACATTTATTTTGATATACACATACCAGCATGTAGTCCTGCCGAAATGTGAAAAAACGATAAGCATTTGGCACTTAGCAACTCTTTTTACATCTCTCCCCAAATCTGCTATGTGTGCTGATCTGAGGGCTCAATCAGAGCACATGACAGAGAGCAGCTGAGACAGGTGTTTTAAAATGAAGTACTGTAGGAGAAAGTGTGTTTAAAAAGCTCACCTCTGTCTACTCTTAACTATATTATGTACAGCGCAGTATGAATATTTATTATGGGCTGTTTAACCTTTTCTTGACAACTTATGTTAATTATATGAATGTTTGATACAGAAAGTTAATTTTTTAGACTCTCTCTTACAGCCTTTATCAGTATTTTTAAAAATTGGTTCCTGATGGATCCCTAATGGGGCAGGATTCTGAGTGATCCCTGTAGCCACTATGCTGAACGCCCATGGAAGCCTGCTTACTAATTTATGCTAATGCAAGACTTTACCTTTGTATACTGAAATTTGTGTGACTGCATGAGGAAGCCTATCCCACGCACTGTTCTTACATCCAAAGAAATTATCATTAATATAAGGAGTCACATCAGCCCCATGCTCAGTGCAAAAGATCCATCTGAAACAAAAGTCCCACCCGCATGCTAGGATCTAGCAAGGAACCCAGGTCACATGATCACGACATGTACATGAGCAGAAGAGTATTGTGTAATTGCATGGTCACCACCCAGAAACACTAATTAAATGTAAGTGGGATCTGTTGAAAGACGGATCAATCAGTGGCGTAAAGGAGCACATCCACTAGACGATGTACTCCCTGTCCAATCTCTAAACTATTTTCCCTTGATTTTTTTCCCTTGAAATTTTATCTTTCAGTCTGAACGATTTGCACACGATTTGCAAACTATCTTTAATAGATCAAGTGACATTGACCTGCATGTTCAGTCGACTGACGAGACGATCAAACGATCGTTGATCATTAACAACCAAACACTGCATGATTTATAAACGATTGAACGATAACGATGTAGTTAACGTTCAATCGCCTGCTAAAATCGTGCAGTGGATGCCCCCCTTAACTACCACCCCTGCAGACCCTGCGGTGGCTTGTGGGGCGCAGTGGTGGGGGGGCTGCAGATTCCATGCGGACTAGCCGTCCACATGAAATCTGCTGAAAACGGCCCTCCAAAAATGGAGACATATGCTAGAGGTCCTACTGGACCTCTAGCATCTGTTAGTCACCCAGGCAGGGCGGTAAGTGCAGTCTGCACTACTCTACTAGTATAACAACAATACAGCCGCCGGCGCCGGCAGCTGTGTGTTTGTTTTAACAGCCGATGAGAGTCAGATAGACTCATCGGCTGCTTGCCTTGCGCCCACTGCCGGAGCCGGGCTCTTCCGGCTTCCGCAGTGGGTGATGGGAGAGACGTCATGACGTCTCTCCCATCATGCAGAGCGGGCCGGCCCGGGAGGATGCCAGATGGAGGAGCAGATGCCGGAGCGTGGAGCAAGGTAAGTGGATTTTTTTTTTGTGTCTGTCTGGCGGGGGGGGCGGAGAGTGTTTACTACTACGGGGACTGCATAGAGGGGGATTACTGCTGGGGGGGACTACAACTGGGGGACAACTACCACTGGGGGCACTGCTGGGAGGACTACTTGGGGCACTGCATAGGTGGGGATTACTGCTGGGGGCACTGCATAGTTGTGGATTACTGCTGGGGGCACTGCATAGGTGGGGATTACTGATGGGGGCACTGCATAGGTGGGGTCTACTACTGGGGGCATTGCTGGGGGAGGATTACTAGTGGAGGCACTGCTGGGGGGGACTACTACTGGGGGCATTGCTGGGGGGACTACTACTGGGGGCATTGCTGGGGGGGACTACTACTGGGGGCATTGCTGGGGGGGACTACTACTGTGGGCACTCCTGGGGGGACTACTACTGGAGGCACTAGTGGGACCACTAAAGGGGGCACTGCACTGGTGGGACCACTACTGGGGACACTGCACTGGTGGGGATTACTGCTGGGGGCACTGCATAGATGGGGATTACTGCTGGGGGCACTGCATAGGTGGGGGACTACTACTGGGGGCATTGCTGGGGGAGTACTACTACTGGAGGCACTTCTGGGGGGGACTACTACTGGGGGCACTGCTGGGGGGTTAGTACTGGGTTACTATATAAGGGGGACTACTACTGGGGGCACTGTATAAGGGGCACTGCATAGGGGGACCACTACCTGGGGCACTATATAGGGGCACTGCATAGGGGGACCACTACTGGGGGCACTGTATAAGGGGCACTACTGGGGGCACTCTATAAGGGGCACTGCATAAGATCTTGTGTAGCTATCCGAGAGGGGGAGAGGGTGCAAGGTTTAAGAAATGCCTAGGGTGCCAAGAATCCTTGCACCAGCCCGGCACCCAGGGGCTCCCGCGTGCACTGTAGTGACCCACCGAGTACAGCCGCTTCCTGCTGTCTGACAGGTACTAATACTGGCTCTCTCTCTCCTCTTCCTCGGGGCTGTCAGACACTGGTGGGGGAAGCCGATGGGTCTGCAGTGGCCACAACCTGACACCCCCCACACCCAGGCCACTCAGGATGTTGGATGTGTACCAGATGCTGCTGCATGCAGGCTCCAATGCTGTGTCTCTGTGTACTGGAGCAATGCTCTGCTTTTGTGCTGTCTGTTTACGGGAGGGATGATCTGTGCAGGATGCTCATTATGGTGATGAAGATTGGTGCTCTGTGATACATGGTGTACTGTACATATAAATGCAGTGTGAGGGATGCTGGCGGTATAGGATGCTTTATACGACTGGGAGGGATGCCCTGTGACTAGCAGGGATGTCCTGTGAATTAGAAGGGATACCCTGTGACTAGAAGGAATGCCCTGTGACTAGGAGCAGTGCTCTGTGACTAGCAGGAATGCTCTGTGAATTCAAAGTAGCACTGGCGCCACCATTTAAATACACTCCCAAATATATATATATATATATATATTTTACCCCTGGCAATGAGCATGGAGCCGCTGGCAATGAGCATGGAGCCCCTGACAATGGGTATGGAACACCTGACAACAAGTATGAAATCCTTGGCAACAAGCATGAAACACAGAGACCCCGTGCATCTAGCATGAAACCCCTGGTAATGAGCATAAAACCCCTGAGCAGGTAATTTAAAAGTAATTAGAAGCCTTACTTTGTGGCATAAAAAGGTGTCAGGGGCAAATATGTAGGTGGCACTTTGGTATTACAGTTTGTGGCATAATGTGTAATGGGCATTATGATGTGTAAGGGGCATTAGGGTGTGTGGCATAATGTGTAAGGGGCATTACTACAAGGAGGAAAAATACTGTAAACTGTCTAGTGGGGGGAGTGGGAGCACATTTTTAACTTTTGCATTGGGAGCCAAATTGCATATAAATGGCCCTGTAATTATTTTACCAAAATACAAAATGCCGTGGGGGGAGGTGAAAGAAACATTTTTGGCAGGGGGAGCAAAATTTATAGTTACGCCACTGCGATCAATTACTACACACTAGTGATCTCCATTTATGTGCATATACTTGATCCGTCTTATGCGCAGAAGCCAAATTCTATCTTTTACTGAAATCTGCAAGATCCATGTGTGTTACAGTACTTTCAATCTGCCCCACTGTCCAGTGTATAAGGAGTCCAATGTGTACATGTATGTTATGGGCCTGCCAGTACTAGGTCGTTCTGATGCTGTCCCAGACTTGCTCCAATGCTCCCCAAAGCAAAAGACTTGGATTGAGGAAGGTGACCCAACTCCAGGAAAAAACAAACATTCATCTCAGGCAGGCTGGCCCTATGGACGCATCTAATGGTTTATTGTGATCACTGGCCTTGTATATGTTTGAAGTATTACATACACTGTACTTAGTATGAGGCGGACTAAAGCTTGCTAAGAGCCAAATATGCCCTTTATGTTGGCTGACAACACTTGCTCTAAGGTCAAGTATTCAGAAGCCCCATTGTAGAAATCCTGCATTTGTCCCTATAAACATTGTGTGGAGCAACTGTCTTTCTCCAGCAGAGAGAATAATAGTAATGAAAAACACCAGGCACACAGCTACTCCAAACTGACAGATAACTACAATAATGTCCAGCATCAAAGCAAAAACATATCTAAGTCAAGATGAAGGAAGTTCAGTTGGAAAAAATAGAAAAGGACAGTTATATTTGACATTAGCTCACAATTTGAAGACTTTCGCAATGACTGATTCAGGTTTCTGGCCTCCACTGTTTTTCTTTATTTCAACAGTGATGCACTGCTGGTAGTTATAAAGTAATGCCAGATGCCTATGACGGCTTCATTACTGTGGTTGATTTTCAAACAAAAATAAAAATGTTGTGTTTATTTTTGAGATGCTGTGACCAATCTCTCCAGCACTTATTATCAATCCTCATTCAAAGTCGCATAAATTGTGATATGCTGCCATATTCACTGCAAATTATATGACATTAGATATATCTGCCTATATATATATATATATATATATATACATATATACACACACACAGTAGTACGTCAATTGCCGAGGATAGTATTTAATGCAGGGGTGGTGGTTATATAGGATCGGTATGAAACACCGCCCGACACCAGAAGACCGACAACAGAAGACCCCGACAGGTAAGTTTTTCAACTATTACTAACCCTCTCCCCCCCTAACACTCCCTTAGGGATGCCTAACCCTAACCTCCCCTCCAAGTGCCTAATCCTAACTCCCCCTGTAAGTGCCAAAACCTAACCCTAAGTCCCCCCCGGGAGCCCCTAACCTAAAAGCAGCTGTCCGTGTCCACCGCCCAGCTTCGTTCGGTATGCCGGACGTCAGGCTGCCGGCGTAGGGATAATGATAGGCATCGGGATTTCGATGCCCATCATTAGTCCCCTGTCGGGACTGCACAGTCGGGAAGCCGGCAGTCGGCATTTCGACCGTTGGTTTCCTGACTGCATCCCATATTATATATATACAGTCAGGTCCATAAATATTGGGACATTGACATAATTTTCAGATTTTGGCCTCTATTCACCACCACAATGGTTTTGAAATGAAACAAACAAGATGTGCTTTAACTGCAGACTTTCAGATTTAATTTGAGGGTAATTAAATCCAAATCCTGTGAACGGTGTAGGAATTACAACAGTTTCAATATGTGCCTCCCACTTTTTAAAGGGGCCAAAAGTAATGGGACTATCAACTCAAAAGCTATTTCATGGACAGGTGTGGGCTATTCCCTCGTTATTTCATTATCAATTTAGCAGGTAAAAGGTCTGGAGTTGATTCTAGGCGTGACATTTGCATTTGGAATCAGTTGCTGTCAACTCTCAATAAGAGATGCAAAGAGCTGTCACTATCAATGAAGCAAGCCATCATTAGGCTGAAAAATCAAAACAAACCCATCAGAGAGATAGCAAAAACATTAGGTGTGGCCAAATCAACTGTTTGGAACATTTTTAAAAAGAAAGAACGCACCGGAGAGCTCAGCAACACCAAAAGACCCAGAAGACCACGGAAAACAACTGTGGTGGATGACAAAATAATTATTTCCCTGGTGAAGAAAAACCCCTTCACAACAGTTGGCCAAATGAAGAACACTCTCCAGGAGGTAGATGTATATGTGTCAAAGTCAACAATCAAGAGAAGACTTCACAAGAGTGAATATAGAGGGTTCACCACAAGATGCAAACCATTGGTGATCCACAAAAACAGGAATACCAGATTAGAGTTTGCCAAACAACATCTAAAAAAGCCATTACAGTTCTGGAACAACATCCTATTGACAGATGAGACAAAGATCAACTTGTACCAGAGTGATGGGAAGAGAAGAGAAGGAAAGGAACTGCTCATGATCCAAAACATACCACCTCATCAGTGAAGCATGGTGGTGGTAGTGTCATGGCGTGGGCATGTATGGCTGCCAATGGAACTGGTTCCCTTGTATTTATTGATGATGTGACTGCTGACAAAAGCAGCAGAATGAATTCTGAAGTGTTTCGGGCAATATTATATGCTCATATTCAGTCAAATGCTTCAGAACTCATTGGACAGCGCTTCACAGTGCAGATGGACAATGACCCAAAGCATACTGCAAAAGCAACCAAAGAGTTTTTTAAGGCTAAAAAGTGGAATGTTATGCAATGGCCAAGTCAATCCCCTGACCTGAATCCGATTGAGCATGCATTTCACTTTATGAAGACAAGACTGAAGGTAAAATGCCCCAAGAACAAGCAGGAACTGAAGACATTTGCAGTAGAGGCCTGGCAGAGCATCACCAGGGATGAAACCCAGCGTCTGGTGATGTCTATGCATTCCAGACTTCAGGCTGTAATTGCCTGCAAAGGATTTGCAACAAAGTATTAAAAACTGAAAGTTAGATTTAGGGGTGTTTAGTTTGTCCCATTACTTTTGGCCCCTTAAAAAGTGGGAGGCACATATAGAAACCGTTGTAATTCCTACACTGTTCAACTGATTTGGATGTAATTACCCTCAAATTAAATCTGAAAGTCTGCAGTTAAATTACATCTTGTTTGTTTCCTTTCAAAGCCATTGTGGTGGTGAAGGGAGGACAAAATATGAAAATTCTGTCAATGTCCCAATATTTATGGACCTGACTGTATATATACACACACATTTACACTATGCTAAAAATCCACAAAAATTTGGACCCGCCTCCAGGACGTCCTATAATTCAGCCAGGAGATCTTTGCTGCAACCGACTGCTGTGTTTTTAGACTCATTACTTCAGCCTTTAATTCAGCAAGAAAAAACTTTTCTATTAGGCACTACAACATTTCTGAATAAATTAAGATCTCTGGATACACTACCGGAGGGCTGTTGGCTTGTGAGCATAGACGTAGTCAACTTATATACCTCGATACGACATGATTTGGGGATGCTATCATTTAAAAACTTTCTATTGAAGAGTGGCATATTTAATGACTCAGTAATTGAAGTTATTCTGTTGCTTTTGGAGATTATTCTCAATAATAACTTTTTTGTGCAGACAAAGGGCTGCGAGATGGGTTATAGCGCAGCTCCATCGTATGCAAGTTTTCTTTCAGGATTCTAGATTATCGGATCAGATTATATTATTTTCATGTTTCATAGATGATTTGTTTTTATATGGAGCGGAGAAAGGGAAACCCTTGTAACATTAATTGAGTCACATAATCATAAAGAGGGCCCTATCAAATTTACGTATAATATCAATTAATATGAGATAAACTTTTTGGATGTAAGTTTCAATAGACAGGGGCAACATTGTTACCTCTGTATACTCTAAACCGACTGATCGAAATAACTTGTTGCAGGCACAAAGCTGCCATCCAAAAAGTCTTATAAGGGGTTTACTGTATTCGCAAAAGATCCGCATAAGGCGGGTCAATAGCGATTTACAACATGCTATTGTACAAATTTACCAATTAATACAAAAATTTCTAAACAAAGGATATTCCTTGACTTCTCTGAAAGAGGCCAAAGCTAAGGTCTTGGCTCTAGACAGAGATTCTCTGCTAAAGGAAAAAAAATTACAGATGAGACAGTTAACACCAAGTTCCCTTGGGTCAACCAGTTTAATGTAAAATCATCTGTAATTAATAGAAATAGTAAAAAACACTGGTCTCTGTTATCCTCTGATGATAAGTTGCTTTTAACTGACACACAACTGATGCCCTGCTATTCAAGAGGCAAAAATTTCCGTGATTATCTTGTGAAGTAAAGCTAAAAATCCAAAAAGGAAATTGGGGTGCATTAGATGTAGGTGCGTTACGTGTCAATTTCTCATCTCAGGTGATTCATTTGCCCACCCTCATACGGGTAAAAGTATTAAGATTCATCATTTATTGGATAGCAACTCTAATTTTGTGATTTATCAGATATTGTGCCCATTTGGATTATCCTATATAGGAAAAACGGAGCGCAAATTCAAAGAGCGCATGTCAGCTCATCGATCAGCCATTAGGAATGGACTAACTACGGGTAGGAGTGACTAACCGGTCACTCGCCATTTTTTAGAGATGAAGCATCCATTAAATAGCATCTGATATAGGATGATAGATCATGTTGAGCCCACATTATGAGGTGGAAATAGATCTTTAAAGTTACTCCAATGTGAGGCAAGATGGATAGCTAGACTAGAAGTTACACATCCAAAAGCCTTAATGAAACTATTCCTTATGGTTGTTTCCTTTAGTATTTAATCATGTCTAATGAAATATATAATATTTGTACTTTATATATTCTTTATAGTTATTCTTTGGATAGACCTTATATTATGTAAGGCTAGGTACTGTATATGTTACAAAGAATTAATAATTTATTTGCTTACAATCTATTTGTTAGCTATTATGTTGCTTTCTAGTGATCCCTAAGAATACTGTATAAAGTTGCTTTATGATATGTAATTGGTTTAACACTGTGTATTGCATAGACGCTGTAGTAACTATGGTGATGGGTCACACCACTAACGGGCTGCGTCAGGATGTTTGCGCGATGACGTCAGCAGGAGGTGACCACGGGTGGGTGGGTAGTCCCGTCCCGGGAAGCCGGTGATGCACGAGGGGTGAGTAATGAAGTGTATATACAGTAAATGTGTTTTTGTACTTGTATGCTTGTAACCTGAGCTCAGTTTTGATAACTGAAATGTTGTTGGCATCAAGCTCCAGTGTTTATATCGTTATTTGAGTCCTGAGTGCCACACCTTTGACGAGTACTATATATATTGTGTGTATATATATATATATATATATACACACAATATAAGTATTGAACACATCAACATTTTTCTCAGTAAATATATATGTAATGGGGTTATTGTAATGAAATTTTCACCAAATGTCAGCAACAAGCCCTGCAATCCACACATGCAAAGAAATTAAACCATAGATGTCCATAAATTAAGTTATGTGTAATAATGTGAAATGACACAGGGAAAAGTATTGAGCACGCTAACTGAATTTTATTTAACACTTCGTATAAAAGCCATTGTTGGTAATGACAGCTTCAAGATGCCTCCTGTATGGAGAAACTAGTCACATGCATTGCTCAAGTGTGATTTTGGCCCATTCTTCCACACAGTCTTCAAATCTTGAAGGTTCCGTGGGCCTCTTCTATGAACTGTGATCTTTAGTTTTTTCCATATATAATCAACTGGATTCAATGGCTGGGCCATTCTAGCAGCTTTATTTTCTTTCTCTGAAACCAATTGAGAGTGTCCTTGGCTGCGTGTTTTTGGATCATTGTCTTGCTGAAATGTCCACCCTCGTTTCATCTTCAGCATCCTGGTAGATGGTAGCAGATTTTTATCAAGAATGTCTCGGTACCTTTTTCTATTCATCCATCCCTCAATTATATAAAGTATGCCAGTACCTTTTGCTGAAAAACAGCCCCACACCATGATGTTCCAACCACCAAATTTCATTGTTGGTATGGTTTTGGGGTGATGTGAGGTGTAATTTCTCCTCCAAACATGGTGTGTGTATTATAGCATACACAGAGTTCAAGAGATGACACAATGGGAAGAAGGAAAGTCAGTGGAGGCAGTGTGATGTTCTCGGCAATGTTCTGCTGGGAATCCTTGGGTCCTGCCATTCATGTGGTTGTTACTTTGACACATACAACCGACCTAAACATTATTGCAGGCCAAGTAAAACCCTTCATGGCAGCAGTATTCCCTTATAGCAGTGGCCTCTTCCAGCAGGATAATGCAGACCGGAACATTGCTAAAATTGTTCAAAAATGGTTTAAGAAACATGAAAAGTTCAAGGTGTTGATTTGTTATTCAAACTCCCTTGATCTCAAATCAATCGAGCATCTGTGGTATGTGCTAGAAAAACAAGTCCAAGCCATGGAAGTCCCTCCTCGCAACTTACAGGACTTAAAGGATCCTTATTGGTGCTAAATATAACAGGACACCTTCAGAGGTTAATGGCTAATGGGTGTAAGGTCTACTAAAAAAAATGAATGTGGGAATAAACCACTGAAAACTGGAGTTCGTGTATGACCGTGATAAGCAGAAAATCTTATTAAAAAGATTTCAATTAACATAAAAAGTTTAAGGAATAGAATTGTATGGCTGTCTAAAGTAGGGTTTGCTGTGCCTTATGATATCAAAAATCACATTCATATTTCAAAAGCCCTTTTCAGTCTACATTTCCAACATATAATAAAAATAAGATGGGAAAATGAATTCTAGAAACTCATGGAGTACAAATAAGTCAGCCACCTGTGACTTTCAAACAGAAAGGGCTTATTTGTCTCAACATTTGCGCTGATGAACAGGGTAGAGTGATGTTTATTAGGCCATAAATGGACAGCTACATTAGTGTCACTGCATGAAGAAAAAGGGATTTGATTTATTATAATCAAACTAGTAGTGTTCTGGCACAAATGTTCAATTTAATGCTATTTTTTGCACAAAACTTTAGAAATATATTGATGGCCCATGACACATTTTGCAGCTTTGATATACAACAGTATTCAAGACAAAAGCTGTGACATATCAATCTTGTAAACAACCAAATGCCTGCTTTTCCTAGCGGACCAGCGGAAGCCATTTCTGAGCTGTCATTTACCAGTAATATGGTACATGTACAGTATGGAAAAGAAGGAACAATATGAAGACAGAGGAGGAAGAAAAATGAAATATTTCAATAGAAAGAAAAGGTGATGTGAAAATGTTTACCCTATTTTGTCAGGGAATGTTGGATTGGAGAAATTCCATTACTACAGTACAGTAGTATATTTTGATGCAGAATGTGATAAAGGTTCAAATACCTCTGATGGTATTAAACTGTTCACCTGTTTTCTCAGTCAAAACTGCTGCTATTAGGACCTGCCACTGGTATGCATAGGAATGCTTGGATGCTCTTGGTGGAGTGGAGAAAGAATGGGCTAGTGCTTCAGATATTTGACTTATATGGCAAACAGTAATGTAACATATCCACGTCCTCCCTACACATAGTAAGAATTTGAAATTGAGACAGGAAAAATCTGCAAAGAAAAAACAATAGATTTTTTTGTGTAAACCTACAAGAAGCCCGTTATTTGCTATTTTGGAAAGGAGGATTAATGTTGGAACATGAACACCAAAGTAATTCTTTCAGGTGTTTATTAAAAAAAATCATGTTAGCTTTTGGTTCACTTCAAAAAAGTGATTTGTATTTATTAAAAGTTAAATGGACACTTTGGTTGATGTGTTAAAATAAGCAAAAAGATTAGAGGTACTTTCAGAAAACACAAAGTCTACAGAAAAAAAACAGGGTACAAATTGTGTGGGTAATGCATTAAAAAAATCAGTGATATTGATGTTGGAATGCAATGAACCTTAACGTAAACAAATGGGGTAAAAAAGGGGTTAATTTAAACTAATGCTCCACCAAAATGAAAACATGCATTCAGCAGAATATTTAAATATTTATTATGGTTTGTACGTTTTAATTTTCATGAAATATTAGGTTAATTTAATAAAGACACTATTTGTATATAAAATGTTTTAAATTCTACATGAAACCTTCAATCCTCATCCTAATGCTCAAAAAAATATAAAAATATCTTCCTCCAACATACTGTAGTTCATTTAAACCATATTAAAATAAAATGCCTTTGTACTCCTGCTTACTTATACAAAACATTGCAATCAATCAGAAAGTAAAATTAACAATTTTAATTATTTTTCCTTATCAGATCCCCATATATAGTACCTGATTGGATAAAACTCTCAAAACACTGTTCTCACTTACTGTTTTTACAGGGGGCTCGATTCAGACCCGCTCGCTAGATGCGTTCGCACGCAGTGAAAGTGTGCAAATCCGCGATCACTCTGTATATGCAGACGCCCATAGTCTGTCTTAAGATGCCCACTTTACCACGTCATGTCCAGGAAGTGTATGCAACCATCGGTAACATCGAGTACCATTGGAAGCGATCACAGCACTTGTGGCTGAACATATCCTACCGCAAGCACTGCGAGTGATTCAGTGTGATTTTCAACGATCTGACGTGTACTATGACACGGAGTCTGAAACGGCGTTGAGACGATCAGGCGCCTGCGTTTGCACCACCACTCCGCGTTTTTATGGACCATCTCCTGTCACCACCCACAAACGGCTTGTCCTGTCACTCTAGCTAGCGAGCTGTCTATGCGCAGCGAGAGAACGCGTCCCGATCGCATGGACTAGTACGTGCACTGCAATGCGTACGCATGCGCAGATTACAAAAATCGTCTGGCTGCGTGCGAACGCAGCCTAGCGAGCGGGTCTGAATCGGGCCCAGTATAGCATAACCAATATCAACCAAACAGGCACTTCCATTGATTTTGAACTTCACAATAAAATGAGTGTCAGTATGAATCCAAGTCATTTTAAATGGTAAAGCCATGTTCAGATGTGTTGTTTTTCGAAAACCACTATTAGGCTTTTCAGAATAGTGGAAAATAAAGCAGCTCTCTTTTTTTAAGAGAAAAGAAAGGAAAAAAAAACGCTCATAGGCTGCCCTTTATAGAATCCAATTCAAGTGAATTGAGAAGTAATTTGTGAATGTAGGCTATAGGTAACTAAAAAAAAACAGTCTGCATCTGTGCACAGTATTAAATATATAGCAACACCTTAACTATATTCACAAGTGGCATATAGGGAATAACATTCTCTAGATCTTAATAACAGATTTATTTGATCATAGCTATAATAAAGAAACCATTTCTGTATTTGTATTATTATAGCTAGTGGTTTCAATGCAGAAATATTTATTAGATCACAAACACACTGCTATAAAATGGCATATTGCATAATGCAAATATTTTGCCAAACTGTCACATCCAACAGTTGGTTGCTGGAAAAAAAAGAGTATTTCTTATTGGAAACAAATTTAAGACTGATTTAATCAGAGTTATATGCTCTAGTCTAGCTTGAAAATGATTTCAGTTTCTCACTTTCACATGCTATCAGTGTCAATGAAATTGCAAAGTAATTATCTGATAAACCTTTTAAAAGAAACTCCTTCAAGTGGGAACAACTTCTAGCTCTGAATTGTAGAAGTACAATAGACCACATTTATCAAGGGGAACTTCTGCATACATGAGAGTATCAGCATCCTGTGTCACCTGCTCAATAAAAGATAAATTGCCATAGTGCCATATAATGTATTAAATGAGACTCATGGGTTACAGATTTATAAAGACCACTAATGCATGAGCTAATTAATTAGTTTTCAGTAGTCCTACTTTTTAGACAGAAATAATGTTTGCAATTGCACTTAAGAATCTTTGTTAGTGTGCTATTTTAAAAGTGTATTATTGATCAAAGTAAACACAAAGTCGGAAGCGTGGACAGTCAAAGCTCGTGATATCGAAGTGGGTCCAGACTTAAGTTACTTATATGTTTGCACTGTATTGTACACATTTATCCTGATGATGAGGAGACCATCCCCGACACAATGATGACCAGTAAACACTGCTATTTCACCAAGCTACAAGTCTCTGAGTGCCAGCTTACTTTGCCTGCTATATTGAGGGTTTTACACCATAAGCAATATACTGATTTTCTAGAGTAGAGTGGCATATTTTGTATTTTTGGTTAAATCACAGAATGTAAATGTTCATTAATCTATTTTTTCCAATATTTTATAGCATACATTTTAACAGTTAATACTCATTACTAAAATATATTGGGCCTGATTCAGACCCACTCGCGAGCGGCTGTCCGCTCGCAAGTGGGTCGATGTTATGGACTGAGCATGTGCACGACGGAGGGAGCTCCGTCGTGCGCATGCGCCAGACGCGACGAGCGAAGGAAAGTCCTTCGCTCGTTGTGTCCGATCCTAGGGGGCGTGCTGTCAATGTTGATTGACAGCACGCCCCCTTTGGTGGGCGTGCCGGGGGCGTGCCTCCATGACGGGGGCGTTCCCACGGGAACGCCTCCCATCAGAAGCCGGCCCACTGACATCACTAGTGATGTCAGTGGGAGTGATTTTGGCTCTGATAGAGCCAAAATCACTCCGGAGCTTGCGGTTGAAAACCCCAACCCCAGGCTCCGGCTCGCAATTTCGATGGTCGCGATGGTCTCGACCATCGCGGCCATCACAAAGCACGCTCGTATAGCCTGTGGGTGGTGACCCACAGCTATACGAGCGTCCAGGAGGAACCTCCATGAAAATGGAGCCCGGCCCTCATTCAGAGCGTGCGCTCTGCTCAGAGCGTACGGCTCTGAATGAGGGCCATTGTTTCATATTTCTACCATGTTTCAGGCATAAGGGGAACAAAATAGTACAGTAATCTACTCTTTTCTCCAAAATGTTATTATGTACTCCCATTGGAATAAGCAGCAGATGGATTACTTTGTTATTCTAATATTCAAATTTCTCAGGTGGTCTGAAAGTCTGCCAGATTAATATAATCAATTGCTTTTGTAAGGAATAGACAAATAATTTATCATGTAGAAGATTTTGTATAATTGTTAGCAATACATCCATAAAACAAATAAGTATATATAAACATTTTCTAAATTTACCATTTCCAAAAGTGGCCATACTTTGAATGACTGGCTATTGCTCTGGCTCTGTAAAAATGCATGAGGATTATTTTATTTTGCAGCTGTTTTATATCTGGTGTCCCCACACTTCCCTAGCCAAACACAGTATTTAATGCCAATGGGTATAAAATGTACAAAACAAAACGAAGTTAGGAAACGCTATCTAAAATATGGTATAAAAAAGAAACTTTTAATACTGGTATATACTAAAACAATAGTGACATATAAAAGATACAGTTTATTTGCAAGGCAACCTTAGCGTAATAGCCAGATTTCATATGTAATCAAACAACTTTCCTAGAAATTAGACATTATAAAATAAAAATCATTCAGTATAAGACACAAATGGCTCATAGGTGCTGAAATATACTTGTCATCATAGCAGTTGTTACTAGAAACAATATAAAACATCCTTAAAACAAAATCTCATCTTGAAAATGACAAATGTGTAACTTGAATAGTGCAAATCCTTTCAAGCATCAATTGACTTGCAAATCCAGAAAAACAAAAACAGTTTTGCACACACAGATGTTTCACGTGTATAACATTATGCAAAAGTGATAATTAATTTGCTCATATATCTATCTAATATAATATGTATAGGATGTTTCAACATTAACTTTGCTTGCATAGATCAGCATCCAATGCACAGAAAGAATGTATCCAGTGTGAAAAACATAAAATGTAATCACATGCATTTTTTATCATAAATATGTAAAATGCTCATAGATGACGCTAATCAAATCCCCATTCAGGATAGAAGGAAAGTGAAAGTTAGATTTAGGATTCTTTAGTTTGTCCCATTACTTTTGGCACCTTAAAAATAAGGGTGTGCACCGGCCACTTTTCGTGTTTTGGTTTTGGATCTGGATCTTTCTTCGTGTTTTGGATCTGGATTGGTTTTGCCAAAACCACCCGTCCGTGTTTTGGGTTCTGGGTTTTGTGTTTTGGATCTGTATTTTTTTTTTAAAAAGTATAAAAACAGCTAAAATCACAGAATTTGTGGGTATTTCTGCTCCTATGCTATTATTAACCTCAATAACCTTAATTTCCACTCATTTCCAGTCTATTCTGAACATCTCACACCTCACAATAGTGTTTTTATGTCCAAATGGTTGCACCGAGGTAGCTGGATGACTATGCTAAGAGATACGAGTGGGCGGCACAAACACGTGGCCCATCTAGGAGTGACACTGCAGTGGCAGACAGGATGGCAGTTTGAAAAACTAGGCCCCAAACAGTACATAATGCAAAGAAAAAAAAGAGGTGCAAGATGGAATTGTCCTTGGGCCCTCCCACCTACCCTTATGTTGTATAAACAGGACATGCACACTTTAACAAACCAATCATTTCAGCGCCAGGAATGTTTCGGGCCACCCAAAGCGTCTCCTGCACGCCCCTGTCGCTTTTCAGAAAATTCTGCACCACCAAGTTTATTGTGTGAGCAAAACATGGGACATGCTGGAATTTACCCAGATGTAATGCCCGCACAATATTGGTGGCATTGTCAAATATCAGAAATCCCCTGGAGAGTCTAAGTGGGGTAAGCCACTGGGCGATGATTTCCCTCAGTTTCTCTAAGAGGTTGTCGGCGGTGTGCCTCTTACTGAAACCGGTGATACACAGCGTAGCCTGCCTTGGAACGAGCTGGCGTTTCTGAGATGCTGCTACTGGTGACGCTGCTGTTGTTGCTGCGTAAGGTGATACATCTACCCAGTGGGCTGTCACAGTCATATAGTCCTTAGTCTGCCCTGTTCCACTTGTCCACATGTCCATGGTTAAGTGGACATGGGTACAACTGCATTTTTTAGGACACTGAGGACACTTTTTCTGAAGTTTCTGTACAGTCTCGGTTTCGCCTGCCTAGTGAAGTGGAATCTAGACGGGATTTGGAACCGGGGACACACTACCTCCATCAATTGTCTAAATCCCACTGCACTAATGGCGGATACCGGACGCACATTTAACACCAACATAGCAGTCAAGGCCTCAGTTATACGTTTTGCTTCAGGATGACTGCTATCGTACTTCATCCTCCTCGCTAAGGACTGTTGGAGGGTCAATTGTTTAGTAAAAGTAGTGGTGTTCCTACTTCCTCTCTGGGATGATGAACGACTCCCAGCAGCAGCAACAGTGGAAGCAGGAGGCGTAGCAATGCAGGATCCTCCGGAGGAATCCCGGATAGGAGAGTCAGTCATGCCAGTGACATGGCCTTCAGGACTACTTCCGATCCTGGCTAAGGAGGAAATTGATGAGGAGGGAGTTGACGGTGTGGTTTGCAGGTGCTTGGATACAACAGGACAAAGGGATTTAGGTGGCCCTGGACTGCTTATGGTCGTAGCCAAGGTTTCTGAACTTGACAGTAACTTTTTATGAACGCGCTGCCGGTGACGTATAAGGGAGGATGTTCCTAGGTGGTTAACGTCCCTACCCCTACTTATTTCACCTTTACATATGGTACATATGGCAAGACAGTTGTTGTCTGGATTTGGATAGAAATATTGCCAGACCAAAGAGGTGGAATGTTTGGTCTTTTGCCCAGGCATGAACGTGTTGGGCTTTTTCATCCCACGGACAACAACTGTATCCCCCGGAGCCAGATTTAAACAAACCACATTACATCACAATCCTTCTCGCCAACTTCCTCCTCAGCGCCAGCTACACCAGTATCCTCATCCTGTTGTACTTCAACAGTGACATCTTCAATTTGCATATCAGCAAGTGGACTGTGGGTGCTCCTTTCAGCACTTGCAGAGGGCGTGCAAATGGTGGAAAGAGCCACCTCTTCCCGTCCAGTGCTGGGAAGGTCAGGCATCGCAACCGCCACCACACTTGGACTCTCCTTGGGGATTTGTGATATCTTCTTAGAATGCACAGTTCTTCGCTGTGTTTTTGCCAACTTAACTCGTTTGATTTTTTTAGCGGGATGAGGGCTTCCATCGTCATGTGAAGCTGAACCACTAGTCATGAACATAGGGATAGACCTTAGCTGTTCCTTGCCACTCCGTGTCGTAAATGGCATATTGGCAAGTTTACGTTTCTCCTCAGATGATTTAAATATTTTTTTTTAAGGTCATTTTCCTGAACTTTGTCATTTGGGATTGTATGTGCCCTCTACTACGACATTGGGCATCGGCCTTGGCAGACGACGTTGATGGCATGTTATCGTCTATGTCATGACTAGTGGCAGCAGCTTCAGCACTAGGAGGAAGTGGTTCTTGATCTTTCCCTATTTTATTTTTAGCGGAGAAAGTTTGGTCCTCCATTTATGTTATATTGATATATACGTGCGGCTAAGTCGCACACAAACACAGAAAATAATTTTTTATTTTTGTTGGAGACTAGTGCACTTTGTGGGTTACACCACCCTTTAAGAAATGAGCCAGCCGGCCCTTTACTTATGGGACACAGGCGCACGCTTGGCGCTGCTCCTTTGTTGATGCACGTGCAGCCACAGTGCACACAATTCACAAACACAGAAAATATTTTTTTATTTTGTTTGGAGTGCCCTTGGGGGGTTACAGCACCCTTTAACGGACAAGCCAGCCGGCCCTTTACTTATGAGACACAGGCGCACACTTGGCACTGCTCCTTTGTTGATGCACGTGCAGCCACAGTGCACACAATTTACAAACACAGAAAATATTTTTTATTTTTTTTTGGAGTGCCCTTTGGGGGTTACAGCACCCTTTAACAGACAAGCCAGTCAGCCCTTTACTTATGGGACACAGGCGCACGCTTGGCGCTGCTCCTTTGTTGATGCACGTGCAACCACAGTGCACACAATTCACAAACACAGAAAATATTTTTATATTTGGTTTGGAGTGCACTTTGGGGGTTACAGCACCCTTTAACGGTCAAGCCAGCCGGCCCTTTACTTATGACACAGGCGCACGCTTGGCACTACTTTGTTGATGCACGTGCAGCTACTGTGCACACAATTCACAAACACAGAAAAAATATAAATTTTTTTTTGCACTTGGGGGGAGCTGGGTCCTGGACAACAGTACATCACCCCTTTAGGACTGGGACACTGCACAGGACTTTGGAGTGGACACAGCCCCTATGGATAACTGACTGCACAACACAGTACAGCTAGCCTCTATGGACTTTGGAGGAGTGGACACTGGGCCTGATTCAGAGCTGCTCGTAAGCAGCCGCTCGTTCGCTACGAGCGATGTTCGTACATCTGTGCGTGCATATGGGACGTAATGCGCATGCGCCAACCAGTGAGTGTGGTCGGAAATCGAGCGCTCGCAAAATAGCGAGTGCCTGCTAATTTGAGTGACAGGATGAGGCGTTTGTGGGTGGTAACAGGGGAAGGTGCTTGAAAACGGGGAGTGGAGATCCGAACGCAGGCGTGCCAAACGGTCAAAACGGGCGTTTTAAGGATGTGCATAATTAACAAAGCAGTGTCATTGGCCACGTCACTTGATTGTCTCTTAGCCTGAACTGTTCGCATGATTGCGGTAGGAAAATCCAACCACTAGCACTGCGAGCAGTTCAGACGCCTTTCGATGTACTCGATTAATCTAATAAATAGCGGAGATGACGTAGGATGCGAGCGGCCAGGGGGCGTCTTTACAAAATAGCGAGCGCATGTTTCGTTCGTTCGCTCAGACATAGAGGCGTCAACAGACCGCAAAGAGCGAGTGCTCAATTTAAATAGCCGGCCCCTTTTTCTGAATGAGCGAGCGCAAATAGCGTCTGGCTCTGAATCAGGCCCACAGCCCCTATGGACAACAGCAGCACAGCACAACACAGCCAGCCCCTATGGACTTTGGAGGAGTGGACACAGCCCCAATGGACAACAGCAGCACAGCACAGCGCAGCAAAGCACAACACTACAGTGCACTACACTACACAGCCCAGCCAGCCCTAACTCCCACCCTCCCTCTTCACTGTCCACAGCCGAGTGAGAAAATGGCGCTGACGCGGGTACCTTATATAGAATACAAAACCTGCGAGACCTGGAAGGCGGGATGATGACGTTTTACCTCGATTTCAGATCCGAGTCAGGCGGGAAAAGTCGAGCCTGACTCGGATCGGCCTCGGATCGGGGGGGTTCGGATTTCAGAAATCCGAACCCACTCACCCCTACTTAAAAAGTGGGAGGCACATATAGAAACTGTTGCAATTCCTACACCGAAAGTCTGCAGTTAAAGCACATCTTGTTTGTTTCATTTCAAAGCCATTGTGGTGGTGAATAGAGGCCAAAATATGAAAATTCTGTCAATGTCCCAATATTTATGCACCTGACTGTATATACCACCCAGTACTGTACTGTGGAAACTTTGCAGCACCTTAAAAATAAAGGATTATAATGATAGGTGAGAATAAGGGTTCTATTTACTAATAATCATGGTACTGCCGCGATTATTATGTACCTAACTCGTAGGGGATATTTTCATTTTTAATTAAAATATCCCGGCTATGTACTACTGGGAACTCGCAGGGACAGCTGCTGTGGTAAACGCTGTCCCCGCAAGTTATATAATTTAAGAGAAGTCAGCTTCTGGAACTGGCCGGGGGCTGCGGGGGATAGATTGAAATATCTCTCTCCTGCCACTGGAGATCCCATAGGGTGACAGTAGTTTAGACCATCTAAAGATGGTGTAAACCACCGATGCTAAACTCTGAAAAGCTTCACTTTTTGGAGTTTAGTACATAGGGGTCAGAACATATATTGATAATAATGGGGACTGCGATCTGCAGTGCTAATTAGCACTTTGCTGGAAAGTTCTCCTCGTAAACCCCAAGTTCGGGTGTGTTTGGTTTTTAGCAAACTCAAACCGCTCATCTCTAGTTATAAATAATTAAATGTATTATATACAACTTAAATAAACAAACTACAAATGACTGAGTTTTTACTGTAATTGACTTTGTTGTTACATTAGAGCAGTACAACTATAATATTGGGGTGTGTAAAAAACAGTTACTGCAACACCAGTGTGCTGGTAGTGATGTGGCTTTATAATATTTATAATGTCCATGAATTACTTTACTGTAAACTATTGTTAACTGTGCATTAAAAATATTGACTCCTAAATTATGAAATGTTTTATATTTGGGGTTATCATTTTTACAATGACAATGTTTGTTTTAAGGTGTTTGTTGTTTTAATGAATATACAATCTTTATATCATTAATAAGCAGGA
This sequence comes from Taudactylus pleione, assembly GCA_031769625.1. Lineage (NCBI taxonomy): Eukaryota > Metazoa > Chordata > Amphibia > Anura > Myobatrachidae > Taudactylus > Taudactylus pleione. The sequence goes on from JAUIMM010000258.1 coordinate 8,014,900, forward strand.
AAAACTCAATCTTTATATTTATCAGAAAATAACAAAATGTAATTTAATAAGTCTGACAATATATTCATAAAATGTAGTGGGAACAAAAAGTACTCAGCTTACCTTTACATTCAGAACGATCAAAAACACAATTAGCAGGAATTTCGCAAAGGTGGGAAACATATTTATCTAATAATTCACCGAACACTGCAAAAAAGAAAAAAACAAACAAAAAAACAGTAATGCACAAATATAATTAATACAAAATTAGGCATACAGACAGTATATAACACATTCACAATTTGATTTGAAATGATGAATTTACTACTACAGCATCATGGCTAAATTATTTATTTGCTTTCAAGAATGTACAAGTAATCATGGTAAAGGTACATTATTAGCCTGTAATTACACTTTCCAGGAAAAGTAACCATGAATGACACCATTTCTCAACATTGCTGATGTAGAGACTTCCTAGCACCATAATAGAATTTTATATAAAGAAAAAACAAACACTGACTAGTAGATACTCATGGGAAATAGATGGCTAACCAGAGAAGAGGATGGAAGCATGGGGCTGTTACTGTACGTCTTTAGTGGCAGTAAGTCTCTGTTGTAGGGCACGGGTATATAGTGGTAGGGTATTATGACATAAGAGGTATATTTTTTTACAGAATAAGCTTATTCTTTTAAAAATACTATACCACAGTATTTGCACATCAAAAAAGGGGAGGGGAGGCAACTGCACACCAAAAAAGTTAGACATCAAAGCCTTTATTAATAAAAAACAAATGCATTTTATAACAATCCCATCAGATTTTTATATGATTTATACGAGGGTCGTTCAAACAGTAATGCCTAAATGCTCACAACTCCAATTATATTATAGATCCAGAGTTGAAAATTTGCAGTAAATTACTTTGAAGTCTTAGTAACAGAATGACTCTACTCAAAAAATTCACCATCTGCCCTCAAACATTTTCTCCACCTCTCAACCCAAGCTGTGAATCCACTTTGGAAAAATTCCAGTGGTTGGTGTTTGACCCAGGAACGTATGACATTTTTAACAACCTCTATGACTTCAAAATGTTGACCACGGAGACAGTATTTGAGAGAGCCAAACAGATGAAAGTCAGAAGGGGCCAAATCAGGACTGTATGGTGGATGTGACATTATTGCCCACCCCATTTTTGCAATGTCCGCATATGTTGCCATCGAAGTGTGAGGTCTGGCATTGTCATGGTGTAAGATGACATTTGACAGTGGAGTTGTTGACCTTTTTTTGCGGATGGCTTCTTTCAGCTTCTTAAGTGTAATAATGTATTGATCACTTGGTTTGGTTCCAAGTAATCAATGAGAATAACAACTCGGCAATCCCAGAAGAATGTGGCCATGACTTTGTTTATGGATCGCTGTGATTTAAACTTTTTTGGCCTAGGTGAACTTAGGTGTTTCCATTGCTTTGATTGGGCCTTTGTTTCTGGGTCTTAAAGGAATACCCAGGTCTCATCTCCTGTAATGACATTTTCCAAAAAACATCTCAGGGTTGGCTTCAAAGTTGGTCAAAAGGTCATTGCACACTTCCACCTTCTGTGCCTTATGATCCCTGGTTAATTGCTTTGGATCCCATTTAGCACACACTTTACGATATCCCAAATCATTGATTAGTGTTTCTACAGTGCCATGGCTACATTCAAGTTCATCACTGATATCTCTGATGGTCACACGACGTTCTTTCTGAATCATGGCATCGACTCTAGGTCGGTTCTCTGCTGTCACTGCAGATGATGGTCTGCCACCACGAGGTTTGTCGCACACGGACGATTTTCGTGTTTGAAAACGCTTCATCCACCTTCTGACATTGCTATAGTCAATTGTACGCTCACCATACACTTTTTCCAGTCTTCTGTGGATTTATGTAGCACTGCAGCCTTCTTTTTCAATGATGGTTCTTTGTTTCATCTTGGATTCCATGGTATTTCTTGGACTACCTAAACAAAAATACATATATAGCTAGCAGACATATTAAACTGCAAACTGACAAAGTTTCAAATAAATGTTGCATATTATTTCAGAGTAATGAGCATTTAGGCATTACTTTTTGGACAACCCTCGTATGTTGTAATATAATATTTTTATATTGTAAGTAAATTTTTTTCTCTATATGCACTCAAACTATATTCACTTACATCTTATGAACAGAATATGATTTTTTTTACTGATATGCCATCTTAACTTTCACATTTACCAAACCAATTGAAAAATTTAATGCACAGCATTACCATTCAATGAAACGGGGAGAACAATTGCACATCTGAACACAATGTTATTTCCACAAGACACTCAGTATGAACCATTTCAAATCGGCATTGTATTGTTTAAGACCATGAGCTTTCATTTCTGAATTACAGTATTCATTGCAAAATATCTCTACTGCTCCTTATCTACTGAAATATAAAAATATTGTTTTAAAGTAAGAGTAGTTTAATGGCATGTCTATAATCTACTAGGAAATACATGTTAATTTTTTTTAATAGCATTACATACAGATGTGTCCTCACACATCTAGCCTCAATATGCCATGTGGTACAAGACAACTTTCATGAGTGAGCCATCAGGTACCATGCAATGCGATGCAACCAAGACTGCGCTGATTAATTTGATATGTGACATTTGTATATCTGTGTACGACTGAATCTGTATACAAAGCACAATGGAACTTGACATATAAAAAAGCAATGGCCGATGCATCACAGTAATTCGTATACAGATTCAGACTCAGTCACACAAATATACAAGTGTCACATATCAAATTGATCACTGCGGTCTCCTGGTATGTCTTATTTCTTAGTCACATCCCATTGTGATCAAGATGCATTTTCAAGCGAGAAAGACCAACAAAAAAATGCTGGGTGCAAGCAGCGTCGCAGTGGGTCTGGCACAACAAGGATGGCTGTTTGGCGTGACTGCAGCATCAATGTGCAACCACACATCTGTAGTACACCAGAGCATTAAAAATAAATGTTCTACTAGTTACAATGGAAGCAAAATGTCAAACTCCTATAAAAAAAAAATATATAAGAAAATAACAAGGCAGACAACATATTGGCTTCCAGGTTGAGATTGATGGGCAATAAAAAAAAATAAACATACTCTTTAAGAGTCATTTGGGCTCTGGTAACAAAGAACCAATTCATATTTCTGCTGTTATCCCCCGAGAACTTTGACAAATTCTCCAGGAAACTGGCTGCAAACATTTTGCTGCAGCAAAAAGGCTATTAGCAAAGAATTGGAAAAATGCACTCTGCCACATATTGGTCAGCACTAAAAAAAAAAAAAAATGGGTGATAATCTAACATCTCAGTGAGAGGGGCCATGTTTTTGATCAAGTTGGTCTCAGTCCTTCTTAGCCCAATTCAGTCCAGCTTCCCCACCCATACCCGCCAATTACTACCCACACCACTAGTTTACTTAATAAGTCATGATCTTGTTCACACAAATTCCTATTATTCTTGTTATGGCTCTTTGCATATGACATTGTTATAAAATGGGCTACAGTACTTTTATTTATTGGGAAAACTGTTGTTATATTTTAACACTGCCTGATTAACCAACAAAACCACCATTATAATGTATTAAACATGAACTGCACAGTCTGGTGAACTCAAAGGGTTGAGGAAGTTGTAAACTCGTATTTGCTTGGAAACCAAACACAATTTTCATAACATTTCTCATTAATTTTCTGCTGAGAAGATATTGATCTTTCCATAAAGAAGTACAGGCAACTTTCAAACAGGTGAAAAAACAAAAACACAAAAATAGATGCTACTGTATATTAATATAAGCTAGAGGTTAAAATGTAATGCATGTGAGCCTATGAAGGCATTTCACAGTTGTTGTGGTACTTTAATGGACACCTTCAACCATGTACATCTTCTGTAGATTCTAATTTCCCCTTTGGACTTTTACCATTAAAAAACAGAAAGGGGGGTGTCCCCCAACACACTAAATTGTAAATGAAACAATACTTGAAAACTGTATGGTAATAGAAATTCAGAGATATTTGTTGCATGCATAAACAAATACATGGTAAGCCACCAGGCCAACTTCACGGCCAAAAGTCCATTAATGATACTGGCTTTGTATATTTTATGAATGCACCATAATAGTAATATTGCACAATAGGCTCTCTAAAGAAGATGCTGATGAGGCAGACGATTAAAGTAGTTTAAGTAGCCAGTCAAGGTATTCTAATAACTAGCATCTCAATAACTATCTATGCTTATGATAAAGTTGTAATGGTTGTATCTGTACATATAATTATTTTTGGAGAAATGTACTCCTTGGGACTGTGTATTTACTATGGGCACAAAAAAGGCTCCTCAAGTGTAAAATACATACACACACACACACACACACACACACACACACACACACACACACACACACACACACAAAATATACATAAATTGCACACCTTGATCGTAAACAGTTACAGTGCATCCGGAAAGTATTCACAATGCTTCACTTTTTTCCACATTTTGTTATGTTACAGCCTTATTCCAAAACGGAATACATTCATTTTTGTCCTCAAAATTCTACACACAATACCCCATAATGACAACGTGTAAAAAGTTTTTTTGAGATTTTTGCAAATTTAATTAAAAAACAACAACTAAGAAATCACATGTAAATAAGTATTCACAACATTTGCTCAATACTTTGTTGATGCACCTTCGGCAGCAATTACAGCCTCAAGTCTTTTTGAAAATGATGCCACAAGCTTAACACACCTATCTTTGGGCAGTTTCGCCCATTCCTTTTTGCAGCACCTCTCAAGCTCCATCAGGTTGGATGGGAAGCGTCAGTGCACAGCGATTTTCAGATCTCTCTAGAGATGTTCAATCGGATTCAAGTCTGGGCTCTGGCTGGGCCACGCAAGGACATTCACAGAGTTGTCCTGAAGCCACTCCTTTGATATCTTGGCTGTGTGCTTAGTGTCATTGGTCTGCTGAAAGATGAACCGTCGCCCCAGTCTGAGGTCAAGAGTGCTATGGAGCAGGTTTTCATCCAGGATGTCTCTGTACATTGCTGCATTCATCTTTCCCTCTATCCTGACTAGTCTCCCAGTTCCTGCCGCTGAAAAACATCCCCAAAGCATGATGCTGCTACCACCATGCTTCACTGTAGGGATGGTATTGGCCTGCTGATGAGCGGTGCCTGGTTTCCTCCAAACATAATGCCTGGCATTCATGCCAAATAGTTCAATCTTTGTCTCTCATTGTCTGAGAGTCCTCCAGGTGCATTTTGGCAAACTCCAGGCAGGCTGCCCTGTGCTTTTTACATACAGGCCTGATTGGTGGATTGCTGTAGAGATGGTTGTCCTTCTGGAAGGTTCTCCACTCTCCACAGAGGAATGCTGTAGCAGCTATGACAGAGTGATCATCAGGTTCTTGGTCACCTCCCTGACTAGGGCCCTTCTCCCCCAAATGCTCAGTTTAGACGGCCGGCCAATTTTAGGAAGAGTCCTGGTGGTTCCGAACTTCTTCCATCTACAGATGATGGAGGGCCCTGTGCTCATTTGGACCTTTAAAGCAGCCAAATTTTTCTGTATCCTTCTCCAGATTTGTGCCTCAAGACAATTCTGTCTCGGAGGTCTTCAGACAATTCCTTGGACTTCATGCTTGGTTTGTGCTCTGACATGCACTGTAGAGTGTGGTACCTTATATAGACAGGTGTATGTCTTTCAAAATCATGTCCAATCAACTGAATTTACCACAGATGGATTCCAATTAAGCTGTAGGAACATCTCAAGGATGATCAGTGGAAACAGTATGCCCCTGAGCTCAATTTTGAGCTTCATGGCAAAGGCCGTTAATACTTATGTACATGTAATTTATTAGTGTTTTTTTTTTATTAAATTAGCATATATTGCAAAAAATACTTTTCACACGTTGTCATTATGGGGTATTGTGTGTAGAATTTTGAGGACAAAAATGAATTTAATCAATTTTGGAATAAGGCTGTAACAAAACAAAATGTGGAAAAAGTGAAGCGTTGTGAATACTTTCCGGATGCACTGTATATATGGATGCCTATAAATACATACATCTATATATATCAAGATCTATTTTGCATGAAGTTGCAGTAAACATGTAGATGGTGCACCAAGAAGCATCTTTTAGTGTTAATCCCTGAAGGAAAAACTGCAAATATAGTTTGCAAAGACATTTTGTGATCAATGTCTACAATATAAAATATACAGTACATCACAATATTAGATGCCACTACTGTCTTTGTAAAATTAGTTCCACTCAGCAATAACAGACATCCACGCATGCGAAGCTGCAGGCAAACGGTAGTAAATAAATATTTGGATATCAAAGGAAGTAGATATTATTCTTCACCTCAAGGTATAATTTGTATAGTGATCTTCCACACATTTTGGTTATTACACCAATATTTACCTGAAGCAGTCTATATCTTGTTAGTCATAGCACAGGTTCTCAAACTCAGTCCTCAGGACCCCAAACAGTGTATGTTTTCCAGGTCTACTAACAATCACAAGTGAAATAATTAGCTCCACCATGTGTCAGTAAGTAATGAATGTACAGATGCACCTGCTGGGTGACCTGGAAAATGTGAACTGTGTGGGGTCCTGAGGATCGAGTTTGAGAACCACTGAGTTAGAAGATCAATTTTAACTTTCAGAGTTTTCCCAAGACCTTGCTATTGAGTGATAGATTGTTAATTGATTTATTACTCATATGATAATACCTATCAGGGTCAAACAGACACTCACTTTCTACACATAATTTAGCAAACATCGAAAGCAGCTCGTCGGGGTGGCATATGATTGTAATGTGTCAGTAAAAAAATCAAAGGATGCTTAGCTTGTTAATTGTAAGGATCATTGGTCTAGTAAGTTTGTGAGTGTTTAAATAACAGAAACAAATAAATGTCCACATACACCTATCCTAAAAATTTTACCAACACCATGGGCTTTGCGACTAAGCCTTGCTATGCATCCTGCCATACTTTTTACTAAAATATGTCTTATTTGCATGGCAAGTATCCTTATATAGCTGGGGACCTTCACAGAGTGGAAAGCCTTTTTAGTACCAGTCATAATATTAACAGCATGACAACATGGTAAACAAGACTGCATATTTACACAGATTAATAATAAAGAGGATTGAAAATGCAAGCATGGTGAAATATTTAGTTGTTAAGCAGAGCTGGGTTTTGGAAAGGCCACACAACATGTGCTAAGGGTGGCAGGAAAGGCAATACTGTTCAATGCTCACATCACAGAATTATTAGAGAGAGAAAAACACAGTTTTAAAAATGTATGAAAAAATGGCTATAAGATAAAGACACACACCATACACTGTTTCACAAAAAAGCTGTGGAAGTTTTAACAAAGGAAGGACGTGGTAATGTAAGCAACTGGAAGTGCTTCATGAAACCAGTCAGGCAAGATAGCCGCAAATGCTGCAAAGAAGGTGGTTTGTGTGCTTGAATTAAGTAAAATGGGTTCTGTTACAGTTGTGCAACAGCATTTTAGAATGTGATTTAGGAAATCTTTACCGACTAGACCAGGGGAGGGGAACCTTTTTTTGTCCAAGGGCCATTTTAATATATATAACATTATTCGATGTCACACGGGGCAGGACCACAATCGCTGGTGATTACAGCAATGCCCGGAGCATCCTGAGGATGCACCAGGGAGCTGTAAGGACAGCATTGTGACCGTTTGACGCATCCTAAGGACGCTCCAGACGGCACTGATGCATAGATTCTGGCTGCAGAGTGCCAATCTAGGCACCCAGCTAGCCACTTGAGGCTAGCAGAAAAAAGCTCAGAGGGCCGCACCAAATGATTCCATGGGCCTTATACGGCCCCTGGGCCTGAGGTTCCCCACCCCTGGACTAGACTATCCATCTACATTTGGCAGAAGAAATTTAAAACAAATGGATGTTGGTGTAAAGGTAAAAGCCCTGGGTGACCACATGTATCTGATAAACAAGTGGAGCGTGTTTGTGCCATTTAAATAAAGAAATCAACAACGTGGGCGAATCTGGAGTTAAAAATTCACAAACCGATTGTTTGAAACTTTTGCAGAAGCAGCTGCAAATGACTCCCTACAACATATATATGTTCTTTGCACAAATGGGATGCATTAAGGGTCATAGTCATGAAGAGCTATGGCATTGGTGGAAAGGGATTATAGAGTTAGACATAAATAACAGTCTTGTTTGAAGTCAAGATTGTAAAACTCATGCCACTGCTTTACCAGCAGGCGTCCAACTGGTGTTCTACATATCAGCTGTTGACTTGGAAGAACAGCACTAAAGTCCCTCCCATAGTAGCCTGTACTTGAAAATATGTCTATTTCATTAAATTGCATGATGCTTTCCTCTAAATTAATTAAATAAATCACTCACCAGCTCCTTTTAAAGTTCCAGGTTTGGATGTAACAGTCTTGCAGAACAGTTTCTTGCAGTTTTCTAGCCAACTTACTTTTGAGTCTGTATTTCCAGAGGAGAGAAACTTCAAGAGCTCATGGTCTATGAAAAGGAAAGAATCCACTGGTTGTCAATACATAGTTTTGGATTACTTATAAAAAAAATAACAGTCTTTTTAAAACAGTTTGTCATTTTCCCAATTACAATTCAGCACTCACAATTAGTGGGCATGAATGACAAAATTAAAATATGTTAATAATCACCATAATTATCATGGAGCTATAAATTACAAGCAAGAGGTATATGAAATGAATCATAAACACCTGATGTTAAAACTCCTTTCTCCAATATAAAACAATACTTTGTAAAGTTTTTTCTCATCAAAGTAAATATTAACAGCATTAAATTTCTTAGCATTAAAGAAAGCCAAAATACAAAAGAATTAACAGACTTGCGAAAAAATGGATTAAGGGATCTATAGAAGAGTCCACTCTAGTGGTATTTGGAGAAAACCAATTTGTATTTCGAATGAAGTTAACATCAGGAGGCAAGTACTAAGATTACTTAAGATTAGATGACAAAGTAAATACAAGAAAAAAATGCTTCAGAGTGTGAAACACATGTTTTATTTATACAGATGGAAAACTTATTTACTGTGCTTATTTACTTTTAGACTAGTAAATCCACAATCTCCCTATCTGTTAAAAATAAAAAAACACAAACATTTTGGTTTATCTTTTCATAATAAAGTATAAACATATAACAATGAATGAATTCTTGCACAAACTAGTGAGGATGTGCCAAATCATTATTATGATTAAGGAGAATATGTAGACCAAAGCCGCCCATACACGGTGCGATATGCACTTTGCGACACAACTGGGGATCCGATGGCCAACATATAGGACGGTCCCCAGACGGTATGCAGTCGGGATGCCGACTGTCTAATCTCGGCAAGGGTCTAATGACAGGCGACGAGATCCAGACGCCTGTCATTTTACTTATGGCGGGAGCCCGACACCCGGCATCCCGATAGAAAGTAAGCCAGGCGTGGACAGCCGTGGGGGTAGGTCAGTATAGGTCAGTATTTCATACCGATCCCCCCCAGACACGGTGCGACCGGGTAGCCGTCCGCCCGATATGTCGGCACCCCCTTCCCCCACCCGCATAGTGCTGCATGGGATCGCATCCTCAGATCAAGTGAACCTGCAGTAAGATCTGGAGGTGCAATGTACGACCCCACAGGAACGCGCACTTGCCAATATCATGCCCATACACGGTACGATATAGCAGCGATATCGTACCAATCCATCAGATCGGCTGTTATATCGCACCGTGTATGGGCACCTTAAGACTAATTCATACGCCTGTGGCAGAGTCTTGATTAAGTGTGGGATAATAGACATGAATAACTTTTCTAATTTAATACAAATGATTGAGCTTTCTAACTGATTTAGTAGTAGGCTTTGCAATTAAGAGTAAGGGGGGAATTGAAATAGCTGCGTTAAATTACCGCATACTAAGTGATGTGCCCCGGGGGCTATCCAATTAGCCCCGAAGTGCGACCACATTGAGGATTTTTTTCGGGACCTCAGAAGGCAAAAAGAAAATCCCCAATAGCCTTTTTTCGTAATGCCTCCGATGAAAACACATAGGTCCGTGAACTTATCACTAGAAAACAGAATTTTTTGGGGGGAAAAGACGGGCTCTAATTGAATTGCCTGAAGGTTAAAAATAGGAAAAATCCAGTGGTTTTTGTCCCCAAAAATTATTGGGGCTGATTGAATTACGGCCTAATTCTGATAAAGCAGATCACATGTCCGTGGGTATATATGGCCATAAACCTATTATTAATAATTAGACCCTTTCTTACCCTGGATACTACTAAGACCCTGGCCTCCGTGATTCCCATCTCTCTCCACACCAATCTGTCCTCAATGCTGCTACCCAACTCATCTTTCTTTCCAAACATACAACATTACAACATCTGCCTCCCCTCTCCTACAAGCCCTATGGTGGCTTCTCTTCCCCTTCACAACCGAATTCAAGCTTCTCACACTAAGGAAAATACTGAAGTAGCGCTATGATGGATGATTGCAGGTAATAGTCAAAATAAATTGGTTTTAATATAAAAAAGATTATTCACATATAACAATAAGCAATTGCATAAAAACAGTTAGAGCAAGCATACGCCCCCCCCTAGTGATTGTCAAATGATAGAGCCTGTTCCTATGTAAACTTTCAAATACACAATGCACATTGGTCACGATGCAGAAAACACCACTCTCATTTAGGGAGAAAAGGGACTGTCCAATGGGTATATATAGTTACCAAGTCCTGTTACCGATAGAGGAATATTCCTATTGGCATAATAACCATATGCAGCACTCGGAGTCCTCAGATGACACAATGCACAGGAACAAAAGGAAAAAAGTCCCAAAGTGGTGGAGTCCTAGTGGTGAATTCAGGAAGTTGGTCCAGGCTTATAGCAGGCAAATCACAAAGTCCCTTGAGGGCAAAGGCTGGTTCACCTGACACGTTTTGCAGTCTAAAAGTGGCAGCTTTTTCAAATGTGGTGATAGAGTGTCCTGTAGGGTCTTTAAATATCCTTCTAATTAATTCTGCTTATTAACACATGGAGACAATCATCCATCTAATTTACTTGTGTATTAATAAAAAACATTCTAAAAATATTTAGGAGGCAGACCTATATGTATAATCAAGTATATCTATTTATCGGAGAAGCATTTTGAATATCTATTAGGATCATACAAAAGTATATTTACCATTTCTTTCTGTAGCTCCGTTCCCAGTCACATGGTGCACGTCAGAGCCGTAACTAGACTTTTGGTGCCCTGTGCCAGAAAGAGCATTGGCGCCCCCCTCATTTTTCAATGGGACATAACGCACCCAAAAAAGGGGACTGGCCTCATGGAGAAGGGCCAGAGAAGAGATAGGGGAAGCCAGGAGATGCTGGGAATGAAATAATAGGAAGTTAAAAGTGAGAATGATAATAAACAGAAATTTGACAGGCCCAAACAGCGCCCCCTGACCTGTGGTTCCCTGTGCGATGGCACCAGCCGCACTACCCTAGCCACGGCCCTGGTGCACATAGTGAATCATGTGACTCTGGGATAGGATGGAATTCAGACTGCATATAACCCCGTTGTCAGGGAGATGGCAGTATCCTGTATTCATTGGTCTAAGCGATCACATGTTTAAAGAGACATGTGACCACGTTCACCTTCGTGAACCCACATGACCACGTACTTCAGATCACGTGATCGCAGCTTGTGTCATCCACTTTTTGTATGTTAGTTGTTAGGGAAACGTTTCTTAAAAGTTCCAATCACGTGGGGGTCAAAGAGCTTATTACTAATCGTCTCAATATTGGGACTATGATTTATGGCAAATGTAGTTCCCATTTTGGATATTTAACATCAGTACAACACATATACATATGTGATCTGAAGTACATGGTCACGTGGGCTCACGAAGGTGATCGTGGTCACATGTCTATTTGAACATGTGATCGCGTAGACCAATGAATACAGGATACTGCCATCTCCCTGACAACGGGGATATATGCAGTCTGAATCCCATCCTATCCCAGAGTCACATGATTCACTACGTGCACCATGTGACCGGGAACGGAGCTACAGAAAGATATGGTAAATATACTTTTATATGCTCCTAATAGATATTCAAAATGCTTCTCCGATAAACAGATATACTAGATTTGATTGCCACTTTTAGATAGCAAAATGCATCAAGTAACCCAGCCTTTGCCCTCAAGTGACTTTGTGATTTGCCTGCTATAAGCCTGGACCAACTTCCTGGATTCACCACTTTGGGACTTTTTTCCTTTTGTTCCTGCACTGGATCTGTGCATCGTGTCATCTGAGGCTCCGAGTGCCTCATATGGTTATTAAGCCATACCCATCGGACAGTACCTTTTCTCCCTAAATGAGAGTGGCGTTTTCTGCGTCGTGACCAATGCACATTGTTTATTTGGAAGTTTACAAAGGAACAGGCTCTGTTGACAATCATGTGGGGGAGGCGTATGTTTGCTCTAACTGTTTTTATGTAATTGCTTGTTGTTATATGTGAATAATGTTTTTATATTAAAACCAATTTATGTGACTATTACATGCAATCATCCATCATAGCGCTACTTCACTATTTTTCTTTTCATGTATTTGTAAGGGTGTGACTATCCCTTTATTTTGTTAGCTGATTGGAATACCAGCACATCCCAGCGCCTGCTAAACAACCTTTTTGGTATTTGAACTACTGCATTCTCACACTAAGGGCCTGATTAAGAGATGTACGCTAATGCGACTGCAACTGTGTCTCTGTACGCAACACAGTTGCAAAAATATGCTAATGTTAGCAAATATGTCCCGAGCGTAAAGATGCCCAATATTGGCTTCTCACCTGCGTACTACGCATACCTACTTAAACATCGGTACCATCAAAGTACTTTGACGGTCATTTTACGCTTGTGGCAGTCTGACCACACGCAGGCCAGGGAGCTATTCTGCCACGGAGAGCTGCATATGCCACTGTAGTGGCTAATTTCTGCACGCCCACATAACGGCGTTCAAACAGCCAGGCACGCCTGCGTTTCGCAAACCTCCCCCCGTCTCCACTCCCAAATGGTCACTTCCTGTCAATCAATCTGCAATGGGCCTCCGTGGTCTGTGTGAATGCACAGCGGACGCACTGCTGCCTTTGCACACTTTCACTGCGATGCATGTGCAATGGCAAATAATCGCTCGATCTGCATGCAATTTGCAGTTGCGTTTATCTCTGAATCAAATCCTAAGTACAAATAAGTACAAAGCCCTCACCCATTCCTTTCCCAACTACATTTCCAACCTTATCTCCCTTCCCACTCCCATCTGTCCTCTTCACTCCACAAATGAACGCCGTCTCTTCTGCTGATTACTTCCTCCCACTCCCGCCTCCAAAATTTTTTAAATGCTGCTTCCTACCTCTGGAATTCTCTCTCCCCCGGCAGACTCTCCACCTCTCTACAAAACTTCAAACAGGCTCTCAAAACCCCCTTCTTCATCAAAGCCATCCATCTCTCATCCTAACCCTCTATCCCATGCTCACTGTCTACCCCATCTATGTCACCCCTGTCTGCCTGCAAAGCCTCTGTAGAATGTAAGCTCTCACAAGCAGGGCCTTCTTAACTCATGTGCTGCTCCTTCCCTTACTTATACTGTCATCTACTGCATACTCCCTACAATGGCACCTAACCCTTGATTTCTGCCACCCTGCTGTTTGTTTGAGTGTTATGACCACGTATGCAGCAATGTTTATAAATCATGAACTTGTCCTGCATAGTCCTGTACTGCAAGTCATAGTTACCTTCGTTCGGTATGCCGGGTGTCGGGATTTAGTAGTGGGGCTAATGATAGGCGTCAGGATTTTGATACCTATCTTTAGTCCAGTGTCGGGATATGAGTGTCGGAATATTGGCGGGTGGGATAGCGCCCGCCGGTATCCTGACCGCATCACCGGAGGGCCATATGGTGGCATTTTGTGGCAAATGGAATTTTAGGAGCAAGTGCAGGTGAAGGGGTGTGAGTGCCATATGAGAGCCCTCTGAGATGATATAATGTGGAGGTGCAGAGGTTCTTTCATTAATAATAATAATAATTATTATTATTATTTATATTCAACTTTTTAGAGCAATGGCGGACAACACTTGTGACCCTTTAAGAGTATTTTATGTTGCCCATTACTAATCCAATGTAAACTTTCCAGGTAAGGGTCTTCTTTTAAGAATAATTTACAGCATATATTTTGTTATCATGTATATTGAATCTTGTATTATCATAAACCAGTTTACCACTATTTTCAAATACAGATATTATGTAATACTCCACTTTGGATAGAAATACTTCTTAAAAATATCACAAGAAGGAATTTTACTACAGAAAAAAGAACAGTTGTGTGACAGCTGCAAATTACATTGTACAATATTCTTATATGCCAATACTGGAATCACTCCTTTGATGCAATACACTACTCAGTCCTACACAAATGCATCCCTTATAAAATAGAAGGCTGCTCTATCTTGAATATATCACTACTGTATCATTCTGGCAGTCCTTTTAGATCCAATTCCAAATCTACCTGGGAATTACCTCAACAACTGCAACTTTCTCCTCACTTTACTCCTTTGCTCCTCTCCAATCTGAACTCAATGCTGCAGCTAGGCTTCTCTTTCTCTCCTGCAACTCCACATATGTCTCCCATCTCTGACAAGCTCGTCTCTGGCTTACTTTCCTTAGGGTGCTTATCCACTAGAAGACAGGCAAAAGACTGCACGATTACGACATTGTAATTGTGCAGTCGTTTGTCAGTCTGTGATGAGCCTGCACTGAACGAGCAGTCGTTCAGTGTAGGCACAATCAATCATCTGCAAACATGCTGAACCGGACGTTACCGTTAGATTGACCAGCATGTTTGCACAATGCAGATAGATGTCTAAAAGACCAATTCTTTAAACAATCTGCAAACGATTTTCAAGTGATTATGGAACGATCGAACGATATCGATTCGGTTAATCGCTCATTTTAATCATCTAGTGGATAGGCACCTTTACAAAGTCCTCTTCAAACTAACCATCTTATAAAAGGCCCTCTCCAACTCCACAGCTCCCTATATCTCCAACCTCATCTCCTTACACACTCCTTCCCGTCCTCTACAATTGGCCAATGACCACTGCCTTTACTCCTCTCTGGTTACCACATCTCACTCCAGAATTTTTTATTTCTCCCATGCTGCCCCCACTATAGGAATAATTTCCCTTATTCCATCAAACTATCCCCCAGTCTGCATTGCTCTAAGGCGATGCTGGAGACTCACCTGTTTATAAAAGCATATGTGTCCACCACTATACCATGTCACTATGCAAGTCTACCTCACCCCTTTGCACTCTTCAATTGTCCCACTCCTGCTTCCTGTCTTAGCTCCGCTTACACTGGCTCACTCCTTACATCTTCCAATTATTTCCCGCTTCACTTTAGACTGTTAGCTCCTTGAGCAGACCCTCCTTTCTGAATATTTCCATTGCACCACTTGCATCAGTGGCTGTGTTGAGATTTGTAGTGCTATTTGTTACTCGTCTACTGTATTGTACTGTACTGTTTTACCCTATGCTGTCTTATTGTTTTGCCCTCTGTATGGTGCTGCGGATCACTTGTGGCACCCTATAAATAATGTTTAATAATAATATTAACAATAGCATAAAAATAATAATACCTCTTCAACTTTTCCTTTCTGTGCTGACTTAACAAAAGGGTCTCTCTTTTAACTCCTTTTTCTTATATGTTCATCTACTCTAATATTCAGCTAATTAACTTTATTGGGTTTCGATATCATCTACGATAAATCTGTCTATCTTTTCCAAACCTCTAATCTCTCTTGATTTAATGTGCTGGATATTGTGCAACAGTCTCATTTTTTTTTTTACAGAGTATACAATTCCTTCTCTTAACAACATTGCTGAAACAAACAATGTACTTTTTACAATTTCTCCATCTGTTCCCTGAGCCAGAAAAACACTTGCTGTGAAAAGCATTTCCCTAGCTCCTGCAGCTCACTGCTTAGTTTTTTTTTCTTTTCTTCTTTACTCTGTCCTCTTGTTCAATATTTAAGCTCCCTAAAAGCCATTCCTTTTCAACTTATGAACACTTGCCTCAAAAAAACAAAAAACAAAAACCCATATAAAATACTTGAGGATGCAATAGTCATATCCCAACTAACTTATGTTACTGTATGCATTCCTCTGTGTATTTTTGTTGAAATTACTGTCTCTGCACCAGTCTTAATAATAATAACAACAACATCCCTGCCTTCAGGCAACTTATAATATATTGTAACGCTCTGAAAGTGGCTTATTGTATCTGAAAATATATAATACACAAAATATGATTGTGATAATATGGGATTGCAAAAATCCAAAAGTGAAAGTGTTGCTTTGTCTAATTTGGGCTTTCACAAATATCCATGGACTGCAGCTCTCCTCAGTAGCTTTTTCAATCCCTTTGTAGTAAGTATTTAAATGCACTTTAAATGACAGCAAATGTTGATTATACAAAGTATTTAGACTGGAAAAAGTATTTAAATTCTGGATCACCGCAATATCACTATATGTGCCATACAGGGGGAAGTATAAACCAAAGGTGATGGAAGTGCCACTTACATATTCCCTAGACTTGCTTACATGCCTCAGTAGGAGCGTTAGGCTTAGAAGGATCTGTATAGGCTGCTCTGAATACAGTGCAGGAAACACTGACCCATTTAATAGTGAGCCTCTTTAATGCAGCTTACCAGGATCAGTCCAGTTAACACCTGTATCCCGCTCTACAGTGAATGCTGGTATTAGGTAGAGCCGGCAATCGCAGATAGAAGCAATTAAAGTGTTAAGTGGTGACCAGAAGCCGTCGTGTGCAGTCTAAGTGATTTGCTAGTTCACGAACTGTTGCGCAGTTCAGCAGGGTCCCTCCTACTAACGCATTTCGTCACAATGGACATGTGACTTTTTCAAAGGTAATAGGATAATCCATGGGACCAGATTTCTATATGCCTTTTTCCAATAATTTAATAATTGATGAGTATTCCATAGATAAAACAATACATATTGAATTGACCATGTAAACGATAAAAAAATGTAAATAGGTTTGATCATTAACAAAGTAAAATAGTTAAAGAAATTAATGACACGTTCTACTCACTTAAAATATAATAAAATAGCAATCATTTATAATAAACTGTGAAGGATTAAACAATTATCCTAGATTAGTAACATAAGGATCCTTCAATGCTCTTATTATGAATTCCCAACCTATTGCATACTTATTGCATCCAAACCTAGTCATACATATAGAAAAATGAATGTCCTGCACAGACCTCTACTAAGAGAATATATATGTATATAGTTATTAATAATGGCGTAAAATAAGATAGAAACATACATATATAAAAATAGTATTATTCAAATAGTATGACAATATACAATGGTAACAATTTGTATACAAATATGCATATATTAGTTATCCGTAAGTGTGCTTAAAAATATATATACATATCTGAGATAATAATGATCTATAGCATTCATGCATCATGCCATTTGCAAGATAGCGGACTGTTCTTAAACACATAAATGATGTCATGTCAGAGAAAATGGATTAATGCTCTGAAAATATAACTGCAGATGTTGTCACAATTGTTCCCATATAAGTAGTTTCAAGGTGATAACCCCCCCTCCGGATATATAGGGAAAAGGGTCCATGATAACAACATGTATCAAGCATGTAGGTATGGTAGAAATCAATTCCAATAAGAATCAAAACTATTGTGCATTGCAGAAGAAGAAACTAAACCTAACTCCAAGTGACAGGGTTCAGAAATTAACAGTGGCACGGAGCGTAGTGGCAACATCAAGTCTCTCTGGACAGAGAGTCCCCAATATCGTAATTCATCCTGGGTAACTGGAAAGATAACCAAAACAGAAAGAATTGGAGGTCTTAGATGGTACAACAATTACGTTTCCGGATCTATCTCAATATTTTCGTTTAGCCCATATGGGTTTAAAGTTCTCAATCTATCAATCCAGTAGTTCTCTCTAAATCATAGATTAGGGAATCTGTCTCCTTCCCTCTCTGTTGGACATACAAATTAAATCTCTGTTAACCTAAAGTCTTTGATACTTGTCTGATGTGCAGATATAAAATGTCTCGAAAAAGTGTGTAGATTACTACCTTTCAGGATGTTCCTGCTGTGTTTTAGAAATCTAAACCATTGGAGAATAGTAGTCTGCCTCATGTATTGGATATTACAAGAACATTCCAGAAGATATATTACATAGGAGGAGTTACAGTTATTACAATTTTTATAATAATAATTTTATTTATATAGCGCTTTTCTCCTAAAGGACTCAAAGTTCTTTACATTTACAATACAAAATACAAAATAAGCTTAAACAAGGGACATTAGTAAAATGCTTGGGTGAATAGGTGAGTCTTGAGTCTATTTTTGAAGGATTCTAGAGTGGAGGCCTCTCGAACTGTGCGGGGAAGTGAGTTCCATAAGGTTGGAGCCACAAAACTGAAAGCTCGACCCCCAGACGAATTCCGTGAAATTCTAGGTACTGTTAATAGTCCTTCGTCAACGGATCGCAGTAATCGAGTGGGACAGTAGGGAATCAGAAGCTGCTTCAGGTACCCTGGGCCATGGTCATGAAGGGCTTTGTAAGTTATTAATCCAATCTTGAAAGCAATTCACCATCTGACAGGCAGCCAGTGAAGGGAGTAGAGGATGGGTGTTATGTGGCTGGAACGGGGCTGGTTGGTTAATAGCCTGGCAGCTGCGTTTTGTACCATCTGCAAGCAGTGTAATTCTTTTGCTGGGAAACCGAGGTAGAGGGCGTTGCAGTAGTCTAGGCATGATGATATAAATGCATGTATGACTTTAGGCAGATCTTCTGAGGAAAATAAGTGCTTGATTCTGGCTATGTTCCTCAGATGAAAGAATGAGGATTTGATTGTGGTTGATACCTGATGTTTAAGTGTCAAGCCACTATCCAGGACAACACCAAGATTCCGCACATGTTTAGTGTTTTGTAATTCTGAACATCCAAGCGTAAGTCCTGTTGGTTGGCTATGCTGTAGCCCTGTCCTGTGACCTATCATAAGAAACTCTGTTTTATCAGGGTTCAGTCGCAGCCAACTGGCACTCATCCACTCCTGAAGCTCAGCTAGACAGCCATTTAAGGTTGTTATTGGGTCCTTTGTACCTGGAGCAAAGGACAGGTACAGTTGTGTATCATCTGCATAGCAGTGATAAACCAGGCCATGACGTCTGATTATTTCACCCAGTGGCAGCATGTATACTGCAAAAAGTATGGGATATAGTATAGAACCCTGTGGGACACCGCATGGAAGTGACACTGGTGATGAAGAGTTTACTCCAGAAGAAACGCTCTGTGACCTGCCAGTGAGAAATGATTTGAACCATCTAAGGACTGTGCCATCCAGTCCACAGAAATTTTTCAGGCGCTCAATTAGAATCCCATGGTCCACAGTATCAAATGCTGCTGAGAGATCCAGAAGGATTAAGATAGAACAATCACCTCTGTCTCTTGCCATCAGAAGATCATTAAGCACACATACCAGGGCTGTTCCAGTGCTATGTCTTCTCCTGAATCCCGACTGGAATGGATCATAAATATCATAGGTAGACAGGTGGGTTTCCAGTTGCATTGCCACCACTTTCTCAATGACCTTTCCTAGAAAAGGAAGGTTTGATACTGGTCTATAGTTGGTCATAGAGTCGGGGTCTAAATTAGGTTTTTTAAGAAGTGGTCTAACAATTGCTTCCTTTAGTGGTTCTGGAAAAATGGCTGTTTGCAAAGAGCATTGAACTATTTTTGCAATTACAGGGCCAATAATGTCTATACACCCTATGAGAAGCTTGGTTGAGGCAGGGTCCAGATCACAGGTGGTGGGTCGCAACATTCTGATAATTTTAGCAATGTCTTTTGCATCCATTATGTCAAAGCTGTTCCAGGGAGACAGGTGGCTTACCTTGGCAGGCTTGGTAGTTTGGCACTCCTTTGATGGCACTGTGGGGATTCCAGCCCGGATGGAGGATACTTTATCTGTAAAGAATTTTGCAAACTCATTGCATCTTGACTGGGAGAGGGTTTCATCATGCTGCAGGCATGCTGGTTTGCAAAGTATCTCCACTGTACGGAAAAGCTGAGCCGGCCTATTGTTTGCTGCCTTGATCTCATTTGAAAGGAACTCTGTTTTCTTACGGGTGATTGTTGATTGATATTCTCTTATATGTTTGATTAGTGTTAACTTATCCTCTACCAGGTTCGTCTTCCTCCATCGTCTTTCAAGTCTACGCCCCCTTTTCTTGAGTTCACTAACACTATTGTCAAACCAAGGGGCTTGACAGTGTGGTATGAGGGGTCGTATACGCACAGGGGCAATAATATCCATTGCAGCTGTCACATCCCTGTTATAGTAATGGACAAGGGAACAAGGATCTTCACAGGCCCCCATTACCGCAGAAAGATCCAGGTTTGCTGCAAGAGCCTGGGGAGTCATGCCCCTCCTTGGACGATACCTTGTCAACTCCATGGGTAAAGTTCTGTTTTGAGGGGTTGCAACTGAGAAGTGAATTGAGTGGTGGTCTGACCACGTGACTGGGTTTATATTTAGGTCAGAGACATCTAATCCAATCTGGAAGACAAGATCAAGAGTGTGACCACTTATATGAGTAGCCGAAGGGATGACTTGTGTGAGGCCCAGAGCATTCATTGTGCACAGGAGATCTTGGCCAAGGTGTGAGAGCTCATCATCAACCCATGCATTGAAATCCCCAAGGATCAGCCATCTTTGATGCTCCAGAACTAGTCCAGCAACAATATCTGCAAATTGTTGTAGAAATATCTTTCCATCTCCAGGGGGTCGGTAAATGAGAAGTACTCTGAATCCTAATTCTGTAGAACTCCGAGCAGCGATGCACTCAAATGAGTGAGTAATTTCCATTGGGTGAACCCTAAGTTTAAGTGCTTTTCTAAAGCAGATGGCCACTCCCCCTCCCCTGCGGTTAAGTCTTGGGTTGTGAATGACAGAATAATTTGTTGGAACTGCAGCTTCCAAGATAGGTGCTGCATTTTCATCTAGCCAAGTCTCTGTAATACAGGCAAGATTTGCAGATTCAATAAGGTCAGCAATTGTGGCAGTCTTGTTTCTTATAGATCTGGCATTACAAAGGACAGACCTGATTGGGCATACCGTAGTGCCTGTAGTTTTCTTTATATTGAGTGTGGGAGCTCTGGGGATGTCAGTCACAGAGCGGGAGTTTAATGATCTGTTCTTCCAAGCACAGGGCCGTTTGATAGGTACCACTTCTATTTGTCTCCTATATGAGACTGGTGAACGTGAAGGCAAGGAACTTACGTGGTTACAGCGGATAAGAGATTTTTGTCCTCGCTTCCCACGACTGCCCCGTTGAGTTTTTTTGAAAATGCCAAGGGATTTAAGAATGGAAGCCTGTGCTGGATCAATAAGAACTGCTGCTCGTGCTGGGCGGAGTGAAAGCATAAAGCTGGAGGTGTAAAACTACATTGGGTCATCGATGAGAGAGCATGAATTGCATTTGATGATGAGAGAAGATCAAGTAGTTTTTATTTTTCTGTTTTCTCAACTCTGTGTATGATCCAGAAGTTATAATGGGATTCATGAGCAGACTAATTTAATTTGGCCATTGCTATGTCCAGTTGCTTCTCTCTTGTACAAAAGGTATATTTTGAATAAGGAGTATCTAATAAGCTAACTTGTCTTTTCAGTTGATGATTTAGTTACACAAAGTATTCCAGGGCAAAGCAGGCTTGTGGAAAGGTGTTAGAAGCCATTCCTATTGTATAGGTGTGAAAATCACAGTGTGAGACTCCTTTTGAAGTAGATATTCTGTGCAAGGGTAAAGATAACATGTCTCCAGGGGGAAAAAAAAAAATGTAATTGAAAAGGTATCTCCCGACACTGTAGATGTAAATGTGTAGGATTTACTGGTAATAAATCAGCCTTTTGGTTGTCTTAGTAACCATCCCTCTGCACCCAAGGGTTTATTAGTATTTGCTGGTTGTTGTCTATAAAAGCTGGGTGCCAGTAAATCTCTTAAATTAGTTGCCTTTCTAAAAATAAGGATAGCACTTGAGGGGTGAATTCAATACAGATTATCTATATAATATTATCACTTAACTGAAAATAAAAATAATTTAGCAAGACAACTTGATAAAGCTCCAGGGAGGAGCGAAACACGTTGACAGAAGGGTCTGCAGTGCTCACTTGCCATCTAGACATTCCTGGTACACCTGCCCTGCCGCTCTACAGGATTCTCCTAAAAATGTAATGTACCGATTAAACGGAAATTCATCAGTCTGCTTCTATTTACATTTTGCCAGCCGAAGCAACAGCACAAGTGTTTCACTAGGAGAAGACCCGGTGCGACTCATTTTGGCACTCTACGCTATTTAGCAGTGAGTACACACCGAGGTTCCCCATACACAGGAGGACATTACATCCATCAGCGGCATTCAGCCACTAACGTCCATAAACTGGCATAAAGAGGTCTATTTGAATGAGATGCTTAATAAGGTATTGCATTTGGATTGTATACGTACAGCACCTTAAAGAATCCATTTGTGCTAAATTCTTTACATAGGAGACTTACTGTCAATTAACAAATGAGTGAGAAGGCAGCTTCTTGTTACCATTTGGACAATTATTATATATGAATTAATCTACAGGCACATTGCAGCTACAACAACAATATTCTATATTCACATATTTCAAGCTATATTCTTATTACAGATTCAATTTGTCATGTTTATTATTTACATTTATATTTTTTGTATATTTTGTATATCTCACTTTTGTTTTTTCATTCTGTATAATAAGTGTGCATTTTATTTATAAGAAGCCTTGCTGAAATATTTTTATATTAAATTAAGTGATAATATTATATAAGCTCTGCTGAATTCCCCCCTCAAGAGCTATCCTCTTCTTTGTAGTTTTTGTGTATTTCTGCATTGCAGCCAGCTGGTAACTGGCTTATTAGGATAAGCAACAGAGAGTGTGGATGTTGAATTAGATCTGTCACCTAGTGCATGAATAAATAGTGGTCGGGATACCAATAAGCTATAAATCTAATTGTTTCTAAAAATAACACAAGCTTCTTTAGGAATGTGGGCTCTCAGGACAGGGACTGACATTAAAAATTGATTTGGATGATCCTCTTAACTTTATTGGAACAGCTATTACATTTGGAAATTATTTTGGGGTAATACTGCAGTTGTGATTATTTTGATCTTGTCACTAGCAGGTCATCTCTTCTAAGGGATCAAGATATGTCCAAAGCTAGAGACAAAAGTGCATCTGGATACTTGAGCATCCTAAAGGATTCCAATAAATTAGATACCTGTGTTTCAAAATTGTAATTGTTAGTACAATTACGCCGTACCCTCCTTAATTGACCATGCAGGATATTGTTTATCCAAAGTTTATAATGTGAGCTATTGAAGTAGAGGAAATTGTATGTATCAACTTCTTTTCTATAGTTTTTAGTATGGATAATACTGTATCATCCTCTATATATAGGGTGATATCAAGGAAAGAGATGGTCGATCTATTGAACGAACAAGTGAAAGTCAAATTAAAAGTGTTGGTATTAAGCTGTGTAACATATTGTGATAACGACTGTTCAACGCCATCCCAAATAAAAAACAAATCATCTATACATTGATCATAAAGCACAAGACTGCCGCCAGCCTCTTCCCCCACACATGGACAGACATGGACATCCTCAAAAGTGCCCATATAGTTGTTGCCAAAACTCGGCGCAAATCTCATGCTCATGGCTGCCCCATAAATCTGTAAATAATAAAGTTTATCAAAAGCAAAATATATATGTGATAATATAAAATGTATTGAATCTAAGATAGATTTCCTCTGATGTTCAGAGATTGCTGGATAACATAATAGGCCTCAGGATTTTTAAGGCACTCTCAATTATTGATGACCCCTCTCTTATAGAAAATTGGGTCATGTTAGACTCCAGATCCCACAACCAGATGTTAGACCCAAAACAAGTAGGACACATGATATTTCCCACATAGGCAATAGTCCCAAAAAGAGCTGCGGTCCGTGGATATTTGTGACAGCCCAAATTAGACAGAGTAACTATTTCACTTTTGGACTTTTTTTCTATATATATTGGATTATCATAAATTATGCCTGTATTACACTTTTTATAACTGGCTGTATGATCCTGGGTGAGATTCATTTTAATTAATCACCACTGTGGTGATTCGGAGCCTATTAGGATAATACTAATACACTCAATTTTTTCTGTAGCCAACTGTTATTTATGACATACTTCCTGCTGTGATATTTTTATATTATTACATGCTTTTATCATTATGTTACTTGTCTGTGTGTAACAATAAATTTATGCAAGTTTTCTGACACATTTGACTCAACTAATTGCTACTATTGAATAAGATTTGGAGCATTCTGGGATTAGTGCTGACTCCTTGGCTTTCTGGTTTACTTAGCGGTATATGGTCTATGTTTGGATTTCTGTTTCTATGGAGTAAGATATGTGGTGAATGTTACTTTCATTTAATACGTCAGACATAAAAGTTCAAGTAGTGAGGGTTGATTACATGGATATAACAGTAAAGAAAAAACACTGATGATGTTATAAGTTTGAAGGATAAAACAAATGTCTATTTTGAAAGAAGTTTAAATGATTCAATTCTTGAATATTGCACAGCTAAACATCTTAAAACTTGGATGAAATTGTATAACACTGAAAATGATCTAGCTTTAAAGATGCCTCAGGATTCAGGTGTTCCTGAAATACAAAATGCAATGAATATGGCTAAATGGAAACATACCCTTTTCAACTGTTTCACAGAAGTAATGTCTTGGTAGAAGACAACAGTGACATTAGTTAAGATTAAAAAGGCGATTGCCCAAATACAGTACATACACACGTATTCATTTCTGTACATAAGAAGCCCAAAAAGTACAGTATTTTGAGGTTCAAACAAAGAAATGTTAATCAACTTGAAAAAGCTTTGATGAGCAAAACAGGTTTTACAAATGGACTCATTATCACACAAGAAAATAGCATGTTATTTCAAACTGTAACACGTAAGTAATAATATATAGTGCACGAAATAGGATTTATCAAATACAAAAGGGGAAGCTCCCTCGTCTTCCCCTATCTTCATATAAGGAAATTGTATTTAGTGATCAATATAACGCACTTATTGAACACACAAAGTTGGATTTGTTATATTGATGATATTTTCCACTGAGAGGGTAGTAAAACTCAATGTGAACAGTTTCTAACAAAGTGAAAATCAATAAATAATATCCCTATGCACTCATCGGTACATTCATTTTCTTACATTCCTATTTTAATTTACGATGTGAGGATTTCTAAAGAACTATGGCCCTCATTCAGAGCCACTCGCTAGCGGCAGTACGCTCATTCCGAGCGATGTTCGCACATCTGCGCATGCGTACGGTTTTTAGTACGCATGCGCGAACCGGTCAGTGCGGCCGAAAATCATTTGTACGCAATATAGCGAATGCCTGCTATTTTGAGTGACAGAAGGAGGCGTATGTGGGTGGTAACAGGGGAAGGTGCTTGAAAACGGGGAGTGGAAATCCGATCGCAGGCGTGCTTAAAGGTCAAAACGGGCGTTTTATGGGTGTGCATAATTAATACAGCAGCGTCAATGACCACGTCACTTGGTTTTTTTTAACTCAGAACTGCTCGCAAAATAGCGGTTGAAAAAACCAACCACAAGAATAGCGAGCAGTTCTTATCCTGTTCGATGTACTCGATTAATCTAATAAATAGCGGACATGACGTATGGTGCGAGCGGACAGGGGGCGTTTTTAACAAATAAACGAGCGTATGTTTTGCTCGCTCGTTCAGACTTAGAGGTGTGAACAGACTGCAATGTGCGAACGGATCATTTGCATAGCCACCCCTTGTTTTTGAACGAACGAACGCAAATAGCGAACGGCTCTGAATGAGGGCCTATATCTGAAGGAAACTGCTAGCAGTGTATTGTATGCCACCAGATACTAAGGGTCAGATTTACTAACCAGCTATTCTCCAAATCTGCTGATGATCGGTGGTTTTCCAAATCTGCCGATGTTGATGGTTTTTAAATACGCTGCTGATCGGCAGTTTTCACAGATATATTTAAAGCTCCAACAGAAATAAATGCTAAACCAGGCTGAATTCTTTAAAGAACTAAGTGAAGAGTTGAACTTTAAAAAGTTTTTTTTTATACAGGCAGAAGATTATATATATATATATACATACAGTACAAACACTAGCATACTGCACTCCCTCCTACCACTCCACCCTTACACTTGCCATTGTGAAACTTTTTCTGGTCCCTTCTCTCCATCCCCTTGCAGTTGAAGCCATTAAAAGAGGTCATGCTCCAAAAGCAAGTTTGACATTGGATAGATTGTATAATTATTAAATATTTTATATTTTAATATTTAATATTTGGGGGGCGTGGCTTGGATGTGAACCCGGGAGGATGCACACTCCTGAGCTCTCCTGGTGGCTGAGACAAAAACAGGGATTAGGAAGTATTAAAACAGCCCTAACTTACTGGCACTTCGCTGGAGGCATTCCCCGGAACACGCTGACCTGACAGCAGCGTTTCCCACAGCACCTGACCGTCTTTACCACTTGAGGCCTACTGCAGAGGTAGAGACCGCGGGCTCAATTTCCAGGCGGAACGAGCGCGGCCGTGCTTGATCATACAGAGACGCTGTTCTCTCTCCCAACCTGTCACTGCGTGAACCAAGAGGAGGCCTGTGAGTACAATGGTTATAAGGGGTGCCTGGCAAATAAATCTACAGGATCATCATTATTTAATAGGTTTAGTGGCTCCTATTATAGACGCCCACCATTTTGAGAGCTAAGCCAGAACATCAGATCATTAGCAGGACTTTGGAGGGTCCTCTCCTGGACACATCTAGACCCAGAGGCACTAACATCCTTTTTCCCCCCACACAACCAATGGATGACTAAAAGCACTCACAAATCATTCACATTAGAGATACTGCTGGACAGGTCCTAACGTATGCATCCACTCTATTATCTGCTTGCTTTACTATCCATGTGGTATTACTATTTTGCTCCATGGCCACAACCTGACAACCGCTTTGATGTGGTAATTGTTTCTTATACAGAGCTCCGTCACTATACCACAACTTTATGTACAATTACATTTGTGCTATTAAAACCCCAAAAATACAGCTTTATTGCATACTCATTTTCTATGGAAAAATATTTCCCAACTTCAGCCCCGCTGAAACCACAACAACAGAGACAAGAGAAACGAAGGGCTGAGACGACCATGTCATCAGGAGGTGGTGCTGACCCGGCATTACCAGCAGCTAAGAAAGCAATACTACCACAAGATTCATTATCATCCAAGCAAAATCGTACAGTATCAGATGCCCCTATTACTTACAATGATGTAGTGGAAGCTATAAA
This sequence comes from Taudactylus pleione, assembly GCA_031769625.1. Classification (NCBI taxonomy): domain Eukaryota; kingdom Metazoa; phylum Chordata; class Amphibia; order Anura; family Myobatrachidae; genus Taudactylus; species Taudactylus pleione. The sequence goes on from JAUIMM010000258.1 coordinate 8,042,487, forward strand.
AGCAACCATGGGTCCACTCCTATCTCAGGCAGTTTCTGATATTACCTCACAATTGAAAGAGCTAAACCATAGAGTCACTGTGACAGAACAGAGAGTGGGTGAAACCTTTCAATATATTTCCCAACTAAAACCCACAGTGAAAAAACTAGAATGAGACAATTATCATCTATGGAACAAAATAGACGACCTGGAAAACAGGTCTTGTCGAAACAACATCAGTCTTGTTGGCCTACCAGAATCTATCAAGCGTTCAGCGTTAGCACATTTTGTTAGTAACACTCTGTCAACCTTACTTGATATTGAGGCGGAATACCGTGATTTGATTGTGGAAAGAGTCCATAGACTAGGTTAAAATTCTAGCTCTTCTGAAACTCGCCCAAGAGTTGTTCTGTTTTGGTGCCTCAACTACTTACACAAGCAAGCATTTTGGGCAGCATCAAAGAAGAAAACAATGCCTATAATTTGGGAAAATAAGAAACTTTTCCTATTCCAGGACTATTCGGTAGAACTTTCCAGAGCTAGAAAAGCATTTTTCCCAAGTTTGCTCTTGTTTACCCAGCCCGGCTAAGATTATTCGAAGGAACCACCTACAAAGATTTCATCAATCTTTCTGATGCTATGGTTTACATTAATGAGGAATGAGAAGCTACAACACAAGATATATCTGACATTCTTCCTGAAACACGATGATATCCTTTCATAAAATATTTTGATCAAATTTATTCTTCTTGAGTAATTGCGAATCTAATTGGATTTGTATTGACTGATTTGTTGAGTTTTGGAAAACTGACCGTTTATTCCATCGATCTTTATACAACTAGCTGAATTCATTCAGAATAACGAATGTTCTTTACTACCATGAGAATTGGTTAATAAGCTTTTCATTTTGTTACTAAACTAACCTATTTCTTGATATGAACAAGGGGTATGTATTCATATCAATTTTCCCGTATTTTCTAGGTTTCAAGGGTTATAGCACGGGGCTCTGTTGAGTTCTATTAGTTACCTAAAGTTATGACTTTGGAATTACTACTGCAAATACTGTATAGCTTAATACTGTTTAAGGTAATAACTAATATTTCAGTAGCATACTGGAGTATAGCATGTCTTTTTGACCCCCTGTTTTTGTCTGTCTGTTTGTCTTCCCTTGTGTCTTCTCCTCCCCGATTCCTACTTACTAGACTTGTATGTATATCCAATTATGACTTTCTGTGTTATAGACTTATATTACCTATCTACTATGAGATAACATGGCGCTAAAAATTGGTACCTGGAATGTAGGAGGAATAAAGTCTCCTGTGAAGAGACGTAAAATTCTTATGTATCTCTCCAAACAGAAAATAGATATTGCATGCCTTCAGGAGACTCATTTGACAGCACAAGAGACTAATAAATTGCAAATGATAAATTGGACACTAATAGCAGCTGCTCCATTTAATTCTAAATTGCGGGGAGTAGTTATTCTGGCCAGACGATCTCTCCCTTTGTCAGTAGCTTCAGTAGATACAGATCCAGAAGGTCGTTATGTTATCGCTGAGATATGTTTAAATAAAACCAAATATATTTTATGCAATATATATGCTCCTTATAAGAAATCCTTTGTTTACTAAATTATTAGTATATTCCTCAAGACCACTGATACTCTGTGGTGATTTCAACCTACAGTAATATCGTCCGCAATTTTAGACTGATCGCAAAGTGTATCTTCTCCAATCTCATTACCTAAATTAGGAATTCCTGCTTTAGCGTCTAGTAGATGTCTGGAGAGCAATCAATCCTACAGAAAAAGATTTCACCTGACTTTCAGCGGCCAATCATACCCTTTCGCGGATAGACTATATATTACTATCTTGTTCTCTCTTTCCACAAGTTCTGGAAACAAATATTGAATCCATAGTATTATTTGATCATGCATTGGTATGGATGTCTATTGAGACAACAATAGATAGAGGGCCATACAGTCATTGGAGATTTCCTGCTTATCTCTCACAATCGATTTCTTTCTGCAATAAATTGGTTTCAGCATGAACAGATTATAAACAAAATAATCTCTCTCATGCAGAATCTAATCCTTCACTGTTTTGGCAAGAAGCAAAATCAGTCCTCCGAGGACATATTATCTCATTTGTCTCAGCTGAAAATAAAAGGCTTACCATTGCATATTCAGATGTCCAGACTAAACTCACTAATGCATTTAATTTATACAAATCTAATCCAACTCCATCAACTAAATTGAAATATAATGAAGCCAAAACACATTTTGAAGAATATATGAAAAATAAAGGAGACAGATATCTATTTCTACTTAACTATATTTGCCAATAAAACTGGTAAACTATTAACTAATTTATTACAGGGAACAAGGAAGCCAATGATAGTTAATCCACTACGTATAGCAGATGGTTCTCTAACTACCTCTGGTAATCAAATCACAGAGATTATGAGAGCTTTTTATGTCTCACTTTATTCGAATAGTACTATCTCAGTAGATTCTAGCAATAACGAATCTACCTGGTGGGATGCCCTTTCATTTCCGCAGATTTCTAAAGACCTAGCTGATACTATAGTAGAACCTAACACACTTGAAGAGGTCACTGGGGTTGTGCAGCAGCTGAAGCCCTCTAAAGCTCCTGTTCCAGATGGTTTATCAACCAAATTCTATAAAATTTTATTACCTCAGATTAGAGACACTTTAGTATCTTTTTATAATCATATTATTACTACTAACTCCGTTCCCTGTTACTTTAACTCCACAATTATCAAAGTTCTTCCTAAACCTAGTAAAGATTTATCGCTCCCGGGATCTTATAGGCCGATATCTTTGCTTAATGTTGACTATAAGATTCTAACAAAAATTTTTGCTGAACGACTAAAAAATATTCTTCCACAAATCATACATACAGATCAATCTGGATTTATATCAGGACGACATTCTGTGATAAATATAAGGAGGATCTTGGCAGCCGTGCAACATCTCAGTTCCCCCCAATGCCCCACTCCTAGCATGATAGTATCCTTTGATGCAGAAAAGGTATTCAACCTTGTAATTTGGAAACACCTTTATTTAACTTTGAGTAAGTTTGGTTTTCCTACATCTTTCATTAATATTTTGAAAACATTATACACGAAACCACTCTCACAAGTCTCTTGTAATGGATATATTTCTTCACCATTTGAGATTCACAGAGGAACAGGACAAGGCTGCCCCCTTTCCCCACTCCTTTTTGCTGTAGCGATTGAACCATAAGCTATTGCTTTGAGATCATCCTCACTAGTAGAAGGAATCTCTATTGGTCAGGTCACTCTGAAAATTGCGCTTTTTGCGGACGATATGCTGCTTTTTATTACTAATCCCCATACTTTATTTCAGGTAGTGATGGATATAATACAATCTTTTGGGCATGTCTCAGGATACAAAGTGAATATGGACAAATCCGAAGTAATGCCAATTAGTGCCAGACATTATATTCGGTCACTCACTTTGGTAAAAGATGATAATAATGACTCTGCCCCCCTCCACTCAATATTAAAATTATTATGCCAGGTTCCATTTAAAATTAGAGTGTTACATACACATTTGGTTGATGATCTCTCTGCTCTCCAATGGTTCTCATTATATAATGTTTGGCAGAAAGATGTTGCAACTATATCATCCCTCTCCGACTTAACTAGACATATGGATACTACACTAAGAAAACTGCAATCATCATATCTATAAGAAGTTAATTTCCACATGATTCACAGGGCATATATTTCCCGGAACAGCGCAAACACATGGTTGAATCAGAATCTGGAATTTGCCCTAAATGCCATATGACAGAAGCTACCTTTATACACTGTATGTGGGAATGTGCTGTAATTAGGAAATTTTGGAACAAAGTAATTCAAATGATTAATACTTTGTTTACACTTAATTTATCACCTAATTCAATGGCTTGTTTATGTGCCAATTTTGAAAACTGGGACTTAGGACCTCACAAGAACTTAAAACTCCCTTTGATTATATATATGATCACAATAGCGAAGAAAGTGATATTAATACATTAGACTAATAGGTCATCTCCTTCACTTATGGAAGTCAAACAAAAAATGTTACAACTACTATATTTTGACAGACGATCAACTATGCCTGACATAAATAAAGGGGTGGAAAGATTCTATAATAAATGGGAACTCTACATCATTACTCTTGATAGCTTCAAGACCAGATTATTAAACTATTCGAGAACACAGATTGGATCTTACTCAGACACATATCCTCCTCTTAAAAGAGACATCAGATATATTGTTAAGCTATTTCTTCCTATTTATTCCAATCAATCCATTGATTCTTAATTTTGTAGAACTATTTTTGAGATAAAGAAGTCTATTCCACCGCTGCTTAAGATATTAGGTAATATTACCTCTTTTCCTTCTTCTCCCTCTTGTATCGTGTTCTGTGATATGTGTTGATTTATCGATATTTCTGACATTATATATAGTTATTTAGTGATATTGTATTCTAGATAATATTAATGTTTAAACGAGCCATGACATTGTCCAGGTTAATTTGTATTTAGGACAAAGGCAAAGGTCAAAATGTTCCATATCTTGTTTATACGCCTATTCTTTATCTTTATACATTTATGGCTTGGATATATATACATTATGTATAATCTAGCTACTTGTTTATAATACCAATAGTTATTGGGATTGCATATCTTTAAACCTTTTGTATTATGTGAATACTATTTTGGAAAATTAATAAAAATGTACTTAAAAAAAATAATCATATTTTGTCATAATCTACACACTTAAAGCAATAAATATATTACCTTTGTTGCATTGTTACCACATTCAACGTGAAATTGGATTTTATAGTTTATGATTTTATAGTTAAATGCTCATTTACAATAGTACATTCATTAAATATATTTAATGTATCATTTTCTATTATGCAGTCTTTTCATTAAGGAGATTTATCAAACATAATGCTACAATACTGCAGTATTGACTTATGTGTCTGATACAATAGATTTATGTATTATGCATTTATTAGCCCCTATTTAGTAACATTTACTTATATAGCACTAACATTTTCTGTTGCATTTATAATTGAGAACAAAACAATAATAAAAAAACTGGGTAATAACAGACATACAAAGAGGTAAAAGGGTCCTACTCACAAGCTTACAATCATTAATACATAACTTACAGATCTGCTGTATCACACTCCTCTTTTGTATACTTGCCTCTGATTATTAATACTGTAGTTAAGTCAGCTTTAAATTTATTTATTTTTAATTTTTTTACTGATCTGTTTTTATCATTTCCTAGCAATAAGGCTGACAAACCTTTAACCAAAATGTTACCTACCTGTCTTCAAGAGGTACTATTCACACATTACTTTATAAACAAATCCCCTTCGCAAATAATTGATTGATTCACATTTCCATCTTTTTGAAGCATCTCAGCATTGGAACCTAGGATATCTTTGTTGTGAAGTCTGCACTTATTTTTTTTGCCTCAGCCCAAATTGATGTAGCAATTTTATGTGTGAATTAATTAATTTATTTTAGACACATACGATTTATCTCTGGTATCTTTGATTATGATTCCTGGTATGACTAAATCAGTGGTGTCCCTCTCCCAAAAAAGAAGTCTAGCACAATACTTACATTCAGTAATCACAGTTTTTCTCAATAGGCATCTGACCTGTTCCTTAAGTAGTGAGAGACTGACACACTCTTTATCGGCTACACAGGTGGTGTGGCTATCAAGGCTGCTAATCAGCTTCTGTATACCGGATACAAAATAAAGCCCTGGGCAATATATATCTCTCCATGGCAGTATTTCCAGTTTTTTTACACAAATGTATATGCACTATTCTGCACACTTTTCTATGCGCTGTAAATTTTTATTACGTTCATGTTGCTCTTATGCAGGTGACTATCTTTCTCTGCCTACTAAGTGTTGAAAGTCAATATAAATTAATTTAACCTCCCACATAAAGCACCAATGGGAGTTTCACATTTCTTCTACATTGAACTTGCTTATTTCAATGTTTTACACATTAGGTCAGGTGAAGGTTTTCAAAATATATATGTATATATATATATATATATATATATATCAGTTGCAAACGCAGGATTATTACAGGGGTTTTTTCACACACACACACACACATACACACACACACACACACACACACGCTACTGTACAATGACGGTGGCACTCTCAGGTTTTTCCAAATTATATTGACAATCAGGAACCAGCAGACGGCTAGTATTCAACTTTTCAATTTACCAATGTAAATATTCATCAGGACACTACATTGGTAAATTGAAACGTTGACTACTAGCCGTCTGCTGGTTTCTGATTGTTAATGTTGTTTGGAAAAACCTGAGAGTGCCGCTGTCATTGTATGGGAACTTATTATACTTATTAGAGGGCACCTAGGTGGATGCTGACTGTGGAGGGGGAATCGGTATGTAATGCCGGCGGCCGTTTAGCTGCCGGATCAAATACTGAGAGCGGCAGCCCGATGGGTTGGAATCCCGACAGCAGCAGGTAAGTACTCTAACCCTCCCCTCCCCTAACCCTCCCTTAGTCGTGCCTAACCCTAACCACCCCCCCTAGTGCCTAACCCTAACCTCCCCCCATTAGTGCCTAACCCTAAACCACCCTAGTGCTGTCTAACCCCCATTTTCCTACCTTAACCCTAACCCTCCCGGGGGGGGTTCCTAACCCTAAGTCCCCCCAGGGGTCCCTAAACCTAACTCTCCCTCCTGCGGTTACATGCCAAGACACCCAGCTTACTTTCATTCAGTAATCCGGGTGTCCGGATTTAGTAGTGGGGCTAATGATAGGCATCGGGATTTCGACACCTATCTTTAGTCCCATGTCGGGATGTGGGTGTCGGGATATCGGCGGGCGGGATAGCACCCGCTTGTATCCTGATCGCATCACGTGGAGGAAGTGCCAAGCAAAACATATTGTGTATATATATATATATATATATATAGAGAGAGAGAGAGAGAGAGAGAGAGAGACTCACTGAAACAGTAGCAATCTCCCCGACTCTCGGAAGTGTCCAGCAATCTCCCTGATTGCACCTTACCCCCATTATGAAGCAGTTATATATAAGTCCAAGGGTCAGTACTCATGCTAATTGGCTTACACCTAAAACTGGGGCTTTTAAATGCGGTGGATGCATTAATTGCTGACATTTGCAAATGGGGGAATATTTTTGTCATCCCACTACTGGCATACGTCACCAGCTCTGACATCGTATGACTTGCGAGTCAAAATATGTGGTATATCTAATTATATGTCCATGCAAAAAATTATACGTGGGTAATACCATACGAATGATCAAGGAATGCATTACGCTCCATCGATCCTCAATTAAAAAAGCTGCAACTTCGATTGACACCAGCACACCGCCTGTAGCGAGACATTTTATTGGTCATGGCCATAGCATGAAGGACTTTGTCTTTATGTCAATAGACCATATTCCGCCACTGAGAAGGGATGGTGATAGGCACAGACTGCTTTTGCAATGGGAGTGTGAGTGGATATATAGATTGGACTCAATGTCTCCTTCAGGACTCAATGAGGAATTTACTTTTTCATCTTTTTTGTGATGCATTAAGAGGAACTGCAGGGGTTAACTATAACTGAAATGTTGGCAATTTTTTTTGCATATTTACATTCTTGCATTATTTCTTCCTTTAATGATCCGTTCTTTATATGTGTGTAACCTACATTGATTAATGTTATTAGTGCTATATTATTTTAGTTTGATCAATATACACATACAATAGGGCTATTCCATAAGGAGCCTATATTGGTTTATTAAACCTTTACGATATGAGCAATTTATTATGTTCATATTTTTTGCCTTAACCAATTATTGGGATATGTTTTTAAAAAAAATTTTTGGATGATTTTTTCAAACTGGATATTTATATTCGAATATAATGTGTTTGATGCTATGCATTTCACTATGGGTATTTCTTTTTTGCTTGTTTTATAATAGTACATAAGGTTGTTATTGGTGTTAACTCTTTGTGTATATTGCAATGTTTTCATAGTCTTGGTTGGTGCTGCCTTTGATGTCCTGTGTCTCAGCGGGGCTGTCATTTTTTGATTGCCTCTTGTTGTCATGGTGGTCTGGGCTTAGTACACCATGAGACGTCCTCTATTTTTGTTAATGTTTGTTAGTTGCTGTGACGTCATTTCCGGTTGGACGGAACTCTGCAGCTATGACTGGTGTTGCCGGGGAAGCTGCATGAGTTCTGCCGTGTCCGCGGCGTCACTTCTGGCCGGGCGGAACTCTGTTGCTGACCACGGAATGGTGGGGAAGCGGAGTGTGTTCCGCTGTCCGGGGGTAGATGTCCAGTCCTGCTGGGTGATTTCATGTGCCAGGTGTGCACACAGGTGAGTGCTTTCACCATTAGGTAGTTTGGTATTTATATGGCCTCTGCTGATACATTGAGTGTGGCTGACCCTTGATGAAGGTGGTAACACCGAAACAGCTGTCAGGGCTGGGAGCCATCATTATGCTTGATACTGCATTACTTTGATAAGTATTGATATACCACTGAATGTTTCTGATATGCAGCTTGATGGCTTTTTTTCTACTTTAAAATAAATGGATTGATTTTTGCTATAAGGCTGGTGTGCTGGTTTACCTTGACTGTTCCTATGGATGCAGCTAAGTGCTTTTGTGTATATATATATATATATATATATATATATATAGTGAGATAGAGGGAGAGACAGAGAAAGAGAGAGAGAGAGAGTGAGATGCCAGGTCCGACGCGCCTCCAAATAGTAGATGCAGGTACCTGCACCAGTGGCACTTATATCCCCCAAGGTTACTCCTTCCCAGCTGATATTCACAACATACACTGTTGGGGAGGTGTATCCTTGGGTCAAATAATATATATATTTATTTACAGGGAACAAAGAAGGTGGCATCCAGAGACTTATATGACCCAAGGATACACCTCCCCAACAGTGCATCTTGTGAATGTCAGCTGGGAAGGAGTAACCTTGGGGGATATAAGTCTCTGAGTGCCACCGGTGCAGGAACCTGCATCTACTATTTGGAGGCATGTCGGACCTGGCATCTCACTCTCTCCCTCTATCTCACGATATATATAAATATATATATAGTGATAAGATCAAGTTAGGGATGCCCCTCTTGGGGTAGATGGGCACTTCCAAACACACAGCAGCCAAGAAACAACACACCAGTCCATGAGTTTCCATGAAATTGGACAAAGTTAGTTTAACGTGCAGAAAAAAAATAAAAAATCCTAACCTGTCTGGGCTATTACTAAACATAGAGATTCCCTCTCTCATCAATGGCCTCAAACAGAAACAAAGGCATATGTACAGAGCTCACGGTCATAAATCACAATGTCTCTTAACATGCCTTCTGCCTCTTTCCCCAGGTAGTGAGACACTGAGTAAAACCCCTGACATACTTATCAGCCTTTTACAGATGCAAGTGCTAATTAGCCTGTTCTCAGGCTGAAGACAAGAAATGGGCCTAATGGATGGAGCCCGCCCTCACTTTCCATCCATAACCCCGGGAACCTCTTACACGGCTTTTACTAAAGCCCAAATACTATCAAGTCTGTTTTGCAATCACAGACATTTTCCTGGGATTTTAAATACATAAAGGTCAGAAACCAGAGACAAATAAATCTCCAGTGTATGACTTACCAGTGCTTTTGTCAATATATATATATATATATATGTGTGTAAACCAAAAACTGCGGCACATATAATTTCAACGTTTCAATCTATTGAAAGATTTTCATCAGGAAATCCAAAAGATAAAAACCAGTCTTACCTTATAGTCTCTCCTGTGTTTTCCTGTGTACTTGGTTTCCTTGGTGATGGTGATTGTCACAGACGTGCACAGCGCTGTTACGCTGATGACGTCATTACTGTGTGCCCCGGCCCTGTGCCTCGATGCGGGATGCCGTTGAGACACACGTTCTTCTCATGCTAGGTGAGAGACTATAAGGTAAGACTGGTTTTTATCTTTTGTATTTCCTGATGAAAATCTTTCAATAGATTGAAACGTTGAAATTATATGTGTCTGAGTACATTCTTTCATATGCCCTGAGTGCCGCACTTTTTGGTTTACCTACCTGTTGGATATTTGTGGAGGCACCAGGTGAGGATATATTTTATATGAGTGCTGGGCCATTTTTGATCTATATATATATATATATATATATATATATATATATATATATACAGAGATAGATAGTTAGATAGATAGATAGACAGATACAACAATATGTCTGACTTTACAAGTGTTTGTTTTTCCAATTGAGTATGAAGCATTACAGTTCACGGTTTCTTTGTCTTCTCTTGCTGTATCCAGAAAAGGTGCTGTAACAAGCATTATTCAGTTCATAACAACTGTTTGTTGACTCTTACCTAGTTTAAGGTCATCGGACACAGGAATCTCTAGATTGTAGCATTTTGGCAAGGGATAGGATGAAAACATTGGCCAGGGATATGGATCATTAGCCTATGAAAATAAATCATATACATGAAAGAGGTTCAGCAGATTAATAGAAGGTTTCCTACCTTTCTATTAAAAAAGAATATAATTATTCCAGCAAAATCTGTCTCACATAAATGTCAAAATGACTGCCTTCATATTGAAATCACATTGACTTATATGGTTTAATGATACTCTTTGCTAGGAATAAAAAGAAAAGGTAATGGAACTAAGTCTTAAAGGTGTGACAGATTGAACATTTATAACAAGTAACTTTAGAAACTAGTGTTTATCAGTATCTTTTTTTCTTAATTTTTTCCATTAAAGTGTAGGTAACAGCTTTCTAAAGACACTATATTTTCAATTTTTCACATCAATCTTGTGTTCTTTTTTTCAGTCGCAAGCAATTTCCATCTAATCAACTGGAGACTGACAGCATGTAGAGATGTGTGGCACTTAACAAAAGAACCTGTCTAATGAACACTACAGCAGAAAAATGCAGAATGAATTCAATGGGCATTTCATAATGCAAATCAGATAAGAAACAAGTACAATGCAAATGCGAGGTGCCTTCACCCTCGATGTATGTATGTATATATATATATATATATATATATAAATTAAAGATGCATGACACTCGGATTATGGAAAAAACAAACAAAAGCACTAATGCCTTTATTAGGCATTTTTTGTAGATGCACCTGGCATCTGTGTCAAGGGTCATTATTCATTCATGCGCCTAGATTCCTTTTTCTCCATGTCCTGATTGAAGTTCACGTTTTGTGATCTTTATTATCATTTCTCCATGTGGTCTATATCACATGATGACCACCAGACTGTTAAAGAGTGTAAGGCGCTACACCACCCCACCCTCAGATCACCACCATGGATAAGCCTAATGGGAAGGTATACACCACATCCCCCACCATCATGTGGAGTAAACCAGACAGTGGCATTAACCAGATTGGAGTCACTCTATAGACTCAATGGGACTCAATGAGATCTGTTGGAATGCATCATAATGCAACAGGTGTATCATCATACACTATTGCACTGCAGTCTAGCCAAATAGCCCTTTTTGGCACTCCGGGACATGTGCAACTTGGCTTATTCCAAGCAAAAATAAGTTTTAATCGCTATCAGATGCATCAAAATCACTTCATGAGACTAAATTGATTAATTTGATCTGTGAAACTTGTATATCTGATGGTAAGACACGCACTATTAAATTAAAGCATGTGTATATGAGCTGAAAATGACAAAAAGAATTTAATTAAAAGATTTTAAAGAAAAAAGGGGTGTGAAAGAAATTGTGTAGTTAAACCACATTACAATGTTTGAGCTCCTTTTGAGGATTTGATTGTGGAGACCAGAGGTGCATCACCAATGATGAAGGATATGGTGGTAAGTAGACCTGTCGCTATATTCTCCTGGCAGTCCGGATCAACAGTGTTTCTCTTCCAGTCACAACTGGGAGAGGGAGGGGGGATGTGGAATGAGCGTTTGGCACCAATGAACAGCAAGCTGCAGGTGCCCAGTGATGATGTCACTTTCCTCTGTGCTGTGAATCTCCGATCTGTCTCTCTCAAATGTGATATGCCACATTGAGAATTTTATCAAAAGGTATCCTTTTGCTAACTTTTAAGTCAGCAAATTGAATTGTGTGGGGTGGTGTCATAGTGTAGCATTACTATCTCACAGCACATATGTGTGGAGTCTGTATGTTCTCCATGTGTTTGAATGGATTTCCTTTGGGTACTCTGGTTTTCTTCCACACTCAAACATACTGATACTGTAGGTTAATTGGCTACTGACAACAATAACTCTAGTGTGTGTGTGTCTGTCTGTCTGTGGCAAGGAACATAGATTTCAAGTTCCACTGGGGCCGTGACTGATGTGAATGACTGATATGTTATCTGTAAAGCACTGCATAATTTTTGTTTGTATTAAACAAATTACCTTGTTTTTTAAAAAAATTAAAAGATGTACTATTACCTGAATCAAAGCTCTAGGAGGCAGGATACGCTCATGTGGTCCTCCAAGGATATTCATTCGGACAAGAAGGTGGTTTCTTTCCACAGACAAACCATCAATAATGACACTCCTACAGATATACACAACTGTTAGGAGTATACTTATATAAGACACATTAAAGAGGAAAATACATATTAAATATGTGTTGAACTGAGTGAAAATGCCACGTTTCTTTACTTAGCTTAATTAACTATTTGCTCATGTTTAAAGGTTATGAAACTTTTTTCTCTATAAGGCAGTACAGAGTTATAGGCGGGGCGGAAGGGGCAGTCGTTCTGGGGCCCCCACACATAGAGGGGCCGCACAAAAAAAAGCATAGCAGCTGGGCTACGGTCCTCCTCGGCGGGTGCTCAGTTGTTCCCTTACAGCAGCTGCCGAGCAGCTTCACTGCAGTACAGTCTCGCAAGATTATACATCATAATGTCACGAGACTGTGACTGCTCAGGAGTCAGGACCAGAGACGAGGGCTGAAACTGAAAGTGCAGAGCAGATTCACACCCAAATTGGCATTTGTACTCTGCTTCTGAACGGCTTGTTCACGGTGTTTCCCCATGTATGAGGCAGACATCACAGGTTAGATTATCACAGACTGTATATCTGTATTTTATATATATATATATATATATATATATATAGTACACATACACATATAAAATGTATATTTTTTTTTACTTGAAAATCCAGATTATTACAACTGCTTTAAAATTTAATAAACTGGAATTTCAAGAACAAATATATATAAATATTTATATTACACACCGTATATATGTATATATAACTTTAGGTCCCAGCACGTCTCCCTGCATGATGGTACTTGGAAAACCACAAGTACCAGCATGCTGGGCATTAGGGCCCACTGCCACCTGTAAAAAAAATATTAAAATAACACAACACACTTTAATATTGCAATATTTTAGTTTACAGGTCTTCACCTTGGGGACGGCGGACTTTAAGCTCTTTTGCATGGCCACCGCCACCCCAGGACTTAGGCATCTTTACCTGGTGGGCACCAGCCCGCAAGGGCTTTGGTGTTTTCGCCTGGTGGGCGCCAACCCGCCAGGGCTTCGGCGGCTTCGCCTGGCCGATGCTAACCCGCCAGGGCTTCGGCCTCTTTACCTAGTGGGCGGCAGCCTGTGTCAGCTCTTTTGCAAGGCCGCTGACCACTAGGACTTCCGGTGTCTTCACCCGGCAGGCACCAACCCGCCAAGGCTTCGGCGTCTTCACCTGGCGGGTGCCCGCCAGGGCTTCGGTGTCTTTGCCTGGTGGGCGCCCACCCACCAGGGCTTCTGGCATCTTCACCTAGTGGGTTGCAGCCTGTGTCAGCTCATTTGCATGGCCGCCAACCACTAGGATTTCCAGTGTCTTAGCCAGGCGGGCGCCAACCCGCCAGGGCTTCGGTGTCTTCGCCTGGCGGGCGTCAACCCGCCAGGGCTTCTGGTGTCTTCACCTGGGGGGTGGCTGCCACCTCCCCAGGGCTTCTATGGTCCTCTGCAGGTGCTGCCGCCTCCAATGACGACACGAGTCGTGACTGGCTCGCGGCGGCCATCTTTGAAAATCAAAGATGGCCGCAGCGAGCCAATCGCGGCTCGCGACATCATCGGCAGCGGCAACTGCGGGACTGGCACCTGTTTGGGTGTCGGCGGCGGGCCTGGATCTGAGAGGATTTAGTCCCCGCCAGCCATTCTGCCGAGTACGGCAGTGGCGCCCATTTTAAAATTCAAAGATGGCTGCCGCGAGCCATGATTGGCATAATGGCTGGCGGTGTCTGAATCCTCTCCGGTCCAGGCCCGTCGCCAACGCCCTCACCACCGCTGCACCCTCCAGCGCCGCCGGACCCTCCGCCGCCACTGCCGCCGACACCCGCGCCCCGGACGACACCCACGTCCTCCGCCAACAACCACGACCCGCCGCCGCTGAGGTTCCCACCGCCGCATCCGTGTCCCCGCCGCTGCTTTGCCCGGTACTGCCCACAAACGACGGCCATCTTGCTGCACCCAAGTGAAGCCACTATGACTACACCTGCTGGAAGCTCCTACTATCTTTATATCTTTATAATGGCGCATTCTTGAGGTAATAGTTTAAAAACTCTCACTTTCTAATTTACCTGAACCCCAAAAGCACGTACCCTGGCACAATAGATACCTAATAAAACAAACCACAAGTCTAAATTCCACCCCTAACCTGAGTTTTGCCTTCCCAAAAACCCCCATAGACTATAGCAGAAAAGCTGTCCTAATTGAGAATGTCAGAAAAATTGACAGTTGGAGTTTTAGATTACTCCCATGTCCTCAATTTTTATGTTTATGCCCTGAAATTTGGCATGCAGTACCCAGTGACAGTTCTACCTGGCCATGCCAAATTTCAGATCCGTGCCTCCTATAGCTTTTGAGGTGTAGCCCCTTGAACACCTTGACACCCCTTCAGAATTCTCTATGGAGAAATTAAATTTTTTAGATGCAGCCTTAATATAAGGGCACGACTGTGCCCTTATAATAACTATACATATATATATTAGGGGTGTGCACCGGCCACTTTTCGTGTTTTGTGTTTTGGTTTTGGATCTGGATCTTTCTTCGTGTTTTGGATCTGGATTGGTTTTGCCAAAACCACCCTTCCGTGTTTTGGGTTCTGGGTTTTGTGTTTTGGATCTGTATTTTTTTGAAAAAAAGCATAAAAACAGCTAAAATCACAGAATTTGTAGGTTTTTCTGCTCCTATGCTATTATTAACCTCAATAACCTTAATTTCCACTCATTTCCAGTCTATTCTGAACACCTCACAATAGTGTTTTTATGTCCAAAAGGTTGCACCGAGGTAGCTGGATGACTATGCTAAGCGACACGAGTGGGCGGCACAAACACGTGACCCATCTAGGAGTGACACTGCAGTGGCAGACAGGATGGCAGTTAGAAAAACTAGGCCCCAAACTGTACATAATGCAAAGAAAAAAAGAGGTGCAAGATGGAATTGTCCTTGGGCCCTCCCACCCACCCTTATGTTGTATAAACAGGACATGCACACTTTAACAAATCAATCATTTCAGCGCCAGGGTCTGCCACACAACTGTGGCTGAAATGATTGGTTCGTTTGGGCCCCCACAAAACAAGCTGGCAATTAATGTGTCCCTGCACAAACTGGCTCTACGGAGGCAAGATGTCATCCTCATCCTCCTCATCCACCGATTCCTCACCCTCTTCAGTGTGTACATCCTCATCCTCACAAAGTATTAACTCGTCCCCACTTGAATCCACCACCACAGGTCCCTCTGTACGTTCTGGAGGCTGGTCTCCCTGGAAGAGCTGATAATTCATTTTGATGAACATCATCTTCTCCACATTCTGTGGAAGCAACCTCCTACGCCTTTCGCTGACAAGGTTCCCGGCTGCACTAAACACTCTTTCGGAGTACACACTGGAGGGGGGGCAACTCAGGTAAAATAGAGCCAGTTTGTACAGGGGCCTCCAAATTGCCTCTTTTTCCTGCCAGTACAGGTATGGACTGTCTGACATGCCTACTTGGATGCTGTCACCGATGTAATCCTCCACCATTCTGTCAATGGTGACAGTATCATATGCAGTGACAGTAGACATGTCAGAAATTGTTGCCAGGTCCTTCAGTCCGGACCAGATGTCCAAACTTGGTCCTGCCTGCCCTGCATCACCGCCAGCGGGTTGCTTAGGATACCTAAGTTTTTTCCTGGCAGCCCCAGTTGCGGGAGAAAATGAAGAAGGAGCCGTTGACGTGTCACGTTCCGCTTCAGCTGACAGTGTGTTCACCAGCAGGTCTTTGCACCTCTGCAGGCTTGTGTCGGCCGGAAAGAGAGACACCACATAGGCTTTAAACCTAGGATCGAGCACGGTGGCCAAAATGTAGTGGTCTGATTTCAACAGATTGACCACCCTGGAATCCTGGCAAAGCGAATGAAGGGCTTCATCCACAAGTCCCACATGCCGAGCGGAATCGCTCCGTCTTAGCTCCTCCTTCACTTTCTCCAGCTGCTTCTGCAAAAGCCTGATGAGGGGAATGACCTGACTCAAGCTGGCAGTGTCTGAACTGACTTCACGTGTGGCAAGTTCGAAGGGCTGAAGAACCTTGCACAACACGGAAATCATTCTCCACTGCGCTTGAGTCAGGTGCATACCCCCTCCTTTGCCTATGTCATAGGTGGATGTATAGGCTTGTATGGCCTTTTGCTGCTCCTCCATCCTCTGAAGCATATAGAGGGTTGAGTTCCACCGCGTCACAACCTCTTGCTTCAGGTGATGGCGGGGCAGGTTCAAGAGTGTTTGCTGGCGCTCCAGTCTTCGGCACGCAGTCGCTGAATGGCGAAAGTGGCCAGAAATTTTTCGGGCCACCCAAAGCGTCTCCTGCACGCCCCTGTCGCTTTCAGAAAATTCTGCACCACCAAGTTTATTGTGTGAGCAAAACATGGGACGTGCTGGAATTTGCCCAGATGTAATGCCCGCACAATATTGGTGGCGTTGTCAGATATCACAAATCCCCAGGAGAGTCTAAGTGGGGTAAGCCACTGGGCGATGATTTCCCTCAGTTTCTCTAAGAGGTTGTCGGCGGTGTGCCTCTTACTGAAACCGGTGATACACAGCGTAGCCTGCCTTGTAACGAGCTGGCGTTTCTGAGATGCTGCTACTGGTGACGCTGCTGCTGTTGCTGCGTAAGGTGATACATCTACCCAGTGGGCTGTCACAGTCATATAGTCCTTAGTCTGCCCTGTTCCACTTGTCCACATGTCCGTGGTTAAGTGGACATTGTGTACAACGGCATTTTTCAGGACACTGAGGACACTTTTTCTGACGTTTCTGTACAGTCTCGGTATCGCCTGCCTAGTGAAGTGGAATCTAGACGGGATTTGGAACCGGGGACACACTACCTCCATCAATTGTCTAAATCCCACTGCACTAATGGCGGATACCGGACGCACGTCTAACACCAACATAGCAGTCAAGGCCTCAGTTATACGTTTTGCTTCAGGATGACTGCTGTCGTACTTCATCCTCCTCGCTAAGGACTGTTGGAGGGTCAATTGTTTAGTAAAAGTAGTGGTGTTCCTACTTCCTCTCTGGGATGATGAACGACTCCCAGCAGCAGCAGCAACAGCAGCAGCGGCAGCAGTAGGCGTAGCAATGCAGGATCCTCCGGAGGAATCCCGGATAGGAGAGTCAGTCATGCCAGTGATATGGCCTGCAGGACTACTTCCGATCCTGACTAAGGAGGAAATTGACGAGGAGGGAGTTGACGGTGTGGTTTGCAGGCGCTTGGATACAACAGGACAACGGGATTTAGGTGTCCCTGGACTGCTTACGGTCTGAGCCAAAGTTTCTGAACTTGACAGTAACTTTTTATGAACGCGCTGCAGGTGCCGTATAAGGGAGGATGTTCCTAGGTGGTTGACGTCCCTACCCCTACTTATTTCACCTTTACATATGGTACATATGGCAAGACAGTTGTTGTCCGGATTTGGATAGAAATATTGCCAGACCAAAGAGGTGGAATGTTTGGTCTTCTGCCCAGGCATGACCGTGATGGGCTTTTTCATCCCACGGACAACAACTGTCTCCCCCGGAGCCTGATTTAAACAAACCACATCACCATCAGAATCCTCCTCGCCAACTTCCTCCTCAGCGCCAGCTACACCAGTATCCTCATCCTGTTGTACTTCAACAGTGACATCTTCAATTTGCATATCAGCAAGTGGACTGTGGGTGCTCCTTTCAGCACTTGCAGGGGGCGTGCAAATGGTGGAAAGAGCCACCTCTTCCCGTCCAGTGCTGGGAAGGTCAGGCATCGCAACCACCACCACACTTGGACTCTCCTTGGGGATTTGTGATATCTTCTTAGAAAGCACAGTTCTTCGCTGTGCTTTTGCCAGCTTAACTCTTTTGATTTTTTTAGTGGGAGGAGTGCTTCCATCGTCATGTGAAGCTGAACCACTAGTCATGAACATACTAGGGATCGACCTTAGCCGTTCCTTGCCACTCCGTGTCGTAAATGGCATATTGGCAAGTTTACGTTTCTCTTCAGCTGATTTAAATGTCTTTTTCAAGGTCATTTTCCTGAACTTTGCCATTTGGGATTGTATGTGCCCTCTACTATGACATTGGGCATCGGCCTTGGCAGACGACGTTGATGGCATGTTATCGTCTATGTCATGACTAGTGGCAGCAGCTTCAGCACTAGGAGGAAGTGGTTCTTGATCTTTCTCTATTTTATTTTTATCGGAGAAAGTTTGGTCCTCCATTTATGTTATATCGATTTGATATATACGTGCGGCTAAACACAGAAAATAATTTTTTTTTTGGTTTGGACTGGAGTGTACTTTCGGGGGTTACAGCACCCTTAACGGTCAAGCCAGCCGGCCCTTTACTTATGACACAGGCGCACGCTTGGCACTACTTTGTTGATGCACGTGCGGCTACTGCGCACACAATTCACAAACACAGAAAATAATTTTTTTTTGGGTTTGGACTGGAGTGTACTTTCGGGGGTTACAGCACCCTTAACGGTCAAGCCAGCCGGCCCTTTACTTATGACACAGGCGCACGTTTGGCACTACTTTGTTGATGCACGTGCGGCTACTGCGCACACAATTCACAAACACAGAAAATAATTTTTTTTTTGGTTTGGACTGGAGTGTACTTTCGGGGGTTACAGCACCCTTAACGGTCAAGCCAGCCGGCCCTTTACTTATGACACAGGCGCACGTTTGGCACTACTTTGTTGATGCACGTGCGGCTACTGCGCACACAATTCACAAACACAGAAAATAATTTTTTTTTTGGTTTGGACTGGAGTGTACTTTCGGGGGTTACAGCACCCTTAACGATCAAGCCAGCCGGCCCTTTACTTATGACACAGGCGCACGCTTGGCACTACTTTGTTGATGCACGTGCGGCTACTGCGCACACAATTCACAAACACAGAAAATAATTTTTTTTTGGTTTGGACTGGAGTGTACTTTCGGGGGTTACAGCACCCTTTAACGGTCAAGCCAGC
This sequence comes from Taudactylus pleione, assembly GCA_031769625.1. NCBI lineage: Eukaryota > Metazoa > Chordata > Amphibia > Anura > Myobatrachidae > Taudactylus > Taudactylus pleione. The sequence goes on from JAUIMM010000258.1 coordinate 8,062,044, forward strand.
CGGCCCTTTACTTATGACACAGGCGCACGCTTGGCACTACTTTGTTGATGCACGTGCGGCTACTGCGCACACAATTCACAAACACAGAAAATATATTATTTTTTTAGCACTTGGGGGGAGCACCCCTGATGGACAGAGCACCCCCTGGACAACACTACAGCACCCCTTTAGGACTGGGACACTGCACAGGACTTTGGAGTGGACACAGCCCCTATGGAGAACTGACTGCACAACACAGTCCAGCCAGCCCCTATGGACTTTGAAGTAGTGGACACAGCCCCTATTAACAACAGCAGCACAGCACAACACAGCCAGCCCCTATGGACTTTGAAGTAGTGGACAACAGCAGCACTACACTACACTACACTACACAGCACTAACTCCCACCCTCCCTCTTCACTGTCCACAGCCGAGTGAGAAAATGGCGCCGACGCGGGTACCTTATATAGGATCCAAAACCCGCGAGACTCGGAAGGCGGGATGATGACGTTTTGCCTCGATGTCAGATCCGAGTCAGGCGGGAAAAGTCGAGCCTGACTCGGATCGGACTCGGATCGGGGGGGCTCGGGGGGGTTCGGATTTCAGAAATCCGAACCCGCTCACCCCTAATATATATATATATATATAATGTTATTGATAGAGGCCCCCACAAGTTTGTTGTTCAGGGGCCCCCAAAGACCTTAATCTGGCCACGAGGCAGTATGTGTGGATGGAGAAGGATGTCAGGTACTAGACAGGGCATAAGACTGCTGGGAGGGGGATGTGACTATGATACTCAAGTTCCTCTAATGGTAACTTCGGAACCTTGCCACACAAATTGTGAAGCTATGAGATAATTGAATAGTGTGACCTGGAGTATAAAGGGTCTTAAAATGCCAGAACAGGGCATTAACAAGGAGTGGCACAGCACTGGATAGAAAGTGACTTGGCCCATCCTTATGACACACCTGGCAGCCATCTTCCTTCTCCCAGAGCTGTGTGACATCATGACGTCATGTGTGCCTGGTCAGGGGTGGCGGCTCAGGGCACAGAGGAGCGTTGCTACAGCACTGTTCCAGAGAGGTCCACTACAGAGTTTAAATTACATAATATGTAGCACATTTATTTTGTATACTTGTTCAATAAATTGATACATATAAAATTTTTAAGGAACTAAGGCAGTGGTTCCCAAACTGGGTGCTGTGGAGCACTAACATGGGTGCCACAAATTGGTGGTCCACGACCAAATCAAATTTATGGTCAATATGATTAGTAGTCACCAGCACTGGTTTTGCCTATCATAAAATATGTGGGCAAACAGAAGTGCAACCCTGTCTACCACCACAGAACTGGATGATAGATCAGCACAATCTACTTAATAATCTTTGGTGAACTTCTCAATAAGAGATTTTTGGCCTAGGGGTACTGTGAAACAAATGTTACTATTCCAGGGTGCTGTGATTCAAGACAGTTTGTGAACCGCTGCACTAAAGTATAATAAGGCCTTTTGACAATCCTTCACCCAAACTAATTAGTAAAATCACCACACACTAATACTGCTTTTACACCGAAATTCCGGGTCTGACCCGGAGTTGGAACAGAGTTCCTCGAGTCGGCGCCGTTCACACCGTAGCCGGGTCTGCAGAGACCCAGCTTTTCCGGCGTTGAAGTGGACGCTTGGAGATGACGTCATCGGCCAGCATATTATGCGCTCCAGGTCATCGTAACCCGGAGCGCGCCGTTCACACTGCAGGGTTTCACGGGTTATACCCGTGTTAAACCCTGCAACTTACCTGGGTTGGACTGCCAGGTCACTCAACCCGGCAATCCAACCCTTTACCCTTTTACACCAAGGAGCTACCCGGGTTAACTCTGCAATAACCCAGGTTTTAGCTCTGGTGTAAAAGGGGTATAAGTCAAATTACACATACAGAATATAGAGTGGATGGATTAATTTAAAATATTTCCCCAATCCTGGTAACCCATATTTTGCTCCATTTTATTCATAAATACAAAATTTTTATTTTGGTATGAGAGTATCAAATCAATAAAATATATATTTTTATTTTTTTTTTAAAAAGAAAAGAATAAGTAAACCTAATTAAAAAAAACTGGTAGGAGTACAATCAGTTAAACAAATACATAAATCAGTGTTTTGGAGACATAATGGCATAGCAGAGGATTAATCAGCACCAGACTTGAACTACAAGAACATAAAAAGAGAATTTCAGAATGTAATGAGTTTTATCTCTGTTCATCTAACACCCAATGCCAAAGTAAAAATAAATAAACCAGGGTATAAGAATTAAGCTCTGGTCAGCTTTTTCATTTTTTCACCTAAAGCAAGTAATAAAAAGGTATAAATTAGAAGGGAAAGGCATGTTTAAACTTGTCAGATAACAAAATGACTGAAGCTTACTGATAAATATGAAAGAACATTTTTGAAAAAACATATTTTCAAACAGTCTATTTTTCTGCTGAGACTTCAGGTTAACATTATTGCTGAAGTAATGTGCTAGAACCAATATTAGTTTGGTGAGCTACAATGGTAAGTAAATTGCTTGATTGTTGAATAAAATTACTTAAGTGGCTTAGGCATGTTTCCTAGAGATTATTATTATCTGACAAAAACAGGCATTTAACTCTTAAAGGGGTAACTGAAAGGAGCTTCACGACAGGTTCCTTTAAATAGAACCTTCACATCCATAACAAATTGGCTTTACAGTATGAGTTAGTCCTCTAGTATTCCGATTTTTTTGCTTCTCTAAATTTTGCTATCCTAATGTGAGACACACAAGAAAAAAATAAATAACAAGAAAATAAAAAGGAGAATCCTATTAAATTATTACACAAAAACAAAAATATAGCTAAAAGCCCCAAAAGTGTGAAAACTTCACTTTTTGTATGGAGAGTGTACAGTGCTAAAGAATGGCAGCACCAAATTAAGGATTAAGGTTTTTTATAAGACTGAGGGATATAATTAGGAGTTTAATGCTGCCTGTAGTGTATGGTGGTCACTGATGCTTCCTGTAGTATATGGCGGTCACTGTTGCTGTTTTTTAGTATAAGGTGGTCACTGATGATGCCTGTAGTATATGGCATTCACTGATCCCTGCAGTATATGGTGGTCACTGATGCTGAATATAGTATATGGCTGTTATTGGTGCTGTCTTTAGTGTATGGCAGTCACTGATGCTGTCTATATTATAAGGCAGTCACTGATGCTGCCTGTAATATATGGCAGTCAATGATGCTGCCTGTAGTATATGGCATTCACCGATGCTGCCTGTAGTATACGGCATTTACTGATGCTGCCTGTATACATGGCAGTTAGGATTGCTGCCTGTAGTATATGGTGGTCGTTGGAGCTGTCTTTAGTATATGGCGTCACTGATGCTGGCTGTAGAATATGGCAGTCATTGATGCTGTCTGTAGTATAAGGCGGTCACTGATGATGCCTGTAGTATATGGAGGCCACTGATGCTGCCTGTAGTATATGGCAGTCACTGATGCTGCCTGTAGTATATAGTGGTCAGTAATGCTGCCTATAGTATATGGTGATCATTAGTGCTGTCTTTAGTATATGGTGGTCCCTGATGCTATTTGTAGTACATGGAGGTCACTGATGCTGTCTGTAGTATAAGGCAGTCACTTATGCTGTCTGCAGTATAAGCCGGTCACTGATGTGGTCTATAGTATATGGTGGTTACTAATGCTGTCTGTAATATATGGCAGCTGCTAATGCTGTCTGTAGTACATGGCTGTAACGAATGATGTGGAAGTTAAAATGATTCAAGGGAATGGATAAAAAAATATACTGTTATGCAGCTTTAATAACTTATCATCATGGCTTCATTATAGTCAAAAGCATTTTACAGTAGCTTGCAGCAAATTGAGATTACAGAGGAAGTACCATGTACAATAGCAATATATATTCAAGAAGCTACACCCAATCCACAATTTTGTTGTTTACCTACAGTCATTAACTGTATCTATTAAAGAATTACCTGGTATAAAGCCACAATGAACCTTTAAGATGTATGTTTTACTTATAAGGTGCTGAGAATATAATCAATTTACTTGTATACATCATTTGCAATATAAAAGTTTGTGTAACAGCAAGAGTGTGTCAGTCCTATTGAACTGCCATCCTTACATGAATTGTAATTGCAAATCTCTTCAATAAACTTTCATTTCTGCACTTGATCTATTTTTGTGGACATTTATAATTGTATCAATAGATATTTCCATATCACTAATAATGTCTTTAGTATGACAGTCACTATATCTGTGTTTAGTTTATGGCGGTCACTAATGCTGTCTGTAGTATATGGTGGTCACTAATACTGTCTGTAGTGTATGGTGGTCATAAAGGTAGAGGGCAACTACTATCCACTGGGACAGGGGTGTGTGTTTGTGGAGGGGCATGATTAATCTTTGTCTTGGGTGACAGAAAGGCTAGCTCCACCCCTTGCCAGAACACACAATATTTGATGTAAATGAGAATAAAGCCTAAATTGGTGAGTTATAAGATTTATAAAAAAGTGAAGGACAGCTGAAACAGTCATAGCTTGTAAACATTTAACTTTTGAACATACCTCCAAACATTCCTATTAAGTTGAGTGGAAGAGTGGGCCACATCACAATAAAGGCATGGCCTTGGCATAAAGGGAGTGTGGCTGCATCATAGTGGGAACGTGTCTAGTGCTGAAAGTATCTTGGCTGTCCCTTTACCTCCCTCAGCTCCCCTGCAAACACACAATCACTGCCTAGTACAGCTGTTCTCTGCTGATCTTCCCAATTACTGACTCACGAAAGTATGCTGCCCCAATCAGGGCGATGTGATAGAGCCTTCTGAATAGTTAGAAGGTATACCAAGAAGAAGATGCTCTTCCGCACAGAACTATACTTAATATTTAGAGTTCATTCTCCCAGTGTATACAATTAAAGATATTTAATTGAATTATTTTCTATTATTATATTAATGGTGGAGGGGTGCACCCAGGAATAAATATGGATATGCAAAAAAAGAGAAAGAAAGTATTCCTATATCGGGGCACTCACAGAACAAATTGAATTTTGTAATATCTCTACAAATACTAACAACAATTCATTAGCTCTGATAATTCTAAAATATAACCTTTAATGTATCCTTAAAATAAATGAGCAAAATATTTTTATTTTTATATTTTAATATTTTGTAAACATACTATTAAAATTATTATCACACTGTTCAGATGTAATTTCTTTCGTTAGTTCATAACATCGTCATGTTATACATAACTCTCGGGTATCTGTATACTAGGGACATATGTTTTATAATTTGTTGCATGCACAATATGCAAATGATAAATATATCAAGAGTATTATAAAAAGTCTCACACACGCTTTTGATCTTTATTACTTATGTTTAATCCTAATAGTCTTTGTGCAGGTATTACTAGTCCATCAACTGTAATACATCTAGTATTTGTTCATGCACATCTGCCAATGGGTTATGTATATTGTTACCCAATATGTTTACTATTGTATTGATCAAATAGTAAAACCATAATAATGGCGTACTATATACTATGATCTATACCAAATAGACCGTTGACATATAGCAGGTGTGCAGAAAATCATAATAAGACAGTTATATATCAAACGTTAATGGATTATACATAATAAACCCCTCAATCAATATAGCGCTAACTGGGTACAGAAATCCGCTATCGATAAACTAGGTTCACAAATCACCAATTATTGGTAGTTTGTCACAAAAAATAGATATAAATTAAGGGGTTAAATTCAATATAAAAGGGCACTACTATTAATTCAACGAATACTAATCATATCCCTCATTTTGTACATTCCAAACAATGAACTGACATTATATGTCTTTTATATTGATTTTGTGGCTTAATGTACATATAACAGATAATTTTCTCATTCTATAATTCATAAATCAACTGTCAGAAACCGGGGATAATTAACATCAGTATCAGCGTTGGTACTTTCCCTTGATAGTGGTGCAGGTATAGCTGCTGCGCTAATCATAAAAGTAATTAAGTTGCTGAGTGTATTAAACACACTGTAACCATTTATCCACATTAGTATGCATAGCATGTGCTGGAGCCCAAGCGCCTGCTCTTGACGTCCCAACGTCTAACAGACACCCTTCATAGACATATCAATTTGTCTTTTAGTGTGACATACATAAAAACAAACAACACATAGTGCACATTAAACAGAGTGCACAGCGTGTCTCCTGACGCGCGTTTCGCTGGTATGCTTAATCAAAGGAACAACCCGTGTATCGGGTTGTAAAAAACTATATCCTCATTGCTAACCAATCAGTACTCGACTCAGTATATTGACAGAGTTCTCCACCAATCAGTTTTGCCTGTCAGTGCATCTATTGGTTAAAGGCTCTGTCAGTGAAGTAAGAGCAGACTGGAATAATTGAAAGGTTTCAGAGCCAATCGGCTTTATGTGAGCAGGTTCTCATTGGTTGGAGTCGTGGGTAATGTAATAGTAATATGCCGGAATCGTCAAATACCTCCCAAACACTCCTGGTTTAACCCCTTGTGTCCCTATACTAAAGATAGTGCAATCTATATTATAAATAAACCTGTAAGAAGTAAATAATATATTATATTAAACTCCCCCATATCTTAATAGGTACAAAAGTACATGTTGATTATATTTGAATGCAAGCATCAACAACTATCATATTATTATTCATCTCCCAGTATGAGCAATGACAATATTTGGATACCAGAATACTACTATTGAATCCAAACCATTATGTAATATACACCTATCAATATCCCATTTCCATAACTATCCAATATATTCTTATCATAGTGTATTATCCCCTATAATAATGTAATTTAATCATTTCTTAAAGAAGCAGCCGCGTATTATTCAAAATAAGTGAAAACTGCAATAAATATGTCCACTATCCTAAATAATATAAGTGAAAAGTATCATTAGTGATAATAAATGTCATGATCTTGTCTTGAGTGTAAAAAACACACATTAAACAATACCCTATTAATCCCTGAGTCTAAAAATAAAGTGGTGACAAAATAAATTAATGTGACAAAATAAATTCATACAATTTGTGTAAACAAATAACCCAAGTGTTAAATAAATAAATATCCTAAACTTGTGTGATAAATATATTTAATATGCAGCATTTATGTGCAGTAACATTGGTATGTGAAATTAAATGTAATATACATATAATGGATTATTATGTAATTATAAATATCCAATCAAACTCAACCTCTTCCCTATATGGGAATAAATAATCACAATCTATAACCGTGATTATCAAAGTTCCAATGAATACCATAATATAGTATAAGGTAGTGGGTCGAAGGTCCAATGAATACTGTAATATAGTGTAAGGTGGTGAATTAATTAAAAAAAAAACCATAATTAATATGTTCATTCATTCCGGCTGGATATAAAGTTCCTAACAGGAAAGTCCAATAGCTCTCTCGCTTCAATAATTCTCGAGTGACATCCCCTCCTCTAATTCCTAACTGGACTCTCTCTATACCGTAAGCCCTCAAACCTGCAGGATCACCATGGTGTTGATCAAAAAAATGCCTTGCAACATATGTCATTTGCTTAAACTTTGACACATCAGTTTTGGAATTTCTTATATTTCCCACATGTTCCAGTACTCTTTGCTTCAGGGGTCTCATAGTCATCCCTATATATCTTTTCTCACATGGGCATGTTAAACAATAGACTACCCCCGGGGTCTTACAATTAATAAAGTCACATATTTTATGTACTTTGTTATATTTGTCTCTAAATTCTGTGGTACGTGACATTTGATTACAGGCTTTGCAATTACCGCATTTAAATGACCCCTCCGCCACCGGTTTTCTTTGTTTGTTGTTTTTAAAGTGGCTATGAACCAGTCTGTCTTTCAGACTGGTAGACCGTCTCCAACTTATTGAAACATGAGGTCCAATGTTCTTGGCAAGATCTGGATCTAATGTTAACACAGAACAGTGTTTGTGTATTATCTGTTGGATCTTTTGCCATTCAGTACAAAAGTCTCCAACCAGTCTGATCTTATCTGGTTCTGTAGATTTAATTTTATTGGGGTATAGAAGAGAGTTCCTCTTGTTCAGATTGGCCTCATATCTGGCTTTTTTAATCAATCTTCTACTGTACCCTCTCCTAATCAATCTATCAGACAATTGCTCTGATCTTTTAGCGAATTGTGTGGAATCAGAACAGTTTCTTTTCAGATGCAGGAACTCCCCTCTCGGTATGCCGTTAAGGACTGGCGGAAAATGTGCACATGTCCTATGCAAAACACTATTAGTTGCCGTATGTTTTCTAAACAGATCTGTAGAAATCCTTTCATCTTCCATTATGCATATCCTCAGATCCAAGAATGTTACTTCTGATTCACTGATCTCAAATGTTAGTCTGAGGTTCAAATCATTGATGTTTAACAGGTTGACGAATTCAAGAAATTTGTCACGGGGACCGTCTCATATTATTAAGAGATCGTCTATGTATCTCATCCAAATTAACACGTGTTTTGTGTATTCTTCATGGATCTCATTAAAAACGATGGTCTCTTCCCACCAGCCTAAGTAGATATTAGCATATGTGGGGGCACAGGCTGCCCCCATCGCTGTGCCCCTAGTTTGTAAATAGAACTTGTCACTGAAAACAAAGAAGTTTTTCGTTAGTACAAAAGAGATTAATTTTACCAAGAAAGATCCAAATTGCATTATTCCATCTTTTTCTAGAAAGTATTGAACTGATGTAATACTTTTCTCATGTTGAATGCTTGTATAAGCTTTTAATTCCTGACACTATTGGACGTCCGGGAGGTATTGTCTTATTTTTACGGATCTTCGGTAACATATAGAATGTGTAGTTAGAAGGTATGTCATAAAAATCAGGTTTTTTTCTTTACCCTGGGCCTCATTCAGCAAGGACTGCAATTGCAAAGCTGCATGCAGGAAGCTTTGCAATTGCGAACTTTGCAATTATGGTAATGTAGCAGGAGGCATCACGCCTCCTGCTGCATTGCATATCCGAGCTGCTTTGCCCAACGCAGCATCGGATACTCTGTGGACCTTTGGCCTGCTGCATGACCCATGGGGTCCCACAGTCGGCTGCCGCAGATTAGAGTAAGAGACCAGGAAATCTCAGACAGCCAATGGAGATCCTGGCCTCTTCCCTCCCCCTTAACAGCAGCGACAAGCCTTAGTTTTGGGAAACGGAGGCCATCACTGCTCCCTCCCTGCCCACAAATGCCAGCAGACTGCAATCATTGATATATTGCTGGGAGTCTGCGTGCGGGTTCGCAGACCCATTTTTGCACATGCGCAGAAAGGGTCATGTGCCTGAGCAGATTCCCGAACATCGTGAATCTGCGTTCAGCAGTGCACTTGCGTGCACTGCTGAATTGGGCCCCCTATAATCCTTTTCTCCAATTCCATATGGGACACTGAAGATGATTGGGTTTAGTGAGTAGAGTAAGAAGTCTGATCACATAAAAAAATTGCCACTGAAATTCAGGGTCCTCCACCTCAAAACCCTGTTTGGCTGAACAGCAGTCACTTTTTGGTACTATCAAAACCCAAAAGATAAATATGGATAGTCTTCCCACTAGGCTGTTTTAGCGGGGCGCCACGTCCTGCCCTATTTCTAAAAAGCAAAAAGCACCCTGCCCTCCGGCACAGTGCCCCGCTGAAACAGCCTGGGGTGCTGTCCCCACCAGCAGGTCACAGTGTTCCACGGGTGGGGAAAACTGCAGTGTAGCAGTCACCGCAGGTGAATGGACGCCCGGGCGCATGCGCCCAGAATCCATTCACACTGACAGCAGCACTTGGGGGCAGGCCGGCATGTCTTAAAGACATGCCTCTTTTCCTTGGCCATGCCCCCTTTTCGGGTACAGAAGTGCCCTTTCTCTAGGTCTGGCGCAGGACCTAGAGTGAACACTATATGGAGCATATGAGGGAGAGGAAAAGGGCACTGATCTTCACAAAACTCACAACAAAGACATTTAACAACCACACAAGGAACGTAAGGGAGGTCAGGAAAGGGAGATAAAAAAATCTGGACTTCCTTCATACACTAGGGGATATTTGATATGCTGGGGTCTTTCCAAAGCAGTCGCTAAAGATGGGATCACTCCTAGGCAGTGTGAAGCTTGAAGTTCAGTCTGGATGCCATCATATCGACATCTGAATGATACCAGGTTCTCACCAGCTGTAGAAAAAAATTGGGATGGAGGACTATTCTCCCGGATGCAAGCCCTGCCTGCTTAGATAATCAGCCTCACAGTTGACTAGCACTTAAATGGAGCAATAAGGGCCAGACTATTTTTCTGTGCCCAGAACATATGTCTTATGCCACTTATGGCCTGTGCACTCTTTGGACCTCTCTGGTGGTTCAGATAAGCCACCGCTATTGTACTGTCCATCTGTACCATCTGAACTCTTATGAGAGGTTGAACTGCCCTGAATATGTTGAACAGAGCCCGATGCTCCAACATATTGATAGGAAAGTCATTTCCATAGCCGACCACCTGCCCTGGAAGGTGGAGTACAACCGCCCCCAACTCTAAAACTGACATCTTTTCTTACCAGAATCCTATACCTGATGGTAAACGGATGAAACTTACTCAAATTGTGACAGGACGACCACCACAGTGAGTGAAATGCCCTCTGAGACAGAGTGATAGAAAGGGAAGACAAGTGAGTATTGGACTTGTCCCACTTCCTCATCAATTCCAACTTCAAAACTCAAGCGTGAACTGGGCAAATTGAACCATTTTGAATGTCAAGACCACCTTGTCCAGAAACCTTTTGCTGCAAAGAACAGGTACTCCTTTCCTCTTGAACAGCTATTTGATCATATTCTGAATGGAAAGTATGTTGTCCTTTGGTGTCGAACACTATTCCCAGAAAAGCCTTCTTTGAAAAGGAACCAGATTTGATTTACTTAATTTATAATCCAACTGTGGAACTTAAAAAACTGTTCTGTCTGACTCGCATGATTCAAGAGAGTGTCTGGAGAACTTTGAACAAATTGTAAATATGACCTTAATCCCTCTGTACTGGAGCAAAGCTGACATCGCCACCATTATTTTTGTAAAAAAATAACTTGAGGCATTGACACTGTCAAAAGGAGCCCTGAAGTGAAAATGTTTCTGTATCACAAATCTGAGCAGGGACTGATGACCCTCCCAAATAGGAACATGCAGATAAATGTTTTCTTTTTATAGCGATACCAAAAACTTTCCCTGATTCATACTGTGAACAACATAGTTCAGGGATTCCTCTCTGGACCTGTCCAACCTAAGGTAAAGGTTCAGAGATTTTAGGATGAGAATAGGCCTGAAGCCTGAAATAGACAAACTCTAAAACAAAGAGGACAAATGTGCAAGCCCAGATCTGGGTGGGTTAATTTTTAAAGCCCTGACTGTGTCCAAACCCATAAAGAGCTGCAGGAACCTAACTGCTAGCTAACAGTTTGGAAATCTCTAACACTGCCAGCATGGGGGTTTAGCCCAGGGTGGTGCTTCCACAGGTTCAATTGGAACCCTAACAAGGGACTTAGGACCTTTAGCATTTTTTTCTGCAAGCTGCACTGATTGCTCCTTGGTAAGGCTTTGACCTTGGAAATTTAGCTTAACATTAAGAACAAGCAAACACATTACCCACTGCCTTCTTGATATTGACCCGGGAGCATTTTCTTTCCCTACATAACCAAATATGATGGGACAAGGTACAAACAGCAAAAAAAATTAAATGTCTACTTGTATACAGATGTGGCCAGCTAGTTTGTTCATCGCGCGCCATTCAGGGCTCTGTGTCACCCCATGGAACGTTACGTGATGGCTGGACTTGTGGCGTACCGTGATATTCTTCAACTAAGGATACGGTACGACATGTAATACAGCGCTTAAAAGCTGGGTGGCGAGTGATCCACTGCTTAACAGAGAATTAAGACTAAGCCACATACAAGTAGTGACATCCATAACCCCAACCACTTGCAGAATGAGCCCTGCGTGTAAGCGCACAGTGCCCCCAAGCCTTCAGGGATTGCCAAGGCCAGGTGTGTGTCGGAGGGTGCAGTTTTCCTGGACTCGCAAGCAGCAAAAGACGGCCAGTCTGAGAAAACTTTGGCTTACATCACAGTAGATGGTTACAATGTTGATCCAATGGTAAGTCTTTGGACGCAGCATTTGGATCTGCGATGCTGGCTGGAGGCTTCTTTCACCTTCGATTGCCTCCTGCAGGCATTACCATATTTTAGCACAGTAGCTGCACCCAAAGACGCAGCTACTGTGCTATTGTGTCCATCTCTGAATCAGGTCATACAGATGGGCCCAGCTAGTTTGATGCTCCATACGCCATTTAGCGAGCCCTGCATCTCATGCCACCCGGTACGCCTTGAGTCGCACCTTTCAGTATTAACCGCAACGTAACGTACAGTGGCGCTGGAAACAGTCACAGAGTGTAATAAAACTTTTTATCCACCAGGTGTCGCTTTTCCAAAACTACACTGTGCATGCGTCCGATATCCAATGCATTTTCTGTATCATCGCCCAATGATTGGCTGACAGAATCTGTGATTCGGTACACTATAATACAGTGTTTTCGTCATGGAATCAGGGCTGTAGTAGAAAGTGTAATAACATTTTAAATCATTACAGTACAGTATGTGTGTGAGTCCTTTACTTTTTAAAAATATATATATTTTTTTAATTTTTGTCTCAGGGGCTCAGACAGGGGTCGCACGCACGCACAGCTTTCAATTAGATGGGATCAATTAATATTCACTAATGCTCGGGTACTGTGTCCCTACACAAGGATTCAGAAGATGGATGTGAAAGCCTTTCTGGCCTAGTGGTAGAGTGTTGGTTTTACATAGCCAAGGTACACAGTTCAAATCCCACCACAGCCCAAAATTATTAAACATGATTACTTTAGATTCATTCCCCTATATATATATTTTTTTATATGACGTACAGTGGTGGATTGAATCCATCCACATCAATCGATTTTCAGATGCACACAGGTGTTGGGGTTCAGGAACGTAACCTCAGTTTTTAATAAGACCACTTGATTTCCTGTTCAATAATGTTGCAGTGTTTGCACTACTGTACACACTGTAGCTCCATAACTCCAGGGGCCCGAGTGTAGGATTTCAGATGCATTCTCAGCATCAGGGGCTCAGGCGGGTAAGATGCATCAACAGGTGTAGGGGTTCAGGACTCAAACGCAACCTCGGTTTTAAATAAGACCACATACTGTAATCTCTTGTTCAATAATGTTGCAGTACTGAATTGAGGGCACTACATAGTTCTACAACTCCCTTGCACCCTGCAATGACACCCCCTTACAGTTATGGGGTACAGTGGTTTGAGTGTAACGCATTCTCAGCATCAGGGTCTCAGACGGGCAAGACGCATGTTGCTTTCAGATGGTCTCTTCCCTCTGTGTAACCACTATCTTATATTTTTCATGCAATTGCATCATCTCTGTCTGCCCCTACATAGTAGAATGTAAGCTCTCATAAGCAGGGCCCTCATTCCTTATGTGCTTTTCTTACTCTCACTTATACCATCTTCTCTTCCAATTTGACAAAAGCAGAATTAAACTTGGGTTCAGCTGGCACTGCTTTTTGTAGGTATTATGGTATTATTTAGTTGAAATGCAATACTTGCATATCTGTGCACAACCTGGCATGGTAAAAAGCCACAGCCACTTTACCACCCCATCTCATATACAGATTTAGACACAGTTGCACACATATTCACATATTAAAATATTCAGTGCTGTCTCAGACTAAAACACAACTGGAATACGCTTGGAACCAGCTGAGTGAAACGGGACATGGCGTGCCATGCAGCAACACATCTGTCTAAGCAGCAAAACATCTGCCTAAGCAAACGAAGATACAAACTTAAGCAAAAAGTATTTAATACAGCTAACATTATGTGCATATTAATAATGGCACTGTATGTTCATGATAAAACTTTGGTCACAATTAAACCTTTGACATAGGAGGGGGGGTGGGCACTCTAGCAGAAAGTAGTATTAATGAAAAACTTAACTTTTAATAATTAAAAAAAAACACTAAACAAAATACACACAATTAGTATAGACAAAAATTAGAGTTATGGTAGACTTACCTTGACAACTCCTTTTCTTCGGGGTCCACCGGGTTACCATGGAGATAATGTGGTTGGAGAGATCCAGGCTCCAAACAGTTAAAGCTTTCAGCTCCCAGGAAGCTTCGGGTCCTCCTCCATATATACCCCACCCTAGCCACAGGCCTTCAGTTTTGTTAACAAGCCTCAAGGCAGGAGAAGAAAAGAGGAGAAGGAAGAGCAATCATACACCAGAAACACTAACCTGGAAATCCTAAACACCTTAGGATCATATTTTCTGTGGGTACACCACTGACCAATAGAATTCCACACCCTGTAATAGATGCGGGCAGAGGTAGGCTTCCATCCTCTAAGCATCGTCTGAATTACAGAACTGGAAAAATCCTTTGCTCTTAAGATGGAAGAGCCACACCGTTAAAACCAGACAAGGTAAGTCCAGATGCTGGCAGGGATCCTGCATAAGCAGAACCTGCCATTGAGGAAGAGAATATGGACTGTCTATGGATAGATTATGTATGTCAGTGAACCAATGACGCCTGGGCCAAGCTGGAGCCACCAGTATTACTGTTCCGCCTTCCTGGTTGAATTTCCTGAGAACTCTTGGGAGGATGGAAATAAGAGGAAAGAGATACACCAGCTTGAAGTCCCCAATCCTACTGCAAGTGCGTCCACAAAGGCTGCTGGACCCTTAAATGGTGACCTTGTGGTTGTGACGTGATGCCATGATATCTATTTCTATTAGACCACATTTTGTTTACCAGGAGTTGAAACACTTCCAGATGGAGAGAACACTCTTTGGTGTGTATGTCCTGGTGAGTTTGGAAGTCTGTTTCCCAATTGAGTACTCACAGTATGAATATTTCCGAGTTGGCCGGAAGATGATGTTCTGCCCACTTTTTTCATGGCTGCATAACTTCTTGTGCCTCCCTGATGGTTGAGATACGCCACTGTAATGTAATTGTCGGACTGGATCTGGATCGGCCTGCCCTGGAACAGGTCCTGAGCCATGACAAGTGCTTTGTATACTGCTCGCAGTTCCAGAATGTTTATTGACAGATGACTTTCCTGATTTGTCCATCTTCCCTGAAAGGTGTGATGACCTGTCACTGTCCCCCATCCGCGAAGAATGGGGTTAATGGTGAGAAGCACCCAATTTGGAGTCCAGAATGGACACCCTTTGTTCAGATGGACCTTTTTCATCCACCAAAGGAGGGAGTGACGAAGTGAGAAGGATCCTCTGGGACCTTATTAGATGATACTGTCCATTCCACCTGGAGAGAATCAATTTTTCCAGAGGACTGGAATGGAACTGAGCATACCACCACCATGTCGACGGTGGATACCGTTGATCCCAGGACCTGCATCGCTAACAGAATGCATATCCTTCGCTTATGTAGTAGTTTACGTATTTGCAATAATAGGGTTGCAATCTTGTCCTCTGGCAGAAACATTCTTTGTGCCAGAGAATCCAGAAGAGCTCCCAGGTGTACCATTTGCTGTGTTGGAGAAAGTGAAGATGGTTTTGTAAAACAACCGGAGTTTGCGCCAATATCAGAAGGTCATCCAGATATGGTAGTATTCTGACTCCCTGAGGCCTGATATAGGCTGTCATGACCGCCATTATTTTGGTAAATACCCAGAAAGCTGTAGATAGGCCAAAGGGTAGTGCC
Source organism: Taudactylus pleione (assembly GCA_031769625.1). Taxonomy (NCBI): domain Eukaryota; kingdom Metazoa; phylum Chordata; class Amphibia; order Anura; family Myobatrachidae; genus Taudactylus; species Taudactylus pleione. Next base: position 8,077,848 of record JAUIMM010000258.1, read on the forward strand.
TGAAATTGGTAATGTTGCTGAACTACAGCAAACCGTAAACATTGTTGGTGGGATGGCATAATAGGAACATGCAGATATGCATCCTGAATGTCCAGAGAAACCATATAATCCCCAGGCTCCATTGCCAAAATAATTGACCAGACAGTTTCCATATGAAACTTGGGTACATGAATAAACCTGTTGAGGGTTTTTAGATGTAGAATAGGGCGATGAGCCCCATTCGGTTTCTGAACCAAGAATAGACTGGAATAATAACCCCTTCCTTGTTGCAACACAGGAACCTGAATTATTACCCTCATCTGCAGCAAGGAGTGAATGGCTTCCTGAAGGGCCAAGGTCTTGCCCGCATCTCATGGAGGATCTGTGCAAAAAAATTTCTGGGGAAGATGCCTCCTGAAAGTGAGAGCATACCCCTGTGAGACCACTTCTTGGACCCAGGCATCTGTTGTTGTCTGACACCAGTTATCCACAAACTGATAAAAGTTGGCCTTCCACCCTGGGATCCCCTAGAAGGAGGCACGCCGCATCAGGATGAGGGTTTGTCATCCAGTTCAGTAGCTGGACGTCTGGCCGGCCCAGACCTCTTAGTTTGTTGCCTCATTGTCTTGCAAAAACTAGACAGCTTAGAGGAAGACTGTTCCCTTGCTCATGCCTAAGGATGGAAGGAACAAGAAGAAACCTGCTTAGACTTTATTGTAGTCGTAGATGGCAGACCTGCTGAATTTGAAGCCACCAGAGTAGCTATTATTTTATCTAACTCTGCTCCAAAAAGTACCTTTCCATAGAAAGGTAAGACTTCCAGAGCCATCTTTGAACCTGTAGTAGCTTTCTAGGCTCTTAACCAATCGGCCCTGTGTACCACTACTGAAGCTACTGATGCCGTAGAACAGGGATGGAGAACCTTTTTTCTGCTGAGGGCCATTTTGATAAATGTAACATTTGTGGGCCCATTGCAGGCCATGCCCCTTCCATGTGATGTCACACTGGGGCAGGGCCACAATCGCTGGTGATTACAGCAATGCCTGAAACATCCTCAGGATGCTCAGGAGAGCTGTAAGGGCAGCGATTTTACTGTCTGAAGCATCCTAAAGATGCTCCAGGTGGCACTGCTGCATAGATTCTGGCTGCAGGGTGCCATTCTATGCACCCTGCTAGCCAGTTGAGGCTAGCATAAAAAAGCTCAGGGGGCCAGAGCAAATGATTCCGCGAGCCTTATACAGACCTGGGGCCTGAGGTTCCCCATCCCTTACTTACAAGCTAAAATTCCTACAGCTACCCCCAGATAGGAAGCTGCTTCCTGTATATGGGAGATGTACATAATATGTTCTCTGGTAGCATCTGGTAGAGAGTTTTCCAATGCTCCCATCCATTCTTCAACAGCTTTGGCTACCCAGGCTCCAGCCAAAGCTGAACAAATAACAGCTCCAGATGATGAAAAGACATGCTTACATTTTTCTAACTGTGGAATCCTTCAGAGAAGATGCTGACGGAATAGGCAATTTAGCATTTCTGATTAAATACTTCACATGAGCATCCTCAGAAGCAAGGAAATGATGTTATTCTTTTATTCACATAACACCTTTTGTCCGGGTTACCCCATGCCTCTTCCATAAGCTCAGTGAGCTGTTCAGATATATGAAACTCCATTTTGGCCACCTTCTGGTGGTATTTAAACACTGGAGCCTTCTTACTATGAGCTGGTTCATCATCGTGAATATCTAGGATTAATTTAACCGCCCTCACCAAAGAAGGAACATCCACTGTGGACGGATGGTCCTCCTCCCCCGAGCTAGATTCCATCTGATTCCTCTGATGATGCGTCTATATCCTTATGTTGAGCAGACTGATAAAAAGGTAACTTGCGCTTAGGCGCCTTAGTAACTACCGGTCTGCTTTCAACATTAGATGGTGCCATACTCTGACTAGAATGGCCATAAACATTCTTCCAGGAAGGATGCATTGGAGGAGCAAACCTGGCATGCTGTGAACACCCCATCCAAGGAGGCAGTGTGGGAGCAGCCATATGATCCACAAACTGCTTCATTACCTGGGACAAAGAGGATACCCAAGATGGCTCTTGTCCAGAGACTGGTAAACTGGACTAGTGAGGTGGCTCTTTATAACAGACAACACACAAACCATCCTTTATGTCCTGAGGGGACAAACAGACCATACAGGATTTACATGAAACCAGCTCAGGGGCCCCCCCATCCTTTTTACTTTTATCTTTTGACATGTTCAAAATAAAGGCAATAAATGCAATATTATGTGACAGCCTTCACAAATACTTAGTGAACGTGAAGTACCCAAAGAAAACCTCCACCCAACAGGTATGGAGAAAAAAACAGTGATAGCTATAATTGATAGACAGAAATAAAAGACACTATAAATGCAGCAACTAGCAAACAGTCACATACAATGCATATGTAATATAATTACAATAGATTCTAAATCAACTACACAAACACCAGGAATGGTAGGATATAGAGCACTATATACCTTAACCAAGGGAGAAGAATACAGGGAGACTGACCCAAACCCCCCTGAGACAGCTACAGCAGGGCACCGATAGTGGACTCTGAGCATCTCATACGTGACGGGTAGGCGGAGCAACCCAGACGCACAAAAACCTTTGATGGTTCTGCGTCTGAGTCGGGGGAGGAGCTGCTGGGGGAGTGACTACCTTACCCTAAGCTGCATCAAACTGCCGGGTATGCTGGCCTCATGCCAGCAGATGCATCAGCTGCCAATCTCTGGCATCAGACGATAAGGCCCCGGTAGTCTTGTGAGGATGCGGACGCTCCCGGGCCCTGAATGCAGCAGCTTCTTGTGCATCTCCGGCACCAGAAGCAAGGACAGCCGTAAGCGAGGAATCGCCTTACCTGACAACTCTGTGCAACCGGTGGCAGTCTGGTTTCCAGCTGCTAGCAAGCTCAGCCGTGACCTGCTAGAATCACCAGCCCTGTTACTGGTGTTGGCGGAGGTAGATGGAGTCGCAGTCTTCCTCTTACAAAGGTGCGTCTTAATCCTGCCGCACCAACTGAAGGCCTGTGTTAAGGGGTGTGGTTATATATGGAGGAGGACCCGGGCATCCTGGGAGCTGAAAGCTTTAACTATTTGGTGCCTGGATCTCTTCAACCACATTATTCCCATGGTAACCCTGTGGATCCCTATGGACCATGAAGAATAAACAGCAAATAATGTAGCAAACTAAAATGTTTTATCTGTACTTAAATGACAAAGGATCACCCTATGTATTATATAGCAGAGACAATGGAAAATATAGAAAAAGCATGCATTTTATAGAGGTGAGAGGTTTCTACTTTCAAATGTACCATGGGTACTGAATAATTAATGGGCGATTCAATTCAGCGTGCTGCTAATAGCGCCGGGAAGGAGTTCCCAGAGCTATGTAATTCAGCGCGCTGTTAAGTCCGACTAAACCTGGTTAGTGCGACTAAAGTTGGGTGTTTAGTCACGCTAAACGGCATTCTCCAGCCGGCCACGAGGCTATTAGCATTGGGCTGGAAAACAGCATTGCGGCTGGCACTTTAGTTGGATTTCCGCTCGCGCCCTCAGGAAGAAATCCTTTAGTTGGTCTAACACTGCGCTAGATTGAATAGCTCAGGGAACTCCTTCCCGTGCTATTAACAGTGCGCTCAACTGAATCATCCGCAATGAGAGCACCTAGGGGTATATTTACTAAGTGAGAGTTTTTAGAAGTGCAGATGTTGCCCATAGCAACCTATCAGATTCTACTTATCATTAAACTAGTACCTTTAAGAAGGTATTAGCTATAATTTGATTGATTGCTACGGGCAACATCTCCACTTCTAAAAACTCACTTTAGTAAATATACCGTCTAGACTGTACATCTGATATAGGTTAAAAGGACAATTCAAGTACAGGTAACATTGCATTCTCTGAAGTACATTTGGTGAAAATATATATAACAATAACAATTGCAAATAATGGTAACACAATTAGTATTATATTAATTAGGGGTGTGCACCGGCCACTTTTCGTGTTTTGTGTTTTGGATCTGGATCTTTCTTCGTGTTTTGGATCTGGATTGGTTTTGCCAAAACCACCCTTCCGTGTTTTGGGTTCTGGGTTTTGTGTTTTGGATCTGTATTTTTTTGAAAAAAAGCATAAAAACAGCTAAAATCACAGAATTTGTGGGTTTTTATGCTCCTATTCAATTATTAGCCTCAATAACCTTCATTTCCACTCATTTCCAGTCTATTCTGAACACCTCACAATATTGTTTTTATGGCCAAAAGGTTGCACCGAGGTAGCTGGATGACTATGCTAAGCGACACGAGTGGGCGGCACAAACACGTCGCCCATCTAGGAGTGACACTGCAGTGGCAGACAGGATGGCAGTTTGAAAAACTAGGCCCCAAACAGTACATACTGCAAAGAAAAAAAAGAGGTGCAAGATGGAATTGTATAAATAGGACATGCACACTTTAACAAACCAATCATTTCAGCGCCAGGGTCTGCCACATGACTGTGGCTGAAATGATTGGTTCGTTTGGGCCCCCACAAAACAAGCTGGCAATTAATGTGTCCCTGCACAAACTTGCTTTACGGAGGCAAGATGTCGTCCTCATCCTCCTCATCCACCGATTCCTTGGATAAAACAGGAAAAAGGGATTTAGGTGTCCCTGGACTGCTTACGGTCTTAGCCAAAGTTTCTGAACATGACAGTAACTTTCTATGAACGCGCTGCAGGTGCCGTATAAGGGAGGATGTTCCTAGGTGGTTAACGTCCCTACCCCTACTTATTTCACCTTTACATATGGTACATATGGCAAGACAGTTGTTGTCCGGATTTGGATAGAAATATTGCCAGACCAAAGAGGTGGAATGTTTGGTCTTCTGCCCAGGCATGACAGTGATGGGGTTTTTCATCCCACGGACAACAACTGTCTCCCCTGGAGCCTGATTTAAACAAACCACATCACCATCAGAATCCTCCTCGCCAACTTCCTCCTCAGTGCCAGCTACACCTGTATCCTCATCCTGTTGTACTTCAACAGTGACATCTTCAATTTGCATATCAGCAAGTGGACTGTGGGTGCTCCTTTCGGCACTTGCAGGGGACGTGCAAAGGGTGGAAAGAGCCACCTCTTCCCGTCCAGTGCTGGGAAGGTCAGGCATCGCAACAGCCACCACACTTGGACTCTCCTTGGGGATTTGTGATATCTTCTTAGAACGCACAGTTCTTCGCTGTGCATTTGCCAGCTTAACTCATTTGATTTTTTTAGCGGGAGGAGGGCTTCCATCGTCATGTGAAGCTGAACCACTAGTCATGAACATAGGGAAAGACCTTAGCCGTTCCTTGCCACTTCGTGTCATAAATGGCATATTGGCAAGTTTACGTTTCTCTTCAGATGATTTAAATGTTTTTTTTAAGGTCATTTTCCTGAACTTTGTCATTTGGGATTGTATGTGCCCTCTACTATGACATTGGGCATCGGCCTTGGCAGACGACGTTGATGGCATGTTATCGTCTATGTCATGACTAGTGGCAGCAGCTTCAGCACTAGGAGGAAGTGGTTCTTGATCTTTCCCTATTTTATTTTTATCGGAGAAAGTTTGGTCCTCCATTTACGTTATATTGATTTGATATATACGTGCGGCTAAGGCGCACACAAACACAGAAAATATTTTTTTATTTTTGCTGGAGAGTAGTGCACTTTGTGGGTTACAACACCTTTTAAGAAATGAGCCAGCCGGCCCTTTACTTATGGGACACAGGCGCACGCTTGGCGCTGCTCCTTTGTTGATGCACGTGCAGCTACAGCCCACACAATTCACAAACACAGAAAATATTTTTTTATTTTGTTTGGAGTGCCCTTTGGGGGTTACAGCACCCTTTAGCGGTCAATCCAGCCGGCCCTTTATTTATGGGACACAGGCGCACGCTTGGCACTACTTTTTTGATGCACGTGCGGCTCCTGCGCACACAATTCACAAACACAGAAAATATTTTTTTATTTGGTTTGGACTGGAGTGTACTTTGGGGGTTACAGCACCCTTTAACGGTCAAGCCAGCTGACCCTTTACTTATGACACAGGCGCACGCTTGGCACTACTTTGTTGATGCACGTGCGGCTACAGCGCACACAATTCACAAACACAGAAAAAATATTTTTCTTTTAGCACTTGGGGGGAGCACCCCTGACGGACAGATCACCCCCTGGACAACACTACAGCACCCCTTTAGGACTGGGATACTGCACAGGACTTTGGAGTGGACACAGCCCCTATGGACAACAGCAGCACAGCGCAGCACAGCACAACACTACTCTGCACTACACTACACTACACAGCCCAGCCAGCCCTAACTCCCACCCTCCCTTTTCACTGTCCACAGCCAAGTGAGAAAATGGCGCCGACGCGGGTACCTTATATAGGATCCAAAACCCGCGAGACCCGGAAGGCGGGATGATGACGTTTTGCCTCGATTTCAGATCCCAGTCAGGCGGGAAAAGTCGAGTCTGACTCGGATCGGCCTCGGATCGGGGGGGTTCGGATTTCAGAAATCCGAACCCGCTCACCCCTAATATTAATACACAATGTCTCAGCTCATATAGTTAGTTACAAATCATACAGTTTCTATCTCCTATTTGTGGTACAGAAAAAATGTGTATAGATTTGCGCTTAGAAAATGACAAAAATGATAGTATGCACAAGTAATATAGTTGTCTAATACTCACTCCACATCAGTTGAAGATTCTGAAACATTTTCTCTTTGAGCATTTAAAAGCATCTCACACACTTTATATTGGGATTCCAGAAGTAATAATGTATCAAGATTACAGCATAAAACACTCAGCAATCTGAAAAAAACGAGAACAAATAGCAACAAACATGTTAAAAGTTGTATTTTAAGAACTTCAAGTCATAATCTGAGTCTTGTTTGTGCTCAGGACTGGGGCCTCTGGGCAGGACTTATGCTGCATACACACGTAAAGATTTTCTGTCCAACCATCCAACTAGTTGATTGGTTGGAATGAAAATCTGGTAACGTATGGGAGTAACTGATGATCAGCAATTTGCTCCTAAATGCCAGAAAACAGATGAAAATGGTCGTTCAGACAAGTTTGTTAAATGTTTGATCTAAACAATTTGTTCAGACAACAGTTTTTGTACATTTTCCGGCGTTTGGGAGCAAATTGCTGATTGTCATTTGCTTTCATACCTTACCAGATTTTCATTCCAACCAATCAACTAGTTGAGCTTACTCCAGTTTATGAGAGCTGGAGTGATCAAAATTAGGTGGTCTAATGACGTTTCTGCTCATTCAAATAGCCACACACAGAACTGGACTAGAAGGACTAAAATAGCCACACACAGAACTGGACTAGAAGGACTAAAATAGCCACACACAGAACTGGACTAGAAGGACTAAAATAGCCACACACAGAACTGGACTAGAAGGACTAATAAGGACTCAAATAGTCACACATGGAACTGGACTAAAAGGACTAGAAGTACTTGTAAGCTGCTCTGCAATGGAATGCACACTATGCAAGTAGTGAGTGCTAGTACGCACAGTTGATAGATGTGCTCTCTGCAGGCTGCGAATGATAATGCACACAGGTTATGGGAGTGCACTCTGAAGGTATAGAGTAATAGTGGGCACAGGTAATAGTGGTGAGCACTTGCAGATGGCTGGAAGCAGTAAAACCCTGAGCTAAGAGGCTGGAACTAATTAGCTCAGGAACTCAGATGTACACAATGGAGCATGCACAGGCCATGGATGCAGTTGAGTTGACTCCAGGAATCTGAAAGTGGAGCTGCTGACACTGGAGCCAGGTACATGTTTGATACAAGTTGTACTGGCAATGTCCAGGTGCAACTGAGGGGTTTAAATAGAGTGCTTTGGAATGTCATTGGTGTTTCAAGTTATGTGGAAACTAGTTCCTCCGCAATTAAAAGGAACTGGTTTCAGCTCATCAACTTTATACAAATAAAAGATCACAGCACAGAAAACTACAGGCGGGAATGCTAAAATTCGAGATGTATATTTGACATGCTTCTCAGTAACTGGAAGAAATTATCTATTCACGCCTATGTATAACACAAAAAAGAGGGACAGATTCAAATGAAATTGTGACAGAAGTACAATATTTAGGATTATTGACTCTCCAAAAGAGGCATTTGAGGATTTTAACCTCATAACCACACTTAACTCATACAATAGAAGCAAAAAGCTGAATATTAATCTGGTTATCAGCTGACTAAACGAAAACAGTAATGGCAATTGCTTAGAAATAGCCACAGTTAAACATCTGTATTTCAGAGGTTGTCAACTCCAGTCCTCCAGCACCATCAATGGTAAATGGGCCTGATTCAGAGATGTACGTTCATCCGATGATGAAGGCACATCTCCAATGTTTCTGGGTCTGCACCTCTGCAGGATTTGTTCAGGGCATGTGCAGAAAAGAACCTGCGATTACGCTCGCAGACCCCCCCAAGCCGCAGCATGATTGACATGCTGTGGCCTTTGGGGGGGCGTGGCTGGTCTCAGAAACCATTCTCAGAAACGGGGGACGTGAAGCCCCCAATTTCCGTGGAGGGACAACGCCAGGGTCTGCATCGGTGGACGCAGATTTGTGGTCTCTTACGTGACCAGCATCCGGTCAGGCTGCGGGAAGCTTCAGCTCCCCCGCAGCCTGACCAAAGGAGCAACCATCTCTACCATCGGTTGCTATGGTGATCCCATCCTGCGACATCTGTCGTAGTGCTGGGATTGCAAATGCAGCAAGGAGGTATCTGACCCCTCCTTCTGCATTTGCATTTCGATTGTGTGCGACTGCAAATCCATCCATCTCTGAATGAGACCCTATGTTTTCAGGATTACTTTAATCAAGCGCAGGTGAGTTAACCTACTGTACTTTGCTGTTTCGATAATGCTCAAACCCCTTTTCCTTTCCCTTTCCTTTCCTAGTTATGAAAAACACTGATTTTAAAACAGTTCTGGAAAAATGACAGTAACTAAACTGTTAAGTTGTAAACCAGTGCAAAACCTAGATATGTCCCCATGTAATGCAGTACTGCTGCATTGCACTAAAACAACACAAAATGATTTGACAGTTGTTTTATTACAGCAAGCAGTCATATAGGAAATGATCCTGAAACAAAATTACCCATATTTCAGTTCTGACTTCTTCCTCTCTGCCATTCATCTTAGTATGTAGTGTTAACAACTGTATTGGCTGTGCAGAGTTATGGGCATGTCGCACACAAGTCCTTTATAGGTGACCTTGGATATTACATCTAGACAAGAGGTCTCAAGGCTCACATAAAGCAGGGCATATGAAAGAATCTAACCTGGTACATTGCAGTAAGAAATTCAATAAAGGTACACATTCTATTCTATGCCAATATTGCTGATGATAGCTTTTCATAGTATAGATATAAATATTATTTACCAGACAACTATTCATATGCAATTATTAACTGTTCACATTTCTAAGCAGCTTTAAATCAATACCTAGAATAAATCATTTCAGATTATAGTAATATAATATATATCACCTATATATTGTTAAAGAAGTCTTAAGTCACATACAACGCCATCACACGTCAACACTATATACACTTTCACCTACTGTATTTTTAGTGTACTAAATGGGAATTTCTTTTTTATATGCAATGTCTGCCGGTACACAGTGAGAAATTGCTACGATGGGTGAACGAGAGAAGATGCTGTGTTGGTCAATGCTGTGGCCACTTGATTGTGCAGGAACATTTAAGGAAACAGGCACAGTGATTACACAGTCATTGCGAAAAAGCTGCTATAATGTGTGGTGGGTACCAGGGGCATCAGAACAATTTTATGTGGGGGGGCAATAAAATCATTCTGACGATCACCCCCCTCTCCCTCCCTGCAACTTACCTGTGCGCAGGTACTGGAGCAGCGGCTAAAATAGGTCAGGGGCTGTGCTTTATAGCAATAGCCTGCACATCCCCTGCACCCCACGGAGGAGGAGCAGTCTTAGACTGCACATTACACCTCCTCCTCCATGAAATGCAGGGGCCGTGCAGCCTATTGCTATAAAGCACAGCCCCTGACCATCCGCAACCGTCGCCTTTCAAATGTTTTTCTTTTTGGGAGGTGCAGTCGCCCCTTGCCCCTCCCCCCCATTCCGACGACTACGGTGGGAATAAAACAAGTAACTTCCAAACTACCTACGCTTGTACACACTTCATATATATTCAATTGCTCCAATACTCTCACTTTTCATTATCCTATTTGAAATATAAGTAAAAAGATCATAGTCAAGTAATAATAAAAATAATCTAAATTCTAAAATATATAAAAGATCAGATATTCAGCATGAACTAACATACCGTCATTCACAACTTACTTGTTACGAAACATATAAGCTCATACATTTGTAATATATTATGTGTATGAAATCTGACTTCATACATGACAGCAGTGCATCAACAATTACGAAATGTGTAATTTATTGTACTAAGGACCTGATTCAGACACGCTCGCTAGGATGTGTTCGCACACGCATCCAGCCGATTGTTTGCATTCTTCCCATGCGTATGCGATGCAATACATGTGCGTGAACCAGTGCGAGCGATCGGGAATCGTTCGCTCGCTGCGCATAGACTGCCCGGCAGAATGAGTGACAGGAGATGCCGTCTGTGGGTGGTGACAGGGGCTGGCCCCTAGAAACGGGGAAGTGGAGGTGCGAATGCAGGCATGCCCGAGTGTCCAAAACCCGTTTCAGAGGCGTGCAAGGCAGCGTTATTGTACACGTCACTTGGTAGTATTCACTCGCAGTGCTTGCAGCAGGGTATGGTCAACCACAAGTGCTGCGATCGCATCTGATGTTACTCGCTGTTACTGATGGTTGCTACACTTCCTGGATATGACGTGCGCAAGTGGGCGTCTTAAGACAGGTTGGTGGGTGTCTGCATACACAATGCGATCGCACGCTAAGACATAGTGCCATGCGATCACCTGCCTTGCAGAATTTGTATATGCATCTAGTGCTCGAACGCATCTAGCGAGCGGGTCTGAATAAGGTTTTAAATTCTGATAGAAGAATTGTAAATGGATAATATCTTATTGTTTAACTTAAAATGTCTTCTGTTGTTTTCCCTAGTATCTTAATGAATGTGGAATTTTCACCCTCTTTACTGCAGAATAAAAATGAAATTGCTGAACTATTACGTGGAAGTGTGAATGACTCTGCCTCCAGGTCAGCCAGCATGAAGCTATAGTAGGCATTCATTTTCTTCATGATCAGCTGTGCAATAAAGCTGCAGTAAACCTACAGTAGCTTTTTTTTTTCTTAATTGAAAAAATGCATCTTGCCTTCAGTTCACTGCAAGCGTTCCTTTAAAGGGAACCATCAGTTTGGAAATCATTTTCTAACAGTATGTGATAGAGCAAAATATAGTAGATCAGTGTTTCTCCGTATGTATTTTTACATACTGTAGTGAACAAATCAACACACCACTTTAGGGATTGAAGGACCGGTTCAGATAACCACATCCTTCCCATAAACAGAGCAGTAAAAATAAGTAAAAATTGCAATGACACATCTGTCAGAGCCAGATGCAAATGCAATTTTAAGGCAGTTTCCTGCAGTGCCTTCGAAAAATCTGAAAGTGGATTAAATATGAAATATTTTCGATATTATATATGGTATAGTCCACCAAGCCATTTGCCCTTAATGATGCTTTAAATAATATGGGGTAGATTTACATGGGGCACATTGGATCTTTATCTGGCTCTGGGCCTTAATTATGCATCCCAATTTGCATTGTTACACTGGGTACACATCTGGCAGTTATATCTTGTATACGTCGGCCAGCGGTATCATGCTGTGTGTGTTCGGGCGGTCCGCCAACCACCCGTAAACTTGCTGAAAAGGCCACAAGGAGTAGGACGCGATGTGACCACCGGCCATTGGGACCCGCGGCCCCACATTTGGTTGTTCAGTGTGTATGAACATCTATCATTTGCAGATATATCTGTTAGGTGTGTACCCAGCTTAATGCTGTGTGCACAACTTGACTAATGCTCTAATTACTACAATCCACATTTAAACTACAGATTGTAGTGTGATATGTCCGACTAAATTCGCATTGCGAATTTAGGAAATATCACATGGATGTACTAACATCCGTATGCAGAGGCAGAGCTTGTGATAAAGCTCTGTCCCTGCGAATCCCCTTCACATACTTTTCACTGTATTTCCTGCAAAAAACACAGCGAGTATAGTATATGTCCGTGCATGCAAAGTTGACCGCCCCTAAACCCCCCTGTGAAAAAAAACAAAAAACACTTACCCGATGCCAGGGCCGGTGATTTCAGATTTCCTCCGGGACTCCGATCAGCTGGTCTTTAATCCTGCACTGTGACCCCGATCAGCTGTTCTATGCAGCAGCTGACCAAGGTCACAGTGCAGAAGCAAGGAAACAAGCTGGCCGGAGCCCGGAGGACATCACGGATCACCGTCCCTGGCATCAGATAAAAGTGTGTTTTTGTTTTACGATTTTTTTTTTCTGCAATGATCAGCGTTGGTCTGTTTAGACCCAGTGTCAAATGCAGGATTTCTATAGGGGGGTTCCAAATGCTTGATTTTAGAGTGAGTGTGGCCAGTCCATGAAGAGGGCATAATTAACACTTAAATCAGCTATTTTATGCATCATACAAAGTGTACTGTGTGTCATAATCCTAGCACATACAGGAACAGTGATCACAGTAAGCCATGAAATGTAGCAGTAGGGCCATCCTGTCTGAGCTGAATATTTTTATTTTAGATGTGGGCATCATTCCAGAGCATTGGAACTAGGCCAGGCAGAAGAACCTAGCACTGCCCTGGACATATATGTACATATTGGTCTCATCATGTACTGGATAGTGTATTATTATATGGTATTAATAATTAACCCTATTGATGGTCTATAGCAGTGCACCCCTAACAGTGCATGTTTTTACAGATCTGCTAATTGGTGCACAGGTGTATTAATTACTGGCTGACACAAAAGATCCACAGGTGGTGCTAATTATTTCATTTGTTATACTGAGAAGAACATGCAGCAGTAATACAATTCTATATTACTATCTCTATAGTGGACGTGGTGTGGCCTGGGGAGGGGGATTTCCAGGCAACCGGAACCCAGATCCCCCCACTGCATTTTCCTATAAGACCACACAACTGGTCACTGGACCCCGGCTTCCGGATTTGCCTGTTAGAGTAGAACAGTAATCGGGGAACCGGGGAAAAGCCTGAAAAACGCCATCTCCAGGCGTTATCATCACAGGGCTTCCCCCGGTATTTTTTCACAATATATGTTTAGTAACTTTGGCCAGATCACATTTCCCATTACAATTATGGGAAATGTGATCTGCTTACTAAAAATATGTGATAATTAGGGTTTGGAGTAGCATTTTACGAATTCTACTCCAATGGCCCTTTAATAAATTTATGTGATACTAAAATAATGTGAAAAGGATGTAAAAATAATGCTAATAAATAGGCCCCTAAATATCAAGAAAAAAAAATACAAAAATCTATAATTTCAACGACAGTCACATGTCTTTCCTTCCTTTGCCCAAATAATTGACTTCTCTTTGTCAATACATATCACAGATTTCAGTGATTCAATAGAGACATAAGTGAAACAAACAAACAATTTTTAACTATAAAATTATCACATTGCATTACTAGAAGAGAACATTTTCTAGTACAGCCATTTCTTCACTATAAGTAAATCTAATGGAGCGTACACACGGTCAGATTTGTCAGACTTGTCAGATGAACGATTGAACGATTAAACGATCTGAACGATTTGAACGATTTTACCAAAGTTTTGAACGATTTGAACGATTTTTGACTGCATTAAAAAGAATGGAATCGTCCAAGTCTGACTGCAAACCCATCAGATGTCAGATATCGTTATCTGACAAACGGGAACGCGCATCGTTGATCGTCCATCGTTCAGGCATGTCAGATATGAACGATTTTCCTTCTGATATGAACGACTGAACGATTTTTAAATCGTTATCGTTCATATCTGAAGGAAAAATCTGATCGTGTGTATGCACCATAATGGAGCGTACACACGGGCAGATTTGTCAGATTTGTCAGATGAACGACTGAACGATTAAACGATTTGAACGATTTGGACGATTTGACCAAAGTTTTGAACGATTTGAACGATTGAACGATTTTTGACTGCATTAAAATGAATGGAATCGTCCAAGTCTGACTGCAAACCCATCAGATGTCAGATATCGTTATCTGACAAACGGGAACGCGCATCGTTGATCGTCCATCGTTCAGGCATGTCAGATATGAACGATTTTCCATCAGATATGAACGACTGAACGATTTTTAAATCGTTATCGTCCATATCTGAAGAAAAAATCTGATCGCGTGTATGCACCATTAGGGGTGAATTTACTAAGGAGCCAGGTGCCAAAGCAGCTGATCACCAGTGTCTTTGACCAATATTTTTAAAACTGCAATCCTGGTTTAGCATTTATTCCTATTGCCATTCTAAGAATATCAGTATTATGTTTCATTAATAAAATGATATAAACAGCAGTGGGCAGCAGACGGGCCCTGTCGGGTGATGCCTGTACTGCTTTATAGGCAATCCAGCCCTGTCCAAGCCCTATAATATATTCAACCCCAAACCCATAGAGTTTACTTCCTTACTGGGTCTCTGTCACTTGTTGACATTAGCGAAGCATCACTATAGAAATAGATTAGATTGTCAAATAAGTAAAATTGTCCTTACATCACATGTACATACAGTATGTCTAGTCCTATAGCTGAAGTCATTGTTCCAGTAGGATGTATTGTGAATGATGTGGCACACTAAACAATTAAAAGGGGAAGATACAGTAAATTAGATAATAAGAAATGAGAAAATGAAAGTGGGTTTATTGTGCTTTTATTAAGAATAATTTTCAAAAGACAACACTTGTCCGGTCCCTTAGGAACATTGATTCAACTCAACAAAATGTACTGTGTGTTCTGTCAGACCTCGAGTCTGAAATAGGTGCAAGAACTTGTTTAATTACTAAATGGGAATGTGTAGATTTTGCAAGCTCTGTTAACTTGAAAGATTGCTCCACCATAATAGAAGTCCGCTCACCAAACGGATGTGGCTCTGTAACTGCGATTGTTAACTTTGGATAACATCATGGGAGTTGCAAGCACCATAGTTAATACAACAAGGGCATTGTAGACAGATCAATTCAACTAAAACCCTTTGACACTGCAAGATCCTGGAAAAGTATATATCTATTGAAGTCTCCCTTGTGTATCCAAGGCTCGAGTCTGTGAGAGCTGGGAATGTTAGGATGTTTGTAATTAGTTGCTGTAGATGTTCTCAATGCTTTAATCAATCCTTCTTCTATAATTTGTTATTGAAAATCCTTTAATTGTGCACCTTCTCCTTCATTTAATATGTGAACATTTTCCAAATTTTAGGATTGCATCTCATTAATTAGGGAATGTGAATTTGGATGACATTGTAAAACCGTACTGCCCTGTGTTATCATCTCAAATTCATTATTGGATAGGTTAAGATGAACTTTGTGGTTCCATTATCTAGTCTCAATTGCCAATTAGTTACAAATTGTGAATATTTATGAACTACTCTGTGCATGTGCATATAGTTTCAGAATTCAAAATAGCTAAAACTCAAACATCTAGATTACAAGCTATACCTCATAAGGTCAAATCTAATGAAGTTCATTACATAGAAAATATCAGTTAAATTGCAGAGAGAACACAGATGAAGATAAGATTATACATTTTCTAGTTGATTTCTTTCTATATTACTACAAATATTCATCTATATACTGACTCTTTATTAATAAAATACATTTTAGTAATGTACAGAGGCTGTGGATAAATAAGCCGTTATGCCAATATGATCTTCTGGCATAGGAAGCCACTTCCATGCCCTGGCAGTGCTACTGAAAGTATTGTTGTGGCAATCAGTTTAATGAATTGACACCTCCACTTACTCTAATTTAAAATCTGTTTTTGAATATTGTGAATAATCTGCTGAAACATTGATCTGTGAATATTAATTGCCCTTAAGATCACTAGCTCTCATTTGCTCTGTACCAGTGGTTTTACACTGCTTTAAAGATCAAAGCTACATCTAACCCTAATGTAAAAACTTCCTTGCTGTGTTTGTTTTGTTTTTTTTCGTTAAGGTTCAGTGATGCTTTATTTTATAAATCTGAAGATAATTTTTCACCAAAAACAAGAATACATGCAAATTGTGTTTCCAACTGCAGCAAAAATGTTTTATACAGTACTCCTGATGTAGGGTCAAAGCAATTAAACAGCATATAGACAACTACTGATTTTACCCTTACCTTAATCCAAAAATGTGTGACTGGTCATAGTTGAATAAAGAATTTATTTTAGCAACTGAATCTACTATCACAAGTCGATCAAAGATATCCTGGAAAACAAACAAATAAGAACATTAATAAGTACCATATGATACGTAATTCACATAGTCCTAGAGGCACCTTATGCTGGGTACACACCTGACAGATATATCTGCAGATGATGGTTGTTCATACACACTGAACAACCATCATCTGTCATCTGGCCGCGGGTCTCACTGGCCGGGGGGTGTGCCGCGCCCCCTCCCCACGGCCTCTGCTGCAAGGTCGGCCGATCACCCGTACACACAGCACGATTGACAGATATATCTGCCATCGGCTGTGAAGACAATGACGTTGTTCACAAACACATCGCTGGTACACACTGGCCGACGGGCACCTGATATATTGGCCGACCAATATATCTGCCAGTGTGTACCCAGTCCGTTTTTTAGATAGATCTTGCGTGCCAATAACTGAGCAAATGTACGTCTGAGAATTTACAGACAATTTTCAGTTGTACACATCTCAGCTGCATCTCCACTTTGGGTGATTGGATGTAACTGGACCTTTGCATGTAAGATATATGTTCTGAGAGTGTGTTGTGGGTGTGTAGGCAGAATCGTGAGCTACAGTATGCAGAACTGATCATACGCACAGATCAGTCTGATTTCACATGGATGTCTTGCAGCATATATAGGACTGATGCAAATGCACACTACTACAGCTACTTTCTAAAATGGATCAATAGGCCTGGTAAGGCCATCTCACGTAATGGGGACAGTAAACTCTACTTCATACTAGCCTACTTTTGAAAAAGCTTTTCAGGGAGAGTGTGAAAGCACCAGAGGTAAAGTGGACGTGTACTGCTACATATGAGAGGCATGCAATAAAATTGCCTTACATCCAAATGTATACGAGCCCCAAAGCAGTTAGTAAGATTTATTTGTTAATGAAAACACACTGATACTTTTCAGAAAATGCATGTAGCCATAGGGATCATTGTGCCTTAGCCAATGCAGGTAAATGATACTAATGATCCCATTTCAATGTATATATCTTTGGTTTTTTTTTTATCTATCAGCTTCGTTATGGGGGTAAGGTGCAATCAGGGAGCTCGCTAGACTCTTCAGGGAGTCAGGGAGATTGCTACTATTTCAGGGAGTCTCTATTACACTCAGGGAGAGTTGGCAAGTATGCTCTACTTACATAATTGATTTCTGCATGGATGGACACTCGATTTAGCTTAGAAAACAATATAACTTAATACTGTGTTATTTACAAATTGGTTTTATCAATTTAGTTGTGCTTGGTATAAAATGATTGAAAACTATTATGTGGATAAGTTTATAAGGAGATAACTGCACCTGACCATACCCTGACTCATATACTTCCTTCCTGTTTGCTTCCTTCCTGATTTCAAATGCAATCTCAACAGCAATTCCTTACGGATCGCAGAACTTTGCTAAAATATGCTAATACCTGCCAAAGCACAGCCAACACAAAGACGTCGACTGTTGCCTACTCATATACGTCCAATGTCACATTCCTGCGTACAAATCTGTACCATGGATGCACATCAAGCAGTCACTCAGCATGTACGGCAGGCCTGACCAGCCCCAAACACTGCTGCTCTCCTGACATGCTGCAAATGCAATCACTATGGCTAATTTGTGCACATTCATGAAATGGAGTTGAAACAGTCAGACACGCCTGCGTTTACCTAACTACACCCTTCGTTACCACCCAAACACTTACCAAATGACAATAACTTTGCCAATCGATCCCCTGTGCATAGGTAATTGCAATGCAGTCACAATTCGTGTGCTGTGCGACTGACACATACTGTATGCGCAATGGCAAATAATCACTCAAGCGGCGTAAACTTTGGCATTGCATCCGCTGCTAAATCAGGCCCTCTGTGCCTGCCATAGGCTAGTACAAAGGTCGATGGTGCTCACAATGGTTTGCCAATTATTGATTTGTTCAGAACCACCAGCAGAGTTGCACTGTCCATGGGCACTGAAAGTGGGTGTCTCAGGACTTGCACTCTCCAGTACATGCTAGTGCACAAGGGGGAGGCTGAAACTAGTATTTGTATATTACAGCCGCTGAAACGCCATAAAAAGTCGCAGTCACGGCTGCAATAGCATGCATCTCTACATAAAGCCCTCTGTCTCATTGAAACACCTATAGCATTTATACAAGCTACTCAGCACTCCTACCCTGCCCTATTTACAATTACAAAATGCTTCAGCATTTTTGCAATTATGCAAGGTGGTTTGTCTACTGTACTCTGATTCAGCAGGATTTCCTCAGAATATTCATCGGCTACTAGAGTACACTGCTGAGAACTCACCTGGCCGTATAGAAGTGATGACATATTTATACTGTACATATGTTTCAATTAATCTTTAAATACCTTGCATTGGACTGCAACCTTAACCATTACATTAAACTCCCTCTTGTATCCATGTCCTTTACCCCAAAATCTTCAATCTTTAAAGGAAAATACTCATACAGATAATTTCATATTATTCAGACTAATTTTAGAATGTAATTTCCCATTACTTTAGTATTTTCCTTTGTGTTTTAACTTTTAAATTTGTACTGCACTCTTATACGTATAAATGTGTTTTTGATGATGAATACTGCATGTACTATTCTTACTGTATGCTTTCTTGTGCAAATCAAAAAAGTTATTTTATGGATCCTCCCTACCGTCAACCCATCATTATACACTTTCTCAAACCTGACCACCACCATTCCACTACCACAGAGTAAAAAAATGTAAACACACGCACAATAAAAGTACCAGTAGGGAAATCAAGTATATAACTTTTACAGAATGCAACAGATAGATTTGCCAATGTAGTTTTCAGATTTAATATTTTTCAAATGCAGAATTCCACTCAAAATGATCATAGGGCCTGATTCATACCCGCGCTCGCAAGCTGGTCGCCGACTAGGCATGCACGAGACCCGTACTGCAATGGCAGTTATGTCACGACGGGTCTCGCTACAAGACGGTGCGGCTGTTGATGTCGGTTGACAGCTCACCCCGTTTTGTAGGCGAGGAGGGGTGGTGGCTGCACAAACGCAGGCTTTCCCTTAGGAACGCCTGGTGTTTGTGGGCGGCCCTACTGACATCACGAGTGATGTCAGTAGTGGACTTCCTGCTCTATTAGAGCAGGAAATCCACTCAGGCTTGCGAAAGCTGAGACCCTACCACAGGGTCTCCTCGCGCGACCATCACCAGGCCGCTCACAAAAGCTGTGGGTGGCCACCCACAGCCTAGCGAGCGGCCTGGAGGCCGAAAAAAATAAAATAAAAATCCCCGCCCTAATTCAGAGCGAGCGGCTCTGAATCAGGCCCATAATCCCCCTGCAAATATCCCTCACACTATAGCTCACAGTAAATACAAAAAAATGTTCAACACAGTGTGAACCTGACTAAAAATTATATTGCTGCAACTCATCTAAACTTTGATACTGACTAATTTCTTAAGAATAAGTTATTATATCTTTGTTGTTTATGTTGTAAAGCAAGGTTTTCTCAATATTAGATGAACCCATAATGAAGATATATGTACATGACATATATACTTATACTTATGTATCCTGTTTGACAACTAGTAGTTGGTATTTTGTTTGTGTATTATATTGCAGATCTGTCTCCACCTTATACTTTTGATGTTAACAAAGAATGAATCAGTCTTCTACACCACTCAGCCAATCATATATAAAAGAGACTGATCCTGATTAGCTCCCCATTTACTAACTAGCCAAGTCCACTGGAGATTACCTAATTTCATGTCAGATACTCCATCAGGGAGTTTACTTGCATATTCATTTTGGATTTCAGAAACGTTGTTTGCATGGCAAACCCATGCAAAGTAAAATATATAGGACACTATGGGCCTTAATTCAGATGTGTATGCAGACCATAAGGTTTAAATTAAGATAAAAACCAGAGCTGAAAGTAAATATATATTAATAATGGACGGCTTCAATAATAAAACATATACAATTTATGAGAATGTCAAAATAAAGACAATATAGATCCAAAATCAGTAGCCACCGTCTGAAATAGTAGCCAGTCTGAAATATGCATAGTTTAAGCGGAATCGGTTCGATTCCCGGCAGCGCCTGGCCGACAGATGCAGAGTTCCCGGCAGCGGAAGCCTGACAGCGCTGGAAATCCCGATCGTCCTAAGGTAAGTATCTACTAACCTAACCTAAACCCCTAACCCTCCTTAGGGGTGCCTAACCCTAACCTCCCCTCCAAGTACCTAACCCTAACCCCCCTCTAAGTGCCTAACCCTAACCCCACCCTTCCCCGCTGCCTAAACCTAAGTCCCCCGGGGGGCGGGGCTAACCCTAAATCCCCCCTAGGGGTGCCTAACTCTAGCCGGTATTAAGGCAGCCGGCTTCCCGATTGTATACCGTTTAAGCTATATACTTTGTCTGCTTGGATATAAGGAGAGTGTCCTAACACCATACTCACTCACAGGAGTCTATGGACTTATTAACTTATTTTTAAACTGTGCATATTTCAGACTGTGGCTACTGATTTTGGATCTATATGGTCTTTATTGTGACATTATAATAAATGTTATGTTTTATTATTGAAACCGTCCATTATTAATTATATATTATTTACTTTCAGTGCTGGTCTTTGTCTTAATTTATTTAATTTAGTTATTAGGGACTGACAATCCCTTTACTGGCTGCTTTTCGGGTCAGTGTGTCAGCTAATATTTACAGACCAGAAGGTTTGCATACAAGTCCGACTGTGAAGCGGGGTACACACTAGTTGATAGGTCGCCTGATCCGGCGGATCGGGCCGACATACAGTCCACATCGGTCAGTGTGTACCCGCTATGTTACTGACAATGCACGCTCCCGCTTGCAGGTCCGATGGGCAACATTGTTAGCGGGGGCAATGCTGCCGCATCAGCAAGTGTGTATGTACTTGCCGATGTCGGCGCCCCCGCTGGGTCCCACCACTGCCGATGTCATACACACTAGTCATTGTCTATTGTGTACCCAGCATTAAAAGTCTGTGTATGCATAGACTCTGTACTGCGCATGTGCAGGTCTCTATCTTCAAGTATGCCTACAGTGCCCCTAAACCTGCAGCATGATTGACAGTGAGTGGGCGGAGCTGGCCAGCGTTCCTGAAAACGGAGTTGTGTCGTCCCCATTATCTGGGAGTGCGAGACCAGGGTCTGAGACTTCAAACGCCACGGCTGAGCAGTTCCATTACCAATTATGAGTAAACTTAAGCTTGATTGATTGATTAAACCAATTTGTCCGAACAACCATTTGTTTGTTTACACACGTTTGACATTTGCTCCCATAGATTGCCAG
Organism: Taudactylus pleione; assembly: GCA_031769625.1. Classification (NCBI taxonomy): domain Eukaryota; kingdom Metazoa; phylum Chordata; class Amphibia; order Anura; family Myobatrachidae; genus Taudactylus; species Taudactylus pleione. Next base: position 8,099,631 of record JAUIMM010000258.1, read on the forward strand.
AATATCGTTCCAACCAGACAGATTTGGACAGATAATCTTATAGTGTGTACCTGCTGTAGCTTTAGGGAAAAAAATTATTCTGCTAAATGAGAACCATACTTGTGTTTTATATGGACCCAAAAACATATTTGATCCCCATTACTAACCACTCATTTGACTCTGTAAATGTTCATGCCTCGCCACATTGTTTAACCTTCAGATCAAGACTTAACTCCCCAAACAACTATTGCTAGATCAAGGTTGATCACTCAAAACTGTTCCCCCTCAAATCACGTCACTGCCTTCTTGTGTTCATTAATTTGATACTACTCATAATTTGATAAAAAGTTATAGTAGTCTTCTTTGCTGTGGTGACAGGTGATGAGCAGGATGTGGTGACTTTCAGGGATAGGACTCGAAGGCAGCAGAAGGGAGGACTGCAACAGGGAGGATAGCTCTAGCTTGTCTGGTGTGAAACTCACTCTCACAATATGAGACTTTGATCATGTCTCTCTTGCAGACAAAGGATACTGATGTACAATTGTGACACTTTGGCAGCAAATATGTGTGCAGTTAATTTATTATAATATGCTGCCAGTTTATCTGGCTCCATCCCTACAGTGAGCGACCCAGACCATTTAATGCCATTTGGGCAGGACAGAGAGTGGGGAACTCTGACGGCTGTGCACAAGTGTAGCTCAGTCCTCCCACCTCTGAGTGAGATTTAGAGGCCCCCACCTCTATGTTTACTTGTTTTAATATGGACACCAGCCTCATTAAGATTAGAGACAAGCAATTTGGATTTGGCTAGGATCTTCCCGCCAAGTTTGTATCTCAGAATGAGGTAAAACCTCAACTTTCACAGATGTCTTTTCCGAGATGTTCATGAAAGATGACTTTTTGTCTCATTCTGAACTCACCTCTAATTAGGATATATTTGCAAAAAGTAGTATTACATGGTCTTAATCTATACCCAGTGAAAGCAGGACTTCAGCAGCACTAGCAGTCACAGTGGCCCAACTGTGACAAACCATTATAGAAGAAAGGTGCTGGAGGTGGCTTACATGGGTAAGATAAGTGCAGTATGTTCATGACAATGATTTTGTGACATCATTTTAGTAAGTTGTTTTTTACATACAGTTTGGGAAGGAAAATTAAAAATGTTGCATTCAATATTTTGTTTTATTTAATTGTATTCAAACCTAATGGCAATTGCTTGTTTTGCTATCAAAACAAAAATGTAAAATCATAGGTGTTACATTATCTGACATATGCCTGATGTAAACCTAGCACATATGCTACTAGTGCAGACTTGCATGGATCCTGCAGTACTGTATTTGTAACTTTGCATAGTGTATGCAAACAATTATGTATATTTAGTGAACACTTTGTACAGTACGTCTGCAAACTTGGGCGCAAACACAATCAAATGTATCAGCCCCTAAGTCTCATCTCTTTACCGATAAGAAAATGTCTTTCAGTTTCTTGATTTCCACTTCATCTACACGAAGCTGAATGAGGGCATAGTCATACTATTTAATCTTTCAATAATTGTAAATCTTTGTGAAGATTGAATAAATAAAAAGCATTGATTGATTTATTCCAAACTAAAAATACATATTTATTACAAAGCTGTAAACATATCAAAAACTACTGAGAATATATCACACCAACAGTATTAACATATTCATTTATTCAAAGTGATACTGCAGAATGAAATTCTATCTGTATATTACATTTATATTTAATCCAGAGATTGTCTGCATGGACTAATTTATATGTTCTCTCTGAAAGTGATTTCTGCTCCAAAGAAGGAATGAGAGATTTCACAATGTTATGATTTCCTTTTCAGATGACGTCTATAACTCAGTGGTGCCAGTCTTGGCTCTGCTGAGCGCATGTGTGCTCTGCATCTGAATGCTTTTGTCAGCAACACATAAAGCTAGTACTAAACAATGTAGTAGGCACCATGAATTACAAATGGCAACTCATGTAATATAAATATGCAGAAACAGTAGTGCCCAGGAATACATAAAGGTGTAATATTTCAAAAGGCAACAGCTAAAAGTATGTAATTAAGGTGGGAAACACTGAATAATGAACAGTTCTACAATTCACATTTACTAGCCATTAAATAATGCTTATAAACATTTGCATCACACAATGAAAGGCAGCCTTGTTTCAAATTAAGTGTAATGCAGTCTCCTAGGTCTGGAGTGGTGGATTGGTGGTTAAGTGTACAAGTAACTACACTAGTGGCATACAAACCTATGGCTTGATGTAAAGATATGTGCTAATGAGGATTTGATAATGCAGGTTTACTCAGTACCCCTTAATGATTATCAACTTATCTCGTGACAAATGAGTCCGCCAAATATGAATATATTTTTGATAAGTTACAATTTTGATATTACAAAGGTTTAAAATTATACTTTATTTTATTTACTTTTTCCCCCCAATTACTTATAAACTGTTATTTTGAGTTTAATTCAACTCAGGTTTGTATCAGTATCATGCACCACTGGAGGCACACATACCACATTGGTTGAGAAACCTTTTAGCTGCAGGTGGCTTTAATTGGCTGGCTCTCATAATTTACTCATACGTTTATGCTTACAGTATGTAATGTCAATTATGTGATGTGGAAACGAAAGTGGGGTTATTGTGTTATTAAACATGATCTCCAACAAAAGTCTTCAAAACAAATGAAACACATGTAGAGGTGTAATTATGTGTTATCTGCCAATTAGTAAATATTGTAAGCCAATGTTTTAATAACTCTCCTTCTGATCACAGGAATTCTCCAACATTCGGAGGATTAATACTACACAAGCGAGGGACATGTATAAACATTTAAAGCTAGGGAACTGGCCCGAGCTTCTGGTCATTGTGAAGTCTGCCTTTACCAGTCAGTGCAGGTGAGCTTTGTGTCCTGCAAAATGGTTGTAAAGAAAAAAATCATATCTGTAAAAATCAATAAATTTTTCAAGGACACTTCTGTTAAACATTTATTGAGTATTTGGGAAGCTGGATAATATGATGGATAACTATTGGCATAGGGCATGATACAGAGTTGCAAGCTATGCTGATGCTTACGTAGTTGAGCAATAATCAGCAATTTGTCCATGTGACTAAGTCGCATGGTGCATTCGTCAAAGTACATTACCGTATTCGCTCACAGCAACTATTTATTCACAGTGTGATTGGCCATGAGGGAGAGTTTGGCAAAGGTATCTGGGAGTGGCGGTAAAAAATGCAGCCGTGTCGCAACCATTTTGGGGGAGTGTTACATCCTGCAACTGCGATCCTGTATGCAAGAAATATGGCTCCAGCGTCTCAGTTCCCATTGCCATTCCACAGGACTTTGACAATTGAATAATCTGCAACCGATGCTTCATCTTTGTATGCATACTGTATGCTGCAACATTTACACAGATACTTGGATATATGATAGGCAATTTACTAGAAGGTGATGTGCTACAAGATGTAGTCATTACTTATTCTTCTCCACAGTGTTTAGGCATATATTAATGGTAAGAAAAGCTTGACAGTCAGCCAGATCAACAACTATTTTTTGAGTTTCATGGACAGTCTGAGAGTGTCAACATCAGCAAGCATAGGAAATATGAATGTGGACTCATCTCTATTACTGTGCTGCAAAGTCCCTGTCCCTAAAAGTGGCCCTACAGTAGATGTATATTACTGTACCAAGTCCCAGTAAAGCAGCCGTACAGTAGCTAACATTGACCAGAAGACGCACACTAAGCATTACATAATGACAGAGCAACTGAAGTTCAGTTATTTTAAAGAACTCTACTGAACTGAAAGCATTTCTCTCAACATCCCACCGCAGTACAAATTTTATCAGTGGAGCACTCGCCACCTAGAGGTTAAGCAGTGTATTACATGCCATGGTTTATCTTTCGTTGTTGAATACCACGGTACACCACAGTACAGCCATCACGTAACGTTCCATGGCACGACACAGGAGGCCTGAATGGCGCGCTATGAGCAACAAACTAGCTGGGCACATCTGTAATCACTGATTTAACAAGAGTAAAAACTCATACACTTGTTGCAGTAGTTCATGTGTTTAAATTGGCTTTTTTCTTGCTGTCATGATAGCCAATACATCAAGCTCCTTTAAAGGTTCTAATCCACCAATGACCTCTATCCTTGTCTCTACGGACAGATCATATGCTAGATATATACTTAAAAGGTGAATTTCAAATTGCGCAAATATATAAATAAGCAGCCTACCACTAGTCAAGGAATTTTTACGTCTTCCTCACAAATATCAACACAATAAACAATGGCTGTGGAAAGGCGCAATTATACAATAGATCAAAAAAGAGAAATCAATTATCTTACATCAGTTCGTAAGTATCAAAGGAAGAAGTCCATCCAACTAAATGCCAATTTATTTCTTTTCTTTGCACAATCTCGAATCCTTATCAGAGACAGATGATACCCCAATATTATTTCACTTCATTTAAATCTTATTCTTATGGAGTAGTAATCTCAAAAAAGAAAAAGGATCATAGTGCAACACAGTAGGATGACATTCAAGAAAGTTTTATTCATACATTGCACACATGGTTAAAAATAAAGAAAAGCATATAACCACCACAGCGGTGACCCCAGAATACAGCTGCTGATGTGGATCGTCCACCACTCTTAACACTCCATAAAGCATTAAGTTCTCACCGCTCCCGGGAATTACCAGAGGTCCCCAAACTGCAAATGAAGATGACAGTCCAGCAGCTCAAAAAGGAAAACAACAGTCTCTCACCAGGGGCTAGTCTCTCACCATGGGCTTAACAGGTTTCGGACACTATGGTCCTTCCTCAGAAGCCTCAAGTTCTTCTTGCAAAGCCCTACTCTCATCAACTTCAGCAGTTAAACAACCAGATGCCTCAATTCAACAATTCTTGGTGTTAATCCAGGGGTTCCCAACCACGGTCCTCAAGGCACACTAACAGTCCAGGTTTTAAGGATAGCCATAGTTGAGCACAGGTGACTTAATTAGTACTTTAGTTATTTTGATTTAACCATCTGTGCTAAAGCATGGATATCACTAAAACCAGGACTGTTAGTGTGCCTTGAGGACCGAGGTTGGGAAACACTGTGTTAATCAATACCTGACCTGCATTTCAGAATTCGGTATCAGGTCAAAATGTCAACATTCATAATGTTGACACCCAGAAATGCCAACATAGTCAAAATGCCTACAAGTTCATCATGTTGACATTTTACACGTCAACAGTACATTTTAGTGTTATATTTAGTGTTAATAATAATAAATAGTCAAAAATGGTATGTCAACATTCAGACTGTTAACATGTATAATGAATACATAATGAATGTAAATATTTTGACCACATTGACATTTGTGGATGGTGACATTTTGATCATGTCGACATATCATACCACACTCCTGAGCTAAAAAAATCTGCTTAAAGACAATTACATTCTCCGATTTCTGCCCTGCCCCAGGAGTGACGTAAGATAGAGAAGTCACACCTCTAACCACAAATCCAATTACAAGAGGTTTAAAATGCATTAAAAAAATGGCTGCAAGGGGAAGCGAAGGGGCAGAATCCTCAAAGATACAGGAGGCACTAACTAGGGATTCAAAAAGTCCATCAAAATTTGTATGTACTGTAGTAATGCTCCACTAAATATTTGAAAAAAAATTGATCTGGGTATGGATGATACAATTTTGTGCCCATTTATGAGGCAAATTAAGAGATAACAGTATATATTTAGTTTGACTGTACTAGTAATCCAAGGCTTAAAATGTCTATAATTTGTTTTCTTATTGACACAGGATAAAGAATTATTGATAACGGATAAAGAAAAATAGGTAACACTTCCACACTAAAAGACAATCACATAAATCTCATATACAGTGTGACACTGTAACGTAGCATTTCACATGCAGATGCTCCCATAGTCGCACACAGAATATAGGCATGTAATTTTAATCAGCAGAAGCTGCGTGTGTATCCTATTTGCATAGCTTTGCGAATAAGACTCATTTGAAGGGAAAAAGTCGTCCAAAAAGATGCTCAGCGCTACCGAGTCAGGCCACGGCATGGCGGGACTAGAAGGGCTGTTTAACGCACATAGAGGCTAGATGTAAGAGGACACATCTGTATATGCTGCAATTTAAGTAAAGCCAGACTTTGTTTTGTTGCAGTCACATAGGGCTCGATCACTTCCTCAATTTGAGAAGAGATTGGGCCGTGAGGGAGGGGGTGGGGGGTTAGCTGCGGGGCCAGTGGTGGTGTTTCCAATATGTCACAATGTTTTTAGTGTCATATTTATTTTAATCTGAGTAGCCATATTTTTATAAGTTTAGAAAGTGACTCTGTTTTATAAGGTGAGACATGCTTGATAGTGGAATACCTACGAATTATGCCGATAGCGGCAGGCCGACACGGCTGAAAATCCCGATCGTCCTAAGTATCAACTAACCTAACCTAACCCCCCTAACCCTCCTTAGGGGTGCCTAACCCTAACCTTTCCCCCAGTGCCTAATCCTAATCCCCCCTCTAAGTGCCTAGACCTAACCCCCCTTCCCCGCTGCCTAAACCTAAGTCCCCCGGGGGGTGCCTAACCCTAAGTCCCCCCGTTTGTGCCAAACCCTAACCCACCCTCCCCCTAGCCTAACCCTAACCTCCCGAGGTGGTGCCTAACCCTAAGTCCCCCCCGGGAACCCTAAACCTAACCCTCCCCCCCCCGCGGCTGTCCGCAGCGGCACCCGGCATCACTTCGATCGGGATGCCGGGCGCCGGTCTCCCAGCGTCTGTAAAATGACAGGCGTCTAGAATTAGATGCCTGTCATTTAACCCTCGCTGGGATAAAGCAGTCGGGAACCCGGCTGTCGGGCTTACGTCAGCCGGCTTCCGATTGCATACCCTTGATAGTACATCTGGTTTGCAAGATAAGTCTATGAACATAGGGTTAAGTTTCTAGGACATTACTTTCTGATTGATTACACCTATGATTACACCTGGGCTACAACAAAAGAGCCAATAACAATGGAGAGGTGTGCAGCAACTGCTATTTAAGGCTAGCAGTGAACTGGGCACATTACTCTTTGATAAAGCTCCATATTGGAGCAAAACGCATTAGTGATTGGCATTTAGAGGTGGTCATATGCTGTACTACACGCTGTGTCTATCGGATGTGACTCCAGCAAGCCCGCTAACAGTTTCCCGATGCTTACCGTCACAATTTACAGCGCTGGTTGGACATTAAAATGAGAGTTTTTAGAAGTGGAGGTGTTGCCCATAGCAACCAACCAGATTCTACATAACATTTATCTATCATCTTCTAGAATAGCTATAATCTGATTGGTTGTTATGGGCAACATCTCCACTTCTAAAAACTCTCACTTTAGTAAATATACCACTAAAAGCGGAGCTGTATGATGAGAACCTAGCTTATATATAGCCTTCACAAAGTGCACATTTGGAACTCTTACCTGCCCCACTGTGATCAGTCTCCTACTACTGACAACAGGGGAGACCAAACCACAGCTATTAGCTGCTGACTCCTGCGGGCGAAATCGGACTCGCCGGACTGATTAACACAGTTTCTGAAGCAGGTCATTGTAAGTCTCTATTGCTATTTATTTGAGACACAATCATCATAGGTGGTTCAGTAAGGACATTGCCAACTAATAAGTCCTTATTTGTTACTAATTTGAGACTATTTAATACATCAGAAGTTTCAGATTTCTTGTGGTGAATCACACGGTGGAACTGCAGATTGTGGAGATTTTGCAAACAGAAATCAGGATTTTGCATTCAAAGTAATTTATAAAGAATTGACGTATAGGTGTAAGGATTGATAATCCTCTATTTATTTTGAACATGGTGTATACTGTATGTTTACATGTTTACATTGAACTAGTTGAAAATTTTTATTTTTTATGTATTATAATCACATGTTCATTACAATATAGATGATAACATTATTGTGATTTGGAATAAATCTTATTTTTAAACAGATATACTGTATATATATATATATATATATATATATATATATATATGTATATATATATATATATATGTATATATATATATATATATATATATATATATACACACACACAAGCGAGTCCACTGTTGATTTCAGGCAAGGCAAATACAAAGTATTTTAATGAGTGCAGTACCTGCCATATATCACTCTGGGCCTGTGGGCAAGTGAGAGAACGCACACACCCAGACACTGAGAAAATATGCTAATCAATGCATACGTACGGCAACTGCAGCACATGATGCAGACGCCCAGCTATATATAATGCCGCCCACCTCCCTTTACTCACAGCCTGAGAAGTCCGCAAGATAGCGAAAACAGAGGTATGATCGAGAGCCATCGAACGCATAATAGTGGTTTAGGCTGCGTAGGACTATGCACTGGCTCATTTATGCACATCCCTGCAACGGCGTTCAAACACACTGGCACGTCTGCGTTCGGCCGAACACCCCCGTTACCACCCACAAATGGCACTTCCTGTCAATCATTATCAGAATGGTCTGTGTACACTGTATGTAGTCTGCTTACCCTTACCGGATCGCACTGGCTAGTTCGCACATGTGCAGTGCAATGCATACGCATGCGTAGTGGGAAAACATCGGTCGAGTGCGTGCATTCTCTCACCTGCATTCCTTGCTGAATCAGGCTCTCTATTACAATAGCAACTTACCACCCTTGCATCTAATTGAATTGACCCCTAAATCTGATGTTTACAGGATATTTTGCACAATTCTACTTATTTCAACAACAGAGACAATATACCAATATGTGATTACAGCTATTAATTTGGGGTAGGATATTGGGGGTCATTCAGACCCGGTCGCAAGCACCGATGTGCTCGCAACCGGGTCGATGGGTAGCCCTGCGCACGCACAGCGGCCGCACTGCAAGTTCGCAAGCCCCGGAGCGAGAGAGCAACTCCGGAGTTCGCTACAAAAGGGGCGGCTGTCGATGTTGATCGACAGCTCACCCGGCCGGCCCGGGGAGTGGTTTCCAAAACGTAGGAATTCCTTAACGAATGCCTACCGTTTTGTGAGCGGCCGTACTGACATCAACAGTGATGTCAGTAGGGAGCTTCCTGCTCCATCAGAGCAGAAAGCTCCCTGGGGCTTGCGAGTGCCCAGACCCAACCTTAGGGTCTGGTCGCAAGCCCCGATGGTCGCGATGGTGATCACCATCACGACCATCACCCTGGTCGCTAGCTACGCTGTGGGTGGTAACCCACAGCTTAGCTTGCGACCAGGAGGCCGCACCAAAAAACAAGAAGCACCCGCCCTCATTCAGAGAGAGCGATCGCTTCTTGCGACCACCTCTGAATGAGGTCCATTGTTACATAGACATTTGTGTAAAATACTTACAACAAAGGAAGTAGGGACTTCACGGAGAGAGTATTCATCTTTTGATGGCAATTCTTGGTTGACAAGCAGCTCATAAACAGCAGGGTAGGAATACAGTAAGTTCACCAATGCTAGAAAAGACTATAAATTCCAAAAAGTTACAGAAAATTGGATTGTGTTCTATAGCATATAACTAAGCAGTACCTGAATTAATTAATTAAATATTTTAAAAAGAATTTGCATAGAGGAATACATACTGAGCTGCAATTTTAGTGGATAAATACAAGAAAAAAACAGCTAATTATTTTACGTTGGTTACAAAGTCAATGTACCTTTTGACAACTTCTGTCTATGGGATCCACGGGAATGGGTTTAGGATGAATAACTCTGACATCGTCTCTCCCGCATTCTAGTACAGCCCACAAGTCAGTGATAAAAGCTTGAATAAAGCCTACAAAAAACATTGGCAGAAATATGCAGTGGCCCATAAATCAATGTTTATTTATTGCTATGCTCATAATATTTAATGTTAACTTCAGTCCTTTTCCCAGTCCATACATTTTGTTTACATTGCTGAATTACTTTACCAGATACCAATCCAATGTACTGTAGTATGCAATTTTTAGTATGCCAATACATATTTGCTGGTCAGTGTTAACAAGCTAAATGAGAGTGTGCCCGAAATGAAACTAAACATACTGGAATATTAAACTGCACAAAAATCCACGTGACAGTAGCTTAAATCTTTTTTTCCCTATTTTATTCACGCACACCCACAAGCAGGGGTGCCTAGCGGGGGGGGGGTACTAAAAACCCGGGTCCGGGCTTGCTGGAGGGGCCCAGTGGGAGCCCGGGTCCGACATCGCTCCCTCCTACATGTCGGCAGCCCAGCACACGCTGTTGTGTACTGGGCTCCTATGCCTATGAAGAGTGCGATCGCACTGACCGCACCCCCCAGGATTTGCGCTGGGCAGGGGGCTTACAGTGCAGCAAAATGGTTTTTTTTCTGAGGGGACTTGGCCATGCCTCCTGCAAATAGACCACGATTAGACAACCTTTTGCAAAGCTCACACAAGAGCAATTACTTTCTGAAAATAAAAAAATAAAAAATCTTCAATCAGTTTAGACTTAAATAATATTTAGTCAATTTACTTTAGGTACACTAATTAATATTTACCTGACTTTTGCAGGGCTACTGCACCTGGGGCTATTGCTGCCACCTGTGTAACCATTAGTCCATAGCCAAATTTCTCATATCGGATAACCTGCAATGAAATTGATTGATCAAAATGCTACATACAGTAATTGTCAAGTCTATATTTAAAAGTATTAAGCAACATGATTTGACTCCATTAGATGTGGACTAAAAACAACTAAATTTACATATCTTTGGTATAAATAAAAAGGAGCACCGGGGAGAGGGGGGGAGTGGGTACTAATTACCCGGGCTTGATGGAGGGGCCCGCATCCGCTGCCTGCCCCCCTTTCCCTTACATATCACTCCTCAACCCAGCACATGCTGCTGTGTGCTGGGCTGTAGTGGGACCTTAGAGGAAGCAGTCTTCTCTGGCAGTGGGGAGGAAAGGGGGGAGCAATCACTCTAATTGCACCTCCCTCATATTTGTCTGCTTTTTTTAGGGAGGCGCGGCTACGCCTACTGCCATTAGGCCGCAAAAAATAACTGAGACCCGGCAATCCTCACTACGGCCCTGTATGTAAAGCAACATGCCTCAGTAAATGTTTTGAACAGGGCTGTGGAGTCAGACAGAGGGCTTGATTCAGAGCCACTCATAAGCGGCCGCTCGTTCACTCCGAGTGATGTTCGCACAACTGCGCATGCGTATGGGTCGTTATGTGCATGCACAAACCAGTCATTGCGGTCGGAAATTGTGCGCTCGCAAAACAGCGAGGGGCTGCTAATTTGATTGACAGAATGTACCGTTTGTGGGTGGTAACAAGGGAAGGTGCTTGAAAATGGGGGAGTAGAGATCCGAACGCAGGCGTACCTAATGGTAAAAAGGGCTTTTAATGGGAGTGCATAATTAGTAAAGGAGCGTCATCGACCACGTCACTTGGTTGTCTTTTAGCCTGAACTGCTCGCAGTGATTGCGGTAGGAAAATCCTACCACAAGCACTGCGAGCAGTTCAGATGCCTTTCGATGTACCCGATTAATCTAATAAATACCGGAGATGACGTGTGTAGCGAACGGCAAAGGGGCGTCTTTACAAAATAGCGAGCGCATTTTTCGCTCGCTCGCTCAGACATAGAGGCGTCAACAAGCCGCAAAGAGCGAGCGCTCAATTTAAATAGCCGGACCCTTTTTTGGAACGACCGTCCGCCCTGAATCAGGCCCAGAGTCTTTGAGATTGAGTCGGACTGTAGTAAGAAAGAGGAGTAGGAGTCTAAGGGGTGCGAATTGTGAGTAGTGAGTTTGATTCTTGAAACTCGCAAGCTTCACATCGATGCACGCTCCCGAGAATTCTCAAAATCCAATTAAAAAAGCCTATATGCACTACTTGCAGTGGAGGCTTTTTTTTTTAATTCAAGAAAATTATAAAAAACAAAGTTTTTTCGTTCAATCTCAAGCGAATTAAACGAAAAATGAAATAAAATGTTGGAAAAAAAGGTGATTTTGGGGTACTTTGAGGGCATCTTGAAACGTAAAAAATAAATAAAAAAACTATTATTTTTCAATTAAAAAAATATTGTAATTAAAGTTGGGAGTATGGACTCGCATTGTCTCGCTGTGAGTATGATGTGAGTTTGTTCCGAAACTCGCAGTATGTATTAGCTCAAACTAGCGGGAGTGTAATGCAACAGCTGGCACTTGACGGGGTCCAACTGCCCCCTACCAATTGGTCATATTCACAACCCCACACTAGTCAGCCCAGGCTAGGAATTTCTCAGGAAGTGGCAAACCCCCAATAAAGGCTCTCCTCTGAGCAGACAACAGGCTAATAGCCCGGGGCTCACACACCTGGGTGGTAGGTGCACAGTTGATTGTGTCAAAAATAGAAATAATATTGTCCTTTACAGCGGGGCTACAAGTCTGTGCACTTGCTGGCACTTGGAGAACCACAAATACCAGAAAGCCCAGGCATTAAGGGCCGCTGGTACCTGTAGACCTCCTGTAAAATAAATATTTAAATAAAGAGAATACAAACACACTGAGTACTACCATATTTTATTCCCAGGAGTACAGGTACAGTTAATGTTGAGGCACAGTGCATTAAATAGATATAATCAGTTTAACCAAAATGAAACATTAGAAATATTATAACAAATTAAATATATTAATGGAAACCTACCTGGACTTTTTTTGTAAATTGGCTGAACATGTACGTCACACATTCATTGATGGCTCCGGTTTGTTGGAGAAGTAAAAGTCCTCTTGGTGTAGCAGCAAAGTTCAACAAGCTATCAAGCAATGATTCCTCCCATACTATTCTACAAAATAAAACAAAATCCAAGAGTAAATGACATCCATGTTTCGAAAGGGTAGAGGCACAACTACCACCGGTACATGTTTCAGCCAAGCCTTGTTGGCAAACACAAACAACAGTTATCTAAATGACTTACAATGAGCTTAGGGCCTGATTCAGAGCCGAACGCTCTGACCAGAGCGCTCGCTCTGAATCAGTGCCCTCCTCCATGAAAATGGAGCGGCCTCCCGGCCGCTCGCATAGCTGTGGGTGACCACCCACAGCATATGCGAGCGTCCATGATGATGGTCGCGATGGTCTTGACCATCGCGCTTGCGACGGAGACCCTGCGGTAGGGTCTCGCTGCCGCAAGCCTTGGAGTGATTTTGGCTCTATCAGAGCCAAAATCACTCTCACTGACATCACTAGTGATGTCAGTGGGGCCGGCTTCAGACGGTAGGCGTTCCCATGGGAACGCCTCCGTCTGGCAGGCACGCCCACCAAAGGGGGCGTGCTGTCAATCAACATCGACAGCACGCCCCCTTTGGTGCGAGACCCGGAGCGATGGAGAGCCCGTCGCTCACTGGGTCTCGCGCATGCGCACGACGGAGCATCAACCCAACCCGCTTGCGACCCCCTTAGTGTACTCTTTATAAATCATATAGGGATACATGTGCAAATTGAATATATGAGATAAAATCAAACACACCAAAACAAAACAGGTATATGTATGTGTAAATGTTGAATTGTATGTGTCCAGCTCAAAAACAGTTGTGATGTATAGCAGGTACTGTATGAAAGTGTGTACACTTATATTCAAGAATACTGTAGAAATGCAGCTTTACAGTGTTGGTAGTAAAGCGTGACCCTTTTATGGACACAATATTATAATGCAGTGATGGGCAATTCACACATTAGAGAATATTGTCTATCCAGTTATTAATGAATGTAAAAGTAACATTATTCTTTTAGAATGCAATTAAATTCAAACATCTCCACATTGTTTTACCCCTTTAAAAAATCAAAAAGGAAACTTCTTTCCGGCAGTAGTCCAAATGGAAATGTCAATTTAATCATGTAAATATAAGGCCAATATAATATAATAAAGCTATAAAATTAATTATTTAAATCAGTGGTGTAACTTCACCCCAGACACCCGGAGGAAAGTTATAATTTGGTGCCCTTCCCTTAAAAAAAAGGGAAAATATATATGGTGCATGTCCGTCCGTCCGTGAGCAATGGAGGAGATGCCCCTTCAGTGCTGGCGCCCGGTGGCAGGCGCCTCCATTGTCTCCCATAGTTCTGCCTCTGCACTCTGTAATGTTAGGGGGGGATGATGTATTTAAGAGCATATGTTTTATCATTCTGTCATGTTAAATAATTTAACATGGCACTGGCAGAGTGAATATACCACCCCCTTGCATGACCGATAAAATATGTGCTTTTTAAATATATAACCCGCCCCCCTCCCCGAGTCCTATGGCCAGCGACGATCCCACCTCACCCTCATAGGGCTTGCACTTGACTGACAGGCACTGAGACAGACTTACTGTAATGTTTTATACTGCCTGTCTGCAGTGCCACAGCCAGCCCACAGAGCCTCTCTCCCGGGTCCCGGCCACTCTCTCTCCCCGCAGCCAGCTGCCGTTCACGATGCCAAGTAAGTTGCAGCGCAGCAGCAGTGGGTCATAGATGAAATCTTGGCTCCTCAGAAGGGGCAGGCACATGGTCGCGGGCGGTCACATGATACGTGACGCCCGCGACGGCGTGACCAAAGAGACCACAGAGTTTAGACATGGTGGAGCTGGAGGAGGGAGCGCTGCTGATGCTGATCGGCGCTCAGCGGCTCCGCTCCTCTACGGTACTACTAGTTACTCACTGAAGCCAGTAGGTGGAACGGCCCGGGACCCGGGTGACAATGGAGCCAGGTGCCCCCTTCAGGGCTGGCACTCGGCGGCAACTGACTCCATTGTCTCCGGGAGTTCCGTCACTGATTTAAATACTAACAGCCAGAGGGGACAAAATGCAATAATCAAAACAAAGGTAAATAGGCAGTGCAATAGTCATCACTATTACATATTGTTGCACTAGACATCCAGCACTTGTAATGGTGCCTACACACTAAACGACGCGCAAACGATGTGATGTCATTAACGATTTCCCTTGAACTCCCCAGCAGCTTCCTGGCAGTCCTGGACAAACGATATTGTGCATAAAGTGTTCATTTACCTGCAGTATGTAAGATCTGAAGATACGATTAACGACCCACGGGACAGCACATCCCATCATTATCGCTCAGTGGAAACTGCATGATTTGCACAAATTTGATCGATTTATCATTACGATACATAGAAATCATGCAAATCGTTCAGATAATCGTCTAGTGTGTGGGCACTTTTAGAGATACACCTCTTAAGAAACAGATCTAAGGATGCATGCATGTTGAAATATGCTGCATTTATTTAAACACACCATTACAGTATTCAGCTGACATTTGCAAGGCTCTGCTAGTACCTGTCCTTTCTCTATAGACAATAGGGAAAACAAGTAAATCTATATCAGGCTTGCTGACTTCCTGGCTGCCCATTCCGGGAGTGAGCAGCCAGGTCGGCATGACAGGGGGCGTGTCCATCATGAGGAGGCGGGGCCGGCCAGATTATATGTATTTGAGGGTAGAGCAGGGGCGGGGCAACACAATTGTGTCATTTTGTCCCCGCCCCCGCTACACAATGCCGATATCACAGGCATTGTGAAGCAGGGGACGGAGCCAAAATGATGCGATTCAGCGTGAATCGCGTCACCGGCGATAGGAGGGGTGGGCGGCAGCAGGGAGGACTGCCTGCCTTCCCGGAAGGTCGGGAGCGGCACCCGATTTTTGGGAGGCTCCCGACCAAATCGGGAGGGTAGGCAAGTATGATCTATATATGAAATTTGAGTGTTTGCGAAGCCTGAAAATACATATAAAAATGATGTACATCCAACTCTAAATCAGCCCCATAATTTATAAAAGTGCAAAATGAATGATAGAGCTAGGTGATGAAGATAAACAGTAGTGACATTCCACAACAAAATCAGAACACTTGTGTTCATGAGTTTTCATTCATAGGGCTCCATTTACTTCAATACACATTTAAAATGTGGTTGTAGTGTGATATTTCCGCCTAAATTTAGGAAATAGCATAGGGATTTATAAAAAATCCCTCGCAGGGACAGAGCTTGTGATAAAGAGCTCTGACTCTGTGAATCCCATCCATAAACCTCTCCGTGTATTTTTCATGCACCCGCCGCCGGATACCGCAAATACCCCCACCCCACTTACCTCTTGTGATCGGTGCTCCGGATATGTCCTCTGGGGCTCTGCACTGTGATCCCGGGCAGTTGTTCTATGCAGCAGCTGACTAGGGTCAGAGTGCAGAAGTCGGAAGACCAGCTGACTAGAGCCCCAGAGGACATAACCGGAGCAGCGATCACCAATCCCTGGCTTTAGGTAATTGTTTTTTTAACTTTTTTTTTGTTTACAGTGATCAGCTTGTGGTCTTTTTAGACCACACAGCTCATCACTGGAGCTCGGCTCCCAGCTCTGCTCTGCCTGTTAGAGCAGAGTTAGAGTCGGGGAACTGGGGGAAACCCTGGATAATGCCGTCTCTAGGTGGCATTATTATCACAGGGCTTCCCCCGGTATTTTTTCACAATTTAGATTTAATAACTCTGGACAGATCACATTTCCCATTACAATTATGGGAAATGCAATCTCCTTACTAAAAATTTGTGATAATTTGGGTTTGGAGTAGAATTTTACGAATTCTACTCCAATTGCCCTTTAGTAAATTTAAGTTACACCAAAATAATGTGAAAAGGATGTGCCAATACCATTTTTCACTTTATTTTAGTAAAAATAATGTTAAGAAATAGAGCACATAGTGAGGGAATCTGTTATAAATTCTAGAAATAAAAATGCAACTGAAAACAGAAAAAAACCTGGCCCTAACCAAATGAATTTAGAAAATTTTCATGTTAAGAGCTATCTAAATGAAATCTGCAATTATCAACATGAATAAATGATAACTGTAGCAATCTCTTGGTTTTTATATTGATCTGAAATGCAATAATAAAACTAAATCAGTGATGGACACACGAGAAGGTGATTAAGAGGCCTAATTATTAATACAGACCCAAAAATTAAAATCTCTTATTGCTACATATTGTTTGTGGCTATTTATTAAGGGAAACACATCGGGGCAGTAGCAATAATATTTATAATATTATTAATAATAATAATAATAATAATAATAATAATAATATATGGTCGGGTTTAGACCTGACTTGCCTAATGCACATGTAGAACCTTTGGGCTACACATGTGCAATTCAATGCTGCCAGGGGAGGGATCAGAAAATCCAGATCAAGCATAAACCTTTGCAAAATTAGTTTACAGGCTACAATGACTAACACTATCTCCAGTTTCGGTGATGGAGCGTGATAAATTGGAGAACACAGTAGTTCCTTCTGAAAAATATGCCTTAACCAAGGAGATATTGTATTTGCACATAAATCTATAATAATATCTAAACACTGCACTATAACACATTTAGGCATAATCCCTCTATACACATTTGCCATGAAACTGTACATACTGTATTCTCACATTCTACTCTCTGCACGACATTAGTCACCAGTGACTGCCCTGCACTTTCTTCACACTTTTGGAAAAATGTAATGAAATGTGAATAGCTTTACTCTTTTTTTAATTAGTTTTCTGAATACAAATTTGGGAGGTAAAAACTTCATATACTGTACTGATTTTGAAGTCAACAAACAAATTAATAGGCAATAATATTCCCCCTTTTTGCCAGTTCTCCCCAACTTCTCTCTACCTCCGGTTTTCCCTAGCAATCCATCTCCCTCCATGCTAATGCTGGGTACACATTTATCGGTATATCGTACATTCGAACGATCAAGGAACAATATATTGGAAGTGCATTGGCAGGCGTGTACAACAAATATGTCTGTGAACAACATCGTTCACAGACATATCAGGTAAGCCCTGCTGCACAGCCGATGCCGATATATCTGAAAGATATATCTGTGCATCTGCATATGTGTATGGGCGACCCACCGATCACCCATACACTTACTGCAGGGATTGCCGACACTAAAATCTCAACTGCGCGGGCATTTCAAATCATACATGCCTACTCTCCCGGGAATCGCGGGAGGCTCCTAATTTTTGGGGTAACCCACCGCGATCCCGGAAGAGTAGGCATATCTCCCGCATCCCGCCCACTTCCTAGTGAAGTGGGCAGGATGGGGAGATTTTACCTGAAATTATCGGATCCGTCGGGAAGGGGCAGGGCTAAATTAGGCAAATTGCGTCATTTAGCCCCGCCCCCTCCTCACGGACCTGCAAATCACGGGTGTTTTCTGTAAAGGGGGCGGGGCCTAATGACGTCTATCGTCTGGTCCCGCCCCCCCGAAGAGGAGAGCAGCAGGTCCCCCCCTGCTGCTCCCGGAAAGCTTCCCAGCAATGTAGGTAAGTATGTTTCAAATGCTTGCCCAGTTGTGATGTCAGCCCAGACATATCGAGTGGCCGATTGGTAAGTGTGTGTGGCTTACCAAACGGCCGCTCTGACAGCAGATCGGTCTGCTGATCGATCCATCGGCGTCTCAGTGTGAACCCAGCATAACTCATGCTTCTTCTATTCTTATATCCATTTAATGTTTTTTACATTTGTCTACCAATAAATTGTGTAAAAATAAAGGCAGGTACAACCTAATTATGTATACATATACAGCAAAGCAAGGTAACAGTAACTAGATGGACGTTATTCTGAAATTCATGCCTAACAAATGCGTATCATTTTACAGTATGCTTTTCCTTTCAGTGTCACCATAGGAAGTATAATAATGGGGACTGTTTACATTGCTCCACAAGTGGATAAAAAGAATTTCATATTCATGTACTGCATATAATCCATAACGGAGTCTCATTTATACTTGTAATGTTTGCCAAGTAAGACAAGAGTAATTTCCCCTATGCTATGATTACTATTAGCATTTTCAACACAGTTTTAAATTAGATATTTATAACATCAACATATCTGCTGCAGCAGAAAAGTAATTTCCTGTCTTATCTAGGCATGCTGTAATTTCCATCTAAATATTTCTATGCTTGCATTCAAGGCACAATCTGTTAAGTAATTAGTTTTTTTTCTCTTTATAATATGTGTGTGGACTTTTTAATGCAGTGGTGTAGAGAATACTTGATAGAAAAACAATAAAGCTTACATGATACATTTGTAATACACATGCCAAAATTTTAATGTCTTCTTGTATAGAATAATCCACAGTAGTACTTTAGAAAATCTTTTAGTGGAGTCAATTTTAATTGTATATATTTTCATACTATGCAGAATAGCAATGTGTTGATCGCATCCAAATAATAGAATTCCAACTTTAACATTGGTCTTTTGGAAACAAAGTTTAGACTCTGGGGCTGAACATACTGGGCCTGTTCCAGAAATGTACGCTAATGCTACCGCAACTGCGTCTCCGTACGCAACGCAGTTGCAAGAATATGCTAAAGTTAGCAAAGATCACCTGGGCATAAAGACGCCCACTACTGCCTTCTCACCTGCGTACAACTACGCATACCTACTTAAACATCGGTACCATCGAAGTACTGTACATCAGCGCCATTTTACCCTTGCGGCAGGTCTGACCTGATGCAGGCCAGGGAGCTCTTCTGCCACGCAGAGCTGCGTATGCAATTGTAGTGGCTAATTTATGCACGCCCATGTAACGGAGTTCAAATGGCCAGGCACGCCTGCGTTTCGCTAACCACCCCCAAATAGTCACTTCCTGTCAACCAATCTGCAATGGGCCTCTGTGATCTGCGTGAACGCACAGCGGACGCACTGCTGCCTTCGAGCACTGCGATGCATACACATGCACAATGGCAAATAATCGCTCGATCTGTGTCCAAATTGCAGTTGCATTTATCTCTAAATCAGGCCCACTGTACATACGCATGTTTGAGGAGTGTATATTACATGTTTTTGCACTGTACATGCTGTGGAGCTAAATGCACGTAATTACGGGAATTACAAAAGGGACAATTCAATTGTTTCACAAAATGTACAAGAGAAAAAGAACTCTCTTTTTTGGGGGACATTCATTGTATATAATTAAGTATATTTAAAATAATACTTAAAATATATTTAAAAAGCATATTTAAAATAATCTATACATTTATAACCAAATTTAGACAGACAACATACAATTAATATAGATAAGTCAGCGAGAAGCTAGCAAAAATATAAATCGGTGATGACATATATTTGGAGTTTTAATAATCAGTCCAATTACCCAATATAAGCAAACAACATAAAATAAATGTCGATAAATCAACAAGAAGCTAGCGAAAATATTTATAAGTAATCACATATTTTAGGAATACCAATACTCAGTCAAGTGTAGCAGCAAGTACAGTAAAAATAAATGGTAATCAATTTCTTAAAAACTGCATATATGATCCATAATACCTCTAACATGAAATATTGTTAAGCAAATTAATGATAACAGTCATTTCAAGATTACTCCATCTTAATTAGCCAATATCAGATGTTCAACACATAATATCACAGTTCAGAGGTATATACCCCCATTAAATACCTAAAAAGATTATACTGTCTTAAGGTCCAAGATACAGTATATAGTCGCCTCTGATAATCAGATATATGTAATATAGAGACAAATCTGCAACCTCTACATATATAATGACTTATGGGACTTGGTTACAAAATATCACGGTTCTTAAATATTTGTAACCTTTGATGATAGTAAATACACGTTTCAGAAAGTATTCAAATACATACAAAAGTGAAAGCTACTCCCTTGAATGTCGTTTCCATGGGGAAGCTGCTGCTCCTTGTGTGACAAGCATTAATACAAGAAGTGAGCGTACCCCTGGTATGCCCCTGGGACATACATAAGTGTACTGAGTTTCTGCTGTTGCACCGTCTGCCAAAGTAAGCCTTGATTGCGCCCCCCTGGCTTTGCGCCGGGATGAGGGGACTCAGAGCGCTCCCCTCACCTCGTGGCCACGCCTCCCGTGATAAGGCCATGCCCCCTGTTACCCGGGCCCGCAGCGGCTCTTGGCGGGCTTGGCAGGAGGCCCCTTATTGTCTTACAGGGGCATTCCTCTTGTACATATAACTGGCAGCCATCATGTGCAACCCCCTTGGAATGCCAGAGTACCGCAGGATCTCCCACCTCCTGTCCCGTGGCCCCCGCATAAGACCTTCTCCACGAGGATGCCGGGAACCTGAGTCTTTATAGACTCAGGCCCCGACATCACAGGCTGCAGCCAAGGACGCGTTTGCGCCTGCCGCAAAGCCATGCCCCCTTTAACACCTGCGAGACCACACCCCCTGTGCAGTCTGCTTTCCCCTGCCCTCCTGGTGATTGACAGATGATGTCACCGGGAGATGGGGCTAAATCACAGCAGCGCTGGTAGGTGGGGCTTAATGGTGGGGCGGAGCTTAAGCACGCTGACGGGCATTACAGTAAATAGAAATTCAGTCTGCAGAGACTCCCGTGTACTGGCAGTGTGATTTGGATTTGTGGTGTGGTACTGTGCTGCTGTGTCTTCGGGGAAACCCGCTTTTGCACAGCGAGTACGCTCTGCACCACACGGACGTTTCCCTGGACTGCTTCCTCAGTGTGCTTATGTTCTGTGCATTAAACCCAGCCTAATAGGTTGTTAAGACCACGATAATTAATGGAAGCTCAAAACAAAGGAATGGCAACACTGGGCGGCTAATGATTACCGCCACTTATACATTTTTGAAGTCATAACTGGACTATAACAGGACATTCTCACATACAGTAGGCAAAATTCAGCATGGATCAGTCCCAAGGCAATGGTGTGTCGGCATCCTAAGGTGTGCCCCATAATGCCTGACAGCTTCTATCTCATGCCCAGCAGCTTTTCCCTGACTTGACATTCTGCACACCAGCACTGTCCCCACAGCTTTTCTCTTACATATGCTATTGCTCCAAAAAAAGAAACAAGAGGCATTCTTTCTACAGTAGATAGGATACTATGGACAAATAATATTATTTAAATCTTTATACTTCGTTCTATTTTAAAACACATAATTAGTTGATTTTCCATAAATTAGGATCCTGAAAAGTAAATGAATGAGTAGCAGTAGCGACGTTTCGGTCACAACCGGACCTTTCTCAAGCCACCAGCTTGTCACATTAACCTTCCAATATACAGCAAGTACAATCGCAGCCCAAGTGAAATAAATCAGTTGAATTGCTATGTCTTCCTGGTGAATGCCTCCTTTTTGGAACTTTTATGTTATTGCCTAATGTCTGAAGAAATGTTGGAGTTATATGGATGTGAGTGCGGGATATATTGGATAATATATATATATATATATATATATATATATATTAGGGGTGAGCGGGTTCGGATATCTGAAATCCGAACCCCCCCGAGCCCCCCCGATCCGAGGCTGATCCGAGTCAGGCTCGACTTTTCCCGCCTGACTCGGATCTGAATTCGAGGCAAAACGTCATCATCCCGCCTTCCGGGTCTCGCGGGTTTTGGATCCTATATAAGGTACCCGCGTCGGCGCCATTTTCTCACTCGGCTGTGGACAGTGAAGAGGGAGGGTGAGAGTTAGGGCTGGCTGGGCTGTGTAGTGTAGTGCAGAGTAGTGTTGTGCTGTGCTGTGCTGCGCTGTGCTGCTGTTGTCCATAGGGGCTGTGTCCACTACTTCAAAGTCCATAGGGGCTGGCTGTGTTGTGCTGTGCTGCTGTTGTCAATAGGGGCTGTGTCCACTACTTCAAAGTCCATAGGGGCTGGCTGGACTGTGTTGTGCAGTCAGTTGTCCATAGGGGCTGTGTCCACTCCAAAGTCCTGTGCAGTGTCCCAGTCCTAAAGGGGTGCTGTAGTGTTGTCCAGGGGGTGCTCTGTCCGTCAGGGGTGCTCCCCACAAGTGCTAAAAAAAAATATTTTTTCTGTGTTTGTGAATTGTGTGCGCAGTAGCCGCACGTGCATCAACAAAGTAGTGCCAAGCGTGCGCCTGTGTCATAAGTAAAGGGCCGGCTGGCTTGACCGTTAAAGGGTGCAGTAACCCCCAAAGTACACTCCAGTCCAAACCAAATAAAAAAATATTTTCTGTGTTTGTGAATTGTGTGCGCAGTAGCAGCACGTGCATCAACAAAGTAGTGCCAAGCGTGCGCCTATGTCATAAGTAAAGGGCCGGCTGGCTTGACCGTTAAAGGGTGCTGTAACCCCCAAAGTACACTCCAAACCAAATAAAAAAATATTTTCTGTGTTTGTGAATTGTGTGCGCAGTAGCCGCACGTGCATCAACAAAGTAGTGCCAAGCGTGCGCCTGTGTCATAAGTAAAGGGCCGGCTGGCTTGACCATTAAAGTGTGCTGTAACCCCCAAAGTACACTCCAAACCAAATAAAAAAATATTTTCTGTGTTTGTGAATTGTGTGCACTGCGGCTGCACGTGCATCAACAAAGGAGCAGCGCCAAGCGTGCGCCTGTGTCCCATAAGTAAAGAGCCGGCTGGCTCATTTCTTAAAGGGTGGTGTAACCCACAAAGTGAACTACTCTCCAGCAAAAATAAAAAAATATTTTCTGTGTTTGTGTGCGCTTTAGCCGCACGTATATATCAATATAACATAAATGGAGGACAAAACTTTCTCTGATAAAAATAAAATAGGGAAAGATCAAGAACCACTTCCTCCTAGTGCTGTTGCTGCTGCTGGGAGTTGTTTATCATCCCAGAGAGGAAGTAAGAACACCACTACTTTTACTAAACAATTGACCCTCCAACAGTCCCTAGCGATGAGGATGAAGTACGACAGCAGTCATCCTGAAGCAAAACGTATAACTGAGGCCTTGACTGCTATGTTGGTGCTAGACGTGGGTCCGGTATCCGCCATTAGTGCAGTGGGATATAGACAATTGATGGAGGTAGTGTGTCCCCGGTTCCAAATCCCATCTAGATTCCACCTGCATCCTCAAAGCAGCAGCGACAAGCGTGCGTCTGTCTGTTAAAGGGTGGTGTAACCCTCAAAGTGCGCTCCACAAACAATAAAAAAATTCTTATTTTTTTTTCTGTCTTTGTGAAATGTGTGGGCTGTAGCCGCACCTGCATCCTTAAAGCAGCAGCGACAAGCGTGCGTCTGTCTGTTAAAAGGTGGTGTGACCCTCAAAGTGCGCTCCACAAACAATAAAAAACTTATTATTTTTTTTACTGTCTTTGTGAATTGTGTGGGCTGTAGCCGCACTTGAATCCTCAAAGCAGCAGCGACAAGCGTGCGTCTGTCTGTTAAAGGGTTGTGTAACCCTCAAAGTGCTCCAAAAAATAAAAAACAAATTTTTTTAATGTGTTTGTGACTTGTGTGCGATGTAGCCGCACGTGCATCAACACAGTAGCAGCGCCAAGCGTGCGCCTGTGTCATAAGTCAAGGGCCGGTTTGGACATCTGGTCCGGACTGAAGGACGTGCCAACAATTTCTGACAAGTCTACTGTCACTGCATATGATACTGTCCTCAAAGCAGCAGCGACAAGCATGCGTCTGTCTGTTAAAGGGTGGTGTAACCCTCAAAGTGCGCTCCACAAACAATAAAAAAATTCTTATTTTTTTTCTGTCTTTGTGAAATGTGTGGGCTGTAGCCGCACCTGCATCCTTAAAGCAGCAGCGACAAGCGTGCGTCTGTCTGTTAAAGGATTACATCGGTGACAACATCCAAGTAGGCATGTCAGACAGTCCGTACCTGTACTGGCAGGAAAAAGAAGCAATTTGGAGGTCCCTGTACAAACTGGCCCTATTTTACCTGAGTTGCCCCCCCTCCAGTGTGTACTCCGAAAGAGTGTTTAGTGCAGCCGGGAACCTTGTCAGCGAAAGGCGTAGGAGGTTGCTTCCACAAAATGTGGAGAAGATGATGTTCATAAAATTAATTATCAACTCTTCCAGGGAGATCAGCCGCCTGAACGTACAGAGGGACCTGTGGTTGTGGATTCCAGCGGGGACGAATTAATACTCTGTGAGGATGAGGATGTACACAACACTGAAGAGGGTGAGGAATCGGTGGATGAGGAGGATGAGGACGACATCTTGCCTCCGTAGAGCCAGTTTGTGCAGGGACAGATTAATTGCCAGCTTGTTTTGTGGGGGCCCAAACGAACCAATCATTTCAGCCACAGTCATGTGGCAGACCCTGGCGCTGAAATTATTGGTTTGTTAAAGTGTGCATGTCCTATTTATACAACATAAGGGTGGGTGGGAGGGCCCAAGGACAATTCCATCTTGCACCTCTTTTTTTTCTTTGCAGTATGTACTGTTTGCAGCCTAGTTTTTCAAACTGCCATCCTGTCTGCCACTGCAGTGTCACTCCTAGATGGGCCACGTGTTTGTGCCGCCCACTCGTGTCGCTTAGCATAGTCATCCAGCTACCTCAGTGCAACCTTTTGGACATAAAAACACTATTGTGAGGTGTGAGGTGTTCAGAATAGACTGGAAATGAGTGGAAATTAAGGTTATTGAGGTTAATAATAGCATAGGAGCAGAAAAACCCACACATTCTGTGATTTTAGCTGTTTTTATGCTTTTTTAAAAAAAAATACAGATCCAAGACACAAAACCCAGAACCCAAAACACGGAAGGGTGGTTTTGGCAAAACCAATCCAGATCCAAAACACGAAGAAAGATCCAGATCCAAAACACAAAAGTGGCCGGTGCACACCCCTAATATATATATATATATATATATATATATATATATATAATTATGCATATACAGGTTGAGTCTCCCATGTACATAATGCTTGGTATCAGAGGTATTATGGATATCATATTTTTCCGTATTTTGGAATATTTGCATTTCACAATGAGATATCTTGGGAATGGGACCCAAACTTAGACACAGAATGCTTTTTTGTTTTATATACACCTTATACATATATTAATATATTTTTAATAATTTGGTGCATCAAAGTTTGTGTACATACACATAATTTATTTTTGTTTCATTACAACTTATACACACAGCCTGAAGATTATGTTACATAATACTTTTAAGAAATGTGTGCAGATTTTTTATCATTACCCATGTTTTATATATATTATTCAAGAATTAAACTTACTCTGTTTACAGAAGGGTTCTTTCCAATTGTAATTCTATCCTGGCCCCTACAGTATACATACTGTATAATAAAAGTTTGAAAAGTGGTAAACAAGATACTCTAAAATATACAGAAAATGATATCCTGAACGGGATGTAGTTTGTAGACCGGCGAACGGCATGCCGCCGGTCTGAATCCCGACGGTGGAAGCCCGATTCTGGATTTAAGCTAGGCATCGAAATACAGATTTCTATATTAGGGCCTGAGTCAGACCCGCTCGCGAGCGCTGAGCTCCGTCGTGCGCATGTGCGAGACCCGGGGAGCCCACTGATATCACTAGCGATGTCAGTGGGAGTGATTTTGGCTCTGATAGAGCCAAAATCACTCCAGGGCTTGCGGCAGCAAGACCCTACCGCAGGGTCTCGTCGCAAGCCCGATGGTCGCGATGGTCTTGACCATCGCGACCATCATCATGGACGCTCGCATGAGCTGTGGGTGGTAACCCACAGCTATGCGAGCGTCCAAGAGGCCGCTCCAAGTTTAGGTAGGAGGGCACTGATTCAGAGCGAGCGCTCTGGTCAGAGCGTCCGGCTCTGAATCAGGCCCTTAATCCCAAAGCTGGAATACAGACAAGACACCAGCCGAATGAGATAAGACGGTGGCGTCTTAGCGGTTAGCCGTGGGGGGGAGTGTTAGGTTTAGGTAGCATAGCAGGGTTAGATGTTTTTGGTGAAGGTTAGGGTTAGGTACCCCTGAGGGGGTGAGAGTTAGTCACTAAGGGGGGAGGATTAGGCTTAGGCACAAAGGGGGGAGACTTAGGTCTAGGCACTAATGTGGAGGGTTAGGGTACAGGGTGGGGAGGGTTAGGCTGCAAGAAGGGAGGGTTAGGGGGAGAAGGGGGTAGGGTAAGTATACTTACCCGACCCCCGTCGGGATACCAACCATAGGGATGTCGCTGTCTGTATTTTGAAAGGAGGCATTCTGACTTCGGGTAATACATACCGATTCCTCTTGAACAGGTGGCAGTGGATAAACTATTTTCCTTTTTTTGCATCTTCTTTATCTATAGTCATTTTTAATATTTAGCTTACTTATCAGGATCCCAATTTAGAAGAAATCAATATGGTATGTGTCTCAAAGAATAGTCAATAACATTGAAGTTTGAAATTAATAATAGTGGTCCCTAGTGTGCTATCTAGAAAAACAGAACTCTTATTGTTTCTTTGGTTGTGGTACGATATATATATATATATATATATATATATATATATATAATTATATATATATATATATATATATATATCTGTACCCCAACTCCGCAGGGGTACAGGCACCTGCGCTGCGCTGATGGTATTGCAGCAAATCACTTTAATGCTGATGTTGTTGACAGGGCCCAGTGGTATACAGGCTGGCAGACATCAGCTGAAATGGAATGTGGGGTCAGTGGGTAGATCACCGGTGGCTGCGGCTGGTAAGAGCCGAGGCTTCCACCAATGTCATGTTGTAGAAGGATGTCCCTTACAGAAGTATCCTTAATTTTTTTCTTTGTGCACTCAGTGTCACGACCGGGCACTTGGGATACCTCTAATGAGGTAGAGAACAAGGGGTTAGGATAAGGATGAATAAATGACGGGAGGGACAGTAACTAGATCTCCTAGTTACGGCCAAACCCAGGTTTGAAGGTGCGGACACAAATTTGTACTGGGATACTGGTAATGAATACACAAGGGTTTACTTGAGACGCACTGGAGGTGCGGACACGGACTTGCACAGAGACACTGGCAATGGATACACAAGGGTTAACTTGACATGCACTGGAGGTGCGGACACGGACTTGCACAGAGACAGACAGCTGCAAGAGTTAACACAGACAGTTTAGCTTGGAGTCTGAACAACACATTAGAATTTCAGCACCAAGGGAGAAACTTGGAAATCTTGCAATCAGCTACACAGGTGAGAACAGTTAACACAGAAAGTTCAGCTGGGGATCTGAACAGCACACAGGAGAAAGTATAGCTGGAAGTCACAGGAACACTGGAGACAAGAAGTACTGGAGGTCTTGAAAGAACAGCAGGGTTCTGTCATACAGCGAAGTTGAACAGCAGTTTATTGTTCCTGGAGTCATACTTAAATACCCCTGGGTAGCTGATCATTGGATCAGAGGATCAGCTGAGAACTGACACAGCTACCACTGGATAAGGATCTATTAGGTGATTCAGCCAAAATGGCTGTGCCCATGACCATCGCCCCAGGAACTCCGATATGGAGGATTGCATGGAAGTCATTTGGGCCCTGGGGAGAATACCCAGCAAGTCACCTACCGCTGCACCTGATGTCTCACTGCTCTCACTAATTGAGGGGAAGCCAGCATTGCGGTAAGTAACAGCCGATCCCATGCAGAATCCTGCCAGTACCCCCTCCTTTTAGGGTGGACTTCGGACACCAATCTTGAGTTAATATCTAGTACGAAAGGATGTTTTTTTCTTCTGGACTGATGGATCCCGTACAGTATTGTCTTGTAAAGGGGGCAAAGTGGTACATCTGAGTTTAAGGTCCAAAGGTGGTGAAATCAAACTAGAACCTTCGTCAGAAAAGATAACTGAAGACGGACCCGAGGAGCATCAGAGCTGCACTGAAGGCCATCACATCTTGTAGGATTGGATCCTTGGACTCAATAAGTGGGCTAGCCCACTCCAAAGCTCTTCCTCTGAAGTGCATGATGAGAACCTTGACAAGGTTGGTGGAAGTGATACCACAAGACAGACTGATTCTCGTTAGTGTGTCATAATGCTTAACTAATGCAGTGAATTGAGGCATTTCTCCATCGAAGATTATAGGGGGGGCGGTTAGGTTAGTAAAACCTTAGCGGGCATCCCAATCGAAGTGATGCTGGGCGCCACTGTGGACAGCTGCGGGGGGGAGGGTTAGGTTTAGGGCTCACGGGGGGGGACTTAGGGTTAGGCACCCCCCAGGAGGTTATGGTTAGGCTAGGGGAAGGGAAGGTTAGGGTTACGCACCCCCGGGGGGGACTTAGGGTTAGGCACTCCCTGGGGTACTTAGGTTTAGGCGGCAGGAAAGGGGGATTAGGGTTAGGCACTGGGGGGATGGTTAGGGTTAGATACCCCTAAGGGAGGGTTAGGGTTAGGGGGGGAGGTTAGGTTAGTAAAACCTTAGCGGGGAACGATCAGGATTTTCATCCATGTCGGGCACCTGCTATCAAGATTTGAACTGCTGGAATTGTGTCCGGTGGTAATTCATACCGATTCCCAACTAAGAGAGGCATAATTGGGACTGGAGACATCGAACTGTTGGAACTAGAGATGATGAACCTTGAAGAGCACCAGAATGGGTAGAACCCAGTGGCAAGATAGAATTTGTTGTCCACTGAGATGGAATTCTCTAAAGATGACTTCCTGTTGAACAAAGTATTTATTAATTCAAACAAGCTATCTTCATCTATAATTTTAATCCCTAAGCCCTTTGCTTTCTTTCGTTTGGACTCTCCACCATCACAGGACTTTAAAACTCCTGTAATCACGAATGTTAGACCTTCCATGCAATTATCTGCTCCTTGAGAAACTTGCTTGGTACAACAAACTTTAGGACTGAACTTCTGAGAACCCAAAGCTTGTGAATTTTTTAACTGAAGAGGCATTGTAACAATTGACTCAGATTGACATCCTCCACTTGAACTAGTAAGTGGAACTGAATCGGATCCAGAGGAAGCAGAAACCATAGAAACTGTCAAAACTGGTGAGGACAGGCTCTGGCAGATGCCCGAAAGAGCAGAATCCAATGATAAAGTTGAAGAAGTATTACACAGACTGTCCTCCAGTGGAATGATATATTGAGAAGAACCAGCAGCGGGGTCTGACGAACTGATAGTCTCCCTTGAGGAT
Organism: Taudactylus pleione; assembly: GCA_031769625.1. Lineage (NCBI taxonomy): Eukaryota > Metazoa > Chordata > Amphibia > Anura > Myobatrachidae > Taudactylus > Taudactylus pleione. The sequence continues at coordinate 8,129,482 of JAUIMM010000258.1, forward strand.
GGATCTCTAGTAACGTTATCCGGAGTTGGAAGGACAGTGTTTTTCTCAAAAGTAGATGCATCTTTAAATGGACCAACTGATGGGGTTAAACTGACTGAAACTGGAAGAGACGAACAAGAGTCCCTGACTGAAGTAGACATGACATTGGAGACTATTTTCTCAGACGAAACACTGGAAGGCTCCTCCTTGGGTGAGGAATTAGGTACTTCAGTCTGGGGTTCGAGACTTGAGACAGAGAACTGTTTCTGGGGTATGAAGCTTAAATCTTTGCCTTGTGGTATGAAACAATGACTTTATTCTCGAAAAATTAAACTTAACTCGCCTTCTTGGGGTAACAACTAGAAATTCCCTCCTGGGAAATAAAACTTGAATTCCTCTCTTGAGGCTTGCAACTTAAATTCCCCTCATGGGGCTCAGAAGCTGAAACCACCTCCTGGGGTGTAAAACTTTAAATGAAGACCCCCTCCTGGGGTGTGAGACTTGAAACCCCCCCTGGGTTATGGGACCTGAAACCTTCTCTTTGGCTATGAGGCTGAAAACCCCCTCCTGGGGTGTGAGACTTGAGACCCCCACCTGGGGTGCGAGACTTGAGACCCCCTCCTGGGGTGCGAGACTTGAGACCTCCTCCTGGGGTGCATGACTTGAAACCCCCTCCTGGGGTATGGGACCTGAAACCCCCTCTTGGAGTATGCAACTTGAAATCCTCTCCTAGGGAACGAAACTTGATATCCCCTTCTGGGGAACAAAACTTGAAACCCCCTCCCGGGGAACGGGATTTGAAACCCCCTCACGGGGTACAAGACTTGAATATCCTTATTGGGGTAAGATAATTGAGACTTTGGGCCTGATTCAGACCCACTCGCGAGCGGCTGTCCGCTCGCAAGTGGGTCGATGTTATGGACTGAGCATGCGCACGACGGAGGGAGCTCCGTCGTGCGCATGCACCAGATGCGACGAGCGAAGGAAAGTCCTTCGCTCGTTGTGTCCGATCAAAGGGGGCGTGCTGTCAATGTTGCTTGACAGCACGCCCCCTTTGGTGGGCGTGCCGGGGGCGTCCCTCCCTGATGGGGGCATTCCCATGGGAACGCCTCCCGTCAGAAGCCGGCCCACTGACATCACTAGTGATGTCAGTGGGAGTGATTTTGGCTCTGATAGAGCCAAAATCACTCCGGAGCTTGCGGTTGAAAACCTCAACCGCAGGCTCCGGCTCGCAATTTCGATGGTCGCGATGGTCTCGACCATCGCGGCCATCACAAAGCACGCTCGTATAGCCTGTGGGTGGTGACCCACAGCTATACGAGCGTCCAGGAGGACGCTCCATGAAAATGGAGCCCGGCCCTCATTCAGAGCGTGCGCTCTGCTCAGAGCGTACGGCTCTGAATGAGGGCCTTTGTCTTGAGTTGTAGAACCTAAAACCTCCTCCTAGGGTGATAAACTTGTAACCCCCTCCTGGGGTCCGGGGCTTGAAACTGAAGAGGTGAAATCTGGCTTTCCAAATGGTTCTTCAGGGACAACTGGCTGGAGTCTCTCTATAGAACAGGAAACGTCCGGGCTGAGACCGGTAGTATTGGAATGGAGTGTGTCTCTGATACCAGGAGGTTGACATATTCTTCCAAAATTCCCTGGATGAGGAAAGAAGCATCTCATCACAGGGCCCCAATCATAAACTTGAATTTCCTTTTGCTTGGAGGACATTCCCTCTTTGCTTGAAACTAGAGGAATAGGAATCACCAATGGTTGACGAAAAAAAAATGAAAGCGCAGTCATTGGGAACACACACTTGCCACCACTTCTTTAAGGACGAAGAGCACAGTCTTTAATAAAATGGTCATCAGAACCACAATATTAACAAAGATGTAGTTCTCGGCGGTGCTGACATTCAATCTCACTCTGATGCCTTACTTTAGCTAGCTTGGGAGCGATGTTAGATATGTCAGGAGTAGTACAAGAAACGTGGAAATAACTTTAAAAATTCTGGGGAGAAGACATTGGAGATGTTCCAATAGCTGGGAGAAACTCGTGAGAAGGGTTGGATCACTGGTAATAGTTAACGGTGAGGACAAAGGACACTTGAAAGATGGAGTGGAAGACCCAACACACTTTTCTGCCATAGAGGAGGATGATATGTGAGACTCTGAAGAAACAGACACAGGGGATTTCTCTGGAGGAACTTGAAAAGTAACTGGAAAGGGTGCAGAAGGAACAGAGCAAAAAAATTTATTTGACCTGAGAGTTCTTGCAGCTGTTGTCTCATGAGTTGCAGACTTGTCTCGTGAGCGGACACTCGAGAAAGTAATATAAGGAAATTTTTTTTATCCTGTAACCTGGCGGCTTGCATGTTCAGGCTGTTCAAACTGTCATGACCGGGCACTTGGGATACCTCTAATGAGGTAGAGAACTGGGGGTTAGGATAAAGATGAATAAATGACGGGAGGGACAGTAACTAGGACTCCTAGTTGCGGCCAAACCCAGGTTTGGCTAGACCTGCCCAGAGGCGCGGAGTCTAACTCACTTGGCGGTTTTCTCCAGTGACCCCTCCAATTGGGATTTATTTTTTGCCGCACCAAGTGTGAGCAGGTCGCGGCCCTCTGGACAGGTACCTGGGAATGGAAGAAGACCAAAACAAATACTAAAACTACGAGGACTGGAAATACTAGGGATACTGAAAATGAAAAACACTAAAAGAGAAGTGAAAATGAATGGCACTTTAAACACTAGGAGGAGATAATCGAGAGATAGACTTGTTCTGAGATCCAGGTAGCGAGTACACAGATGTAGGCGTGGGACGCACTGGAAGTGCGGACACAAATTTGTACTGGGATACTGGTAACGAATACAAGGATTATCTTGAGACACACTGGAGGTGCGGACACGGACTTGAACATAGACACTGGTAATGAATACACAAGGGTTAACTTGAGACGCACTGAAGGTGCGGACACGGACTTGCACAGAGACACTGGTAATGAGCTTCACAGCTGAAAGAGTTAACACAGACAGCTTAGCTTGGAGTCTGAACAACACATTAGAATTTCAGCAGGAAGGGAGAAACTTGGAAATCTTGCAATCAGCTACACAGGTGAGAACAGTTAACACAGAAAGTTCAGCTGGGGATCTGAACAGCACACAGGAGAAAGTATAGCTGGAAGTCACAGGAACACTGGAGACAAGAAGTACTGAAGGTCTTGAAAGGACAGCAGAGTTCTGTTATACAGCGAAGTTGAACAGCAGTTTCCTGTTCCTGGAGTCAGACTTAAATACCCCTGGGTAACTGATCATTGGATCAGAGGATCAGCTGAGAACTGATACCACTGAACACAGCTACCACTGGATAAGGATCTATCAGGTGATTCAGCCAATATGGCTGTGCCCATGACCATCGTCGCAGGAACTCCAATGTGGAGGATTGTGTGAAAGTCATTTGGGGAGAATACTAAGCAAGTCACCTACCGCTAATGAGGGGAAGCAGGCATTACGGTAAGTAAAAGCCGATCCCAGGCAGAATCCTGACACTTAGATGTGCCATTGGGGTGCCAGTGTCTCTAGGCAGTTGCCTAAAGCTGCCTAATGGTAGCACCAGCCCTGGCTTCCAGACATAACTTTTGTACCTACTGTAGGTACATGTAAGTACCTACAGTAGTTGCAAGAAGATAAGTAGATGTACAGTAGGTGCATGAAGATGACAGATGTACTATTATAACAATGCATAACTGTGCACCACAGAGGTTGAGATTATATTGGCAAAGCATAAATAGTTGCTAAATCCATTGTTTAATCCTGAAACATTTGTGCGGTATAGTTCTCTTTTACCTCCAAGGATTGAGGATCTCACTAGTTCCAATAAAAGACAATAAAGAACGCTCATGCTTAATTTATTTTAATTCTGGAATAGCAGAATTGCTGCGATTCACCACTTATTATTGATATTCCTTATGTGCACGGAGACTCTAAGGGGTGTATTTAATTAGGTGCGAAAAGTCCAGTACTTTTCGCATGCCGGAGTTTTCGCCGACATCGCTGGTTTTCCATGCGAAAAAGTATCGCGCTCGGCCCCGCTTATCCCCGTATTCAATTAGAAATTGACGAAACGGGAACCGGCGAATTCAGACCTGGTGAAAAGTGCTGTCAGATTTGGGGAAATTAGCCTGACACCCCCAAAAGATGCACTGACATTGGGGATCACTATAGATACCCCCGAATAGCTCTCAAAAGCTGCTAATTAGCGTCTTTGCAGAAGTGAAGAATAGCATTTAGCATTTTTTTTGCTTAAAATAAGTAGTCCCAGCAAATTTGGGGTACACAAACATGGGTTCTAGCATATGTTAAAAAATCCACCTGCTGCAAGCACCTGGAAACTTAAAAACACCTAGAGTCTATTTCGCTACATTTTAAGTTTGTCCCCCAATTTTGTACTTTTTCGCCCCCTTTTTCAAAGACATTTTTTGGGGTGTTCTAAAGTATTTTAAAATCTTTTTTTTTACACAGTTTACCTTTGGGGGGCTGTCCCAAGCGTGCAGGGTGGTTCCCGCAAGTTTGCACCCCAAAACCCCAATTCTGCACTTTTTTCCAACAGCTTTCATAGGCAAATCTTTTTTGCCTACTCCAATGCATTGACTTTCTGCACCGGCAAAAAGTCTTTGGAATTGAATATGGGGATAAGTTTTCACCTGGCGAAATGACGTTACTGGCGATACTTTTACGCAGAAACTGGCTTTTCGCAACAAATTGAATACGGCCCTAAAACTTGGTTTTGCATAAAGGTTTTTATTTTTTTATATTAATAGTAAGTAACTTGTTTAGGAGCAAAGGTTAAAAATAATATCTGTGTATGGTACTTAGAACACCCCCTTCCTCTTAGTGCATTTATCAGAGTGCCATCTCTCTTTATTTCTTCTGTATTGCTGCAATTTGGCATGGTTATAGAAGGGCGCCAGCTTGTATTTATAAATACATTCTTGTAGTGAATTCTACTCTAATTTGCACCATTATTTTTGTTTGTGACCATACCCCTGTATCCTAGGTCAGTGTCAGGCTAAGAAAAACTTCTGAGTAATACAGCCAACACTAAGAGGAATGAATAACAACAGGTCCATGTCAACGTCAATGCAATTTTCTTTTGACTGTTTTTGTCAGATTTTAGACAAGGTATTGGAGCGTCAGTTATGGGGTAAGGACATAATAATAAATAAATGGAATTTCAGTGGGTGATTTATGGGGTTCAGGAGCAACGGCGATGAGGGGAATTACAGTGGTGAGGTATGGGATCCAAGAGTAGTGATGGTAAGGGGAATTGCAGTGGTAAATGAGGGTTATATCAGTGACTCAGGGAGTGGTTGTGAGTGAGGGTATTTTCCATTTTTGAGGGATGGAATCAGTAGTAGTAGTAGTAGTAGTAGTAGGTAAGAGGTACTGTATAGAGCATTGGTGGATGGGTGAGAGGTATTTCAGTGGGTGAGTGGCTAAGCATGGTGGATGAGGTAGTGTAGCAAAGGGCAACATTACTGATACCAGAACCTGCACAGACAATGTGTCTGTGCCTCTGCTATTCACTCCTCCATACATGCTCCATGTGACATTGAAGACATTCTGGACATTACAGAACTACAAGCAGCTGCTGTATCTTTAACACAGAAACAGTATAGATATATTACTAAAATCCTAAGAGAGCCGTAGATACGGTGATGCGATATATGCTCCACCAGCAAGAATGATTAATATTGGACCATCCAAATGGGAGAGGGAGATGGTGCCAGTGTTCTCGCTCACCCAGGAAGCTAAAATGTCAAGATAATGCTCTGGGCATTGTAAATGCTTTGAAAAATGTGTCATTTGGAACTGACTACTGTACATAGAAACTCCCCACAGACTGAAATAGCAACAGCATCACCGATAGCTACAGGAATTTAATAGTCCTCAAAGTAAAATGTGCTTCCTAAAAAAATTCTTGAATAATACAAATGTTACACATATATATTTAAACATATTTTACAGATCACCCTTTCATATTAATATGTAGATATATAAATATAAAAGTACATTTATATATAAATTTTAGGGTAGCGAACAAAAAATGGGTCATATTTTCAGAAGTGTTAATTACTGCTGGTCTTGAAAATTTTATTGCACTCGCCTATGTCAAAAAATGATGTGGAAATGCACAACTAATTAACTCATCCCAATTCTCAAGAACTGGCCTTTATCTTTCTTTCAAACTATGATCAGTAACTAATTATCCAAATAACTTTATATATAAGTAAAAGCTAAATATGCCTAACTTTTTAACATATTAACCAAGGTGGGTATGAAAACAGTAAATCATAAACTGATGATATCATATGTCCTGACTCAATGACTGATCAATGCCCAGCCTGTACACCTGGACCTAGACACATGAAAATCGGATAGTATGCCCTGTAAGAAGGGAATTTTCAAAATTCGACTCCTAAGGGGGTTAAAAGGGCTAAAATGTTTCCTCCCCCTGTGCAATGTCCTGCCTGACTGTCTCATCGTGGTTGTAGCAAAATTCATATTCAAACACTAACTGTCATCCCAAGTGCTGCCAAACATCACTGGCAGTTGGTGTGGCTCCCCTATTTAAATATGGAGGGAAGGAAATGTGTTACTACAGAGGTGAGGGAGGGGGATGTCAAATGTGTTACTATGGGGTGAAGGAAGGGAATATGTTAAAACATGGGTGAGGGACGGGAATGTGTTACTACAGGTGTGAGCTCGGGTAATGTGTTACTACAGAGGTGAGGGATGGGAATTAGTTACTACAGGTGTGAGTGAAGGTAATGTGTTACTACAGAGGTGAGGGAGGGAAAATGTTAGTACACATGTGAGGGAGGGTGAGGGATGGGATGCATTTCTATAGATGAGAAGAATTAACGTGTTATTGGAGTGGTGAGATGGAAATGGAAACAGTAAATATCAATGTTCTACCCGGATGAAGCCAGGTACATCAGCTGGTTACATATAAGCAAAATTTGCTACTCCCCTTCTGTGACATCAGATGTCTCATACATATGTCTGCTCACTGTTAGAATAATAGATGATGAGACCCATTGCCTTTAGCAAGTCACCTTTTTCTTAAAGCTAAATATCCATACCAGTACCCAAGTCTTCAATTAAAGGTAATAAAGGCTTATTATCACAAAGTATAGCCAAGGTTTACAGATGAACAATGTGCAAATACAGATAACTAGAGACCTAGCACAAAGAGGATGCTGCAGCATACTGATGCATGTGGCAAACAGGACTGCACCAGACAACTATGTAGTTACTATAATACCAGAACAGGGCAGGCAGAGATGAGCAACACAGAGCTGGCAGCAGGAAGATAGTCACAGTTAAACAATACTGGGTCAAGGCTGGAATAGGACAAACTCGAATCACGGAACAGGCCAAGTCAAGAGGCGGAAAAAGTCGGCAGAAGGAAAAAGTCAACAAGCAGTAAAATGAGACAGAATTATAGTTTCAGCTACAGCAAAGCTATAGCACAGACAGGTGGAAAAGAGAGGAGGATATTTAAATCTGGACAAATGGAGAGAGAACTGGAGAACCAGCCTCCGTTTATTCAAATCTGCAGCATCTTAATAAAAGTAGAGTGCAAAAAGCAGGAAGCCCCTAAACCCCATGTCATAAGAATGGCTCTAACTAGAGATGGACCATGTCTTGGAAATAGAGAATGGTGTGATCTGTGCTCAGCTAGAAAAAACAACCCAGTTATGGGAGCTGCTGTATGTCTTTGTATAGAGATGGATCAAGGTTGTCAACCGTGAGTAAATAGACAGTTATTTATTTATTCATTTTCCCATCAGTAGGATAAGAGTCATCAGTAACAATATGTGAAGTTACACATCTGCTTTTGTGGACATGCACAGAAAAAAAGAAAGATAAGTTGATGGCATTGCAGAGGTGCCTAAGAATACATGGGTCAAAGGTCAGAGAAAATACTGCTAATATGGAGTAGGAGCAAGAGTCCTGAAGATTTCCTTTTGCAGAGCAGGGTTGTTAAAATGCAAATATTTAGAAGGCTTCCTTGCTTTTTGGAAGCGTATAAAGCTACTTCCATCCTTTAGCTCAGATTACTATATTATTAATAGGACAGAAACCCATTTGCGGAGATCAGGAGTGTATCCAAAACTTTGTGGACCCCATAGCAACATTTTAAAAGAGCCCCCCCCACCCTAATGCTACACCTTTCTCTGCAACAGTTGTTCTTATGCCCCATAGTTAATTGTATGCATCACAGTAGTATCCTAGTTAATATTATGCCCCAAAGTAGTGCACAAATTAATTTTATTTTCCATACTAGTGTCCTAGTTCATTTGATGTCACATAGTAGTACCCTAGTTCACAGTATGCTAGATTGTAGTATTGCCATTAAACATTATACCAGACAGTGCCCCCAATTGATAATATGCCATACATTGTCCCCGGTACATATCATATTGAAGTGTCCTCAGTTCATAAAGCCACATTGTGGTGCCTCAAGATTCTATTGGCCCAAGATTTTAGCCACATTTTAGTGCTTTCAGTTCATATTATGCCACACTGTAGTGCCCACAGTTCATATAGTGAAACATTTCAGTGCCACATCAGTGTCCCCAATTCATATTATACCACATTACAGTGCCGTCCAGTTCATATTATGCCATATTACATTACCCCAGTTCATGTTATGTAACATAATAGTACACTCTAGTTCATATTATATCACATTACAGTGCTCAGTTCAGATTATGCCACAGTCCCCCTTTACCAATATACAGTAACATCCACTACACACATCATTCACTGAAAATGGAATGTCATCTCATTAAGTCTTGCAACAGGTGAGACCCAATTGCTAAGCAGACAATTCTGGTTACTTGGTAGACAACTATATGACCTGTGTCCAGGCCCCCCTAAGCCTCTGGGCCCCATAGCAATGCGCCACCTGCAACCATTATAGCTACCCCCATGGTGGAGAAGTACATTTCTATACTGACTTCAACTAATGTTACTGAAACCTTTATAAACTTAACTGGCTAATATTTTTTTTTTCAAAAAATTGTTGATATTTAAACCTGATTATGTATAATTTAATAACACATATGCAGATGTGTTAATAAAATTATACTGAATAAGGGTTAAACAGCTAATATTTACACAATTTGATCAACAGGAAAAAACTTAAAAAAAAATCGTTTTATACAGTGATATTAGCAGCAGTGGCAGCCCTCAATGATTGAAATGTTCAGAGAAGACAAAACTCCAAGTAAACATTTTAACCCATGAGTCCAGACACTGCTGCTGATATACTACTAGGATTATACACATACAGTATATCAAACTTTTTAAAATAAATAAAATATTTTACTACAGTTCTTACAGGACTTCAAGAAGAGGAGCCAGCAGAAGAGGGCAATCCTAAGGATCGCCCATGACTCCTGGCTAGGTGGGAGAGGGCAGGGGTAGGCAGGGATGCTGCAGTGCAGCCAAGGCTGGTTTCGCAGCCACCCCCTAGCAGTGACTGTAGCTGTGGTAGAAAAGGGAAGCTGCAGCAGGCTTCCTGCAGGCATTGATGGGTGATCCTTTTAATTGTCACCCCCCTTCTAAAGCCTGGCCAGCAAGAGGGGTCTGAAGAGAGGTTGTCACAGCAACCAACAGGTGGGCAGAACCAGGCAGCTGCTGGAAGATTAGCGTCCAGCGGCCGCTGGCAGGCTCCACAGAGATGGTTGCATCAGATGTGAGCAAGTCAGGTAAAAGCCCAGTCTGGTATAGTCACATCTGATGTGACCACGCCAGGCAAGTGATTCAAAGAAAATGGATACATGTAATAAAGATTGTTCCAATGTTATAAAAAATACCATATATTAAGGCAAACCCTAAAATAGTATTTTATGGAAATGTATAATTTAATGAAGCGTGTGGCTCTAAAATAGGATTAAGCTGGACTTTGAAGTAGTGCCGTAAATGAAGATCCATGTGACTTTAGATTTGGCAGAATGAGTCTATTTACACAACACGCCTCCAGTCGTATTAGTATATTACCACACAGCCACAGGCTCAGACTGGGCTGCCGGGGAATTGGCTTCACTGTGTTTTGACCATGCCCCTTTATATGAGGGGGCGAGGCTTAGTGGGCCATGAAACGTGGGAGGGAGAGGAATACACTGCCATCAGGCCCGGCCACATTAACAATGGGTCCAGTGGAGCTTTACTGCTCCAGACCCCTGCCCAGTCAGTCCCCTCCCATGGCCAATGAAGCTCCGCACACCTGCGGGATTCCTAAGCCCTGCCCACTCACAAGTTTACGAAGTTCTGACCATTTACCCCCTGTGGTGCATCCTGAGTCAGCAGCATGAAACAGGAACTAAAAAAGGCTGCCAGGCATATCTGCACAGGAGACTCCAGGCAATAGGCGGCTCAGCTGCGTCTGTCAGGTATGTCTGTGACAGTATTCTTTATAGAATACTGTGGAGAAAATTGCAATTTGGGGAATATGGTGCACTAAAGTGTGGCTTGTGGAGCATTTTTGTTGTGGCCTGTGGGGTATTGTTGTGGGGGGCATGAGGGTTTTTTTGTGTGAGCATGTGGGTTATTTTTGTGGTGCGTGTTGGGTATTTTTATGGGGGGCATGTGGGGTATTTTGCGAAGGCATGTGGGGTGTTTTTGTGTGGGCATATGGGGTATATCTGTGGTGGCATGTAGGATATTTTTGTTTAGGTATATGGTGTATTTCCGTTAGAACATGTGGAATCTTTTTGTGGGGGGCATGTTGGGTACGTTTGTAGGGGTAAATACCAACTGATATTTTTTGTAACACAAATCATTCTAAATTTTGTTTGTTGATCCCAATTAAATAATAATAGTAAGTGGCATTATAATATGCCGCTTATATTCTTGAGTCTTTTGTATATCATTGTTTCTTTTTTAAAGAAAAATTATTTTCTTAAAAACAAGGACATATTTATTTCTGGTAATAAAAGTATTAATTAGAAAGTTAGATAGAAAGAGCAGTGGCGCACGCAAGTGGGGTTTCTCAGTAGCCATAAATCCCTCCTGATATACAGATTTTTTTCAGAAATAGAGCCCCTATGCGGGACCAATAATATGTGATTCTATGAGGGAGGCAGGGACTAAGGGGACTATGTACTAAGCCTTGGTGAGAGATAAAGTAGATGGAGATAAAGTATCTACCAATCAGCTCCTAACTTTCACTTAACAGGCTGTTTGAAATGACAGTTAGGAGCTGACTGGTTGGTACTTTATATCCATCCATGGCTTAGTACATAGGGGTCTTGTGCTCACCCCTATCAGCTACAATAAATGGTATGGTACATACAAACTAAAGTGCTTCCTTAATTTTTTTTTTATATATGTGTGAGATAGCAGGGGAAAAGGGAAGGAGAAAGAATGGAAAGGGATGGACGGGACTGTCTCGGACTGGACAGCCGGGGATTCGGCAAAATCCCCGGTGGGCTCTGGTGATTTGTAGCCATGCCCTTTATTGTGGGAGGGCATGGCCTATGGCTCCATTCATTCATTGCAGGCTGCAGTGCTGTTGCTTGCCGGGCAGTCATCAAAGCTGTAATGAACCCGGCCAGCAGCTACATGCAGGGGAGACAGTCAGACTCAGCACTGCACTGAACTACTGGGCAATAAATCCCAGTAGTCTCTCCAGAGGGGTCAAAGGGGCATGTTCTGAGCTCTGATTGGATGAGCTCAAATGCTCCTCTGACCCATGAAGATCAGCAGCAGCCTCAAAGGAGTGACTCATTGTGAGGCTGTGACTGCTGCTCTGCTGGCTGCCTGAGGCTGCTGTTGTTTCTGGTGCATACAGTGTGGCATAATGTGTGGGGGCACTACAGTGTGGCATAATGTGTGGGCACTACAGTGTAGCAGAATATGTGTGCGCTACAGGTGGCATAATGTATGGGCATTACAGGTAGCAAAGTGTATGGGTACTACAATGTAGTATAATGTGGTGGTACTACAGTGCGGTATAATGTGGAGGGCACTATAGTGTGGCATAATGTGTGTGCACTACAGGAAGCATTTGTGGGCACTACAGTGTGGTATAATGTGTGGGCACTACAGAGGCATAATATAGGGGGCACTACAGTGTGGTATAATGTAGAGGCACTACAGTGTTGCATAATATTAATACATGTCTCATTTACCCAAAACTGACCACCATTGCAAGAGTTACTGGGTGGCTCACCATTACCTCTCTGACTTCTCTATGCTTGCCACTATCTTCCTGACCCTTGCATACTCACCACACCCTATCTGCGCTACCCCCTGACCCTTCCTTACCAAACACTATCTCTCTGCATTACCTCCCTGATGCCTCCATACTCACCACTACCAATTTGCACTACCCCCCTGACCCCTTCTTACCAAACACTATCTCTCTGCGCTACCCCCTGACCCCTCCATACTCACCACTACCTATCTGCACTACCCTCCCGGAAGGAGGGGAGCTGAATGTCGGCAAGTATCTTTGTTTTAAAATTGTTCTTAAACTCAAAATGGCTTAGGACATGCACTTTTCCCTTCCCATTCCACTTAGACTTTCCATTATATGTGGTGCTCTCAATGCTACTGTATCTTTAGCAGTTTCTGCTGATGAATTTCAAGGGGCAACTATTGTATATTCAATACAAAACCACTGAAGATGTGGCAAATTTGAAAAGCACTGAATAGTAAATTTAGCCCATCAGTTGAACATGTACATTGTTGTCAGGACACAGCGCCGGCAGTCTGTGTTCTTACCCATCCGTGGAGTGAGGTGCTGAGAGTGGTTGTAGGGCCACTCGAGATTTGCTCAAACATGTAGGCTGCAACACTCCCAGTGTGTGCATTTAGACCAGGGGTGGGCAGTAAGCAGCCCTCCAGCTGTTGTGCTGGGATGTGTTTAACTACACATCCCAGCATGCCTTGCAACAGTTTTAGCATGGTCAAATAGCAAAACTGTGGCAGGGCATGCTGGGATGTGTAGTTCTACAACAGCTGGGGGGCCGCTTATTGCCCACCCCTAATTTAGACTGTGCTATTACTTCCAAGTTGATTACTCAATTGTGCCTCCTTCTGTCTGTGAACTATGCAACAGCAGGTGTAGTCCAAACAGTAGTGCTAGCTTTGAACTGCAGAGATTCTAGATACAGTACAATTGCTCTCTGTGCATGCTTTTCTCCCTACATGTCCACAGCATGTTGTACGCTAGAATTCCCTCCTAAACTCAGTATGGGTGCAGCCATGTTGGATACAGTCACCTGACTTTCCTCCACCACTCAGAGCACTGCTACAGCCAATCTATACCATAAAGTAAGTATTCTGCACTGAAAGCATTCAGGACCTCATTCAGAGTCGGTCGTTGCGGCCGCACGGTCGTACGCCACCGATGTTCGCTATACTGCGCATGCGTAAAGTTCGCAATGCGCGTGCGCAAACTATCCGCTACGATCAGAAATTTCTCTTTCCTTGAACACAGCCAGGTCGGTAGTTTGAGTGACAGATGGAGGCGTTTGTGGGTGGTAACAGGGGAAGGTGCTTGAAAACGGGGGAGTGGAGATCCGAACGCAGGCGTGCCTCATTATGCGAACGGCGTTTTATGGGAGTGCATACGGATTATGGGAGTGCATAATTAACAAAGTAGTGTCATGGCACATGTGACATGGGAGGTTTTTAAACTGACATGATCGTAGAGAGGGTATGGTCAACCTTAAGCTCTACGACCAGTTCCGATGGTTCCCGATGGTCTCGATTAATCCTTATATGCCCGGAGATGACGTGCAATGCGTATGAGAAGGGGGCATATTTTTTTGTCTTCCGACCGCTTCCTCCCCTTGCTCGGCCAGCTACCGATCCGAACTTAGGGACGCAACTTGCGAGGGAATCATTTGCATATCCGGCCCCTTTTTCCGTACGACCGTGCGGCCGCTTCGACCGACTCTGAATGAGGTCCTCAGTGCCTGAACAATAGTTACTTCCTGCAGTGTAACAGGTTATGCTGTTGTATTCTCCCAGCGTGCAAGTTACTATTTTAGGCTCCTGCCGGTCCCAGTCCGGCTTTGCAAGTACTCCTGCTGGTCCCAATCCGGTTTTGCAAGCCATTCCGGTCGGTCCCAGTCCGGCTCTGCAAGTACTCCCACTAGTCCCAGTCCGGTTCTACAAGTTACTCCAGTTGGACCAGCTGGGTCCCTCCTGGCTGCGTCTCAGCTATCCATTGCTGTCATTTATCACCAAAGGCAGTTCTCACTGCTACCCAAATCTTAATGAGAAAGAGCTATATATTGCCTCCACGATTTCTGCTGCGATCATCTGCTGCTGATCCTAAGCCGATACCTGAGACAGGTAACGCTGTGACACCAACCGTGACAAATGTATTATCTGGCTGTGTTTACATGGGATGCAGTCTGGATAGCTACAGTCACTATTTTGACAGTTACTCTGTGGACACGACAAAGATAGCCCCAGGTTTGCGACATGGTCAAAATGCTACTTATAGCATTTTATTCACACAGCCATTATAACTTTAAACATGTTCCTGCAGTCGCATGTTTAAAGTTATAAAGTACACACTGTTAAGATGCTGCAAGAAGTATTTTAACATGTCGGGATCCCAGTAAAATCTTTCTTGAGTCTACAGAGTCAATGTTGACATAGTGACTACAGACAAGCCATATTGAGCCCGTTTACATATAGTTCATACAGGGATTGATATATGTTGTATAGGAAAATGTTTCTATGATATTGATTAGGTATTGTTTAGCTAATGGAGTCTTGTGTCTTAAATACTGTGTATATGAGAGGCGAATGGCACAAAGTTATAAACATATGCAGGTAATTCATAGTCTGGTTTTGTCTAGGGGCACTGAGAGGAGGTGGGGGAGTGGTGGACTGGACTTGTTGGCCTAAGAGGGGCCGGGTCAGCTGCTGATAGGGACATTTGTCGCCCTCAGCAGTGCTGCAATATAGTAAGCTGCTGCCTTCTGAGGGGAATTCACATGGTCATCCTCGCACCCTCCCTGGATTTGCGCCGGGCTGAGAGGCTCACAGCATGCAGCGCCGGAGTAAATAGGGGCTGTTTTTCGAAGGGAGTGTAACCTCGATTAGGCCACGCCCCCTCGATAGTAATGGGGCCCAGGCCAGCTGTCTGCGGCTCTAATTGATTAATATACAGTAGATGCAATTTATAAATAGCGAGACTGTAAATGTATCCAATTAGACAATAGAGGTCCTCCCTCCACGCACACTAGGCTCTGCTCCTTCCCAAACACACTCTAAGCATCTTTTTTTTCTTACAAACATTTTATATATTTTAAATTAAATTACATCTTGTATGCAATATCTAGATATGAATACAATTGTCCTTGCTGTATTTGAACAGGTTATTTTCTGGTTATAACTTTGTGTTCTGGTTAATAATGTTGGCATATCATATGGGTTTAATTATTATAATTAGTTATTAAATAGACACATTAGTATATTCATGGCAATATTATGATATTAATATAATATAAAGCCCCTATACTTTACAAAATACACAATTTTATTAAAAATAGAGAATAAAACACTTTACTCATAAAATTCTATGATTTTTAAAGCATTGACTTGGCAATATTAGGCCATTTTATGCTTTTATCATTAGCTCATACATAAAGATAGCTAGCATTATGTATTCTACTCACATTGTAAATAATTGGTATGTTACTGTCAGCTCAATTTCCATCTCTGCACTACAAAGACAGCTCACTTTTACAAGTTACAAGAAGAAGTCTACATTAGAGCACTAAGACTTACGTCCCCTGTGAATCCTGGCTTCCAGATGAAAGAGATGCAGCTCCAGCAACAGGCGTTGGGGTTCTTTCAGAAAGAAAAATTGTCTAGGTACAAAAAAAAAGTGGCAGAGACTAAACATGTGCAAATATCATCAATTCTATATGTAAATCTATTTATATGAAAGAATTGCCAAATATTTACATATCAGCACAGTAATACCCTATTTGAGGTTTGATAACACAACAACATAAATATCTCTGTACACATAGTTCTAGTGATCTGTTCAGTCCAGCAAATATTATGAATTTGCACTCTTCCTTAGGGAATGACAGGAAAGGAGGGTGTGAGGAATGAGATACAGTATATCCCGGATACAAAAATGTGTTAGTCACTATCATCAACTCAGAAACTTAAATAAGGCCTGTGGGAAATGCAAAGACATCTTTACTATAATATTAAACAGTACATCTAAAATACACGGGTGAAAAAATATTATACATTGTATAATATTGTGTTAATAATATTATATTATTATTGTGATAATATATGTTAACCTTTTGTTTTCACATCCTGCTGTACACACCTTACCCATTAATGCACACCTCCCAATCGTCCTAATACTGGGAGGGCAGTTCCGGTATCATCGTATCAGCATCAGAGATTTAAAAATATTATACTTCAATCAGATTATGTATATGTATACTTGCAACAATGTGTCAACTATTCGGGCCATTATCTGTTCTATTTCAAGACTACCATCTCTGCTCACAGCTGTTGTCAGTATGCAATGCAAATCATAACAAACGTACCCACCACCGCCTTTATTTCCTCAGTCCTTAATTCATCCAGTGCTATCACCTGTCAGCTGGATCAGTGTGCGTTTAAACTTACTGTGCAGGCGCTAAGTCAAAGATCACAGGTCCTAGTGTGAATGCAGGAAACTAATGACCCGGCCGCTGAACAAGAATGACAGCAAGACCCTCTCTCATTACTGTGCATATACACTTAGATACAATTATAACCATTAATGAAAACATTGTTGGACACTTATTCTCCTCTCTGTCAGTTTCTCAAAGGCCACTTAATTCACCAGTCAAAAGAATGATGAACAAAATAGTATATAACAGGACTAATGAATTACCAAAACGCAGTGTTGAGTATTTAACCCTCAACATCCCACAAATATAAAGTGCATTATATTAAACTACATTACATCTACATATCAATTCTAGACTAGCCTACAACATAAATTCTCTATAAAATACATTTAAATATATAATGCTCTTTCAGACCCCTTGGCAAAACTGTGTCCAAAATAAAAATCTATTTTGTTTCTTATGCAACAAGATTCTCTCTCTGTCACCACCCCTTTTGATCATGCATTTCAGCATTGATGTTTGATGTCCCTTTTACAAAAAATGCCCCACTACAGGCTTATCGCTATGTCCCTGCTTAATAGCTTGTCTTATGGAAGACCAATGGTTCGCCATTCCCTCTCTGAATGGTCGCAAAGTCTTTCCAACATAATATAAACTGCAAGGACACAGCAGAATATATATCACAAAGCTGGAAGTGCATGTCAACCAATATCTGATACTAATTTTCTTTCCCGTAAGCGGATGTGCAAAGTCCTTGTCTGTTAACATCCCATTGAACGTTGTTGATCCCGAGCACCTGTGACAACCCATTTTTATTTGCTGTAACCATGTACTATGGGTGTCCTTCTAAAAATGCAACATTGGCCTCATTAATATTGGTTTTAAATTTGGTACCTTGCGAAACGAGACCAACTGTGATCTGTGTAGGCTACAGAATTTATTGTCAGAACCTACAATAGGCCAGTTCTTACGTACAGCTTTAGAAAAGGCTGATGCTTTAGTATCAAATTGTGTTTATTAGTTGTAGCGGAAGTAGGGACTGAATTGAAAATGCCATGCTAAGACATTTTCTTTACACACTATAATTCAATTAGCCCAACACCACCATTGAAGTTTCAATGAATTGAAAAAGAGAAGAACTGACTTGGAAGATTTTAGGTCCACTTCTCAACCCATATTATTTGAGGATATATATATATATATATATATATATATATATAATATAGCTACACCCTGATAAAAATGTCATATTTGACACACTGCTGCCTGTTTCCTTTCTTACATTGAGTGGCGGTGATTATGGATTTGAGTTTATATATCTATCCTCCGGGTCCGGCACACATCTTAAGTAAACAGTGTAAACGGGATGCCGGCGCTCTGGATCCCACCGGTTACAATCGCAATGCTGGAGTCCCAACAGGATTAGAATACCAACATGTGTCCATCAGTATTCTCCCCCTCCCCCTTTCCTAAGCATGTGCCTGACGCTAACCTCTCCCCTAGTGCCTAAACCTAACCTCCCCCTGCCCACACCCTAAATCTAACCTTCTCCCCTTAGTGCCTAACCCTAATCTTCCCCCTATTGCCTAATGTTAACCCTCCCCCTAACCCCGCTATTTACCTTCGAGATTCCGCCATTATTCTGAGTGTCGAAATGCCCACAGTCGGGATACTGATACATCCCCTGTTAAACAATCTCTTTCTAAATCACACTCTGCGAGTTTTGCTTGTGTGGGCACAATTAAATAGTATTTTTAAATATAAATTAATATACTATAAAGCTAAAACCAAAACCTTTCCTTGTGTGCTTGTTTTGTCACTCTGATGTCCCTTTACACATTTTTTTTAACGTTTCTACCTTCTGCTGAAGTTCCACACTCTTTTGGTGCATTTCAACAATGTCTTGCTCTTTCTCTGCAAGAAGCACATCATCAGGCTTTTCTTTCAGCATAGACTCTTTTAAAACGTCAGCTTCTTCAAGGAGTTCAGACATATCTAACAATTTCAGGTCCGTCTCTTTAAGAGCATTAATTTCCAAGTCACTTTATTCTTCTTCTTGTCTAAATAACATTTTTAAAGAGGATAATTCACTCTAACTTTTGAACAATTTGTTCATGTAAATGTTTCTTTTCAGTACACTTTATTTCAGTCACTTATCTGCTTCACAAGATACAAGTCTTTCATGCAAAACTTCACTCATTTGGTCAAATTCTTCCATACTGACTTACAGGGGTGTATCTTAAGGTTGACTGGGATTGCACTCACCAGCGGTGTACTATTCGATGATACCGGCCAGGGGAGTCATTCCTTCCCCATTGGTGCTACCAGCACCATAGTACAGCCTTCATATATCCTGCATTATATCATATACCATTCAGGTTAGGGAGACTAAAAAAAAGTAAATATTTTTTTGTTTATGATACTTACCATATGCTAATCACTATTTATGTAATCCTTTAATGTCAACTAAGTGAACAGAAAGTGCAAATATTACATCATTTACACATAAAATGTATAAGCAACCAAATAATTTATACACAAAAATATATCCACACACACCTCTTTAGCATGCTGCCATTATGCTGATAATGTACCGATTTTGATATGAACAACTTGATTGCCTGGCTCTGCTGGACACCTCTCCACTTTGTTACCCTGCTTTTACTTTATTTATTCTTAATGACAGTAAATCACTATACATCATAGGGGTCAATCCAAGTTATCATGAAGGGTGCGTGTTGCAATGCCACGGTATTAAAATGTACCCTTCACAGCCTGCTGTCAGCCCGAATACGCACTTATGAGCAAGTTCGGGCTGCAGCAAAGTGCGGCTGTTGCCACAATGACTTGTACATCGCAACTAATGTCAAATATATTAAAATGTGTAAATAGTAACATGATTCCTCAACATATATTTTCAGTATACATATTAATGTTCTATTGCCCGGAGGTATACCGTTAATTGTCTGTGACAGTATAATGTGATATTGTCATATTATGAACCAATATTTAACCATCGTTCCCTGATCCGGACTAGACCAGCAGTCTATTCAATCTAGTTAATTACTGATTAACCTCTTGTATTCCATTCTCAACCCAAAACATCCCCCCTTTTGTATTCACTGACTATGCCCACTCATTGCACTACAACCTGGGCACCATTCCTGACAATTCTGTTTAGAAATGGTGCTCGACTCCAACTACTGTTAGCTTTCTATCCATCTCTGAATTGACCATGTGCACCCTGTAATTGTAAATAGCCCATGTTTTACATGATGTTGGCAACAAGTTCACTGTAATTTATTTTTCTAGAAACAAATTGTTTATTTACGAATTGGGCACTGCCTTATTGAATTCCTCATGGACACTGGGCCTGATTCAGAGACGCTCGTAAGCGGCCGCTCGTTCGCTCCGAGCGATGTTCGCACATCTGCGCATGCGTATGGGTCATAATGTGCATGTGCCAACCAGTCAGTGCGGTCGAAAATCGTGTGATCGCAAAATTGCGAGTGCCTACTAATTTGAGTGACAGGATGAGGCATTTGTGGGTGGTAACAGAGGAAGGTGCTTGAAAATGGGGAGTAGAGATCCGAACACAGGCGTGCCAAACGGTCAAAACGGGTGTTTTAAGGGTGTGCATAATTAACAAAGCAGCGTCAACGACCACGTCACTTGGTTGTTTCTTAGCCTGAACTGTTCACATGATTGCGGCAGGAAAATCCAACCACAAGCACTGCAAGCAGTTCAGACGCCTTTCGATCTACTCGATTAATCTAATAAATAGCGGAGATGACGTATGATGCGAGCGGCCAGGGGGCGTCTTTACAAAATAGCGAGCGCATTTTGGCTGGTTGTTATGGGCAATATCTCCACTTCTAACAACTCTCACTTCAGTAAATATACCCCATTGTCTGTGTTATAGAAGATATCTACATATATGACCTTGGTAGAAGATTCGGGTTCCATTAACAGTTGTCTATGAAGAAACCATTCTGTTGTCTCAAAAATCTTAAAAATCTGAGTCTTAGTGGTTTGGTCTAAACTATCAATATATATATACCCCATTTCCTATAAAAGGTTGAGCAGATTTCCTATCATAATACAAAAATTGTAACATTTTCACTTTAACTTCTGCAAGAGAAGGGGAAGATCTGGAGATCCAATGTGTTAATATGATTTTTTTATATATATATATATATATATATATATATATATATATATCGTATCTGACGATCTGATGATACATTGGATGATCGTAAATCCTTAATAAAGGCCACAACTTTGTTCCAAAAATGTTTGATCTTCCAAAACTCCCAAAACTATGTAAAAAGAATGTAGGCACACAGTTGCATTTGGGGCATTCTCCAGCTATATTGGAGGTAAAGGGTGCATGTTGCGAAGGCGAGATAAACGCCCTTTGTAACGTACTGTGCGTAGATGTACTTCTTGAAGATAAGAAGAACTAAGAATTTTCATTGTAGAATTAGTGTTTAAAAAATTGATCTGGAGATTTTTCTGCCACTTTGAGACTGTTCTATCCCCACCGGAACCTGGAGAGATTTCTCATAGTGGCAAATATATATATTTGTTACGATAATTGACTTTCTGAAAGATTTATGATTGACTGTATGAGGTCAGAGATAGAGGAGGAATGTAAGTGTAGGATGTAGTGAGAAGAGATAGTGTCTCACCGGAAAGAACATATAGAAATGTGACTGTGGGAGATCATATTTCTCTCTAATGTCTGAAAATTGATACAGTTGCCCCCCAGGTATAAATACTTTGGATGAGTTTGTCAATCCTTTCTCTCTCCAGAATAGAAAGTTTGCATTAGTAAGGGACAGAGGAAATGCCGGATTGCCCCAGAGAGGAATATGAGAAGAAAATAATGGATTTATCTGAAACTTTTTATTCAGGGAAAGCCAAGAATAATAGATGTAATGAAATAAAGGGTTCCTGGGGATGCCAGAGGGAATATCAGAGGCCTTAGAATGCACTAGGGCACCTGGGGACACCGGGAAAAAAGGGCCTTATCCAATCTAGTGTCTGTGAACACGTTTTTATCTAGTATCCAATCTATAGCATATCTGAACAATACAGATATTGAATAGGAAGCAAGATCAGGCACTCCTGTACCTCCCGCCTTTCTTTATGCTATAAGTTTACTCATGGCAATTTTAGTTTTTTGGACGCCAAATTAAAGTAGTCATTGCCTTACGTAGTCGAGCGGTATCTTTCTTGGTCAGAGATATTGGTAGCATTTGCATTAGATAGAATATTTTCGGGAATATAATGCTTATGAGTACTGCCACTCTGCCTAAAATGGAAAGTGGGAGTAGTTTCCAGTTATCTAATAATGTCAACATTTTGGAGATAATGGGAGAACAATTTTCCTCATAAAGCTCAAGAGAGATCTGACGTAATTTGAACTCCTAGGTAAGTAATTTTAGGGGGAGCAATTTTGAATGGAGATGACAAAGTGAGTGTTAGAGAAGTAGAATTATTTTTGTCAGTGTCACAGCTAAGTCCCTTATTCAGATTTAGATTAGGACCGATGCTGAGAAGTACGCAGATGACACTAACAAGTGAATGTATTAAAAACATACTTGCACATTCTCATGGAACGGCTGGAATTCTCCTGAATATCAGGTGGCACTGCCGACTGCAAAGAAAATAAGCCAAGTCCCCTGGAGCTGGCTGCTACTCCGGCCAACCACTTCCCGAGTAAAGTGGGTGATACAGGCAGCAGATGATGATTTCATTTGGTGTGAATCATGCCATATTGGCCCAAGCCCTGGCTTTACAATGCCAATATTTTCTGCATTATCTAGTGGGGGGGCAGGGCCCAGGTGATGCTATTGCATCATCACCCCCCCCACCCAATAACCACTTCAGCTACTCCACCCCTCCTCCTACTGCAGTGACAACCTGGCTGCCCCCTCCCGGAATGGGCAGCCCAAAGTTTGGCAAGTATGAGTGTAAGATATAAGATACACTGAACTCAAAATATAACTACAAGTTGTATGCATGTTCCGTGCATTTTCTGCAAGACATATTATTTTTACATGTGTAAATGTACATATTTTCAATACAAAGTTTCCTTTTAAGAAGTGTTCTATTGTAGATTGCATTTTAATTGTACAATCTATAATGTGCAGCAAAAAGAGAGGCTTATTGAACTTCTATTTCAGTGTCCCTTGGGTTCTCCATACTAACAAACTGGAAAGATAATTATTACTTATAATGCTAAATCTATTTACCAAACTCTCTAGAATCAAATTAACATATATCTTTTCAATGATTTCTGTTTTAGTTCCATGAAATTTTAATCAGCTGTGAGATCTATTTATTAAAAATTAATATTGTAGTGTTCTGGAATGGTGCCACTGAGACAAAGTAAATGCAGAAGAAACAAAGGCACCTAAGGCAGAACTTGAATAATTGCATTGATATTAAAAAGCAAAGATAACAAGTATATGTATTAATTTCAAATATGTATAAGATATACATATATATATATATATATATATATACATACACACACACAGGAAAGTATAAATGTATATATATATACATATACATACACACACACACATTATATAAATATATACAGTACCAGTCAAAGGTCTGGACACACCTTCTCATTTAATGGTTTTTCTTTATTTAAATAATTTTCAACATAGTAGATTAATAACTAGATTAATACATCTATTAAATTTCAAAAGTACATAACAAGTAGCCAACATTTTGGGGTCACTCCTTGACAAAGGGGCTCTGTGACCCCAAAATGTTGGCTATTTGTTATGTACTTTTGAAATATAATCAGAGTTGAATCTCCTAAACCCCGGGGCGCGGCAGTGTTTTTTATTTTTTTCATATATATATATATATATATATATATATATATTAGGGATGTGCAGGCTCGGATAGGTTCGAGTTTGCACGTGGAGTTCGGATTTTTCCCTCCAAAAAAACGGAAACTCAGAAAGAGGCAAAACGTCATCTTGCACGGACGAACATCATCATTCCTGGACAAAAGTCCGAGCCTGCACATCCCTAATATATATATATATATATATATATATATATATATATATATACTCGTGTTTTCCAATGTTCAATTCTGGGGTAGCAACCTAGCTCATGCGTTTCAGTACATATCCAAAATAAAGGTGCACTCACCAGTGTTGTCGTTGAAACAGCAGGAAAAAATTATTCAGAGAAAAGCCATCAGCCCATTACATCGACGTTTCAGTCCCCTTTGGGACTTTTATCAAGATAACACCACCAGTGTTCCTATCCCAATATTTATACCCACGAATATCAAAAGGACACACCCATAAAATCACCCCACGTGATCAGTAACCCCTTCATGTCACTGATCGCATCCTATTAGGATAAGGAAGCAGAACTAAATGCCTTATAAAACCAAAGATAAAGAATCATGAAAAAAACGAAAGAATCATGAAAAAACTAAAGACATGCGGAGTGCTAGTGTAATTGAGTGTCAGGCAAAACAGCTTTACTTGAACCTGACTCCACAGTAATTGTGATCGTCAGACCCCTCCATTCCGGCGCCGGTCAGTCCTGCCCTCATAATCTACGTTAGGCTCCAACAGTGTGTCAAACGTGGAGCACAGTAACCATCCACGTGACTGTTGCTAAGCTTGCATATCAACCCTGGAACGCAAGTGCACAGCAGTGTAAATAGTATTAGTCATACAGGAGTCCCTCCATGCCTGGCGGCCCTCATGTCAAATCCAAGGTAGAAATCAGCATACATCATACAGATATCTCATCTCTATGTCCACAGAAAGAGAGTCTGTGACACTACTTAATCACAAATAATATATACAACAATATGACAAACAGTACATATTTAACAAATAAAGTAAATATATATAGTAATAATAAATATAAGCTCTCAGTAGTTATGGTCACATACTATATATGAGCCAAAAATAATAGATAATAAAAAAGGAAAAATTATAAAAAATAGTAAAAAACCATAGACATATACACAGCAAAGTATGTATATATATATATATATATATATATATATACATACTTTGTATATATTCCATAGACATGTACCATTAAGGCTTCTTAGACATGATCTGAAATGTCACTCAAACTTCAAAAAGCAATGAAATTATGATCACTAATGGACATGTTCCTTGCATTATACAGATATGGTATGCCATGACACCTTGTGGTTAATTGCAGATTCAGCACTCTCACAGAGTTAGATTGCTGTCACTCACAAAATGGTGGCGCTGCTAATTCACAGAATTGTGTGCTGAGTGGATTACACACATGCAGTCTATGATCGCAATTTCATTGCTTTTTGAAGTTTGAGTGGCAATAGGTTTTGTGAAATTTCAGATCATATCTAAGAAGTCTTAAAGGGACATGTGAAATTGTTAAGTTTTTTATCTATGGAATCTCATTGCTGTTTTAAAATGTATTAACTATCAGAGTTTGTAGGAGCAAACCGGGCCACCTGCAAGGGAGAAGGGCAACAAAATGGTACATTAGCGCAGGTGGAGGAAGAAAAACACACAGGAGGTGTGTTGGCATTGTACAGGGAAAGATGGCTATGGGGGCAGGCTGCAGGACAGTGGCAGCAGCTGGGTGCTGACCAGTGGCAGCAGTGCACAGGGGCAGCAGTGGGCGACAGAGGTGCTCACTGGCGCTGGGCATGCATCTGAGAAAATAAAACACAGATGCATGGATGAATCAGTGAGATCCATCTATGCATCTGTGTTAAAATTTCAATTTGTGTAAAATTAATATAAAAAAAGGGAAATGTCCCCCCCCTGCTCCCCCAAACACAGCCAGCCCCGGGCTTCTCACCGACGGTCCTGGTTGTGAAAATACAAGAAACGACGTAGGGGTCCGCAGTATTAAGCACACCAGGCAAATCAGAACCAGTCCTGGTTGCCAAAATACAGGGGACAAATGACGTAGGGGTCCCCCATATTTAGTGGTAGGGTTCCTCTGTATGTTCCAGAACCAGCACTGGACTTTATCTAGCAGGGGGGCTGATTCCACAGCCAGGGGAGGCCTTTCTCTGGGCCCACTAGCCGAAGCATCAACCCTGACCCTAGTCAGCTCAATCTGGGAATACCTGGGGAGCTGGGAACCCCCCGAATAAAGGGGTTGTCCTCTCCAGGGCAACCAAGGCCTAGGCTGATAGCCCGGGGCTATCCCCGGCAACCTTGGGTACCGGGTTGATAGTGTAATGTGATGTAAAAAATCTGAAGTATAATATTGTTGCTTGCAGTAGAACTACAGATCCCAGCAAGCCTCCCCCGCATGCTGGTACTTGGAGAATCACAAGGGCAGAAGTGGTCCCCACGACAATGCGGGGACAACTTTGAGACCAATGACGGAAGTGACAACAGTTAAGGGCAGAAGTCCCCATAGTCTGCGTCCTTTTCATAAGACTTATCAAAGCTGTTAATTTTTAAGTGCATCTAGTTAGATGGGGTAATCATAAGAGGTAACATGTGTACATTACCAAAATGATAGAGATCTGGATAACACTGATCACAGGAAGTGAGGCCATTGATTATTACAAATAATCCCAATTAGTGGGGTATATATACATAGGATTTCCAATGGAGCCACATTTCCCTTAAGGAGATCTGTGGATCAGACGAAACGTGTTGGACGCTCCTTATCCTTGCTCTACATGAACTTGCCTAAGAATTACAAATAAGATAAGCACCTGGCACTTTGCCATTTATCTATTTTGCCCTACTTTGCACTGGGTATGTTTACTATGAAATACTTCTTTTAATCCAATTGCTTTTTATACATGTGTTTTTATTCTCGCTTTTTTAGTTCTTTTTATATATTTATAGACTATTAGTTGTTGTTATTAGCCCAATAAAACTGTATTTATCTTTTGTATCACTTGTCTCTGGTTTACACCAAAAAACAAGGTAGTGTCATCTAATTGTTTTAGACTATAAGAGATCTATTTTGTGTGTGATGATATTTACCTTCCTTACAACAATATCCATTCCTGAGTGTTTTTAGTATATTTATTACATATTGTTCACTAGAGTATATTATATTTTTATATTAATACCAAGTGAAGACATTTCACACTCTTATATTTTATACATTTATTGTTGATTAACGAGTATTAATAACACCACAAATGTAAGCACTAAAGTCACTGCACAGCAAGTCCACCATATAAAAAAACAAAACAAAACAAAAATAAAATTATATATATATATATATATATATATATTTACACGCACGTTAAGCATGTTCTGATAAAACTTCCTTTGGTATGTCAGCTGTCATGGCACATCTGACTGAAGGTTTCAATTCAAGAAAAACATGCAAACAGCCCAATGCCTGTTCAGCTCCAAAAAAAACACGAAAATGTTCCCTTTCTTGTAAGATGCAGGTTATCACACAACAATGCAGCAATAACATAAAGTGAAGTGTCTCACACACCCTAGTTATTATTGGGGGATGTTGGCATTTTGGCAACTTTTAATTTCATCAAGAGTCCCACAAGACACCTACTGGCCAGTATTACCTGCCAAGTCCCCAAACCTGAATCTCTGTGGAACCCACAGGTAGCACACAGCTGCATGGGTGTCCTGTTTTCTTAAACCAACTGTATAAAAGAGCTATTTCTCAAACTTGTTCTGTACACTGTTATGGGTTCAAGAGAAAATATTCCTACACTGGTTTAATATTTTAGAATTACATAAAGCCCCAAAATCCAATGACCACTATAGTAGTGATATTTCCACTTATAGTAGGTTGACTGTGCTGTTGCCAAACTTTTAACAGTGATTGAGGGGACACAAAAAAAGAAAAGTTGCCCTGAAAAACTTTGTGTGTGTGTGTGCTTGTATTGTTCTGTATACTACCTGCCTCTTTAAACTCACTTCAAATGTTTTCAGTGCTTGTTGGGACACAGGTTGAGGATAGTTATATGTAACAGAGAATATGGAAAGTCTATGCGGTCAATCCAATTAGCCACGAAGGAAGTGAGTTGCCATTGCCACAGCAGTAAAACACCGGCAATGGCACATCAACTCGCACCCCTCACTGCCCATTGTCAGCCCAAATTCACTAAATTTTGATCACAGCTCTATGGACCTGCAAGCACTTTTCAGCAAGTTTGGGCTGCCATACAGCGCAGCTGCTGCCATGATGACTCGCACCCTCAAGTACATCGTGGCCAATTGGATTGACCCTTATGTTTAGACTATAAATTCATATAGTGATTTTATAGAGATGTAGTATGGTGATATATATGGTGATATACAGGATACTAGATCACTTCTAACATACAGGCACCTTTAATAAAAAAAACTGAATGGTGGCTAGCTCCTCCCCCTCTATACCCCCCAGGTCAGTCTAAACAACTGTGCCCGAGGGGAGCTGGAAAGAAAGGAGAAGGAGACAGAGAAGCCACAGCATTCATATCTAAAGAAGTTTAACAAAAGACAAACCAACATTCCAATCAGACAACAGCAATATAAACAAGCATCTGAATCTGGAAGAGTAACAATTGCAGGAAGAGCAGCGCAGGGTGGGTGTCCAGTGTCCTCTGTGGAATCGGAGAAAGGGATTTATCGGTAAGTACCAAAAGCCTAATTTCATCCACTAGGGGACACTGGAGCCTCAGTACAATGGGGACGTCCCAGAGCTCACATCCCGGGTGGGAGAGCGCTGAGAACCCTGCAAAACTGCACGGCCAAACTCTGAAGCGGAGACCGCAAAAGTATCAAAGTGGTAGAATGTTAGAAACGTGTGCTTGCCGGACCAAGTGGCTGCTCGACAAAGCTGGTTTTAAGAAGCACCACAAGCAGCCGCCCATGAAGGTCCTACCGAGCGCGTGGAATGTGCTGTAATGGAAGCTGGTGTTGCCTGGAAGCCACCACATAAGCCTGTCTGATAGTCAGACGTATCCATTTGGAAATAGTTTGTTTGGAAGCCGGCCAACCTGGTCAGGCCAAATCAATCCCAACAAACAAAACATCTGATTTACGGAGCGAAGCAGTCCTGTCAACATAAATCCGGAGCGCTCTGACTACGTCTAAGGATTTAAAAACTGGAGACTCATCCTTAAACACAGGGACCACAATTGGTTGATTCATATGAAAGGCAGATACTACTTTTGGAAGGAAGGATTTTTGTGTGCGTAATTCCGCCCTATCTTCGTGGAAAATGAGATAGGGAGGGCGGCATGATAAATCACCCAGTTCAGACACACGCCTCGCTGAGGCGAGTGCCAAAAGAAGAACCACTTTCCAAGTTAAGTACTTTATCTCCACCCTCTGTAATGGCTCGAAGGTTTCAGACTGGAGAAAAGCCAATACCAAGTCTAAGTCCCATGGTGCCGTAGGAGGCACAAAAGGAGGTTGAAGACTGACTACTCCTTGGAGAATAGTCTGGATATCCGGCAATAAGGCCAATTTCCTCTAAAAGAAAATGGATAACGCAGATATCTGTACCTTTATGGAACCCAGACGAAGATCTGCTGTTAAACCAGCCTGAAGGAAAAGAAGGAGACGTGATACCTTAAATACTGATAGAGGTGAATTGCGTCGTTCACACCAAGTGACATACGCTTTCCATATTCGATAGTAATGTTGAGACGTAACCTCCTTGCGAGCCCTAATCATAGTAGGAATTACACTTGATGGGATTCCTTTCATTCTGAGAACGGCCCTTTCAATAGCCATGCCGTCAAAAGAAGCCGCCTTAAGTCTTGATAAATAACTGGCCCCTGAAGAAGGAGGTCGTCTTGAAGAGGAAGCGGCCATGGCTCGTCTACCAACTGATTCCTTATCTGTGAGTACAATGCTTGGCTGGGCCAATCTGTTGCTAAGAATAGCACTCTGACATTCTCGCGTTTGATTCTCTGAAGTAAGCGAGGAATTAGCGGGAAAGGAGGGAATAAGTATACGTAGCGGAACCACCATGATGTTGTCAGTGCATCTACTGCTGCTGCCTGTGGGTCCCTGGTCCTGGAACAGTAAATTGGTCATTTGTGGTTCAACCTCGATGCCATGAGATCGGCCTGTGGACGACCCCACCTGAGAGTTAGTTGGTGAAATACCTGAGGATTGAGCGACCATTCCCCCGGATGAATGTCCTGCCGACTGAGATAATCAGCCTCCCAGTTTTCCACTCCTGGGATGAAGATAACAGAGATCGCCACTGCGAATTCCTCTGCCCAAAGCAGGATTCTGCTTACTTCCCTCATGGCGCTCTGCTTCTGGTGCCGCCTTGTCTGTTTATATAAGCGACTGCTGTGGCATTGTCCGACTGTACTTGGATTGCCTGACCCTGTAATAGAGGTTGCGCCAGCTGGAGAGCATAAAATACTGCTCTTAACTCTAGAATATTTATGGGCAGACCTGCCTCCCTCTGAGTCCAGTGCCCCTGAAAAAATTTTCCCTGGGTCACTGCTCCACACCCTCTTAGACTTGCATTTGTGGTGAGGAGAATCCAATCCCATACTGCGAACTGTCGTCCTGTCAGCAGGTGCGAGGGATTCAAACACCAAATGAGAGATGTTCGCGTCTGGGGAGACAAGAGGACTCGCTGGTGGAGAAAGAGGTGGGATCCTGACCACTGGGAAAGAAGGTCCAACTGGAGGGACGGGCATGAAATCTCGCATATTGAATCGCCGCGAAGGTCGCCACCATCTTCCCTAGCAGGCGGATACAGAGATGTACTGACACTCTGCGATGCCGCAAAATCAGGTGCACCATGTTTTGAATGGCGGAGACATTGTCCTGGGGCAGAAATACCTTTTGTTCCACTGTGTCCAATATCATGCCCAGGAATAGCAGACGTTGTGTCGGAGTCAGGGAGGATTTTTTGAAATTTAGAATCACCCGTGCTGCAAGAGAAGATTCTGGGTTACTTGAATGTCTACTAACAATCGAGCTACTGACGGGGCCTTGATCAGGAAGTCGTCTAAGTATGGGACAATGACTACCCCCTGAAGCCGCAGCAGGGCCATCATGACGGCCATGACTTTTGTGAACACTCTTGGTGCCAATGAAAGACCGAAAGGTAGGGCCTGAAATTGCAAATGCGAGTCTAGGACCGCAAATCGAAGAAGTGCCTGATGAGGAGGCCAGATGTGGATGTGGAGATAGGCATCCTTTATGTCTAGGGACACAAGAAACTCATCTTTCCCGAGTCCTGCCATAAGAGATTGGAGAGACTCCATCTTGAACCTGAAGGTTCGAAGATAAGGGTTTAGATCCCTGAGATTGAGAATGGGTCTCATTGAGCCGTCCAGCTTGGGCACCACAAACAAGCTGGAATAAAAACCCTGACCTCTCTGATGGGTCGGAACATTCACTACCACTTGAGACAATAACAGCTTCTGCATTGCTTCTAGAAGAACCACTTGCTTTTCTGATACCAGTGGTAAACCGGTTGTGAAAACACGATAAGGCAGATCTATTCTGAAGTCCAACTTCAGACTGTGGGTAATGATGTCCCTGACCCAGGCGTCCTGGCAAGACTTGATCCACACTTCCCTGAAGTGTAGAAGACGAGCTCCCACCATGTGATCCCCCAACTGAGAAGAGAGAGTCATGCGGAGGGTTTTGCTGCTGCTTTCTCCTGCTGGGACCTGGATGTAGAGGATGTTGCAGTTCTACCGCGGCCTCCAGACCCGCGGGAGAAAGCCAGAGCTCCTCAGGAGTGTCCTCTACACCTACTGGGGGCAAGAAAAGACCGAAAGGAGGGTCCTGCTGTAGGTCGTCTAGAGGGAGGAGCCGCAGATGGTAGGTAAGTGGATTTCCCACCTGTAGCCTGTGAGATCCACTTATCTAACTCTGTCGCGAAAATTACATAACCGGTAGAAGGAATAGCTTCTACTGCTCTCTTGGACTCTGCATCTGCGTGTCATTGATGCAGCCAAAGGGCTCTTCTGGCTGATATAGCTAAAGCCGAAGATCTAGTAGAAAGACCACATATGTCCTTAGAAGCTTCCCCAAGGAAAGCGGCTGATTCTGCAATTTGTTCGGCCAGCTGAATAAGATCTTCAGTCTGCGTTCCGGACCAGAGACCTTCTGCAAGCTGTGTAGCCCAGGCTTCAACAGCCTTATTTACCCAACAGCTAACCAGTGCTAGACGCAGTGATACTCCTGCCACTGTATATATGGATTTTAGCGTGTTTTCCAGCTTTCTGTCGGAGGACTCTTTTAAGGAAACAGCCCCAGGCACAGGAAGCACTGTCTTTTTAGAAAGACGGGATACTGAGGGATCTACTGCTGGGGGAGTTTCACATAATCTCCTACTATCTGGTGGAAATGGATAAGAAGATAAAAGCTTCTTAGAAATATGAAACTTCTTATCAGGCTGTTTCCTCGCTGAGGTTAGTATATCATCCAACTCCTCTGAAGCTGGGAAAGTGGCAGCTTGTCTAAATCTCTTACCAAAAATAGATGGTTTTGAAGTCACCTGTGAGTCTTCTATATGTAAGGCCTGGCGTACTGCAGTGATTAATGCATCTACACCCTGAGATATAGGTTCTGTCTCATCAGGAAACTGGAAAAAGATGGAATTTAAGCGCTAGTGTGACTAATGATCCTCATGTGTTAAGATATTAATATGCAAAGCTCCCTGGTCTGCTGCTGGTCAGAATGTGAAGGGTGAGACCTCACAAAGAAACACAATAGCAATAAGGAACAGATGAACAGCGCTGACCACAGTGAGCATATAACCAATATTTAATCACATAAAATATGATATAAAATGACAACATAAAACAAAACTCAAAAATAAACACACTGTGATTACACAGCTGATGTGAATTCTAGATAGCACCAGTGAAAATAGTTAAAAAACCATAAGATGTCCAATAAGACTATTCCTGGAAGTACATATATCGATCTGTTTATGCCTAATCAGGCAAATATGGTAAGTCAGCAGATGAAAAAAATAACCAGGTTAGATCGATGACTGGTATTCCCACACAAAAACAGACCATATGATAATGTCAAAAAAATGCAGTCTATTTATCTATATCCAGCTAAATAGCATCATCAGTGACAACGACCCAATTCCAAGATAAATATCTTTTATAGAATATTCTCTGGCTCATTAGCCTTCCATGTATTAATGTTATTGAGTCTCTGGCCGTGCACGGCTCTTATAGCTGAGATATTAATGTGAGTACTCACGTGGCACACCGTTGTGTAGCAATGAGAATATGAACAACCAGTAGTGCCTCCGGATAGTTCAGGGCACTCTCCACGCTCCCTCCATCTCAATGCCCCCCTGGGCAAGATGCCGTGTACTCGGTCTCACTTCACACCGGCCGGGTGTATGATGCTGAAACCCCATGTGGAACTGGCAACAATCGGCTGGTGCCTGGTGCGTGACTAGTCACGTGACTGCATGTCACTCGGACAGGGGATTTCTAAGTTCCGGTAATCCGGCCGACAGAGAGGGAGGGTGCGGGCAGATATGCCTTCCCATACATCACTGGTGCTAGTGTTGAAGGGGTGTGTCTTGACGCATTTCTCAGCCGTATCTAGCAGGCTGTTTCCTCAGAAGTAGCAACCCCTATCTCAGACCATCCTTTTAAGCTCAGTCAATCAAGTCCCAATTGATTCCACTCATGGGGCATTACTCGATTAGGACTGCTATTAACTCCTTGTTTGTCTCTTCTATATATGACGGTCATTAATGTCCATTTAGCTTTTCTCATTTATACACATACGGTAAGTAAAATCACCATGGCAGAACGAATTAAAAAAATACACAGATGAATAAATAATTAATTCTCACATCACATATCCAATTTATTGGAATCCAATCTCTCATCCACTATTGAAATTAAGGGAGAGGGAGGACTATATTATACATCTATAGATAACGCACATCAAAGCTTATCCTTAAAAATAGATAACTCAATCACCCCAATAGACATATGGGTGAAATTAGAATATATAATAAAAAATAAATAAAAATAAAAAATACATATAAATAAAAATAAATATAAAACCAAAAGTCAATCCATAGACTCAGTTTTCTCCAATGGTACTATCTCATGCATCAGGATAGGGAAATAAAAACAATTCACATGACCCTCAAGTGAATCATGTATTTAATCTGAAATATCAAATAGTTCTTTACTGCAATATACGCTTTCATATCTGATGATTATTTATTATGTAATAATTATCATGATATTGATACTCTTAATGCTCAATGTAATAGTGGGGTTTACACAGGGGAACAAAAGGAGAGAAGGAAAGAAGAATGAAAAAAAGAAAGAAAGATGGCTGTGGCCATATATTCTATAAAAGAAAATGTTATGGTGATCTTGTGGGGGATAGATGACATGAATATGGGTCCACCAGAAAGTCACTCTTGAACCTACAGGGACCTGGAGTGTCCGTGGTGGCTAACCCGTTCTGCCATGGTGATTTTACTTACCTTATGTGTATAAATTATAAAAGCTAAATGGACATTAATGACCATCATATATAGAAGAGACAAACAAGGAGTTAATAGCAGTCCTAATCGAGTAATGCCCCATGAGTGAAATCAATTGGGACTTGATTGACTGAGCTTAAAAGGATGGTCTGAGATAGGGGTTGTTACTTCTGAGGAAACAGCCTGCTAGATACAGCTGAGAAACGCGTCAAGACACACCCCTTCTACACTAGCACCAGTGACGTATGGGAAGGCAGATCTGCCCGCACCCTCACTCTCTGTCGGCCGGATTACCGGAACTTGGGAATCCCCTGTCCGAGTGACACGCAGTCACGTGAGCACCAGGCACCAGCCAATTGTTGCCAGCTCCACGTGGGGTTACAGTGTCATACACCCGGCCGGTGTGAAGTGAGACCGAGTACACGGCATCTTGCCCAGGGGGGCATTGAGATGGAGGGAGCATGGAGAGTGCCCTGAACTATTCGGTTGTTTATATTCTCATGTGCCACGTGAGTACTCACATTAATATCTCAGCTATAAGAGCCGTGCACGGCCAGAGACTCAATAACATTAATACATGGAAGGCTAATGAGCCAGAGAATATTCTATAAAAGATATTCATCTTGGAATTGGGCTGTTGTCACCGATGATGCTATTTAGCTGGATATAGATAAATAGACTGCATTTTTTGACATTATCATATGGTCTGTTTTTGTGTGGGAATACCAGTCATCGATCTAACCTGGAAATTTTTTTCATCAGCTGACTTACCATATTTGCCTGATTAGGCATAAACAGATCGATATATGTACTTCCAGGAATAGTCTCATTGGACATCTTATGGTTTTTTAACTATTTTCACTGGTGCTATCTAGAATTCACATCAGCTGTGTAATCACAGTGTGTTTATTTTTGAGTTTTATTTTATGTTGTCATTTTATATCATATTTTATGAGATTAAATATTGGTTATATGTTCACTGTGGTCAGCGCTGTTCATCTGTTCCTCATCAGGAAACTGATCCTCTTCTTGAACCTCACCCTCTTCTGGCTCCTGCAACTCCTCGTCATCCGAATCATCCCAATGCAATAGATTCTGGATAAGTCTCTTATTAGGGACATTATATGACGAGGCAGCAGGAGGGGCCTGGGACATAACTTTAGTAAGTCCCTCCAGAGATTTGGCTAAAGACTGCTCAATCTGGTTCAGGTGATCTCTGTCTGATCACTTCCCTGTCTCTGCGAGACACACACTTGTCACACAGCAGAGAAGAGTTAGACTGTTCTTGTGTGAACTTCTCTGCACATTTTTTGCATGAGAAGGATTTTTGTGTAGCTTTAGATCCCTTGGAAGCCATGCTGCAGCACTCTGTCACACACACCACACACACAGTAGGTGAGAGGACAGATACAGAGACCACACAGTATCAAAGCGGGGGCAGAGAGGGAGATTGCTATGCACCCTATGCAGCTATAATTAATAGAGCTTTAAACAGCCTGAAAAAAAAAACCCCTTTTACTGGCCTTATTGTAGCCATTTTTTGCAGCCTCCACGAGCAGCCGTTGCTTCTAAAATGGCCCCCAGCGTCCAGTAGAAGCACTGGGGTTGCTGGGAGACAGGAGCAGAAGTCAGACTTAGGCTCCGACCCCTTCGCTATGGCGCCTTTTCATCGCTAGTGGATGCTGCTCTAAATGTGTACCCACCTGAAGTCCTTGCTCCCCGCTAGTCAGGGAGCCAGGATGCACTAACCTTACAGCTGCCATAGCTGCCAGCAGCGGTGTTTGTGCTAGGGGGAGCCCGCGACGTACGCCGCATGAAGCGCGTCTAGGGCTACCCAGAGACTCTGTAGCTAGAGACCTCAGCGCAGACCGCAGGCAGGTCTTCCCGGCAGCTCCAGTCGTGCAGACAGGCAAGGGCAGTGGGCTGCCTGTCTGTATCCTCATTGTATTGATTGAATATTCCTAAAATAAAGTGTGCCTTAAGGAGCACAGGTCCAGCTCCCAGGGCACAATTTTTAGTCTGACCTGGGGGGGTATAGAGGGGGAGGAGCTAGCCACCATTCAGTTTTTTTTATTAAAGGTGCCAGCTCCCGGTTAACCCACTTCTATACTCCATTGTACTGAGGCTCCAGTGTCCCCTAGTGGATGAAGGATAAATAGTAACACGCTTCCTAATTCCCTGAGGAGTCTAGTAATCTCCCTGATTGCACCTTACTCCCATTATGTAGCTGTTATATATAACAAAAACAGAGATATATACTTTCAAATGGGATCATTAGTATCCTTTCCCTGCATTGGTTATAAAGCACAATGATCCCTATGGCTAAATGCTCTTTCTGGAAAGTATCAGTGCATTTTCATCAACAAGAAGATCTTACTAACTGCTTTGGATCTCGTTTACATTTTGGATGTAAATCAGTTCTACAACACGCCTCTCAGATGTAGAAGTACACGTCCACTTTACCACTGCATTCATTGGTGTTACTTTCACAATCTCCCTGAAATGCTTTTTCAAAAGTAAGCATGCATGCAGCAAAAGCAATGAACCCCAAATAGGCTTAGGTATTCAAAACAATTCTTTGGTGTTCTGCATCTTGATATTAGTTACTGCACCGAAACAGTAGTAACATTATGTGGATAGTCTTTAATCTTGAACATGCAGCACATTCTTTTGTTCACCCAGATTATGCATAAATCTATGATGGTAATAAATTTTTTAAAACATTAAAAATATCAAATGCACACATATAACTTAAAAACACATACAAAATGTATAGTTAACAACCAATTTTGGAGAAGCTAATATAAAACTTTGCATTCAGCATTGTTGAATTGACTAGTCCTAATTCAATAATGTAATACAAGAAAAATCTAATTTGAACAGCAATATTATAAAGACTATGGAATACAGATACTGTCAATAGCTCACTAGTAATTGTCAGCTTCGTACTTGGAGCTTAGCCATTTTTAATTAAAACACTTTGCTGACCTATTTGTATATGTGCTCGTTAACCCACACAGCGAAGCACTGCCATTTTCTCATCTAGAAAAGGGGCAATGAAAAGTAATTTTATATTTTATGTAGAAAACTATTAATATAAAATCATTTATCTATTTCCAAGTAGCAGTGTTAAAAGGCCAACAATTTATGAAGCCACAATGAAATAACTATTGAACCTGCATTACAGCATACTATTATAGAGATAATTTTTTACATTACTCTGAAATACCAATACATATGGAAGTCAAAATAAGGATTAATAAAATTAAAATTGACTGCAAGCCTGCATAGGGTCCAATTTATCAATTAATATATTCAGGATATTCCCCTGAATGTATGTGCAGGCGACTGCAGCATATATCAGAGATATTTACTGCAAGTTTCCATTGTTGGTGACAAAATCAGAATTATTACATAATTTCCACCCCATTAGTATAATACTTTTACTCTGAAATTACAATCCACCACCAAAATGCACCACAGAGGGAATCAGCATGATTTACCGCCAGGACGCTTATCCGGATTTCGGAATCCCGACAGCGGCTGCCCGACATGGGTGAAAATCCAGATCGTCCCCAGGTAAGTATTCACCAACCTAACCTCCCCCCTAACCCTAACCCTCCTTAGGGGTGCCTAAACCTAACCTTCCCCCCAGTCTCTAACCCTAATCCCCCCTCTAAGTGCCTAAGCCTAACCCCCCCTTCCCCGCCTAAACCTAAGTCCCCCGGGGAGGGTGCCTAACCCTAAATCCCCCCGGGGGTGCCTAACCCTCCCTCCCCCTAGCCTAACCCTAAGTTCCCCCTGGGAGCCCTAAATCTAACCCTCCCCCCCTGCAGCTGTCCGCGCTCGGCATCACTTCGATTGGGAAGCAAGGTGCCGGTCTCCTGGCATCGGTAACATTACAGGCGTCTAGATTTAGACACCTGTCATTTAACCCTCGCCGGGATAAAGCAGTCGGGAAGCCGGCTGTCCGCTGGCTTCCCAACTGAATACCCCACAGAGATCCTTATAGTGTATTCATGTAGATTTAATTCACATAAAGTTTAAGATTACAAACATGTATATAAACTATAATTTCATCAAGAATATTACATAATTAATGAAGTCACTGCTGGAGAAGATAGGATTCTTCAAATACAACGCTGTCTGTACTTCCAAAAGAGAAATCTCAATGGGCAGGCCTGGATCCAGGAGTCCCAGAAAGAACAAGCGCCATCCAACTGGTATAGCTGGTTGAACAGCTTCCTCATGATGAACTCATGCTGGTGTTTTGGAGATGCCACGATGAAGCATGTCGGGCAAATTTGTATTGATCTTATACGTTGTTGATAAATTATGTCTGGAGACACAGTGATGGACAAACTCTGAGATAAGCCTTTATTCCTTGTTTTGTATGCAAGTTTTTCTTTAATAAATCATATATTTTTTCACATATCACTGTCTTTGCCTCTTATATTTTATTGAAATTAACTACAGAAGGAAGGTAAAAGGACACTGGAAAAGATTAGATATTGCTTCTAGTTTAGATATACTTTTTAATTTTTATGTGGCACAGGGCAATTTTTGTCACTAATGTTTAGCTAATTCACAAATATTCTGCATAGATTTCATGTGCAAACTATATTTCTACCAATTTGTAATGTCTGGGGAATTTGACTCTGGTAGAATTGGCAGTGGAACAGTGTTTTGGTGCACAATAAGGATCAACATACAGCCTGTCCGGGTTTAAATGCCTACATGATGTTTTAATATCAGCAGAAATGAATAGAAAATAATAAGTAGCCTAGCCACCCTTCAATGGGCAGCTAGTCTGCAAACATCTTCACAGGGCCTCATTCAGAGGTGGATACCCAAGCGGCCAATGTTTTAAATCTGTGCATGTGCCCAATACGCACTGCGCGTGTGTCCAGATGATTACCGCCAGGGATGCATATCGGAAATGCATGGACATGCCAGTGTCAGGGACTGCGTCGGAAGATACATTTCTACTGTCACCGGCGGCCATTTAAAGCAACCATATGGTTGCTCTAATGTCCAACAGTGCAGCTGATGTCCACTCAGTGGTGCGACTATTTGTGCACAGCAACGGATTACAACTGCAGATTACTCATTCATTCAGTAGACGGCATGAATTTGCAGTCGGGTATCCACCTCTGAATCAGACCCATAGTCTCTTAAACTCTTGCCTATTTCTTGAAGGTCTATCCTTTGGAATGGCTGATGATGCTCTCTCATGCATGCACTGCCGATGTCAAACACAATAGATCTTTTTCTTCTGCATATGCGTCTACAGTATGTCGCACTGAGTATGTGTCCAGATAACATACACATAATATAAACACTTAGGGGTAAATTTACTAAAGTGAGAGCTTTTAGAAGTGAGTTTTAGAAGAGATGTTGCCCATAGCAACCAATCAGATTCTACTTAACATTTAATTAGCACCTTCTAGAAGATAATAGCTAGAATCTGATTGGTTGCTATGGGCAACATCTCTTCTAAAACTAACGTCTAAAAACTCTAACTTTAGTAAATTTACCCCTTAGAACCTCTAGTGTTCATAGGGGTGAAACTTATATATAAAAGAGAACTAATCCAGGTATTGGACAGAAATGAGAGGATTCTACATATTGGAACAGCGAGACATAGTATTTGACTGATACACAACAGTATGCCTGACTAATTGAAACAGTGTCATATTTTTCAATCCCAAAGGATAAATGTGACGGTGTGTATAATATTGTTGAACATAGCTCCACACTAGTTGACTAATATAAATAAAGTTGCTAAATATATGTAATGCAACTGTCCTAGTATGTACCGTTATGGGGATTAAAGGAGGATTATAAAATTGGTAATTAAATTGGATCCTGCTGGGGAAATTATTACATAATTATAACCACTACTGCTCTATCTTGTGGAATATTTATTTCCATATGGGGTTAACCCAATGCATTTAACATGGTCATTGATTAACATCCAAATTATTATGACTAAATAACTTCATGATATCTGGATAATCAATATCATATACTTCATTGCCTCCAGTAGTCAATCTTAATAGAGGACCCTCTATAAGGTTTATTACATATAACAACAATATATGATGCAATATTATATTTGAATTGGGGGACGTGATTCATGTGTAAATTATTGAGCAGATAATACTGATAGTTTAGGAGGTTTGAAATCATCGAAATGATTTTATTTTCACCTTCACTTTTTGTTTCACTAAGTTGATTTTAATTTATATATATCTCTGGCATTATTTTAAGATAAATAAATCATTAAAAGTAATATTTTAACAATATGTTACATTCCTAACTTGCTGTAATATCATACTTAGATTACTTGCATCCGTGGCCAAAAGTTTTGAGAATGACACAATTATTGGTTTTCACAAAGTTTGCTGCTTCAGTGTTTTTAGACCTTTTTGTCAGATGTTACTATGGTATACTGAAGTAAAATTACAAGCATTTCATAAGTGTCAATGGCTTTTATTGACAATTACATTACGTTTATGCAAAGAGTCAATAATTGCAGTGTTGACCCTTTTTTTCAAGACCTCTGCAATTTGCCCTGGCATGCTATCAATCAACATCCGGGCCACATACTGACTGATGGCCACCCATTCTTTCCTAATCCATGCTTTGAGTTTGTCAGAATTTGTGGATTTTTGTTTGTCCACCTGCCCCTTGAGGATTGACCACAAGTTCTCAATGGGATTAAGGTCTGGGGAGTTTCCTGGTCATGGACTCAAAATTTTGATGATTTATTCCCCGAGCCACTTAGTTATCACTGGAAAAGGCACATCATGCTGGAAAAGGCATTGTTCGTCACCAAACTGTTCTTGGATGGTTGAGAGAAGTTGCTTCTGGAGGATGTTTTGGTACCATTCTTTATTCATGGCTGTGTTCAAAATTGTGAGTGAGCTCACTCCCTTGGCTGAGAAGCAACCCCACACATGAATGGTCTCAAGATGCTTTACTGTTGGTATGACACAGAACAAACACTTTTGGAGGATGGCCTGGTGTCATGAAGGGCAGCAAAGAAGCCACTTCTCTCCAGGAAAAACATCAGGGACAGACTGATAGTCTGCAAATGGACTGCTGAGGACTGTGGTAAAGTTATTTTCTCTGATGAATCCCCTTTCAGATTGTTTGGGGCATCTGGAAAAATGCTTGTCCGGAGAAGGAAAGGTGAGTGCTACCATCAGTCCTGTGTCATGCCAACCCATCCTGAGACCATTCATGTGTGGGGTTGCTTCTCAGCCGAGGGAGTGGGGTCACTGGGATACCACTTTAGGGAGGTACCCAGTCATAGTACAGAGGACAGCTCTGACCGGATGAAAAATCCAGAATGGGGAGCGACAGGAGAGCGCTGCCAATCAGATACCCTGCGGGCACGGGAAATAGTGAGAAGAAAGAGTGTCTTCGCTGTCAGCCACTTGAGATCTACCAAGTCCAGAGGTTCAAACGGAAGGAGCCTGTAGAGCACTGAGAACCATGGATAAATCCCATGGAGCTATCGGAGAGACAAAAGGAGGACACCCTGAAAGAATGTTTAGACATCAGGGAGGGTGAGCAATCCTTTCCTGGAACCAGATTGATAGAGCAGAAACCTGAACTCTAAGGGAGGCCAGGCGGAGATCATGGTCTAACCAAGCCTGGAGAAAGGCAAGAACCCGGGAGACCCTAAAAACTATAGGGTCATAGTCTCTGTGGAAGCACCATTGAAAGGAAAAGTGCCAAATTCTGGAATAGATGCGGGCTGAGGCAGGCTTACGTGCCATGAGCATTGTCTGGACCACAGAGTGAGAGAAACCCTTTGCTCTTAAGAGGGATGACTCAAGAGCCATGCCATCAAAGACAGACGAGATAAGTCCGGGTGCCGGCAAGGAACTTGTGCTAATAGATTCTGCCATAGAGGCAGTGGAACAGAGGGTCTATGGAGAGACTCCATAGGTCGGCGAACAATGCCGCCTTCTTGCTTGAACTTTCGAAGCACCCTCAGAAGGAAGGAGAATGGAGGAAAGGGGAATGCAAGATTGAAGTCCCACCTCATTGCCAGAGTGCCCACGAAGGTGGCTGAGGGGTCTCTGGTCCTGGACCCATACCTGGGGACCTTGTGGTTGTGATGTGAGGCAATGAGGTTTACATCTGGTAGGCTCGTTTGTCCACCAGGAGTTGAAAGACATCCAGGTAGAGAGCTGATTCTCCGGTGTGTTTGTCCTCATGGCTTAGGATGTCCGCTTCCCAGTTGCGGACCCCTGGAATAAACACTGCTGAGATGACCTTTGGCCCAGTCCAGAATATTTGCCACTTCCCACATGGCTGTCCAGCTTTGCGTGCCTTCCTGATGGTTGAGGTACGTTACCGCAGTTGCATTGCCAGACTGGATCTGGACCGGCGTGCTATGGAGGAGATCCTGTGCGTAAGTGAGTGCTTGGTACACTGCTTGAAGTTCCATAATGTTTATGGCCAGGCGAAGGAACCGGTATTATCACCCCTGAATGCAGCAGGGAGTGAATGGCCTCCTGGAGGGCCAGGGCCTTGAGAGGGTCTGATGGCGAACCTGTACAAAAAAAGTGAAGGCGTACCCCTGAGAGACCATTTCTCTGATCCAGGCATCTGTTGTTGTTTCACACCAAGAGTCAGCATATTGAAGAAGTCGGCCTCCCACCCTGGGATCCCCTAGGAGGTGGCCAGCCCCATCAGATGGAAGGTTTGTAGTCAGGCTTGGAAGCTGGACATCTGGCCGACCAAGGCTGCTTGACTCATAGCTTGGTGGTCATGAGCGAACTAGGCTGCCTGGAAAAAGACTGTCTTCTTGCCTTACCCTGGGGGTGAAAGGACCAATAAGAGGACAGCCTAGGCTTAAGGGCAGTTGCTGATGACAAAAATGCAGACTTTGAGGCTGCCACGGTAGCAACAATCTTGTCCAATTCTGTGCCAAACAGCCTGTCTCCAGAGAAAAGTAAGGATTCGAGTGCCTTCTTGGATCCCATGTCCGCCTTCCAGGATCATAGCCAAAGGACCCGGCGTGTGACTAACAAGGCCGCAGATGCCTTAGAGGCAATGAGCCGCGTATCCAATGCAGCTTCTCCCAAATAAGAGGCCGCATCCTATATATGGGAGATATAGGCCAGTTGTTCCCTGGTAGCATCTGATGGTAGGCTTTCTTCCAGTGACCTTGTCTACCTTTCGATAGCCTTAGCCACCAAGGCCGCAGCCAAAGCTGGCCTAGTAAGTGCCGGAAAGCGAGTAGACTGACTTGAGACAAGTTTCCAGCTTTCTATCCATGTCCTCTTTAAGGGAGGATGTAGACGGTAAAGGCAGCGTAGAGTTTCTGACTGAGCGTGCCACATGCAAATCCACAGTTGGAGGGACTTCCCATCTAGTACCCTCTTTAGTAGGGAGAGAGTAAAAAGAACATACAGACAAAGAATATATAGGCGCTGGTCAGTATAAAAATGAATTAATAAATATATATGAAAGAGACAATATAAAGAAAAAATACTCTAAAAATTAAATAAAAAAACATATATTATAACAATTAAAAACATGGATCGAATCTCAAGTAATATATATGTTACACTGATATACACCAATATATATAGTCTATCAGTTGGGACTGTATTATTGACTGGTGCTTATTTATGAGAAAAAAGTGTCAAACCTATAAAAATTCAATTATATTGCCCATCTCAAGGGCTGTTTATATCAAGATGAAAGAAAGAAAAACAAGAAGGCGTCAGAACATTGTATCAAACTAAAGGTATTTAAGAAAACCACAAATTGATAATTTGATAGTTGATACAGTGTTTACAAAATTATTACTCCCAATATAATTTCAGCATTTGGTTAACACGTCACAGTATCCAGAAAAATTAATAATTCATCAGATACACATCCTGCTAAAAACCGATATAAACCACAGAAAATTATTATTACAATTATGGCGTTTTGATTAAATCTTTATAATATAGTCCAGAAAAAATAATAAATGTTGAACAAAAAAAAAGGGGGGGGGGATAAACCACAGAGAATTGATGTCACAATTGTGGCATTTTGATTTAATTATTGTGATATTGTCCAGAAAAAAAGTAGATAAATAATGAGCTCACTGGAACCTCATAGGTCTCCCATCCATTTGTCAGCCACCTTTATGTATGCTTAGCTATTTAGCCATTACTCTGCCCCTGCATATATGCTACTGCAAGAGGTTTCTTAGATGGTTCTAATTCTCTGCATACAAGGGAAGTACATCTGATCCAATATAGATATTGATGATTCAAGTGTTTAGTTTATGTACATAATTGTTAAAACTCCGTATCACACAAAAAGAGAGTTTTATGCCCCGTTATTCTGGGGATATCAATTGGTGGAGAGTAGTGTTCTCAGGAATAGAACAAAAGGAAAAAGACATGCATGCAAAAAATAGGTTATATAACCTGTATCCTTTTGATTATTTTAAATGAAATCCTTACGTGATCAGGAGAGCGTCCACTCTGTCAGTAGGTACCACTTGTACTGACTAGCGGCCCGACTGCTGTCCATATCTAGCAGCTATGGGACCGCAATGAGGAGAGGTTAAAAGTGAATAGAAAAAATACCTCCCTCCGCAGACGGCGGATGCTGGCTATATGTCAGCCTCT
Source organism: Taudactylus pleione (assembly GCA_031769625.1). Taxonomy (NCBI): domain Eukaryota; kingdom Metazoa; phylum Chordata; class Amphibia; order Anura; family Myobatrachidae; genus Taudactylus; species Taudactylus pleione. Next base: position 8,174,246 of record JAUIMM010000258.1, read on the forward strand.
TCGTATGTGTCGCCTCCTGTACCGTAGTACTAGATGTAAATTGTGATCCTGGTAAGTATATCACCCTTTTTTCCTTCATATGCGCCTCTCCACCGCAACAGATATTAGATATTAACGTGTTTCTCCGCCTCTTTCAGTCATTCAGCGGCTTCCCCAGAACAGTGTGTAAGGGTCCTCTCCCATCAGCTCTTTATGAGCCCTGCTTTGCTGATTCAGAAAAACAACAATGTGTAAGGGTCCTCTCCAATCAGCTCTTTATGAGCCCTGCTTTGCTGATTCAGAAAAACAACAGCTGTTGTGTTAACCCATCGGATCCCTCCACATCCGCTCAAACTGGGTTATCCATGATTCCTTTATCAGCTTGCTTTTAGAATATATAGATAATCATAATGGTATATGGTATGTGGGATTTATCTGAGGGAAGTCACTTAATGCGGGATAAATTTAATGCTCTGACAATGATTAGTTTAAACTTTGCAGAGTACAAACACCATTATATATATATATATATATATATATATATATATATATATATATATATATATACAGTCATGCCCAAAAATATTGGGACATTGACATAATTTTCATATTTTGGCCTCTATTCACCACCACAATGGCTTTGAAATGAAACAAACAAGATGTGATTTAACTACAGACTTTCAGATTTAATTTGAGGGTAATTACATCCAAATCAGGTGAACAGTGTAGAAATTACAATGGTTTTTATATGTGCCTCCCACTTTTTAAGGGGCCAAAAGTAATGGGACAAACTAAACAATCCTAAATCTAACTTTCACTTTTTAATACTTTGTTGCAAATCCTTTGCAGGCAATTACAGCCTGAAGTCTGGAATGCATAGATATCACCAGACGCTGGGTTTCATCCCTGGTGATGCTCTGCCAGGCCTCTACTGCAAATGTCTTCAGTTCCTGCTTGTTCTTGGGGCATTTTCCCTTCAGTTTTGTCTTCATCAAGTGAAATGCATGCTCAATCGGATTCAGGTCAGGGGATTGACTTGGCCATTGCATAACATTCCACTTTTTAGCCTTAAAAAACTCTTTGGTTGCTTTTACAGTATGCTTCGGGTCATTGTCCATCTGCACTGTGAAGCGCCGTCCAATGAGTTCTGAAATATTTGACTGAATATGAGCATATAATATTGCCCGAAACACTTCAGAATTCATTCTGCTGCTTTTGTCAGCAGTCACATCATCAATAAATACAATGGAACCAGTTCCATTGGCAGCCATACATGCCCACGCCATGACACTACCACCACCATGCTTCACTGATGAGGTGGTATGTTTTGGATCATGAGCTGTTCCTTTCCTTCTCTTCTCTTCCCATCACTCTGGTACAAGTTGATCTTTGTCTCATCTGTCCATAGGATGTTGTTCAAGAACTGTAATGGCTTTTTTAGATGTTGTTTGGCAAACTCTAATCTGGTCTTCCTGTTTTTGTGGCTCACCAATGGTTTGCATCTTGTGGTGAACCCTGTATATACACTCTTGTGAAGTCTTCTCTTGATTGTTGACTTTGACACATATACATCTACCTCCTGGAGAGTGTTCTTGATTTGGCCAACTGTTGTGAAGGGGTTTTTCTTCACCAGGGAAATAATTATTTTGTCATCCACCACAGTTGTTTTCCGTGGTCTTCCGGGTCTTTTGGTGTTGCTGAGCTCTCCGGTGCGTTCTTTCTTTTTAAACAGTTGATATGGCCACACCTAATGTTTTTGCTATCTCTCTGATGGGTTTGTTTTGATTTTTCAGCCTAATGAAGGCTTGCTTCACTGATAGTGACAGCTCTTTGGATCTCATATTGAGAGTTGATAGCAACTGATTCCAAATGCAAATGTCACACCTAGAATCAACTCCAGACCTTTTACCTGCTTAATTGATAATGAAATAATGAGGGAATAGCTCACACCTGTCCATGAAATAGCTTTTGAGTTGATAGTCCCATTACTTTTGGTACCTTAAAAAGTGGGAGGCACATATTGAAACTGTTGTAATTCCTACACCGTTCACCTGATTTGGATGTAATTACCCTCAAATTAAATCTGAAAGTATGCAGTTAAAGCACATCTTGTTTGTTTCATTTCAAAACCATTGTGGTGGTGAATAATTGCCAAAATCTGAAAATCCTGTCAATGTCCCAATATTTATGGACCTGACTGTAGATGGGCTACTGACTCTGGTTGGAACGACTCGGCTTTATGTAGCCAATATCGTGTTGGTCTTTCTGAGGCCATCAAGGACATCCTTGTGCAACATTCACCCTCTGAATCCTTGGATGACCTCATGCAACAAGCAATAAGGATTGACAAGCGGTTACGGGAACGCAAACGTGAACAACATCTTCCTGTCAGATCGCCTCGTTCTCCCACTTGGGTTCCATCCTCGGTCACAGAGGAACCTATGCAGATTGGCGCCTCTCGTCTATCTTCAGTACAGAGACGCAGAAGACGGACTCTTGGCCTCTGTATGTACTGCGGTGACAAGGGGCAAACGGTGAATAACTGTTCACTCAGACCAGTAAAAAGACAAGGCCTAAGTGTTCGGGAGGATTTGCAATTAGGCCTGGCATCCATTTCCTCCAAAAATTCTATTTTAATCCCAGCAGTCATCCAGCTCGCCAATTCCACTTTGTCCACTTCAACCTTCCTGGATAGCAGGGCAGCCGGCAATTTTATGGATTTTCTTTTCTTTCGCACTCTGGGAGTACCAGCTGTCCCTTTGCAACAAGAAATTCCTATCTGTGGTCTAGACGGAGGTTTGATTTCATCAGGTCATGTGAAGTTTAAGAAACCTCCTCTCCGTTTATCGGTGGGTTCCTTACACTCGGAGACTTTGTCTTTTTATCTCTTCCATTGTCCCTTGGCTCCAGTCGTTCTTGGTATTCCATGGCTTAAGGAACATAATACCGTGATTGATTGGCAATCCAGTGAGATAATCAGATGGAGTCAGACTTGTCAGAATCGTTGTTTGACCATGCCTATTCGGTTTGTACTTGCTATACTGTTGCTGAGACATCTCTAGCGATTCCGCTTCAGTACCGGGATTACACTGACGTTTTCTCCCAAAAACTTGCGGATGTTCTTCCTCTACATAGATCTTCCGATTGTGCCATCAACTTGATTCCAGATGCCAAGTTACCCAAAGGCCGGTTGTATTCCCTTTCTATACCGGAGGACAAAGCAATGAGAGAGTACATTGAGGATGCCTTGGCTAAAGGTTTCATCCGTCCCTCAAAATCACCATTGGGGGCTGTTTTTTTCTTCGTGGGTAGAAGGATGGATCTATTCATCCCTGTATTGACTACAGAGGACTCAACAACATTACGGTAAAAAATTCATATCCATTACCTCTCATTCCGGCACTGTTTGATCAACTGCATCAGACAAGATTGACCTCCGAGGGGCATACAACCTGATTCGAATCAAGAGTGGAGACGAGTGGAAAACGGCCTTCAGTACTCATTCTGGACACTACAAGTATCTAGTCATGCCGTTTGGCTTATCCAATGCCCCAGCTGTGTTTCAGGACCTGATCAATGACATTCTTCAGGAGTTTTTGAGGGTGTTTGTGGTCATATATCTGGACAACATCCTAATCTTCTCCCATTCACTGGATCAACATCATCACCACGTGCGACAGGTTCTCCAAAAATTGCGGGAGAACCATCTGTATGCCAAGTTGGAGAAATGTGAATTTGATGTCACTTAGGTTTCTTTTCAGGGGTATACAATCTCGTCCCAGGGATTTTCAATGGATCCTGGAAAAGTCGAGGCCATACTTAAGTGGGACCAACCAACTTCCCTTAAGGCCAACCAGCTGTTCCTCGGCTTTTCCTACTATTACCGCTGATTTATTAAATCCTCTTCCAGCCTTGTGGCACCCATTGTTAATCTGACTAAAAAAGGAGGGGATACTTTAAACTGGCCAATTGAGGCGATCCAGTCTTTCAAAACTCTCAAAATTGCTTTCACTCAGGCTCCTGTTCTTCGACATCCTGATCCTGACCTTACTTTTATCTTAGAGGTAGATGCCTCTGAAGTAGGAGCTGGAGCCATTTTGTTACAGAAAGACCTTGCAGATAGTAAATTGCACCCATGTGCATTCTTTTCTCGCAAATTTTCCTCTGCCGAATGCAATTATGATGAAGGAAATCGGGAATTACTAGCTATTAAATGGGCTTTCGAGGACTAGAGACACTGGCTGGAGGGGGCCAAACACCAAATGTTGGTTCTTACTGACCACAAGAACCTGTCCTACATTCAGTGTGCTAAAAGGTTGAATTCCCGGCAAGCACGGTGGGTTTTATTTTTTGCGCGGTTCAACTTCCTCATCTCCTTCCGTCCTGGTTCCAAGAACATCAAGGCTGACGCCCTTTCCAGAAGTTTTGGACCTAGTCAACAGATATCCAGGTCAGATGAAGCTATCATTCCTGACTCTTTCTTCCACTGTGCACTCACCTGAAATCTGGCAGATCTCATTTGGACATGTTAATCGGAAGCACCTCCGGAGAAGCGTTCTGGTCGATTGTTTGTCCCAGAGAAGTTTAGAAGAGCAGTTCTTCTGGATTTTCATGCCTCTCGAGTTGCTGGTCATCCTGGCATCAGTAAGACTTTAGCATTTGTCTCCCGCTCTGTTTGGTGGCAGTCTTTGAACAAAAATGTGCATGAATTTGTCTTGGCATGTGAGGTATGTGCCCGTAATAAGACACCTCGGATGGCTCCTTCTGGTCTGTTACATTGCCATGACTTTCATCGTTGACCTCCCACTATCTGCTCGATGTTCCGTTATCTGGACGGTGGTGTACTGGTTTAGCAAAATGGCACACTTCATACAATTGCAAAAACTTCCTTCCACTAAGGAACTCTCTGGCCTGTTTCTTCAACACATTTTTCGGGTACATGGCTTACCGATAGATATCGTGTCAGATCGAGGATCACAATTTGTGGTACAGTTATGGAGAGTGTTTTGTTCCTCTTTGGGCATTGAGCTTAGTCTTTCTTCGGGTTACCATCCTCAGTCGAATGGACAGACTAAGGCCCTCATTCAGAGCCGTACGCTCTGAGCAGAGCGCACGCTCTGAATGAGGGCCGGGCTCCATTTTCATGGAGCGTCCTCCTGGACGCTCGTATAGCTGTGGGTCACCACCCACAGGCTATACGAGCGTGCATTTTGATGGCCGCGATGGTCGTGAAATTGCGAGCCGCTCGCGAGTGGGTCTGAATCAGGCCCTAAGTGCGTTAATCAGTGTCTGGAACAATATCTACGCTGCTATGTTTCCAAGTATCATAATGACTGGGTATCTCATCTGCCGCATGCTGAGTTTTCTTTTAATACTTCATGCCATTCTGCATCTTTTGTTTCCCCATTCTTCTGTGTTACAGGACAACATCCAAAGTCAAATGCCTTTGACTCCGGATCACCAGCTTCTTCTTCTGTCTCTCGGCTCCGACATATTTGGTGCAAGGTTCATCAAAGCCTTCGGAAGGTATCTCTTCGCTCCAAAGAATCTGTTGACAAGCATCTGAGGTCATGTTGCTTTAAGAAAGGTGATTTGGTTTGGCTCTCCACCAAAAACATCAAGCTCCATCAGCCTACACAGAAGTTGGGTCCCAGATTTATTGGTCCATTCCGAATTATTTCACAGGTGAACCCAGTAGCCTTCAAACTTCAATTGCTCAACTCTCCGTATTAATAATACTTTCCTTGGTTCCTTGCTCAAACCTGTCTTCTCTTCAGCCAAATTCAAACTCAGGTCCTCTTCCAGGCCTGCTTCGGTGACGGTCCATGGTCAACATGAGTTCATAGTGGAGACGATCTTGGACTCTAGAATTTCCAGGGGTCTTCTACAATTTTTAGTCCACTGGAAGGGCTATGGTCCAGAGGAACGTTCCTGGGTTCCTGATACTGCATTACATTCTCCCAGGTTGAGAAGATGCTTCTTTCAGGAGTTTCCAGACAAACCAGGTTCTGGGGGTTCTTCAACCACGCGTCAAGGGGGGGGTACTGTTAGAAGTTGGGGTCACGACTTAACACTTTCTGACAGTATGCCCAGACAGGACGGGGTTTCTCCAGTTCTTCCTGTTGCTAGGAGATCGGCACGCCTCAGGAAGTGATGTGTTTTCCACAAGTGCAAACCTGATTGGGACTTCAGCCTATTTATACTCACTGATCAATTGCACCTGTGCCGACTATAGAGTGTCTGTGAGTTCCCTCAGCCTGGCTGCAGTGTCATGTTTTTCCTGTTCTCCGGTTCACTGAACTCCCATATGGCTTCCTAACCGCTCCAAGTAGCTTCCGTGCTACCACCTATCTCCAAACGGCATCCTGGCCGCATCTAGCAGCTCCAGTGGTGCCAACGTTCACCATACGGCTTCCAGGCTGCTCCAAGTAGTTTCCGTGCTACCTCCAATCTCCTAATGGCTTCCTAGCCATATCCAGCAGCTCCCGTGCTGCCAACGTTCATCCTACGGCAATTGCCCCAACATCGGCACCATTGCTGCCAACATCGGCACACTTGCCGCACCATCAGCTCTCAAAGCCATCATCAAACTATAGACTGTTTATCCACGGCAATTGACCCAGCATCGGCACCATCGCTGCCAACATCGGCACACTTGCCACACCATCGGCTCTCAAAGCCATTATTACACCATAGACTGCTTGTCTACGGCAACAGCCTGAACATCGGCACCATCGCTGCAACATCGGCACACTTGCCGCACCGTCAGCTCTCAAAGCCATTATCAAACCATAAACTGCTTATCTACGGCTATTGCCGCACCATCGGCACCATTGCCGCTCCATCGGTATAATTGCCACACCATCGGCATCATTGCAGCACCATCAACACCATTGCCGTACCATCGGCACAGCTGCCACACCATCGACTCCCAAGCTATTGCCCAAAAAACCAAACTGTACTCTCACAACATCTTTACCATTGATATCCTTAAAATCATCAACTGTGTCAGTACTAATGGTACATTCTTTACCTGTTGAATTCCCCTGTATCTCCATGTGAGCTGCTACTACCTGGAGCATAAGTCCAGGCAGCCGCCTAAGTACCGGTGAACGTATCCCAGTTCTTAGGGACAAGGGGCAGTTGTTATTGGCAGAAGATCTCGCTAGCCGGGTTCTAGGGGTCTCACATGGAGCAGGCAGTGGGATTCGTAACATGTATATGGGAAGAAGAAGAGGAATTAGTGTATTATTAGCCAGTCATTATATAAATACAGATTTTTAAAACCGAAAAAAAGAAGAAACTCACTGAACCCTCATAGGTCTCCCATCCATTAATCAGCCACCTTTATGAATGCTTAGCTATTTTGCTCAAACTCTGCCCCTGCACATATGCTGCTACAAGAGGTTTCTTTGAGTTGTTCTATTTCTCTGCATACAGTAGTGATAAAGCTAGAAAAAAAAACATATATTGGAGTTATTATATTAATTAGGTATTACTATCAACCCAGAGGGAATGTGAAAACATATCTAGAGACATGTTATGATATTTTAAAAATAAACCACAAAATTACCCACCTCACCATAGCTACCAACTATACTGTATATACTTGGAATGGTATAGACCGATCACTCGATTCTAATCATTGGTCTCTATAGAGAAGATATCCATATAATTAACCAATATTTATGCAGAAGAGAAGCGTACTGGACTTTTAGGCTTAGAACTCTTATACCTCAAGGTCTTAATGATACTGTGGAATTGAACAATATTGGTACAGATATCATCTTTGACACTAATCATCTAGACCAGTGGTGGTTATTTTCATATAGTAAATCAGTTTATAGGTTTGACACTTTTTTCTCATAAATAAGCACCAGTCAATAATACAGTCCCAACTGATATACTATTTATATATTGGTGTATATCAGTGTAACATATATATTACTTGAGATTCGATCCATGTTTTTAATTGTTATAATATATGTTTTTTTATTTAATTTTTAGAGTATTTTTTCTTTATATTGTCTCTTTCATATATATTTATCAATTAATTTTTATACTGACCATTGCCTATATAATATATTCTTTGTCTGTGTGTTCTTTGATTTATGGGAATCCAGTAATTTTCCCATCTATATAAGGGCAACTGTTAGCCATTTTGGATATCGAACATTATACATATTTGATGATTTTTTGAGTCTCAATTACCATCTTTATAGGCTAGCGCCCATACATATTCGTTTTTTGAGAGGGTAAAAAGACACTAGTCTTTTGGGACCTGGAACCGGTTGCCTGGAGTACACCAAGCTTTTCCCATGAGCTCTGTGAGCTGTTCTGATTGAGGAAATTCTGCCTTAACCACTTTCTGATGTTTAAACATCGGGTTTTAGGTTTAGGGGCCGGTTCATCATCCTCTATATTCAGGATTGATTTAACCGCCCTCGCTAAAGCAGGAACATCCACTGTTGATTGACGGTGCTCCTCACCAAAGTGCAACTCGAAGAGAGAACCTTGTTGTCATCTGATTCCTCAGATGATGCGTTAGAATCCGAAAGCTGGGAGGACTGAAAGGATGATACAGTCCATCTATGTGCTTTGGTGGCTAATAGTCTGTCCACCTGTAACTTTTGCTGAGAGGCAGCAGACATTTGAGCCATATTCTCAACTGAGTGGGCATAAACATCCATCCAAGGAGGATGCATAGGGGGTACCGATATAGTAAGCTGTAATAGCTTGGGTGCCCCATGGTGGGAGGCAGCATGGGAGTAGATAACCAATTCACTAGTTGCGTCATAACCTGGGTTAAGGAGGACACCCAAGGTGGCTCCTGGACAGATGCTGGAAACGTGGACTGATGAGTAAATTTATAACAATTAGTACACAAACCATCCTGTATGGAATCCTGAAGGAACAAGCCCGCAAAACGGGATTTGCATGTAACCAGCACAGGGGCATCAGTCTCCTGTGTATCCTTACCTCTGGAAGACATAGGCAGTACATAACACACAATAAGTGTAAAGCTAACAATACAATGTGACAGCCTTCACAAGTATAAGTAAATGTGAAGTACTACTGTACCGTTACACACCTGGTAGTTGAGGGGTTAAGAAAAAATAGCAGTGATAGGAATAACTGACAGTCAGAAATTTAGGGTCTCATTCAGACCCGCTCGCAAGTGTTTGAGTGCTCGCAAGCGGGTCAATGTTGGGCTCTGCGCACGCCGCAGCGGCTGCACTGTGCGCGCGCAAGCCCCGAAGCGAGAGAAATTCTCTCGCTCCGGGGCTCACTACAAAAGGGGCTGCTGTCGATGGTGATCGACAGCTCATCCCGTTTTGTAGGCGTGGCGGGGGATGGCTTCACAAACGGAGGCATTCCCAAACGAACGCCTGCCGTTTGTGGGCGGCCCCACTGACATCACCAGTGATGTCAGTGGGAGAGCTTCCAGCTCTATTAGAGTGGGAAGCTCTCTGGGGCATGCGGCAATGAGACCCTACCACAAGGGTCTAGTCGCAAGCCCCAAGGATCTCGATGGCCAAGACACCCACAGCTTAGCGAGCGGCCAGGAGGCCGGCTCTTTTTAGAGATGCGGCCGCCCTCATTCAGAGCGAGCGCTTGCATTTTGCGAGCGGCTCTGAATGAGGTCCTTAGAGTGTATCACTGCAGCAGAGCTGGCACAAGTCACATACAATGCATATAAATATAATTACAATGGGCCTGAATCAATACACAAGCACATAAGTTGGTAGGATTTGAGCGCTGTATAACATGGCCCCTGGGGAGAGGTATATATGGAGATTGGACCCAAACCTCTTGAGACCAGCAGCTTCAGCAGATCACTGAATCTTACTGAGCTTCTCATATAGGGAGGAGAGTAGGAGAAGGAGCACAGCAGAAGCAGGAAAGCCCTTAGGTGAGGCATCGCCATCTGGTAAAGGGGAGGGGCTGCCGGGGGAGAGCTGACCTCCCCTCTACTGTATTAACCCCCAGTTGCGCTGGCCTCATGAGAATGGCCACCGACATAGTCCCCAGCGCCAGATCTAACTTGCCCCGGTGGTCAAGTGGGAGAGCAGCGCCATCCGGCAGGTCTCCACCACTGGAGGTAAGAACTGCCAACACGCGATTCGCCTTACCTGTGTCTCCGCCTCCCGGCTGCAGTCCTGGGTCCCCAGTGGAGCGGCTAGCTAAGCCCTGCTGGCGCCCACTGACATCACCGGACCAGTTACCGGTGTTGTGGTGGTAGATGGAGCAGCAGCACAGGCATCCATTAGGCGCTGCTAGCTCTGAAGTAACATAAAATAAAATAACTCAAAAATAAAAGCTAAAGCAGTCCCCTTGTTAAAAAGCTGCAACCATATCCTGCTGCAACAAAAGAAAAACTGTCTGCCAGTGGCTGGGGGCGGGGTATATGTGGAGGACCAATGCATCCTGGGAGCTAAAGCTTAACTGTTTGGTGCCCGAAACTTTCCGACCACACACACCCCATGGTATCCCTGTGGATCCCCTATAGACCCTGAAGAATAAATATATATATAAATTATTTTCATCTGCTCATTGTGGGCTGCTCTTCAAACGGTGTACCAAAACATAGTGCACCTTAGAAAAATTCCCAAAGAAATAGAGGCACTACTCCATCAATTCAGCTTTTTCAAAATGCAATGTAATTTTTATATTCACCACCCAGTAAGAAAAACACCAATACTGTCATTCCATCTTCAGTAGTTACAAACAAGTAAACATTCCAATTTCACAGTTTACATTATAATACTTATAATGTCTGTCGGCTTCGGTCCATTTCAGGGCCGTTCCAGACAAAAAACATTGCCGTATGGCTCACAGGTATGGCTCACCCCTCCATACATAATCAGCCCTTATAAAGGCTTATCTTACCTCAATCACCTAAACACCTGTGCCCCGGCTCCCGCATGGGTTCCAGCTCACAGCGCATGTCCGATGGTGCTTCCGCAAGCATTCCCTGCTAGCGCTACCCCAAATGACTACCACCAGGACTAGCTACATGGCGGGTGTCGTGAGATCATAACGATCGCATGACTGTGACTCTCCGTGTCACTATCTCTACCCCTCAATGCTTCCAGCAGAATGCAGGCTCAATCTGCATTCCAGGAGTGTGTTCACATATGATCACATAGAAATCTTAAGTCTCACAAATCAGGATCACATGATCCCCGATTATTGTGAGCACAAGTGACACAGTATTCTACCGATACTCCTTCCATATACTTATTGTCCTACGTGGCCAGGGGGCAGAAAGGTGAGGGGACCTGTGAACAACCATACCTGTGTGTCAAATCCACTTACAGTATTATAACTAAGGAATCTATCTTATACCCTCGATATTAACATAATTACAAACTATTAAAATACACAAACATAAAACACTCTTTTAATTAGCTCTGGACGCAGTTACAAAAAACATCTATAATTAATATTCTCATTTAATCCCTTTGGGGCAATGGTGTTCAGCATAAAAATCCATCTTGCCTCTTTTTGTAGCAAAAGTTGTAGCAAAAGTTTCTCTCCATCACCACCCCTTTCTGGCACTGGGACATGGTCTATTAAAATGCTCTTCAATGTCGAAATCTGATGCATCTGCATAAAGTGGCAAGCCACCGGCTTATCACTTTTTCCGTTATGGATGGCTTGTCTAATAGACATTCGGTGATTGGCCATACATTCACGGAAACTCCTCACCATCTTCCTAACATAATACATCCCGCATGGACACATAAGAATATATATTACAAAGGCTGAGGTGCATGTGAGCCAATGTTTGATAGCAATTTTAACTCCCGTATGTGGGTGTGCAAACTAATTTCCCAGGATCATTCCGCTACATGTAGTGCAGCCCAAGCAACGGAAACATCCAGTTTTATTTCTATGTAACCCATGTGCCATCAGACTTCTTCCTGAAATTCTTAGTTGGCTTCATTAAAAGTTTTTTTAAATTTGGGCCCCTACGGAAAGCTACTAGGGGGCTTCCACCAACACTTTTTAAAGTTGCGTCCATGCCAACCATAAAACAGTTTCTCTTTAGCACCTTTGCAAAACATGCTGCCCTGGTGTTTTACTGGGTGGTCACTATAATTATTCCCTTCAAATCCTTCTCCTTCGGTATATTCTTGTCCCGATGAATGTTGCGAGCTTTCCTCAAGTATTTATTTATGACACCTCTAGAGTAGCCACATTCCAGAAAGCTTGTGTGTGTGTATATATATATATATATATATATATATATATATATATATCAAGAACAATCCATATAGAACACAAAATATTCTGCTCCTGCAGCGGTAGAGGCACTTATCAGACTTTGTACAATTGCAATGAATGTATTTGTAAATATTCATACCTGTGTATGCTTCTTTCCATGTCAACATTTCAGTATCCACAAAACCGAAACGTCATGACATAAAGCATATACAGGTATGAATATTTAGAAATAAATTCATTGAAATTGCACTGTCTGGCGTGTGCCCTTACCTCTGCAGGGGCAGACTATTGTGCTGATATGCAAATGAGCAATGATGTCCTCTCTTACTGTGGCTTCCAGGCATAATTACTTCCTCACTTAAGCAATTTCAGATTTCGCCAGAAGCTTATCTCCATTACAAAAATCAATTAATCATTTTAACAGAATGAGGGAAATGCTATTTAACTATGCAAGTTATGTTTTAAGCCAAATAATAAATTAATCTTTTACTGTGAATTAGATATATAAAATGCAGGCCAATTTAGTACTTTAAAGTCTCTCTTCATTATGCCAGCAAATTAAACATCTCATAACTCATTGTACCAACTTATTTATAGGACATCAATATTTACTGCCAAATATTGAGCTATTAATAATAAATAAGTTAAATAGTTAAACTATGCTATGTGCATATAACTTTAAGGAATCATTTTTAAAAACCAATGCATTTTAGCAAAGGCAAAAATCTTCTTGACACTTAACTAGCTAAGAATGTCTCCAGTGTTTCTCAACATAAAAGATAATGTAATATAAGCCCAAAGAAGAACAGCTACTGACTAATGTTGCATATTACTGATAATCCAGTCAATGAATCACTTATTGTAGCATGGGAAACATTTAAAATGTAACCAAGTAAATAATTGCTTACTAGAATAACTAACAGAAGTTAAAAATATCATTGAAGATATATAATGGAAACGACAAATGTATTTATTACAAGCATTTTATGTAATGGAAGAGTGCAGACAGGTTCAGAGCACATTCAAAAGAGTAAAATTAAAACAGACTATTTTCTCGCTTTTGGTAGTAAAAAGGCAATTACAAAAAAATTGATTTCCAGACCCACAATTCCTTGTTATTAATGCATTTAATTACTTACTGTTTCTTACAATTTAACACACTAGTGTGCACATTTTTTTTCAGGCATGGATTCTCCACCCAATCAAATATAGAATCTGTTCTCATTGCTTGGGACACTGAAAAAGGGATTGCATGGAACTGTCTTCAGGATTTCTATCCTGTATATCAATTAGTTAATATAGTTAATACATATAATCCTATGTGGTTTTTTTTCTCAGTTTAAAAGGATTATAAACCCCAAAATGCTGGTTGTTATATTATAAAATGTGAAGGTAAATAATTCTGCTGGGACAGTATAAGGACATATGTGCTCTTTTAAAACAGTGTTGCACTGGTAGACATTAAAAGCATTAGTGCACCTTTTGTGGACCAGCTGCTATTGGATGCAGTACATACTTACCTACTCTCATGAAATTTCCAAGAGACTCTTGAATTTTAGGTTGCTTTCTAGGACAACTGAGAAGACCAACCATTGGCTTCCAAAGTGAGGTTGGGATTCTGTGGTATTCCTTACCACACTGTGGCCCTGATTCAGAGCCGGACGCTCCTTCAGAGCGCTCGCTCTGAATCAGGGCGGCATTTTTTTTTATGTGAGCCGGCCTCCTGGCCGCTTGCTAAGCTGTGGGTCGCGACCATCGGGCTTGCGATAAGACCCTTGTGGTAGGGTTTCGTCCATCGCAAGCCCCAGTGAGCTTTCGGCTCTAAAAGAGCCGGAAGCTCACTACTGAGGCCGCCCCCAAACGGCAGGCGTTCCTTCGGGAACGCCTCCGTTTGGCCAGCCACCCCCCCTTCCCGCCTCCAAAATGGGGCGACCTGTCAATCAAAATCGACAGCCGCCCCCTTTTGGTGCAAGACTCGTAGCAACGGAGCGCCTGTCGCTGGCCGGGTCTCGCGTATGCGTACGCCAGAGCTGGCTCCGGCGTGCACATGTGCAGTGAGGGACCATCGACCCGCTTGCCAGCGCTGTGCGTTCGCGAGCGGGTCTGAATTAGGCCCTGTATGTCACAGTAACCAGGTCACATCAGTTAGAAGGATCTTTGCTGTGCTGCTTCCCTCTCAGAAGAGTATAGCGCTATATCCACAGTTGGCAGCAACTTTAATGTGGTACATTCTGTGTGGACCAGAGCTAAAACAACAGACCCTTAGCCATGCTCACAACAAAAGTGGGCATGGTCAAGGGTGCAGCACGGCTATGCTCCATTGTGACTACATCCTGAAAAGCGGTGTGCCGCAGGCACACTAATGCAAGTCGACTCAGTAAGATGTGAGAGGAAGGGTATACTCCACATGCACAACCTTGCTGCTCTTGACTCCACCCTCTTCATCTCTATGAACACCTCCTCTCTCTTTTAACTCCAGCCTCAACTGCCCTGAACCAAGCTGTTTCACTCCAACTTAATTTCTTCCCTTGATTTTATTACCCCGGACATCATGCTCATGCTTCACCTGTCTGCTCACCAACCTCGGCACATCAAATTCATCTTAAGAAATGCTCCCACGACTTCCGGTGGGCGGGCCAGCTAATATGGCCGCTTTTTAAAGTCCTTCTCACAGAGGGCTCTTGTCGCGACATTGTATCATTGATGTAACCACAAGATTAACCTCAATTAATCTTGCAGCTACGATGTAGCGGTTCTCACCATAGACGTCTATGGGGATTTCTCACCATAGACGTCTATGGGACACACAGGCTGGCCGCATTCAGCTAATCAGGGAGCTGCTCCGACGGAGATGCTCCCTGATGGGGCACACGTGTGCCCCGGTAATTTTCGCGGAACAAAGGTATGTGTACACACATACCTTTGCTCAGTCCGTATGGATCGGGTTTTTTTGCGTTTTTTTATTTTAACCCCTGGATTGCCTACTTGGAGAAGAGGAACGTGATCGACGCATAGGAGAGGTGAGTATGGATTATTTTTTTTCAGGTACACCCCTATGGATTACTTCGGATACTAGGTGAGTATGTGTGAGTGTTAGTGTGCATGTATGTTTTATTAAAATTATACTTTCACGGTGTATGTTTGTTTATTTACGTATTTCTTTAGTTGTGGAACTACAAGTGCCAGGGGGCCCGTAATGAACCGCATGCTGGTATTTGTGGTTCTCCAAATACCAGCATGCAGGGGAGGCTTGCTGGTACTTGTGGTTCTACAACCAAAGACAATATGGAAACTTTAATTTTACACTTTACACTATCAACCCGGCACCCAACGCCCTAGGGTGCCGGGGATAGCCCCGGGCTATCAGTCTAGGCCTGGGGTGCCCTGGAGAGGGGGACCCCTTTATTGGGGGGGTCCTCAACTCTCCTGGGATCCCCGGCCTGGACTCACTAGCAGTCAGGGATAATGCTTTGGCCGGGGAAACCGGTGAAAGGTTTTCCCTGGCTGTGGCATTATCCCCCTGCTAGAAAGAGTTCGGTGCTGGTTCTGGAATTTTCGGGGGACCCCTACTCGTTTTGTCCCCTGATTTTCCAGAACCAGCTCAACAAAGCCCTGTGCTGGTTCTTAATATACAGGGGCCCCCTACACATTTTGGCCCCTGTATTTTTAGAACCAGAACAGGCTTTATAAAGCCCGGGACTGGTTATGCTTTTGGGGAGGGGGTGCACGTTTTTTTTTTTAACACACACAGAAACCATCACGGATCTCACTGATCTGTGATGGCTTCTCTAAAACTCGCACCTTTTAATGCTACTTGCATTAAAAGGTGACAGTTTACATAGTCCTAAACTCGCCTGCACTCGCAAATGCAGTAGCCTCGAGCTGAAAAGTTTGCAGGCTATTGAATTTGCGAGTTTCAGTAAAAGTGCAAGAAAAGTGCGAGTTTGGACTGTTACTAAAACTGACACCCTATTACATTTGGCCCATAGTCTCTAATTGGCTTCCTGTAACCCTGGGAGTAATTTCAGGATCCTCATCTTTGATAGTGGAAAGGGCGCACCGAGTAGGCCCTGATCGACAACAGACACAGCAACGTCCATGTCCAGTAATTTTCAAATTACCTTGACAAGGTGAAGATTCTGGAAGCATACCGCAAGCTCGACAACTTATCCTACGAAGGTTCTAAACTTCTCCTATTTCAAGACTTTTCCTTTCAAGTCTCCTCTAAATTGCGCAAATTCTCACCAATTTGTAAGGACCTGTTCTCCAAAGGCATACGGTTTTCCTTCCTCTACCCTGCAAAACTACGGATCATCCATAATGGTAAACCATATTATTTGGATTCTCCATCTGCCGCGCAGATCTTTCTAAAATCAATGGGATCGGCTTCCCCCCATGTCTCAATGGATGACAATGACTGATTCCACCACATCGACGTTGATAAGTATTGTGTTACTGTTTTATAATGGCTGACAGTGTCTTTATTTTCTTTGAAATGCTGATTTTGCTAGCACTATGTGGTTTTGGATTTATTATCGGCAATGTATGATGTTTTCAATATGCAATGAGGGGGCCTTTCCAGAGGCTCTTACAATTTCCATGTTGTTTTTTCTTTTCTCTAATCTTGCTGATTTTTCACTATTATTGCGACAATCTTTTGGGTTGTCATACTGAGTTCACTTAAATTTCTTAAAATTTGACAGATTGTTTTTCCATAATATATCTATTGTTATTGCAATTGTCAGGTATATATTAGATTTTATTCCATGTAAATGTTTATGGTCTCTATTTTTGGGATTCCCCCGGCTTGCTCGTTGGGACGGGTTTGGGGATTTTCTTAGATGTTATCTTTTTGCCGGCTTTCCTGTTGTTGGTATAGGTTAATGACTAGTAGGTATAAAAAGACACCTCAGGATACAATGATTAAACGTGATCTCACACTTATAAAAAGTTTTAAGTCATCTTAAGAAATACCGTCCTGACATAGTATTCCTACAGGAAACTCACTGGCGGTGCACTGACCCAAATATTTTGACAGATACATGGTTGAGGGAATATAGAAGTGCTTCATATACAACAAAAATCCGTGGGGTACTTATCCTGTTTAATAAATCTCTTAACTATACTATAAAAGATGAGAAAATAGACCCGGACGGTAGATATTTCTTGTTAAAGGTTGTTATTGGGCATGAAACTTATACTCTAGCCTGTATCTATGCCCCTACAGGGCCTAATGCAGAATTTTTTTCTACTTTATATGTGTCTATACAAGCTTGGTCAGAGGGCACCTTAATAATGGGAGGTGATCTTAATGTAGCTCTAGACTCCTCGTTGGATGTCTCTGGCGGACCTAGACATGAGGGACGGGCTCGTTCTGCTCCTTCTACTATGGCATTGTTATTAGATTCTTTGGAGCTAATTGAACCCTGGCGATACCTTCACCCGATCTCTAGGGAATATACCTTTTCTCCCACCCCCATAAAAGTTTTTCTAGATTAGATTATTGGTTGACATCTAATTCTTTACTACACAGAATATTAGATGCTTCCGTTGAGGACATACTTATCTCTGACCATGCCCTGTTAAATTAAAGATACAGTTGGAATCTCCTATATTTCGTTCCCCAAATTGGCGTTTTCCTGATTATTTAGCCTCCTCTGAGGATTTTCGACAATATCTACAACAAACTTTCTTAAATTATGCATCTGATAACTCTGAGCATGTTGAAAATATTAATCTCTTTTGGCAGGCATCGAAACCAGTTGTGCGAGGTTATTTGATTTCCTATGTAGCATCAAAAAAAAGAGAGATACAGCAGAAATTTTCCCAAGCTGCAAATGTAGTATCTTCTAAATACTCCGCCCTATTATCAAACCCAACGGAAGCCAATAGAATATCATATAGAGACGCTAAAACGGTTTATGACTCCCTTTATGAAGAACAAGCTCGATTGAATATCACTTATCGTAATAACAGATATTTTCTTTGGGGTAACCGCCCGGGTAAATTATTAGCGCATTTGGTGAAATCTGCAACTGCACCTAAGCATATTTCATCCATTTAATTAGATTCGGGTTCAATGGGCTCCACTCCAAACCAGATTAGTGAGGCTTTCCTTAGGTACTTTGAATCTTTCTATTTGGAATCTCCTGACCACCCCACACAAGGTATGGAATTTTTGTATAAGGCTGATCTTCCAACTCTTACGGAGGAAGACAGAAACATTTTAACTGCCCCAATTACTGATTTAGAAATTATGTCACTTATAAAAGGTTTACCTACAGGTAAAACGCCAGGTCCAGATGGTCTGTCAGCGGCCTATTATAAATTACTATCCCCACACCTTATCCCTCATCTTTCTAATCTATTTAACTCTATTTTGCAAGGTGAACCAGCTCCAAAAGATTTTAATATAGCTCGGGTCATCCTATTACCAAAACCAGATAAGGACCCTATGCTAGTTACCTCGTATAGGCCGATTTCCCTTTTGAATCAGGATATGAAACTTTTTACAAAACTATTATCGACAAGACTACAGTTGATACTGCCTAAAATTCTACACCCCGCTCAAACCGGTTTTCTTAAAAATCATCATTCAGTACATAATATAAGAACACTCATTGCAGTCATGATTAAAACCCACCAGACTCGTGGTAAAGATAGTATAGTTGTCAGCTGTGACGCAGATAAAGCTTTTGACCGAGTGTCATGGGCACATTTAAATAGAATTTTTTCTTACCAGGGATTCGGCTTGAAATTTACCCATATCTTTAATGCTTTATATCACATGCCAACAGCGTTTCTGACCATAAATGCATTAAATACAAGATCGTTTAATCTTTTTTGTGGTCCAAGACAGGGTTGACCGCTGTCCCCGCTCCTATTTAACTTGGCTCTGGATCCCCTTATCAGGCTTATCTTTAAAGAAACTAGATGGCGAGGCATTATGTTGGTGCAAACAGAAATAAAATGTTCTGCGTTTGAGGATGATTTGTTATTATATTTAGCTGACCCTAAATTAGCAATGCCTTACATGCTAGACTTATTTGAAGCTTTTGAATTAATATCGGGATTCAAAATTAACTACACTAAAACCGTGGCCCTACCCTTTTTTCCTGAGGACAAATTGGGCTGGCGGGAATCATTACCATTTAAATGGGCTACTGATGTTGGCATCACCTATCTGGGTATTAAAATTCCGTCTCATCCTGCTAATCTATGTGATATTAACTATTTCCCTCTCCTGTCAAAGACCATTTTGGATTTTAATAAATGGTCACATCTTCCCTTATCATATCTGGGTAGATGTCACCTATATAAGATGATATGTTTCCCCAGATTCCTTTATGTTGCGCAAATGCTTCCAATAATTCTGCCTAAAAGATTTCTGGCAAATTTGAACAAAACACTGACAAAATTTATATGGGCAGGTAAGCGTCCGAGAATATCTTTATTTAAATTTCAGCAAAAAAAGGAGTTAGGAGGTGTTAATTTACCTTGTCTTCGTAATTATACCCTGGCTGCAAATTACAGAGTGGCGCTGGATTGAATCGGGGGCTCTGATGTTTACATACAGCGACATATTGAACAATCCTTTACTCCTGATTGGAACCTGACTTCCTTCAAACATCTCTCCCTATTTCACTTAAAAACAATATCTTGCTATACTCCATGTGTATGGCGTGGAGATTGACTAGATCTAGTCTAAAACTGCCCAAAACTAAATCTATTTTTCTGCCATTATGGGGGAACCCATGTTTTCCACCTGGCCAGAATTCATCTATTTTTAAAATATGGCATGATACGGGATTATGTTATATTTACCAATTCTTGAATATTGAAGATTTAACTCCAATTACTAGATCGCAAGAAAAATTTCCCTCCCATTCTATCCCATTATTTCCGTATTTACAAGCTGTCAGCTATGCGCAAACCTCCTTAAGGAGTAAAAATTTTAACTTAGATCAACTATGCTCTCTTGATAGGATACTATATTATAAACCTAAAGACTCCCTCACTACTTCCACCATATATACCCATTCTCGCCCTGAACTTGATTTGGAAACTGGTTCGGTAGGCTTGTTGAAATGGAAGGAGGTATTCCCTGAACTTCCCATGACAAACATGCTAGATGCATATATGAGACTCAATAAACTTTTAGCTTCATCATCATATATGGAGACGCATATTAAAATTCTGCACAGGGCTTATTTCACCCCAAAACTAAAATTTGTTATAGGGGAATCGCAAGATTCAAACTGTTACAAATGTAAAACCCCCGATGCAGATATTATGCACTGTTTGTGGTCTTGTTCTCAAGTCCAATCATTTTGGAAATCTCTTCAAACTTATATTAATACTATATTGAAAATGGAGTTTACGATTACTAGTGAGTGGGTTTTTTGGGGTATATATCCAACATATATGGAGTGTAGATTAACAAAAGGTAATTGTGTTCAACTGATTAAACTGGCAGCTGCTGCAAAAAAACCTATCCTGTCACACTGGATCTCGTCAGAACCTATCCCCTTACATTTATTTCACACTAAATTCTCCTTTTTATTTTTAATGGACTGGACCGAAACTTTTTTAAATAAAGAGAAAATGACAGTCAGGTTTTTTGATATTTGGCTCCCATATGTCCTCACACTTTCTGATGTTATAAGGGAAGCATTGTGAAAATGTTTCGGTTTAACAACCTGGTACAATTAGGAGGTAGTGTCCACAGGGGTGCCATTCTAATAGATTTCGATAAGTTATTATGTGTTTGCTCTAATTTGATAAGGAACATTATAGATCCCTTTTTGTCAATGTTCCATGGTTCTAAAATATATGCTTTTTGCTATATTTAATATGTTTAATTTACCTGATATTGCAATATTTATGTATTTTGTTATTTTGTCAATCTGTCAATAAAAAATGTGTTAATAAAAAGAAATGCTCCCACACAGGTGAACAGTACTGGAGGAAATCAAGCATTCATGCAGACTACTTCTATTCCCAATTCATGTTAGCTTCTTACAACTCTGTATCACACTAAACAATATTACTTCAAATCTTTTATATCCTCCCAACTCCTCCAACCCACGTCACGTGTATGCTACATTCAACTCACTATCTGCCCTATCTGCCTTTGACTTCACCACTCGCTAAACTGAAGCCCCTCACCAGAGTCACCAATTACCTTCTCGCAGCCAAAGCCAAGTATCAGTTCTATCTGCTCATCCTCCCTATCCTTGATCTGTCTGCCACCTTCAACACCATTGACCTACCTCACCAACCGCTCATTTGCTACGTCTACCTCTATATTTATACCCCCACACTTCCTCTACCTATAAGCATCCCCCAAGGATAGTTCAAGGCCCGGATAGTTCTAGATGTGATCCCCAGTCTTTACTGTTTACTAATCAACCTTACATGATACTCACTATCAGTTGCGATATCACCATCCTTTTCTCCAAGCATCCCCCAAGGGTCTGTTTTTGGCCCTCTCTATCTCCTTACTCAAACTCATCAGTTCCTTCTGTCTTCAACACCATCTATATGCTGATGACACCCAAATCTACCTCTCCTCCCCTGATCTATTTCCCTCTATCCTATCAAACATCTCTGACTGTCGGTCTGCCACCTCAACCTAGATGTCCCAGCACTTCCGGAAGCATATCATAGCCAAGATCAAACCTATTGTTTTTATCCTTCCAGGGTCCCTCCATCCCTCCTCGCTTTTCTTTATAACACCACCCTCTCCTTTGTCCCCCAAGTCATCTGCCTCTAGGTTACTGTATACTCGACTTTGCTCCCTCCTTCACCATCAAGCAAGTTCAATATCCAAGATGATCATAATGATTTTGCAGGTCAAATAGTAATAATAATAATAATAATAATAAATAACTAAATAACCAGCTTAGAAAAGAATAGTATCAATAATTCTAACTCATATATAATTCTAATTTATATTTCCATAACACTAACTATATTATGCCAGGGGCGAAAAACAGAAATTTTCACCAATAATCCCCATTTTTCGACGATGTTTTTTCCCCCATATCCTATTATTTTGGATGAAAAAAGTTGGATATTTTGTGTTAAAACACATAGGATTAGTGACAAGATCACGGACGTATGTGTTCTCGCCATTGCGGGGCTGAAAAACGGCACCTTTCCTGGATTATTTTCCAGAACACATCGGGTCCCAAAAAAAAAAAAAAACACAGTAAGTGCTGGTGTCGGACGGATCTTTGGGGATAATTGGTTAGCCCTGCAATGATCCATTAGCAGCGCTACTTTAGTGCTGCTAATTGGATACCACCCTTTGTGGGAAATGTTTTCACATCCAATTCACCATATGCATTATCCAGCAGCTTGGAAGGCCAAAACACAAAGCAGGGTTGTGCTGTGGTTTTAAAACACATGCATGTACATGCAAGTAGTGTAAAAGATTATGAATGTAAACCCTCCCTCCACTTCTTTAATGGCCCATACTACTTAGTATCAGCCCATGTCCTCTAATGGGGCCCATGTAAAGTAGCATTCAGCCCCTCCTGGTACCCATGGCATATTGATATCAGAGAAATAATATAAAGTATATTATCTCTGTATGATTTAAATTGTTTATGAAAAAGGAGTGATCCCATATATATGGTTTATGCATTACCTATGCAAACATAGTGCTCCCAAACTAGGTTCAATTTAATAATTTTGGCTTAATCTATAAACTTTTAACATACAGTATAGTGTCAGATATAATCTATTGGGATTGGAAAAAAAAGCCATAGAAGTACTGCAGACTACTACGAAAAACCTTCCTACACAATAGTTAACATCCACTAATCCCGCCACCCTAACAGCCATTCTGAAATGGTCTCTCATGCAGTGTGTACAATGTAGGTGCTATTTAAAAAACAGTTAATAAAATAAGTAGATTTTGATGCACCAACATATTTAATTCACAAGTCTAAAGAGATATGCAAAATGTGGTAAATAGCAATAGAAAACCTGACCTCTGATGATTATTAATAAATAGCCCCAAGTATGCGTTACTTTATAGTCTAGGAAATGCATAAAGCCAAAAGAACCAAAGAAATGTTCTGCTGGAAGGTCTTGCATATGAAAGTAAGCAAAGAAACAAGCAAGTCTGGTATTATTACTAACTAAAAAATGCAGTGGAAAGATGTACAAATTTAAACTGTCAAATTTATTAAAAAAAGAAATGGAGGTTACCTTTTTCCAGGCACCAGCAATGCATTCATGTAACTGATAAGAAGTTAACACTTGGAGTCCTTCACATGTATGGTACATTTGGCGACACACATATATGAAAGATCCTTTCAGCAGAGGCAATATGTCTGATTCAGTTAAGGCAGGAATATCTTCATTGAGGAGTTTCTTGGAAAAGTGGCCGATTACATGGGCACCTGTATTACTGAAACAATATACATACAATTAAAATAAAAAAACACATCTTTACATTAATATAAGATATACTACTGGGTGAGAAAAAAAACAAGTTCTTTAGTAAAAAAAAAAATACAGATAGAGTGAAAATAAATACCATTGTATTTTATTTGTTTTAAGTAAATTTTCTTGCATGGTCTTTTATTTAATAAGCATGGTCTTTTATTTAATAGAAATATGCTACAATGTAATGGACTTGTACTAGTTACAAATACTTTGGAGATAATAAGAAATGGGATTTCCTGTACAGAAAAATATGGAGAACTCACTAACTTATTGCAAAATTGATAGAAAACATATTGATACAAATGTATGCAAATAAACATATTTACAGTACCTACCAAACACCCGTGACGCTCCCAAACTAAGGATTTCTAGGGGGAGGGAGTATTCTGAATGATTCATTTTAAAGAAAGTGTGGCCAGCCCATGAGCAAGACGTTATGAGGCTGGCTGTGGCATTTAACAAGCCACAGCCAGTCTCATACAATGTGCAGTGCATGTAATTCATCAGAAATATAGAGGGCCAGCAATCATAGTAAGCCATTAAATGCAGCAGTATGGACAGTCTGACTGAGCTGTATGGTTTCTGTTCCTGGATGTGGGCACCATTCCATAATCCAAGTCC
Source organism: Taudactylus pleione (assembly GCA_031769625.1). NCBI lineage: Eukaryota > Metazoa > Chordata > Amphibia > Anura > Myobatrachidae > Taudactylus > Taudactylus pleione. Next base: position 8,198,537 of record JAUIMM010000258.1, read on the forward strand.
CCTTCTCTGTAGAGCATTGGGAGCGGCAGAAGAACACAAAACTGGTCCTGCACACACACACCCACACACTGCTCCCCTTATACAGTGGATAATGTATGTAAAACAGCATGCTGGGGCACTAATTTTGCACTCAGATCCACACAGCAGACTTGGTAGGAGAACCTGCTGCCACTGGGCATGTACATCTGGTCTGACATGTCCCTCATATTGCATGTTGTGGCCGTAGCACTAGTAAAACTGTGTTATATATTACTACTATTGGTGTCATGATTTGAGCAGCTGGCCTGGAAAGAGGGTTGGGTTTCTGGACAACTGGATAACCCTCTACCCCCCAAAATACAATTGAAATAGAGAGATTGCAAACCCAGATGGATCATACGGCAGATCTGTTCATATTAAAGCTATTTTAGTACATTTGCAAATAGCTATGAGGCATTGTTTGATCATATCCAGTGTAGGAACAGAGACATGCTTAAGGGGTTTGGCCAATCACTCACAGGGGGTGTGGACAGTATATAGGCTTGGCCAACCATTACGGACCACACGGACACTACAGTGTATGTTTGGTCTGGGCAATATATATATATTAGGGGTGAGCGGGTTCGGATTTCTGAAATCCGAACCCCCCCGAGCCCCCCCAGGCACCCAGGTGGGGTGAGCGATCCACTTGGGGGTGTGTGTGGGTGGATCGCTCACCCCACCTGGGTGCCTGGGACCAAACAGGATTAGTACTGTTTTTTTTCCAATAAACCCTTTGGCCCCCATTTCTGCCTCTGTCTTCATTTCCTCACCCACCACCTCCAGTCCATTAGACCCCCTTCCCTCCCTACTCCCCATCACTCCACAAACAACATCGAACACAAAAGACCACAACACACTATTACTCCAGCATTACACCCATAGGGCGAGCGCACCCTCCGCACCCTCTACCCCATTATATCGTTACACAGGACCCGGTACTCCTGCTTTTAGGAAGGTGCAGCACCCCGACACAAACAATACATCTCACATCCCATCTGCCCATACAGCAGAGCGCAGTTCTAACCCATCATTTGCAGTTATATTCTCCCAATAGTATGCCCCTGTGGCATTTACTATGTGGGCAAAACCACGAGGACAATGCATGAAAGGATGGCCCTTCATCGTACGGCCATGAGAGCAGCACTAACGGGCAAAAGTAATGATCAAACGGTTGCATGACATTATGTAAAAGGACATAGCATGGCAACCTTTAAACATAAGATCATAGATCATGTTCCTGTAATGTTGAGAGGGGGTGATAGGGCCAACCAATTACTATGTCTTGTGGCTCGGTGGATCATGAGACTTAGACCCTGATTCAGAGACGCTCGCTGCCGCAGGTGTCCACCCACAGCTTGTGTGAGCAAGCTGGAGACCGTCGCGATTATCGCAACCATCGGGCTTGTGACGAGACCCTGGGGTAGGGTCTCGGCTGCCGCAAGCCAGAGTGGACTCCCCACAAATGCCAGCCACCCCCCCAACTCGCCTACAAAACGGGGCGAGCTGTCACTCACCATCGACAGCCGCCCCATCTTGTAGCGAGCCTCGGAGCGAATGAAGTTCAGTCGCTCGGCAGGGCTCGTACATGCGCATGCCGGACGCGGCGCATGTGCAGTGGCCAAACATTGAGCCGTTTGTGAGCGCTGTGCGCTCGTGAGCAGCTCTGGATCAGGCCCTTAATACGATAGCACCCCATGGTCTCAATGACAGAATATGTTGGAATTTGCTTTGCTGATACCACTTGGTAGCATTCAATTAATATATGTGTAATTTCCTCTTTACTCTTACTCTTTACTCTTATTGCTAACATGTCACCAATCTATTTAGCTCACATACATGCTAGATATAACTGTACCTCATTTTAGCTTGCTCCTATACATGTATCATGTATATACATGTTCCTGTTTTAATATTGTGGTCGTGGTTTGTCACATATCCCTGCATTTGTTTATACAGCGTTAACTGAACGGACAGCGTCAGTTTTTCACGGAGACCAATACAGCTGAGTGCACCATACGTCATGAACGGAAGATGGTGCAAGACTCCCGGACCAAGCACTAGCACTATCGGGTGAGGTTAATTAAAGGAGAGACTTGTTCACTTGTTGTATATTTACCTTTATAGGGCCGCTATTGGGCTCTGAAATATTGGAATAAAAATGTGTTATTCACTTCAAGAACTTCAGTGCCACCTATTCCTATATATATATATATATATATATATATATATATATATATATATATATATAAATAACCTTGACAAAAGAGCCGAAGGGCTCTGAGACGTTGGTGTTATAAACTTTATAATTTCAAGTCCTACAGTGCCACCTCAGTCATTCGTGCGAGTGGCTATACTTTGTGTGTATATATAATTGGAACTGTGCTAGAGTGTCCAATGTGCTTGTATAACTTAACTTAGTGAAGCATGAAAAAACAAGTTAAATACAATATAGATATAATAAAAAGTGTTGTGCAAAGTACGATCTGTGCAAATGGAAAAAAAACACTATACCAAACGTTCTGTTAAGAGCTCATGTGTTAAAAAACTAATATATACAGTTGTGCCCAGCAAGTTTGTTGCTCCATACAGCCATGTAGCGCGCCATGCATCTCGCACCACACAGTAGCCTTGAGTCGAGCCACACAGAATGTTTCTTAACGGAATGTAGCGTAGCACTGGAAAAAAGTCATATCGTGTAATATAACGTTTTGCCTACCAGGTGTCACTTTTCCTAAACTACACAGCACATACGTCAGAGTTCCAATTCATTTTCTGTATCACCGCCTGATGATTGACTAACAGAAGCTGTGACTGGGTACACTATAGTATAGCATTTTGGTCAAGGAATCAGGGCTGTAGAAGAATGTGTAATAAAGTATTAAACAACAACAGTACAGTGTGTGCGCGAGTCCTGTACTGTTAAAAAAAAAACAACATATATATATATATATATATATATATATATATATATATATTTGTCTCATGGGCTCAGACAGGGGTCACAGGCATGCACAGCTTTCACTGAGACATGATGACTCAGTAGCGTGAGCGTCTTTTATGCAACTTTTTACCTTCAAATGCATCTGAATCATACAGCGAATCGAATTGATAGCACAAGCAGCTTCTGCTGAATAAAATTATATGCAGCATGCCTATATTCTGTGAGCCAGTTCGGGTGTATCTGCACGCGAAATGTTACGTTACACTAATAGTGACTATAACACTTTAACGTAGTGATTTGCTTGCAGATACACCCGTACTGGTTCACAGAACATAGGCATGTTGCATATTATTTTACAGTAGACATTGTATTGTACACATAACAGGGGACAAGTTTTCATAAAGAGAGATCATGTCAGGTTCAATACTTTTAAAATACACTACTCTGCACTTCTCTTCTCCCTTCCTCTCTGTATATGGCCACCCAAGTTCCTTCACCACCTCCCCCTACCATCACACAATTACTATTCAACCCCATTGAGCTCATTGTATGGCTCACCACCACCCCCATCATCATTCGCTTCTATTCAATGGTGCCGCATGCTGAGCCCGCTATTGACACTGTACACATTGCCTGCTTTAATTTGCACACTTCACATCACATACACGACACGTGCAGCTATCAACACGGCTAGAGTGGGTAGGCTAGTGGGTAAGGTATGTGGCTTGCATCTTGGGGTCCGGGGTTCGAATCATGGAAGGGGAGGTTTTTTTTTCTTCTTTTGAATTTTCATTACTAAATTAAAAATAAATCACTTGGTGGTGTGTGAGAATTCTGTTATGGTATGGCGTGACTCGTTAGACAAGCGTCTTTTATGCAACTTTTTACCTTCAAATGCCTTTTAATCATACAGTGAATCGAATTGATAGCACAAGCAGCTTCTGCTGATTAAAATGATATGCCACATGCCTATATTCTGTGAGCCAGTTCGGGTGTATCTGCATGTGAAACGTTACGTTACACTAATAATGACTGACACTTTAACGTAGTGATTTCCTTGCAGATACACGTATCCTGGTTCACAGAACATAGGCATGATGCATTATCATTTTAATCAGCAGAAGCTGCTTGTGCTAATAAGATACATTTAGGGTAAAAAGACGCATGAAAGATACACAAAAGACGTGCAGTGCTACCGAGTCACACAGCACTCCTGTGACCTTAGACTCAAGACATTTCTCTCGACATCCCACTTGGCATTTCTGCTATACAGTAGACATTGTATTGTACACATAACAGGGGACAAGTTTTTCATAAAGAGAGATCATGTCAGGTTCAATACTTTTAAAATACACTACTTTGCACTTCCCTTCTCCCTTCCTCTCTGTGTATGGCCACCCAAGTTCCTTCACCATCTCCCCCCACCATCACACAATTACTATTCAACTTCATTGAGCTCATTGTATTGCTCACCACCACCCCCACCATCATTCGCTTCTATTAAATGCTGCATGCTGAGTCCACTATTAACATTGTACACATTGCCTGCTTTAATTTGCACACTTCACATCACATACTGTACATGACAGGTGCAGCTCTCAACATGGCTAGAGTGTGTGGGCTAGTGGGTAAGGTCTGCACCTTGCACCTTGGGGTCCGGGATTCGAATCATGGAAGGGGAGTTTTTAAATTTTTCTTCTTTTTTTGAATCTTCCTTACTAGATTAAAAATAAATCACTTGGTGGTGTGTGTGAATTCTGTTATGGCGTGACTGGATAGCGCAAGCATCTTTTATGCGACTTTTTACCTTCAAATGCATCTTAATCATACAGCGAATCAAATTAATTGCACAAGCAGCTTCTGCTGATTAAAATGCAGCATGCCTATATTCTGTAAGCCAGTTCGGGTTTATCTGCACGCGAAACGGCACGTTACACTAATAGCGACTGTAACACTTTTAAGTAGTGATTTGCTTGCAGATAGACCCATACTGGCTCACAGAACATAGGCATGCTGCATATCATTTTAATTAGCAGAAGATGCTTGTGCTAATAAGACGCATTTTAGGGTAAAAAGACGCATAAAAGACGCTCTGCGATACCGAGTCACACAGCACTCCTGCGCTATGTGTGGAGAAACTTGTAATGCACGCAGGATAGATGAATGTCAACTCATCTCTATTACTGTGCTGCAAAGTACCTGTACCCAAAAGTGATGTAACATCATGTAATGTTCCATGGTGCGACACAGGAGGCCTGAATGGTGCGCTATGAGCAACAAACTAGCTGGGTACATCTGTACGTAACGTGCAAAATGCAATTTAAACCTAAAAATGTTACTTTCAATTGTATAATTCGTATAGATATAAACAAATAATTTAATAAGTGCATAGTGCAAAGAATGGGCTGCGTAAGACAATCACATCCCCAAACACCAATATCAGTTAAGTTTTAAGAGAGTCAATTAATATATAAATGTGCAGTGAAATATATAAAACAAAGTCTCAGGGGAAATTTTATTACAGATAATATCTAAAAATAAATTAAATAACATACAATTCTTAAAAAAATATATATAAAAAATATATTTCAACAAAGTAAAAAAATATTAAATATAAAAATGAAAGAGAGCTTATCTGGTGAAACAAAGGTAACTTCATGAAAGGTAATAAACGCATCCAACGCGTTTTGTCTGGACTTTGTTTTATACATTTCACTGCACATTTATATAATCATTTACTCTTTTGAAAACGTTAACTGATATTGGTGTTTTGGGGATGTGATTGTCTTACACAGCCCATTCTTTGCACAATGCACTTTATCTTATGAAATTATTTGTTTATATCTACACGAATTATACAATTGAAAGTGAGTTTTTAGGTTTAAATTGCATTTTGCACATGTTACGTATTATTAGATTTTTAACACATGAGCTATTAACTGAACGTTTGATAGTGTTTTTTCCTTTTGTTTCACAATGCTTTTTATTATATCTACATTGCATTTATCTTGTTTTTTCATGCTTCACTAAGTTAAGTTATACAAGCACATTGGGCGCTCTAGCACAGTTCCAATTATTATATATTCTTATTAGTAACGGATCACCAGGGTTACATATTTACTGTGTGAGCTGACACCCATATATTAAGGGAGTGCTGTATACACACTAATAATTACAGGTACATCTTTTGTCCTTGAGTGTTTTTGGTATTTTACAGTTAAAACACTAATATAGTGCCTTGCAAAAGTATTCACTCCACTTTGCATTTTTCATGTTTTGTTGCCTCACAACCTGGAATTAAAATGGAATGTTTGAAGGTGTGCATAATTGCATTCACAGAACATGCCTACAACTGTGAAGTTGTGTTTTTCTTTATTTTGTGAATCAAACAACATTTAGGACAACATAACAGAAAACTTCAAGTCGCTTTGGATAAGTCTCTATGAGCTTGCCACATCTTGCCCCTGGGATTTTTGCCCATTCCTCAAGGCAAAACTGCTCCAGCTCCTTCATGTTGGATGGTTTCCACTTGTGACCACAGATTCTCAATTGGATTGAGATCTGGGCTTTGACTAGGTCATTCTAACACATTTAAATGTTTCCCCTTAAACCACTTGAGTGTTGCTTTAGCAGTATGCTTCGGGTCATTGTCCTGCTGGAAGGTGAACCTCTGTCCCAGTCTCAAATCACAGGCAGACTGAACCAGGTTTTGCTCAAGAATATCCCTGTATTTAGCACCATCCATCTTTCCCTCAAATCAAATCAAATCAGTTTTCCAGTCCCTGCTGCGGAAAAACATCCCCACAGCATGATGCTGTCACCACCATGTTTCACTTTGGGGATGCTGTTCTTGGCGTGATGGGATGTGTTGGGTTTGTGCCAGACATAGCATTTTCCTTGGTGGCTGAAAAGTTCAATTTTAAACTCATCTGACCAGAGCAACTTCCTCCATACATTAGGGGAGTCGCCCACATGCCTTTTGGCAAACTCAAATCATGTCTTCTTATTGTTATCACTAAGTAATGGCTTTTTTCTGGCCACTCTTCCATAAAGCCCAGCTCTATGGAATGTACGGCTTATTGTGGTCACATGCACAGATACACCAGTCTCTGCTGTGGAACTCTGCAGCTTCTTCAGAGTTACCTTTGGTCTCTGTGCTGCCACTCTGATTAATGCCCTCCTTGCCTGGTCTGTGAGTTTCGGTGGGTGGCCCTCTCTTGGCAGGTTTGTTGTGGTACCATGTTCTTTCCATTTGATGACGATGGATTTGGTGGTGCTTCAGGGGATCATCAAAGATTTGGATATTTTTTTATAACCCAACCGAGAATTGTACTTCTCAACAACTTTGTCCCTGACTTGTTTGGAGAGCTCCTTGGTCTTCATGGTGTGATGCCTCTTGCTCAGTGGTGTTGTAGCCCTCTGGGGCATTTCAGAAAAGGTATGTTTATACTGACAGATCATGTGACACTTAGATTTCACAATATGTTTATACTGACAGATAATGTGACACTTAGATTTCACACAGGTGGACTTCATTTCACAAATTATGTGACTTCTGAAGGTAATTGGTTGCACCAGAACTTTTGAGGGGCTTCATAGCAAAGGGCGTGATTACATATACACATACCAATTTTCAGAATTTTATTTATAAAGATTCATTTTTATATATATTTTTCTCATTTCACTTCACTGAATTAGACTATTTTGTGCAGATCCATCACATGAACTTCAGATTAAAAGAAAAAAAATACAGGTTGTAATGTAACAAAAAAGGTAAAAAGGGGGTGAATACTTTTGCAAGCCACTGTAGGTTAAACACAGTTCATTGTATACTGATTACAGTAAGGGTCGGTACTTTTACTAGCGCTGTAATCTCCCATCTCTCTAAATAATTTTGGTTACTGTATATAGTTGCTTGTATACACTTATGAACCCTACTGATAGATCATGTACCGAAACAATGAACATCGTACTAAAAGAAGTGACCTATGCTATAAGGTTTTTAATGAGGAAAATGTCTCAAGCAGTGATAATATACCCACTGAAAATCTAGATAACATGTTTTGGGAAATTGAGAAGATATTTACTAAAGAGATAAAAGCCTGGTGGGACATAAAAGGATTGGAACACTATATATCAGAGAATAGGGTACCAATAGGTCTAAGACTTTTGAAGATTCCCACTTTTGGACTAGATAAATCTGAATTTAAGGATAAATGGGACAATATCCTTAGTAAATGCTCCAAAGACCTCATGAAACTAATCATAAATGAGAAGAAGTCGATTCTCTCTGAACTAGAATAAGAGATCAGAAATAAGGAGACACAAATGGAGGTGTTTAAGGATAAGGAGGACTACAAAACCAATGATGCTATTCTATTACGAAAATTGGACTGTATCGAAGAGGATGTCATGAAAGGTAAAGAGAAGAAGTTTATTAGGGAAAAACAAGACTATAAATTGAATAGAGTGAAAAATTGGAGTAGGTTCCACAAACCCACAGGGCAAGCACAGATGGCAAACCCTTGGAAAGTGAGAACAGTACCATTTGGAAGAAAACAAAGCTTTAGAAGAGACCACGATTACAATGAACCGCGCCAATATAAAGCACATCACACGAAGAATCGATTCTCTACATTTCAGCGGTATGATTGAAATAGCGATACTGATTTTTTTATCCCCAGGACTAGATCACAATGTGACCTATCCAAGAAGTTCATTTTTCAAGGAAACAACAAAACTTGCATCACCAATGAGAAAAAGAAGAAGAGAAGAAGAGGAACCAGAGGGGGCAACAGGAAGAAATTTCAAAAAAAGGAACTTGCAACAGATCCTAAAGATAAGGACATTTTTAATCTATTTAAGCACAAACTACCACAACCCGAAATTTCTGTCTTAAGTAAATGACTGTCGTTTGTACCCTCAAGTAATATGAAAAGATCCAAACCTTTATTGGTCTTAACAAGTTTGTAATAAATTTGACATTAAAGAGACATTTTTTAAGGAAGGTTAATGCGATTTTAAAGAATTTTAATTGAACGGAGTCCAAATCCGGTTTGAAAGGAGAGTCAAAATATTACCCACTAGAATCAAAAGGGAACCATCTGAGTGTCTTTTAGGAACTAGTAAAGAAAGATTTATGTGAGAAGGAGGTATGCACATCAGTAAGACAAAATCTCAAAAATAGAGAAAAAGATGCACTTAAGAAACTACCGAAGAATGAAGAAATAGTCATCAAACAAGCTGACAAAGGGGGGGGGGGAGGATTGGTCATAATGGATCAATCCTACTACATTAAAGAATCTCATAGACTTTTAGGAGATCCAAACTCATATGTGATTTTAGATAAGAGATCCTCTGGAGGAATACCTTGAAGAGTTGAGATGACTTCTTGTATATGGATTACACAATGGTATTTTAACAAAAGAGGAATTCCAATATCTCTTAGAAACCAATCCCACAACCCCCATCTTTTATTTTCTTCCAAAGGTCCACAAATCCATGATCGATCCACCCGGGAGACCTATCATTGCGGGGATAGATTCCTTGACCTCAAACTTGTCAGAGTACATGGATATTTTCCTGCATAAATATGTCATTGTATATGTATATGTATATAATATGTAGTTGTCTACAGTCATATCTCAAGGACACAACCAACATATTACAAATCATAGAAACAGTAGAGTAGAAAGAATAGTATAATAGGATAACCATAGATGTAAAATCATTGTACACATGCATTGAACACCACAAAGCGATCAATGTTTGCAGGGAAGTTTTAGAAATGGATCCATCAATCAGCACCTTACATGGAGAGTTGTTATGTGATATTATGGCTTTTATTTTAAATCACAATTATTTTACATTTTTAGACAAATTTTATCGACAAATCTGCGGCACGTCAATGGGGACAATATTTGCCCCTAGCTTTGCCAATCTTTACATGGGCAGCTGGGAAAACAACTACATCTACAATAACAACCCATTTAAGGATAATATCATAGTTTACAAAAGATATATAGATGATATCCTGATAATATGGGAAGGAACGCAAGACCTTTTTAGATTATTTTTAGATCATATTGCAGGAAACAATATGAATCTTAAATTTACATCTAACATAAATGCTGTCTCCATTGAATTTCTGGACTTGATTTTAATTGGTGAAGGAAATAGAATTCAAACAAATATTTTATAAAGAAAATTGACACTAACAGCTATCTTCACTATAAAAGTGGACACCTGCAAAAGTGGAAAAAAACATACCACAGTCAAATTCTACAGGATTATGAGAAATTGCTGTGAAAATAGCACTTGTGAAGAGCAGATGCAACTATATACTAACAGGTTTTTAGAAAAGGACTATCCAGCCTGTACATTAGCCGAAGCAGCAAACAAAACTAATCAGTTGGATAGATGCAACCTATTAGAATACAAGAATGCCAAAAACAAAGAGAAAGCTATCACTATGTTACTTACTACATAAAATGCACAGGAGAAAAAGATCAAGGATACACTTAAAAAACATTGGAATATCTTATTGATGGATCCAGTCTTAAAATAAGTTTTTCCGCCCAGACCTCCGATGGTTTTCAGGAAAGCTAGAAGCCTTAAAGATACCTTGGCCCAAGCATGTTAAGGACTGTTAATTTGACAAAAGTTATCTTCCTTCCACCACTATCCTGGTTGCTATAAATGTGGCAAATGCAACACATGTAAATATTTACACTGACAAAGAAGGGTTTTTACAAATGCCAGCAATAGTAAGGAATTAAAATCAAACACCACATGAATTGCAATTCCACATCGGTCATTTACCTGTTGGAGTGCCCTTGTGGCATGAAATGTGGGTAAAACTAAAAGAATTCTTATACTGCGAAGACAGGAACATATACGCAACATAAAAAATAAAGTAAAAGGACATACGGTTTCAAGACATTTTAACCTACACCACATCTCCGATCCTGGTGACCTAAGATTCAAAGCAATTGAACATGTAGAATTGGGAGAAAGAGGAGGAGACCTAGCGAACAAACTATCAAGGTCCAAGATGTTTTGGATCTTTGAATTAGATACCATGACTCCCCAAGGATTCAGTGACAGCTATGAGATAGCTCCTTTCCTATAAACTGGTGCTATCCAAACTGATACCGTATGTGTCCTAACTGTCATCTACAGCCATACCCCGGTATAAGCGCCCAATCTCATCTGATCTTGGAGGCTAAATATCGTGGGGCCCGGTCAATACTCAGATGGGTGACCGCTGGGGAAGTCCTGATGCTGTAGGTGCATGCTACATGTGGACTTTCTGGCATCTTATATCCTATGGGTCTATCTGAAACTAACATCTGCTTGAAGAAAAATAACAATTATTGTAACATTCTGCAATGGACACACCACTCTACCAGAAGAAGTGGAACTATCATAATATTCTACAATGGACTTACTGTTTATTTTGGTTACCAACTTCATGTTTAGAGAGAATGGAAAACAAAACTACCCTCGAACAATGAACAAGACACTATATGCATTAAACACCATGATTTAGGGTTATGTTGAATGTTCAAGATTCTACAGATTCCACAGTATTCAACTTTTTCCTTAATCATACCTGGTCTATTTTTTTATGTGCATCCATAATCATATTTTTCTACTCATAACACATATCTAGGACCTTACATGATAGTCCCAGGAACTCATATGTCTTCGAAATATTTCTTGATCTATGTCTCTAACCTTGATGTCTACAAAAACACACCTTCTTTTTCTCTATTCAATTGGCTGGTTACCATGTGATAATTTGACATTTTGCATTCTAATAATTATGACCTTTTCTATTTTGTGTCATTTACTCTATGTAGAGTTATAACTAATTTTGCTTACTATTGAATTCATATTTGAGACCTAGACTCTGGCCTTATAAAATGTTAAAATGAATTGCATGTACCATTGAGGGTAACTTATTAACTTACATATACTTGTTTTGGTTAGTGAAGTTATATTCTAACAACTATACATCTATCCACTTGATGTACCTCTTTGTTTGGTGAGCCACCTTTCCTACAAGTGGTTAAACTAATTCATAATGAGCATTTTTTCAATTTTTTTAGAAAGAAACAAGTCCTAAATTATATTGTATTGCTTCAATTAAGATCCGATTGAGATAGGCCCTCCAGAACACAGAGCAAAAAGCAGTGTCGTCACCAGCCGTATCTAGGATACTATGCTGCTGAACGGGAGGACAAAGATGGATGCGTTCCAAAACGAGGAGTACAAAGATGGCCGAGTTGACAAACGGGCAGAAGTGACGCGCACAAGGAGGACAAAGATGGCCGCGACTCGAGTTGACAAATGGGTGGAATTGACGCGCCTGCTGGGAATCATGCTGCAAAGGAAATTGGCAGAAGCTGAGCACCATGTCCCGAACTGATGAATGGGCGGAAGTGATGCATCTGATGGGAAGTGAGTTGGACAAAAGAGTGACGGAAGCTGGATGATAGCCAAACTATATGGCCTATAAACTATGAGAACTGATTTTATAAGTAAAAATAGCATGGTAACTTACTTCTACTTAAGTACATTTCTACTGATAGTTTTTTAAAGATTTTCATTCTGGTACTCGTTTAATGATCAATCAGGAACCGGACGTGATGTCACAATGAACGCCAATTAACATCAACTTGTCCCTATTAAGGGGGTTTATAAACCAGACACCCCACAGGAGCTTATTCATCCCTTGAAGAAGTCTGATGTCCAGATAAATCGCATTGGAGGCTCTTCTTACCTTTCATGAACTTACCTTTGTTTCACCAGATAAGCTCTCTTTAAATTTTATATTTAATATTTTTTAATTTGTTGAAATATATTTTTATAAATTTTTTTAAAGAATTGTATGTTATTTCATTAATGTTTAGATATTATCTGTAATAAAATTCCCCCTGATCTTTTACTTAACCTACACACTTTGTTTTATATATTTCACTGCACATTTATATATTCATTTACTCTTTTTAAAACGTTAACTGATATTGGTGTTTTGGGGATGTGATTGTCTTGCACATCCCATTCTTTGCACAATGCACTTTACCTTATGAAATTATTTGTTTATATCTACGCAAATTATACAATTGAAAGTGGCGTTGTTAGGTTTAAATTGCATTTTGCACATGTTACGTATGTATTAGTTTTTTAACATATGAGACATAATGAAAAACAGCACTAACTTTATTGTAATATTGTGCTGTAGTCATGTAGACATTACCCATTTGCATCCAGCTTCAAATGAGCCAACGAAGAAACAAGCACACCACCATTCAATAACAATTTGAAGAAATAGGTAGCAATAATAATTCATCAACAATTCAGACATCATAAAAATTTAGCAGCATTTAGCAGGTATGGTACTTATCACTGCCCATCAGTGGCCCGAAGGCTCTTTTGGTGGACATCCACCTTCCTCAAGGGCATTGAAGGGCACTGTCCACAAAAACATGCTCAAGTTTAAACTAAGCACCCATTTTGAGCCATGTTCCTGATCTACCAAGTAACAAACCTCCTAATAGAGTATCAATATATATAATTCTAGTGTCTAACATTAGAAGAGAGGATGGGGCCCTCAGGCAGTGGGGCCCATCGAAGAGGTCTCCTCTACCCCTGTTGGCCAGTCCGGCCCTTGATCAAATCAATTATTTGCTCATCATACCTACTGTTTGGCCCATCAATATCTATAAACAAATGGAATGCCTTTTTAAAAGATTTATAGTGCTGTATAACGCTAGCAATCAGGTTCTTACCAGTCAGTGTTATAAACAAGGTAACTTTGAGTCACCCATTTTTCTGACATGCTTGTCCCAGCCCAAGGGCAGTTTAGCAGAATTTACAAACATGGTATCTACTACAATGAAGTGATTGTGTTAAGATATTTTCTCTAAGCCCCTGAATCTCTTTCTAGATTTTTTAAATGGGATCTTTTTTAATTTAAGAAAGCCAATTATCAGTTTAAGATGATGAACTGGCAGTTCCCTTGTACTTGTGCAGCCCCTTTGTCTCCCTGTCATGGATACAAAGGGGAGTGTGATCTTTTAGTGCTGCTCCATGAACTTTGCAACAGAATGGCATTGCTCTAAAGAAAAAAAAAACACTGCAGGAAAGTAGAATTTGCATACCTGCAATTAGAGGGATTTTGAAAAACAGATGAACCAGATTATGTAATTGGCCAAGGTGGAAGGGGATTTGATATGTACTGAAGTAGCAAAAAAATAAATAATTTTAGCATAGAGAAAAAATTAGACTGGTAAGTGAGACTGGGAGGAAGACGGCAAGTGACACAAAGTAGAAGAACTGTGATTTGTCTAAATCACCAATTTTTGCCACGGGATATAAAACAGATTTTTTTTTATGCAAAACATGGAATTTTTCGGCAGCAAAATATATTTTTCAACCCAAAATGCAGGGCTTTGCCATTACAAAGGTTGTTCCTTAGAGCACACTAAGAAAATTGCTGACAATCTGCGATTTTGACAAAACTACACATCATTAAACAAACAGATCGAAAGAAAGAGAGAGACTGACAGAAAGCATAAGAGAGAGAGAGAGAGAGGGCAGGATGCATGACACATCACATTTTGAATGCGATGTATCCCACCACTCTTTGCAAGCAAAAAATATGTTAATTAATGCCATATGCGTGCAAAATATCACAAAGGACAACTCTCCCGGTAAGAGCTGCCCTTTGTGACAGAAGGAATTTCGGGTTTAAGACCCAGAAGTCTTTCTGTGCATGCGTCGAGTGAAGCACATGCCAATGGGAGTGCTGGGAGGGATCTGATTAGATCACTTTCAGGGGGAGTTGCGAATAGAAGTCAATATGCTTCTTTTAAAAAATTAAGATGGCATTGCCCACCACATCCAAGCTCCGGAATGTTTCGCATTCCGGTGCTTGGTGAATATGCGGTTGGCTGTCAAACCTCTGAAGACGTCATTTTGGTTTTACTGCAAAATGAGAGAGAGAGAATGTAAGAAAGAGAAGGTGAGGGAGACAAAGCAACAAGACAGTAGGGTAGAGAAAGAGGGAAAGGGAGGTAGTGAATTAAAAAAAAACACAACTGCACAGAAGGTGAAAATGACAATGACAATCAATTTGATTCTAAAAGATAATGGTAAACAAAAAGCCTAGATGCCTCCCAACATGGAGCTCACTAATCATCTCTGGTGGGATGGTAATTGGAATTTCCTTGTCTGGCCCCCAATCACTCTTTTACAGTACAGCCACTTTCATTATACAGGTTGAGTCTGCCATATCCAAATATTCCGAAATATGCATTTTTTTTTTGCTTGACTGAGATAACGAAACATTTGATTTTTGATGGTTCATTGTACACAAACTTTGTTAAGGCACAAAATTATTGAAATTATTATATTAAATTACCTACAGGCTCTGTGTATAAGGTGTATATGAAACATAAATGAATTTCATTCCTGTACACAAACTTTGTATTGAAAATATGGCTGTGTGTATAAGGTGTATATAACACATAAATGCATTCTGTGTGTATATTTGGGTCCCTTTCCCAAGATATTTCATTATGGTATGCAAATATTCCAAAATACGGTATATTCTGTTATCCAAAATACCCCTGGTCCCAAGCATTTTGTATACGGAGTCTCAACCTGTACTGAAAGTTCAGATGATTAGCAGTCACTCGTTTAGAGAGGGAGCCACTGGATTTTTTCAGGGATCCTTGGGATGGCATCATAATGGAAGTGGCTATACTATGTCATCAGTACAACCCATTTCTGTTTTGTTTAATTAGAGCTGCCTCTAGGGGTCACCATAGTTTACCAGAACATCCTTTACTATGTATAGGAATCCCAGATTTAAAAAAAAAAAACTTTGGTGTCAATCACCACTGTACTGAATCAAAGTGTCCCCAATAGTGCAGGAAGTGACACTGCATGGAAATAAAATGTAAGTACACACAAAAAAAACTAGAAATCATAAATTCAAATGTATAAAAGTAAAAGCATTAATATAACTATTCTAAAATAAACTGAAAATGATCTTCTCCGTACAGTAACGAGATTATTGATTGAAAAGGTGTGGGTTGGCATTTAAAGAGACTCATCACAGAGTGTATAGGCTTTTACTTTTAGACTATTTATTCACACCCCCTCCATGTCACATGTAAAATATTCTGCAACACTATACCTATCAATTTAAAAAAAAATAAAAAAAAATATATATATATATATATATATATATATATAAAATAATTAGTGTTAGTGACATTGCAGGGAACCGTCCTGTACAAGCAACACTCCTTTATAAGCACACCAAGTCACTACCATGTAGCATTGCTCACCTTTGTTACTCACTGCTGTTAAGTATTACTGTTAACCATAGTAAACATATTAATTTATATCCACCTGTTCCCATTAAGTAGTAAAACTCTAACTTGGTAAAATTACTATTCCGGGGTAATAATAATAATAATAATAATAATAATAATAATAATAATAATAAGTATATATCACTTTTTTCCCAATAGGACTCAAAGAGCCAAATGTAATAGGGTGGGAGTAAAGAAAATGTGAGAGTTCAGCAGTACACACAGAAACTATTACATAGGTCGAGTTGTTTTTTTCAAAATGGGAAAACATCTGGATGAGAGTTTAAATCATGTTTTTTTTTTTTTAGTCTGAAAAGCATACAAGTTTGCATGTTCTCAGACTCTATTACATTGGCTGAATTTAAGAAGTATGAGAGTTTACTTTCACATTTTCTAAACTTTCACCCTATTACATTTGGCCCAAAGTGTTTTATATTTGCATTTAAACCACAAAATAAGTTTAACAGCAAATGGCGACATTAGTAAAGGGACAGTAGTGAAATGCTTAAGTAAACAGTTGAGTCTTGAGTCTTATTTTGAAGGATTCTAGAGTGGAGCCCTCTCAAATTATGCGGGGAAGCGAATTCCATAAAGAGAGAGCCATAATGCTAAAAGCTTGACCCCCAATTGAATTTAGGAAAATTCTAGGTACTGCTAATAGTCCTTCATCTACAGATCACAGTAATCATATAAAGATCATTTAAATCATATAATCACATAAAATTCCATCATCATATAAAACTTATATTTTATTTCAGCATTACATTAAACATACCAATCTTTCACATATTCTGCTATTTCTCCATAGAGAAGAAGGGAAAGTCCTGCTTCACTTGAACAAATCCTTGCTAAAATATCAGCAATATAGGTAAGAGTGGTTTCATCACAGTTCAGCTGAACCTAAATCAGTAAGACAATAATTGAAAGTGTATTACAAACTAGCATCAAATAAAATGGAAACAGATGCATTGTGTATAAATTAATTAGCACACTCATTAGGAATACAAATGTTAAAAATAGCATACGAGTATACCTTACTTTACATAATCCTGCTCTTATATAGTCATAGAAAGAGTAAAAAAAATAAAGGGTATAAAAAAGAACTACAATCTTGTGAAATAAAGTTTATAGCTAAAAACATATGGCAAGAGTATGTTACTGCTACAACATTGTACAGATTGAGTATCCCATAACCAAATATTCCGAAATACAGATTTTTTTTTTTTTTTTTTAGCATGACTGAGATAGTGAAACCTTTGCTTTTTGATGATTCAATGTACACAAACTTTGTTTGAGCCACAAAATTATTGAAAATATTGTATAAAATTACCTGCAGGCTGTGTGTATAAGGTGTATATATAAAACATACATGCATTCATTCTGTGTTTAGATTTATCTCCCATACCCAAGATATTACATTATTTTAATCAAATATTCCAAACGGAATATTCCGATATCCAAAATACCCCTGGTCCCAAGCATTTTGGATATGGGAGACTCCCATATCCAAAATGCTCGGGACCAGGGATATTTTGGATATCGGATTATTCCGTATTTTGGAATATTTGCATACTATAATGAAATATCTTGGGTATAGGACCCAAAACTAAACACAGAATGCATGTATGTTCTATATACACCTTATACACACAGCCTGCAGCTCATTTTATACAATATTTTTTATAATTTTGAGCATCAAAAATAGTTTGTGTACATACATGAAATTCATTTATGTTTCATATACACCTTATACACACAGCCTGAAGGTTATTGTATACTGTATTTTAATGAAATTGTGCTTTAAAACAAGTTTGTGTACATTGAACCATCAGAAAGCAAAGGTTTCACATTCTCAGTCATACCAAAAATATTCCGTAATTCGGAATATTCCGTATTTCGGAATATTTGGATATGGGAGACTCAACCTGTATTAGCAAATAAAGTTAAAATCTCTTACAATAAGTAACTGAATCAACAACTAAAACAGCCACAACTTCAGTTCTAAAAATGTATATTTTGTTGCAGAAAATAGCATTTTTTTCCAATATCAATATTTTGAAAAACCTTTCAAAAATATTTAACTTGGCTGGGGCTACTGAGGAGGCTGCACTGACAACTTGCTCTTCTGAGACTGGACAATGGACTTTGATGATTGAAAGGAAGTTCAGGATGTGTTGCGCATCATATCTCTAAATATATATATATATATATATATATATATATATATATACATATATAAATATATACATATATATACATACATATATATATATATATATATATATATATAAATATATGCAGAGAAATAGAGAAATACAGACAGGTACTTATCCATCATGCAATACTATAAGGGAGGCGTCTGTTTGGCTCCAAAATTATTCAGCAGCAGGACAACGACCCCAAACACACAGCCAATGTCATTAACTATCTTCAGCATAAAGCAGACCAAGGAGTCCTAGAAGTGATGATATGGCCCCCACAGAGCCCTGATCTCAACATCATCAAGTCTGGTTGGGTTTACATGAAGAGACAGAAGGATTTGAGCAAGCCTACATCCACAGAAGATCTGTGGTTAGTTCTAAAAGGTGTTTGGAACAACCTCCCTGCCGATTTCTGTCAAAAACTGTGTGCAAGTGGGCCTAGAAGAGGATTGATGCTGTTTTGAAGGCAAAGGGTGGTCACACCAAATATTGATTTGATTTAGATTTCTCTTCTGTTCATTCACTGTGCATTTTGTTAATTGATAAAAAAAAAACTATTATTAACACTTCTATTTTTGAAAGCATTCTTACTTTGCAGCATTTTTTCCACACCTGTCTAAAACTTTTGCACAGTACTGTATGTCATCCCTCACCTATCCTCCATACGTTATGAGTGGCGTTACTCAGGGCGCACGAGAGCTGCCGGCACACCAGCTCTGGGCATCTTTTTTACCACAAATGTGATGCGAATGAGACATGCAAGCAGACTACGCTGAATAAATTGATATCAGCATGTGTATGTTCTGTATGCGACTGAGTCTGTAAAATCATCACAATGGAACGTGGTGTGGAAAACAGCCGCTGATACTGTAACATAGCATTTCGAATGGTGATCTACAAATTACTGGTCCACTGTATCATTATTATGCTCTAGGAGCATAGTAGGATTTCATTTTTCTCCTGCTGAACTCTTCTTTAACATTTTAAGGTATAGCACTCTATTTTCCTGGGACTACGCATTCATCAGTTGTGCTTTTAGTGTTTTATTTTAGGCTGTTGTAACTTGTTGACTAAAAATTGATAGTCGGTCATACTATGTTATTCTGCACCGCTAACAAATTTAAAGGCTCATTGGTAGCCTGATCAGCTATATTAACGGATGATCACTCCGGGGAGTTTATTTTATTTATTTTTTTTATTTGTGCTTACTTTAATGTTTATGTGATTATTGTATTCATTAAAATGTATATATTTACATTGTCAAATGGTTTCCTATGTGCAACACCAGCACCTAGCTGTTTTCTTTACATGTGGAGTGTTACAGTATTTTCATTAAATGAGGCCAACTTTAAGGTATGAGTGACTGGAAATACCTATGATACTATATAATTTTGTGCTTTGCTTGTCAAATATTATACATTTATGCTTTTTGTAGAGTACAAGTAACTGCATACATAGTCATTAATCATAATTTCAAAGGACTCATGCCTTCAAAGTCAGCATGATACCTTGCCCTTTCCAAGCACAGTGGTGGATGTCAGCAGTAAAGCAGAGCGCAGGTACATAAACCACTTCACAGTGGGGATCAGCTCTGCATGTTACACGTGCTATAAAAAGGGATTCAGGTCTGTCACAGTGAAACAATTTCCCTTCAACACCAAGGCACTGTTACAAGGGTTTAAATAAGAATAAATGCAACATGTTACATTAACCAACAGATGCTTGATGGCTACACCAATAGGGGTTATAGTATTAGTAATAAAGAAAAGAGAGAGTAAAATGGTCATTAGTATAGTATTCAATAAGTTTCATATACTATAAATAAAAAACACTTATTTTATCTGCAGTTTATCAGGAACTCCAAATTGCATTTAATTTACAACCTTATTGCAGTCATAGAAACTGATTCATTAACCATAATGTTCGTATCTACAGTAGTTGGAACATAAATGCATTAAAACATTACTGACCTTCTTTCCTTTCAGCAATTTTTGTATTGGAGAAATTAGTGTCGCTATAACAGCCCCAGTGTACAAACATTCACTGGCACATTCTTTGCGGTCACAAAGCATTCGGAGGACCTCCATAGCCAAACTCGCTGGAGCAAGACTGTCTACGAATAAAATATTGGGAAAACATTATAATAGAGAAATGTTTTAGGGGCATCTGTGTACTATGGGGCTGATTCAGCTTTGGTCACAAGTTAGTTATCGCAGATGTTAACCTGGTAGTAGCTGCGATAGCTCTATTATGGTAATGCAGCAGCAGGCGTTGCGCCTCCTGCATGCATTACTGATCTGAACTGCGTTGTGCAATGCAGCATGAGATAATCTGTGTGACCATCGGCCGGCTGAGTGACCCATGGGGTCATATCAGCCGGCCACTGCAGATGAGAAAAAGAGGCCAGGAAATCTCAATCAGCCAGCGGAGATCCTGGCCTCTTCCCTCACACCCAACGACTGTGACACGTCTCTGTTTTGGGAAACGGAGGCCATCGATTCACCCTCCTTGCCCATAAACAGTCTGCGTGCAGGATCGCAGACCCGTTCTGCACATGCGCACAATGAGGAATCTGTGTTAGGATTCACAAATGCATACAAAGCTGAATCAGTCCCTATATAATGTGTCAAACGCAAATGTTTGTAAATAATTAAATACACTTTCTTAGCATCCCAAAGGATGGATACTCGCATAGCAACTGTAAATAAAATGTGAATATTGAGGAAAAAAATGTAAGAAATTGTACAGCTACATTTACAACACTATGATGTTTAATAACGTCTGTAAGGGGGATTAGCTGATTATAGTGTTCCTTGTTGAATGTAGTCTAGTTGCATCAAGGTAACAACAAGACCTTTAAAAAAGCTTTAAAAGGTGCAAACCATGTAAGCACATCTGAGTGGACATTCCTGGTTTAGTGAAAGAGGCATAGCTTTGCTACTCACATAAAAAAACTTGATTTTAAATGTTCTCAGTGGTAGAAGAGATCTACCATCAGTTTCTACTTTGAACAAACTCCAACCCAGAAAAGATAAGCAGAGGGGAATTCACAATGAAGCTATCAAATGGAGATGGCAAATGAACAGTATATTCACAGTTGTGTATTTACTTGTACTGTGTTGGGCTCAAAAGTGAGTACGGCAGAAAAAACATGGATTGGAGCCAATATAATTTTCAGTTGCAGTAGAAAATATACACTAAGTAGATTTACTTGAAATTAGAAAAATGTTCACAGGTGTGAGGTTGGGAAAAGATGCATACCTTGTGTATTGATTGAGCATAAGCATAGAAGTATTTATTGAAAAATAAATGCATGGGCACAACCTAAATTGATAAATTATTACTGTTAGTTATTACTGTTAATTTAATTTCAATGGAAATACTCCATGGCCGTTAATGGGTTAACTCCTTAGTTAGAAGGTATATAGTGTAACTCCACCTTGGCTTAAGAATCTTCCCAAGGTGTCCTCGAAAACAGTAAAAAGAAAACACTGGTGGAACAATTTGGATGCCTTATAGTATTTCAAGCATATAAAATGTACCTATTTCCTTTTTAACTCCATGACAGCTATACATATGGGATATACTTAATCAAACTTAAAGCAGAGAGAGGGTTAAAAGTAATAAAGTGCAAATAAATGTAAACTAAAATTCTAATGAGTAACTGTTTAAGGAAATTTCTTGCCAAACTAAAAATCATCAAATCATCCAGTTGATACTGTCTGATAACAATATGAAGAAATTACCTCCTTGGTGCCTTGCATGAAAGGTCTCCTGAAGCAGGAGCCCTGCATGCCCAGAAATTTGTCACAACCCTTGCAGAATGTGCCTATAGTATACATTTACTTTTAGATTGTAAGCTCTCAGGAGCAGGGCCCTCTTCGCTCATGTATAACTTCATCTCTTCACCACTGCCTACAAAGGCAACCAGGGCCGGATTAATAATGGGACGGGTGGAGCTGCAGCTCCAGGCCCACCCCTGGAAATAGGCCCACAGTATCTGCTGGCAGTGTTGACAGGAATTTTTATTTTTCCCGCCAGGTGCTATGTGGTGTCCATGGCCCCACCCACTGAGACTCCGCTGTGCCACTGTCGCTATCCCCATCCTCTCCAGTCGTCCCACTTGGGAGATGTAGGCATAAATACCGTGTCGTGCGTGCAGTTGCTACTGCTTACTGGGTCCGCACTGCCTCCAAGCCTGTCTTCCCCTCTGCACCCTGTCACGTCATCAAACAGAATACAACTGCCTGGGTCTTGTGGGAGGAACTGTGTGAGAGCCACCTCCCAGCGATCTCTACCCACTGCCCAGAACCGGTTTATCAGCAGCAGGGCCCCACAGTAAGTGACAGGCTGGGCACTTACTGCTTTTGATGTTGGCTGTAGCACCGGTGGCGTAAATCATAATTACAGTTGTTTCAAACTTCGCTGGTCGCTGAATTTCATTACCTTTGCCTGCCATCCTGACTGTGGTTCTGACTGTAGGAGCACAATGGCTGTGGATTGAACCCAGCAGTAATATTATAATATAATGTTGAAGATATTATCATGCCTATGGAATCAACTCCAGCAACTTGCTAAAGGCACCAAGAAATCTCTATATATGCAGGAACTTTCATGTCTGTCTATCTATCTATATGATTGACTGGTGCTTTATCTCTCACAATTTTATCTCTCTCCAAGCTTTATTAAATCTCTCCCTTATTGCTAGATTTGGTGTTAGCGATACAGTGACAGACAGCTGTAAAGTAATCGTACTGCTGTTTTATAAATACTGAATGGAGGGCTAAAGGGGTTATGTCTCATTGGGAAATGGAGCCTAGAGTCAGAGCGAGACTGAGCACTGCAGAAATCCTTGTGGCAGACGGGCCCGGCCTTGGTGGGTACCAAGGATCTTGCTAGCGCTTCACTATATGATTGATTTATTATAATATTATTACATTTAGAAATGCTGACTTTTGAGGCAGAATTTATAATTAATGGGGTTATTCAGTTTAAAAAAAGTCTGGCTTTATGCTTGCATTAATAATGATAGGGAGCAGTAAGCACACCCCCATGTCACTGTGGCCGAACACTGCAGAGAGATAAAAGCTATGGGGGGAAGGGGTCCTTTAAAATTTTCCCGTGGGGCCCACAAAGTTCTAGTTACGTCCCTGGTCCAGGGCATATTACAGATGTTGCCGCAGCGCAGTAAAAGGCTTCACAAGCTCTCCATGCGCAATATATGGTCTCAGCGCCCCCCTCAGCACCTAAAGGGACAGAGTAGTTGAGCAGCCTGAAGTCTGTGAAGTCGGCCCGGGCCTCCTTATGACCCTGTCCACTAGAGTGTCAATACACACACTAGTAAAGAGACCTTGGTCACCTCTGTCTGCCTCCTGCACTGCCCCATCCCATTTATGTGCTACCCACACCCCGCAGCCCAGGCCACACCCCCACAGCATTGGTCATGCCTTCCACATCACCATCACTAGTTGAACCCATGTGGCGTTGGCCACACCTCCAGCAGCACACAATAGGCCCTTCATAAATTTCAGCTCCAGGCCCATGTGCACCTTAATTTGGTACATCTTTTGACAACTGTTATTAATTATGATAATATTTTTGATTTTATTTTATTATATATTATTATTTTTTTTAAATACAGTTCTACAACACTTTTCATAGTTGCTCTGCAGATCTTAATGGGGAAGGGAGAGGATGGGGAGTTGAGTTTTCTGGCTAATATGATGTTTAATTAAAAGTATCACAATACTTTTGAGGGAGGTCAGTGGCATAAACAGTGATTAATCCTTAATTGAGGTGATCACTGATACACTGTAACATTAAAAAACAATGTAACCAGTGAAATTGGGTTCGTACAAAGCCCTATATACAGTAGCCAAGATTAATAAGGAAACCCTGCCATAAGAATAATAATAATCTGATGTGAATGTAATAGGTGTAAATAAGAAGTGACATCACATTTCCCTTAGGTCAGTCATACAAAAGACACCAGGGGCCTCAAACCAGAAATAACCAGTCTTGGCCTGCCTGTTGGAGTCTGTGAGGTCATGCTGTGATGTCATAATTGTAACTGCCTATATCAGATCTTTGCTGTTGCTGCCTCTCTCATACACTACCAGTTCACTGACACTGCACCACACACGTGCAGGAGTTACTCCATAAGGTTAGTGACTGGACAACGATAAGGGCAGCTTAGTTCCATGCGTGGGCAGACAGCATGACTACTGTAACATGACTTATCACCTTGGAGACAGGGCAGTATTGAATAAAAACAGGACCTCACACCTAGTGGGACAGTGGCCCTGATTCAGAGCCGGACGCTCTGACAGAGCGCTCGCTCTGAATCAGGGCCGTCCATCTTGATTTTTAGAGTGGCCTCCTGGCCAAGACCATCGCGACCATCGGGCTTGCGATGAGACCCTTGTGGTAGGGTCTCGTTGCCGCAAGCCCTAGAGTGCTTTCGGCTCAAACAGAGCCAAAAGCACTCTCACTTGTGATGTCAGTGGGCCAACCCCAGATGGTAGGCGTTCCCATGCAAACGCCTCCGTCTGGGCAGCCACGCCCCCGGCACGCCCACCAAAGGGGGCATACTGTCACTCAACATCGACAGCACGCCCCCTTTGGTACGAGACCCAGAGTGATGGTTTGCCCGTCGCTATCCGGGTCTCGCACATGCGCACGACAGAGCCGGCTCCGTCGTGCACATGCGCATGGAGCCACCATCGACCCGCTTGCGAGCGCTCACCCCTCGCGAGCAGGTCTGAATCAGGCCCAGTGTCATTACAGCCCAAAGCGGCTGTATCCTGGGTGGGCACAGTCTGGATGGGACTATACTGTTCCTAATTAATTCCTTTACACTCTGCCTCCTAAGCCCGGTATGCCAGTATTGAGGCCTGTTCCATTGTTATTAATGTGCAGAGGTGTGAGAGAATTAGAGCATACTGTGCTTTAGTTATTTGTTTTTATCGAATACTGTCATTAGTAAATGTTACATCTAGATCATAGTTTGGGCTCCATGTAAGTGTGGTACAAAATGGCAGTGGCATATTTTGATTTGTGTTACATACGAATATGCCGCTGGTATTTACCATCACTTACCTGTCCAGCGAGGTCTAGCGGTGTCCTCCTCCTCTGCTGCATCCTCTGCTGTGTTGCTGGCAGCCTAACGCTGCCGGCGATGGGTCAATGACTGATGTACATACATGATGACCGTCTGTGTATGCGCATAGAACTCAAACCCTGTGGGGACTTTAGAAACAGCGTTAGAGCTGTTTGCTGAATATAGCATTGCAGTCATCACCCCTTTTAGCACCAGAAATGAGTACTAAAGGGGTCATGACTCTTTATTACATGGAGCTCTAAATACTAAGGGGGTGCTAGGGTATTTTCTTCCCATCCTTCTCTTCCCCTACTCTGTCTAGTCTCTCCCACTCCCATGCCCACTTCCCCTGTCTGTCACTCTCTTTGCTATCTCTCACCGTTGACATGCGATCGCCATTGACCCGCAAATGCGTTTATCACTGGCCGGGTAATAGATCAAAGTAACAGATTGAGGTGACAGAAGGGATGACATGTTATGCATGGTTAGTGGTGGGTGGGTGATTTGGGCAAACTCTGCATGCCTAGTGGGACAGGCAGTCCTGGGTCCCCAGAGGTTTCCTCCAAATGGGGTTTTTCCTCTCCTGAGTGCTGAAGGATGATTCTTTGTGAGTCATGAGGTGTCTGCCATCTTGTTCCTCTTATAGGACAAGAGTGTAAAGGTGCATATACACTACACGATAAAATTGAGTGATTGAATGATTACGACATCGTTATCATTCAATCATTCATTAACATCATGCAGTAAATATGCCGGCAATGACCAGAGATGCTCGCTCCCACTGGTCATTGTCAGTATCTGTCATGGACAGGTAATGCATGTTCCGGGATGAGGGAGGGTGCCTGCACTGAATGACATATCGTCCAGTGTGGGCACATTATCCGCTGCACAGGATGATGAACCATTGAACGATTACAATGTTGTAATCGTACAGTCATTCTACACTCGTGTAGTGGATATGCACCTTAGGAATTCCGAATCAATATTGGTCCAGAATTCTCTATTTTATAATGCAGAATACTGAAAATAAAAAAAGTTAACATTTTACTTTAAATAAAAGCTTAAATGATTTTTTAAAATATATTTTGCTTGAAGTTGTTTTTATTTTTATCAATAAATGCTCTCACAACGTTGACGCTGAAGTGAGGCCTGGCGAGATAAATGAGAGCAGAGTTGGTAATGGAAGTAATATGGTTGTGGGAAGGCTGAGAGGATGAAAGCTCAGCTTAGATAAAGTACATGTAAAGCACTGTGCCCTCAGCACCTCAGCCTGCCCTGCCGCTGTGTCAGTGACTCACCCCACTATGGGGTGGTGCCCTTGTGTGGGCACTGAAGCAAACATTAGGTAGCAAAAATGTCTCCAACAGTGCAGAGTGGGCATGCAGATGTGGCCTGTATGCAACTTTCCCCCACACCGTGGGACACTGCGGCCCGCGGGTGGGACGGCGGGAAAGCCCAGAAAAATGGGACTGTCCCACCCAAAGTTGAGAGGTATGTGTGTGTGCATATATATATATATATATATATATATATATATACACACACACACATATGTATATATAATGTAAGCTTACTCATGTTTTTTAAATACTGAACAGAGAACACCCTAAACACCCTTTAACGAGTACTGAAGGGTTTATGTCTCATTGGGAAATAGAGCCCAGACTGAGCACTGCAGAAATCCTTGTGACAGATGGGCCTTGGCGGGTACTAAGGATCAGGGCTACCGTTTCCCTATTCCCTGCGTGATGTATTATAATATTATCACCTTTAGAAATACTGAGTTTTGGGGCACAATTTATAATTGTAATAAACTATATATACAGTGTATATATATATATATATATATATATATATATATATATATATATATATAACTAATGGGGTTATTCAGTTTCAAACAAGTCAGCTGTATGCTTGCATTAATGATGAAAGGCAGCAGCAGGGATACCCCTATATCACTGCTGGGGGGAAGGGGTCCTTTAAAATTTTGCCATGGGGCCCACAAAGTTTTAGTTACATCCCTGGTCCAGGACATGATACAGAGGTCACAACAGTGCAGTCAAAGGATTCACAAGCTCTCCATGCACAACATATGGTCTCAGCGTCCCCTCAGCACCTAAAGGGATAGAGTAGCTGAACAGCCTAAAGTCTGTGAAGTCGGCCCGGACCTCCTTATGACCCTGTCCACTGGTGTGTCAATAAGCACACTAGTAAAGAGACCTGGGTCATCTCGGTCTGCCTCCCTCACTGCCCCATCCCATTTATGTGCTACCCACACACCGCAGCCCAGACCACACCTCCACAGCATTGGTCGTGTCTACCACATCACTAGTCGTACCCCTGCGGTGCTAGTCACACCCCCTCCGGCGGCACAAAATGGGCCCTTCATCAGTTTCAGCTCCAGGCCCGTGTGCACCTTAATCTGGTACTTATGGCAACTATCCCTTGGGTTCTGCTGTCCTGCTGCTTATTTGGGTATTATGACTGCTGTTGCAGCAATGTTTATAAACCATGTCCATATCCTAAAATGTTCTCTACTAGAAGTCACTTTTTTTTCTTGTTTTGTTCATACGGTCTCTGTTTATGTACTTTGTAAGGCTCTGCGGAGCCCTTGTGGCACCATATAATAATAATAATAATAATAATAATAATAATAATAATAATAATCGTATCTTGGACCTAATTTCCTCCCCTTGTAAGCCAGAACAATAACATGTTTAAAACATCTTGCCTAGGTGTGTTTGGATGCAGCACATTCTTGACAAAGTATTGCACAAAGGGACAAATGTTTATCTGTTATCCTGAATTCTATGGGGTAAAATTACTAAAGTGAGAGTTTCTAGAATTGGAGATGTTGCCCATAGCAACCAATCAGATTCTAGCTATTATCTTCTAGAAGGTGCTAGTCAAATGGTAGGTAGAATCTGATTGGTTGCTGTCGGCAACATCTCCACTTCAAAAAACTCTCACTTTAGTAAATTTACTCCTACAACTCTATATGGGTATGCAGAAAATGCACTAATAACATCCATGGTATGCAATTGTTCTTTTTTTGTCAGTGGTAGTTTGCAGACAGAGAGAAGGAAATATGATTTCCTGATTGATATGGAAAGTAGAAACTATCTTAGGTAGAAAACTAAGATTAGTTCATAACACCACTTTGTCCATCCATACATATGTTCAATAAAGTCTCCTTACACCACAGAACATGTAAAGATGTTTCTACATTTTACCTATTCTGCAAATAGGCCTATTTATAACGCCACAGACTTTGCTACTTAGCCACACACAAACACTAATTGTACTGTAAATACCTGGTACATTATAAGTGAAGTAAGATGCAACAGTGAGGAAAAGTAGCAAGAAAAAATAGCAAAACTGAGGAAAAAGTACACAGGGCAGATTTGATACGAGCGACTCATGCCATGCATTATTTTTAATCTGCGGTTAAATGCCAATTCCTTTGTGAACTAATTTGCAAGATTACGGCAGCAGTAGAATAATAAAGGAAACAGTAGCAAGAAAAAGTAGCAAAGTTGAGGAAAAAGTACATAAGGCAGGCATGATAGAAATAGACCTCACCATGCATAATTATGCTTAATCTGCAACTTTATGCCAATTCCTTTGTGACAAAAGACCTTACTATTGTACAATATTTGTGAATGAAGATGAAAGATTGAGGGAAAAAACTAGCAGAAAAATAAAGCAAGGTTGATGAAAAAGTAGCAAAGTCGGGGAAAAAGTACACATGGCATGTTCCAGAGGCGTCTTTAGAGAGGAGGGGGACCGTGTGCCTTCCCCATCCGGGGTCCCCCCTTCTCTTCCTGGAGGCCGGCAGCCAGCAACCGACGGACGCGACTGGCCGGCCACTGTAGCATTAGTAGACTCTGGGCACTAGAGTGTGTCCGGAGTGTACTGCGCAAGCGCAAAATACCAGAAAAATGGCCACCGCGGCCATTTTTCCTTTTTTTGTACAGCGCTGACACCCGGCATGGGACCTCGGAGAAGTAAGTTTTAAATAATATAGGTGCAGGGTGTGCGGTGCGGTCTCCACCCTGGACCTGGAGGCCCATATGCACTGCACACCCTGCACCCATTATAGATATGCCCCTGGCATGTCCAATACATGTGACCCCCACCCCTTTAGTGCAACATTCTGCTTAATCTGTGAGTTTATCATTGTGATAAAGAAAAACTAAGTATGGTATACCATTTGCAAACTAAGATCCAAAATTGTGGACAAAGAAACACAATACAGGAAAAAGTAGTAAAATTTAGTGAAAAAAACAGCACTGAAATTATGCCAGGTTTCTCGTGCCACATGGCAGAAAAAATATGTGTATAAGCAGTGGCAAACGCAGGATTTTTAGCGGGGGTTTACAAATGCTTGATTTTAGAGTGAGTGTGGCCAGTCCATGAAGAGGGTAGAATTAGCACTTAACCAGCATTAATATGCGTCATACAAAGTATATTGTGTCTCATAATTCCAGCATATAGAGGACCAGCAATCACAGTAAGCCATTAAATGCGGCAATAGGGCCATCCTGCCTGAGCTGAATGATTTTATTTTAGATGTGGGCACCATTCCAGAGCATTGGAGCAAGTCTGGGGGAGCAGAAGAATAACCTAGCACTGCCCTGGACATATATGTACATATTGAGCCCTATAGCAGCACGTCCCCAACAGTGAATGTTTTAGAGATCTCCTAGTTGGTGCACAGGTTATTTATTACTGACTGATACATGTTAAAAGAATCACAGGTGGTGTTAATTATTTCATTTGTGATACTGTGAAGAACATAAAGCACTAGTAAAATTCTATTACATTACTATTTCTATTGTGGTCATTTTGTAGCATTGTCAAATAGTTTAGGCACACACAGCAGAATATAGGTCTTCAATATCCTATACTGTAGGTTCATGGAGGTTGGGGCTGTTTTAGCAATGTCTGCTGAAATCTCCATGAAACCAGGTGGCTTTTCACTGTATTAATGATCCAACCAATTTCCTGTAGGAACTTCAGACCCTGTGCTGTTCTGATTTTAAATGTGCTCCGATTTTCCAGCTGAAACAAGGTCATCCCGATAAGGTCATACCGAACAAGAACAACCAGCACTTTGTCAAAGGTCATTGGAGAAGTAAACAGTCAGAATGGGAGATAGGTGAACTGGAAATGCTGGCCAAACACAAAGAATCTGAGAAATATATGATGATGAGTTACAATAAGAATTTGAAGATATGCATATTGTAGCTCTATTAAGGGAAAGAAGTCTCTATCGCCTGGAGAATAGTCTGTATTGGCTCCATGTGGAATAGTCTTGAAGAAAAATATTGATTGAGCCACTTCAGACCAAGAACTGTTCAAAGACCTTTATGGTTTTATTTTTGTTATCAGAAACCGCTTGGAATAAGACTTATTTTTCCTCCCACAACAAAGTTTATAAACTTTTGTACAATGCTCCAATTCCACTGAAGAGGATGGAACTTGGATTTCATTTAATTAGTCCCTCTGGGTAATGATCTATGAGCCTAATTTAGATTTGGGAATAGAGTAAGAAACACCAAGTAACTCTGCACCTTGATAAAACCATGCTGCACTGCAAATGAAGCAGATTTAAAATGTGCAGAGATATAAAGATTTGGGAAAGTTGTGTCCAAACTGAAATCTAAAATGTAGTATAAAAAAAAAGCTGTCCAGCATTTGTGGGCTACATGCAAAAGCCCCAGTATTTACTCCACATGCAAAAAAAAAAAAAAAAGTATGAATTTGCACCCCTTGCATTGCAACATGGTTTGTCCGGATAGACAGTTACTTGCTCTATCTTACTCTATTCCCAAATCTGAATAAGGCCCTGTATCTTATATACTTGGTTTATGATGTTGCTTTCCCATTGATTTTGAATGGTTTATCTTCCTTATTTCAGAATAGATGTACCATAGGGTCGGGAATCCTTAGTTGGCTGGACTCTGCCCTGGGGAATGGAGGTGTAGGGTTGGCAGGTGGAACTGTTAAATTCCCAGAGGGTATGAGAATGAGCTGGTGGAATTCATCCAGGCGACGTGACACGTCCTGCAGACATAGCATTATCTGCAATTTTGCTTGGATGCCCACTCTTCCATTGAGGGCTTGCAGGAGATCCATTGCAGATGGAGTTTCAGCTATAGTCATGGCCTGGGTATTCTGTGACATTTTAGGGAAAACTCAAAAAGACAAGGAGAGCTATCCAGACATGGAGGGAAGTGTCCAAGCTTGGGCTGATTGAAACATCTCACCAGACTTGCTACACAGTCTAAATCTGGTAAGAGCAGGATTTGAGGGGATGCTGAAAGGCTAACTCAGCCCACACAGCCCCCGCGGTGGCATGGGAGCGCGGAAGCTTGTGGGGTGTGGTGGCTTGGGGGCTGCAGATTCCTTGCGGACTAGCCGTCTGAATGGAAACCACCGGAAACTGTCCTCCAAAAATGGCCACCGCCTAGGAGTAGATAGATGCTAGAAGTCCTACTGGACCCTGGCAATGAGCGTAAAACCGCTGACAATGAGAATGAAACCCCTGGCAATGAGCATGGAACACCTGGCAACAAGAATGAAACCCCTGGCAATAAGAATGGAACCCCTGGCAATGAGCGTGAAACCCCTGGCAACGAGCTTGAAACCCCTGACAATGAGCGTGAAACCCCTGACAATGAGCATGAAACCCAGAGCATGAGACCCCTGGCAACAAACATGAGACCCCTGGTAACGAGCATGAGACCCCTGTCAATGAGCATGAGACCCCTGGCAATGAACATGAGACCCCTGGCAAAGAACATGAGACCCCTGGCAACGAGCATGAGACCCCTGGCAATGAGCATGAGACCCCTGGCAACTAGCATGAAACCCCTGGCAACTAGTATGAAACCCTTGGGAACGAGCATAAAACCCCTGGTAATGAGCATAAAACCTCTGACAATGAGCAGGTAATTTAAAAGTTTTTAGCAGCCTTACTGTGGGGCATAAAATGGTGTCAGGGGCAAATATGTAAGTAGCACTTTGGTAATAGGCATTACAGTGTCTGGCATAATGTGTAATGGGTATTATGGTGTGTGGAATAATGTAAGTCACTATAACAGGGATGTCTGACTAGTGCACTGCCTTATGGAGGAGCAATGACAAAATCCAGGTACGGGAAGGGAGGGGGCGCATAATTACTGCCTTGCCCCGGGTGACAGATATCCTAGTTTTGGCCCTGGTAAGAATCACATGAGAATGTAGCAGCTGAAATACTCTTTAACATACTGTTGTCTTCTTTATCTATGTGAGTGTAATTATTAAATGTTTATACCTTTTTTAAATATACTGGTTATGTTGCACTAGAGTGTTCCTATTTACCTTTGCATTTATTGTATAATACGCTGTGAAGCCTTGGGATTTTGCTTCTACGGAGGAACACACCAAAAGGGGTATAGCTTTAATACTCCGAGAGGTGGTAGTTTGATAGTGTGCAATACTGTAAATGGATATGTTGGCCCTGTTAGTACAACGTGTAGCATGCAATAAGAGTGGGGAGGACCCAGGTTATGGCCTAGTGTAGTTGGTTCCCACTGTGAAAGCTGGAATTAGCACCAACAGAAATTAGGTATCAGGTATGGATGTGCTGTTGTCGGGGAGTCTGAACACCGGAGTTGAAACAACACTGGAAGCAAACTATACTGAAAAGTATAGTTCTGAAGCAGGAGCCTCTATGAAAACACAATTGATACTCAGAAACTGGAGAAATTAATTAAGCAGGCTTTTATAGTGGTTGGCTGATAGTTAATTTCCTGCATGAATTATCAGTGCTGGAGGTTAGTGGTACCACCTGAGAGAGGTGTTGTGTTATCTCTAGCCTGAGCCCAGCTGGGTTCTGTTGAGGATTCTGATTGGCAAGACCAGCAATCAATGACCTGCTCAGTGTTTGGAAGCAGGCCAGTAATTTCCATGACTCCTGGTACTGACATATGCCATGCATTGATGGGGGGGAAATCGGAGGATTAAACAAAATATTAATTGAAAGGTGTTAATCAAACCTTTAAAAGAATAAGGGTAGATTAACCAGTGGGTGGCTAAAACTAAGTTTGGTGGATGCTTTTCCCCTGAAAAAGGATGCTTTGACACATTTTGTCTAAATGTGATTCACCACATCAGGGTAGACTTGTTTTTTTCTTAAAAAATCGCAATTGCGATCCTTGCAGTTATGGTAATGTAGCAGAAGGCATCACACCTCCTGTGCATTACTTAACCAAGCTGTGTTGACCAACGCAGCATCGGTTAATCTGCGTACCGTCGGCCAGCTGCGGTGACCCATGGAGTCCCAAAGCCGGCCGCCACAGTTTAGGGGAAGAGGCCAGGAAATCTCCGTCAGTCGGGCTCGCAGACCTGTTCTGCACATGCGCAGAACGGGTCTGGCGTCTGCGCAGATTCCTAAACATCGGGAATATGCATTCAACAGTGCACTGCTGAGTCAGGCCCTCAGTCTGTTATATCCAGTTCCGAGATCTGTTAAACAAGTCTATCATCTTTCACACCAGTCTGGTTTTTCCACTGAGACTTGTTCTTACAGCAATCATCGGTTCCAGCCGATACCTTCAACCATCGGTCTCATCTGATTCTTCCAACATCGGACTCTTATCAATTAAGTTCCTTAATTCATCAACATCGGTTCCAAATGATCAAATTAATCAATTCATTAATATAGGACTCATATCAATTAAGTTATTTAATTCTTCAACATTGGTCTCAAACCGATCAAGTTCATCAACGCTTTAACATCGGATTCAAATCCATCAAGTTCTTCAAATTATCAACATCAGTCTCAAAACGATCCAGCTCTCAATCCAGCATCATCGGTCCCAATCCAATTCTGCTCATTCATTCAGTATTATCACCTCCAGTTCTCATTCCAAGCTGCTGTTTAATAAAGACATTCTATTTCTGTCTTCGCCTTCGGGCCCGTATCTCTATCTCCTCACATAATTACACGAGAAAGTCCTGGCTCAAGCCACCCAAGTTCCTTCACACATCTCTGATCAACCCTTCAGCCTCCCACGCCTTTTCCTACCCAAACAAACCTCAGGCGTGACAGTGGACATCTATGGCTGGAGATGCATATTGGTGTAAATTACAAGCTATGTAGAGGAGTGATGTTGACAAGCACGTATAGCGGTGCCCCCCTTGAAATATTTTAATTTCAATTTAAAATAGCTGTAGAAAGAGGACCATATAGACATAAAAAGGGGGCGCTAGTCAGTTAAATGTTTTATTAAGATTAGAAAGATTACAAATTATATAAAATATATACCCTATTTGGGTCAGAAATGCGAGTGCAATTACTTACAAATGACCGTCAGATTATAAATCACAATTACTAAATGTAATACACCTAACATATAACAAATATGGAATTCTATATAACTGAATATTGTAAGCAAACAGTACTTATGCAGTTTCTGTTTTAAAAGGCATGGAGGGTTTTATGCCTCTCTGATGTTTTCACTCCGTGATAATTTAGATATATAATCCTCAATTGCTCATCAGATAGGTGGTTCAACCCTATGATTACACGAAGTAATAAGAGTCATCCATAAGTCATTAGTGAATCTTTTAGTAGTGTGTTCATATAGATTCCAAAGGCACCAAACCTAATATGATTGCAATAATTTGATAACAACAGGTTCTATCCAAAGTGGTAACAGTCACAGAGCAATTAAACAGCTGCCAGAGAGTTACTAACATAAAAAGAATCTGTTGCATTAGGTTAGTAGAGGGAGAGAACTCGGCTTATATCATAGCATGCATGCAAAACACAGCCCTCTTTGCAATGCTCTGTCCATTAGGGCTTACCCTACCCGACCTTTGATACAGCGTGTGACTTCGGAGTGGTTCGTGCTGCTCCTCGAGTGAGCTTGCATGCATATAGTCCACTAAGAATGATGGAGGCTGATTCCCACCTGGGTATGAGCGGTCTCAGGGGTAATGTAATAGCCGGCACCGACAGCAGAGTATACTCTTGCACATAATCCTCTGGACAGTCAGTCAACGCGTTTCACCGCCTTTCCTATAGGCTTCAGGAAATGGATATCACAGAAAGAGGACCAGTCAGAAGCCACAATGTCCATTTTTAATCAAGGCAGTGAGGCGAAACAAGGTGTCCTCTGAATAAAGGCTACATGAGAAGCTCTTTAAATTAGGCTATGAATAGATGCATCGTTTTTGAAAGAACAAAAGCAAGAACTGCTCATCGCCAAGGGCACAAAATGCACCAGTTCTAGAGATACAGGAATGTTATTTCCCAGTGTTTGGATTGGTACATCCTCAACACCAGATCTACATCCTGATAAATAGCCATCTAAGCAGCCTTGCTATTGAAACTTAATTCCATTGACTATAAATCAATCACGTGTGAATGTAAGTGGATTAAAATATCCATGCATTTTACAAATTCATGGGGTATATATATCAATTATCAGGTTTTAGCCTCGATAATTATAATTTCTTATTGCCGCTTATCGTGACAATAAGAAATTAAGTTTCAACCGAAACTAACAAAAAACAGATATGCCCCTCTTCGTCTATCTTCTGTGCATTAAGAGTCATGCTACACAGGGTGCATAACAGTGCCTGTTTTACTGCCCACTTCTACTGCCTTGTATTACAGTGAGAGGGGGGACTATGCCTGCTCCCACCACCTGCCCATTCCGATAGTAACTAGAACCTACCACTCACCTGTCCCTACCGTCAGTCTGGCGTAGAGCAATAAAGTTTTTTTCATTTTGAGAGCCGGCACTCGTGACGTCACGCTGCATTGCAGATCCTCTCTCTTTCAATGGTGCGGCGTGACATCACGTGCGCCGGTTTTTAGACAAGAAAAACTTTATTGCACTGAGCTGGCCCGGCGGTAGGGGCAGGAAGGTGGTAGGAGCGGGTGAGGATCAGCCACAACAGTAGAAGGTAAGTGTGATGGGGATGAGGGGAGGCTAGGGCTGGAGATGAGACATAGCAGGGCTGGAGAGATAGAAGGGGACTGGATACGCTAAGGATATTGCGCAGGGCTGGAGACACAGAAGGGGTGCTGGCTGACATAGAGACAGAAGGGGTGCTGGGGGGAGGAGTGCATGAGGGGCCCATCTATTGTTTTAGTCCCGGGTCCCACAATTTCTGATAGCATTGAAGCCAAAACCTATGGAAGTGCTTTTGCAATAGAAAATGGGGGATCACAGCAGATATCTCCAATATCTGGTGTGGTCTCCCATACATACATTTAGGGGATAAAAATATTTGTACTCCTTGAAAGCAAATGTTTAGGGGAATACCCCGCAATATAAATAGGCCCCTGTATGTGTCTTGATTCACGCTGTTCTTGATGAAGTTCTTGGTAAGACAAGCAAATGTCCCAAAGAACAAGACTATTCATTTGAGAAGCTATTTGTCTATGTAATGCTTTCAGTGGATACTCATTTAGAAATGTGGTATTCAAATACATTAACAAAACAACATTAATTAAAATTGTTAATTTAGTTTTAATAATCAAAAGTCATTAGAGGTGTAAGGACAACAAAGACTACTCTATAGCCTATGTACAAAATGGAAGCAAAACTTACCTGCATATGCTCCAAGAGTCCTCTTCTGACCATTTGGGCAATACAACATAATATGTATAAACAGCACTACCAGGTCAGATAGAGAAACCATTTCTGAAAGATATTTTGAAGTAAAGTCACTATTTGACATTCATTTATTTGTATTTATAAACTGAATAATATACAATTAATAACTAAAGAGTTTATTACTATATTTACAGTGCTCTCTTTTATAGCTTTTTTTATAATAAATGCTGTAATTGTAGAATAATATATACAGTATTCACCGTTTTTCACATTCACATTAATTACATATTTATTTAAAAACTCATGCTGGGACAGGCCAAGTATTGAACCACATCTCTAAGCTATCGCAAGACATAAGCATACAAACTCTCATGCCTAACATACACCTGGTGAAAACACTGTTTTTTGAGTTGTATGCATATTCAGAATCAGATGCAAGTGACTCAACATATAAATGTACAGATGTGTCCTCTTACATCCTTGCTGATCACGCTACAAACGTGCGCACACATCACGCCATGCGATTACTCACAGCTGCACATGCTACGGTACACTATGGCGCGCACTGCGATCGCACCATTCATACCTATGGCATCACAGGTGCAAACGCAGTGCGCGTATCCGCTCGTGGGTGCACGCCTCGTGCAGTGCGATGTTCTGCGTATGCAGCAAAGATGCGAGAGGACATATCTTTAAATACTCCATGTCCTCCTTCTGAAAAATTGGGTGTCAAGTCTCGTCCCGGAGAAACGAGTTAAGGTCTATGGGCTTTGGTCCCTATGCTCCCCTTGTCAGACAGACTTACCCTGACGTGATTAGTTTACTTCTTACCCTCTGGAAATCATCCACATCCCTGCTTAATTTGCCAACGGGAGCTCCCCACGCCACGTCTATCTGGACACAGATGTACAGTGGCCGCTGGTTATCTATGCACTGACACAGACGCAGGGTGTCAGCTCATTCAGTCTGGGAGCCTTCAGAAGAGACTTTGTAACAAGAAGCCGACCAAGGCTGAGGTGAGCAGTAGGACCAGACGGGTATTACACCACGGCCCCCTCAATTATCCTCAACTGCAGCGACATCCAAATCAGCCCTGCTGTGTTGTCTGTGCATCCCACCACTGACGTGTAATCACTCAAGCATCGCTGTACACACCGGATTTGACATTTCTAACACCTCCAACTAGGTGAAATCTTTAACCAACGGGGATTTGCTTATTATTTCCGTATACCACCTGGAAAGACTTATCCCAGAGGGATATCAGTGACATACTGGTGAGACTATTGATTTGATACTGTCAGACTAGTAGCTTTTTTATTTCTTACTATATTGTTATATATTATCAAGTTGATACATTGATATCAATTTGTCTTATTGCACACTGTGTTATAATAAATTGTTTTTATTTGTCTATCAGCGCTACCTTTTCTCTTTCATATTTGCTTTTCATTTTCAGTGGGTTGCAGTTCCCACTTAGTGTAGCAGCTCAAAATTTAGTTCTCATATAGACTGTTTTGTGCACCTGTTCCCATACTTTATACTGATTATCTGTGAATACTGTAGGTTTTTTCAACTACATATTTATACCTATGCTTGCAGCACAAGTCCATTAACTGTAAATAAGGCCCTCTATAAGGGAGAGTGGGGCAAAATGGGGTCCTGGAGTAGCAGCTTTTATCAACACCCTCTTCATGTTATACTAATATATCATACATTACTATTTAGTAAATAAACACATTTTAATTAAATTACTTATTAAAACTATAATTTGCTACTTTAATTGAACAAATAAAATACCTTCAACAAAGTAATAATATATTTTTTTTAATATATATTTTAATCCAATTATGTTACCAAGACAGAAGATTCACAAAAACTATGTTATGGAGGAAGACTTTTAAAAGAAAAAAATATATAGTGGTTAAGGGCTTCACGGGGGGTTTTATGTATTTATTGTTAATCTGGCAGTCAGTGTCATTGAATTGTTGGGTACAATAGGTTTTTTATTCCTATGAGAAAGGGTACTGTACCATCTCATCTACTCATCTAAACTGCTGAAATTGTTGTTGTCCCTTTGTTTTAGTGGGAACCAGCACAGCCTGAATAGCAGTGGTACTGGTTATGGTATTATTTATTTATTAGTTATTTTCTTTTAAACAAAGACCATTATGCAAACCATTACCAGAAACACAAACTTGCACCAGGCTTTTGGAAATGTAAAAGATAAACCTCTTAAAATAAACATCAAAAGATACATTTAAATCTAAATAGAATGTATCGCTAGGGTGCGTGCTTAAATTGGGTGTGAATGTCCTTACTGTACTCTATTTACACCCCCAAACCGCTATCCAGGTAGAAAAAGCCACAAGTACAAAAAGTGTAATTCTAAATATACAGGGTCACCAAGAAAAGATAGAGGGGGTGGGCAAACATGAGTCACACCTGCTCTTGAAAAACCTTAACTGCGAGCACTACTGAGAGGGAGAGTTACTCTCAGCAATGTTGACCTTGAATGTTTTCCTGAGGGAGAGTGGATACAATCTATACAGTGAATATTTTCCTGTCAGGCCACATAGACAAGCCCAGACCTGGGTAATTAGTACTCACCCCCTCGTCCAGTGTCCGATTAACTATTTGGCTGACCAAGCTGTAGCCAAAGGAGCAGAGTCTTGGGGCACCAGCTGGAAGGTGACGTTTGCACTAGGGTTTTCTTCCCAGTCATCACCAGTTAGAGCATAATTCATATAATGGCTGTGGGTGCAGCTGATAATCAGGTCAGTGACACTTGTAAGTTTACTGCTGTGATGCTTTTGTTTTAAATAATGGGGGTACAGCATTACAAGGTTTTAAGCAGTTTTGCTGCATGAGTACGGGGTACGGGAAGCCGGCGGACCTAATCCCGACAGCCGGCATCCCGACTGCTTAATCCCGGCGAGGGTTAAATGACAGGCATCTAAATCTAGACACCTGTCATTTTACCGACGCTGGGAGACCGGCGCCTGGCATCCCGATTGAAGTCCTGACAGCCGCAGGGGGGGGAGGGTTAGGTTTAGGGCTCCCAAGGGGACTTAGGGTTAGGCACCCCCCAAGGAGGTTAGGGTTAGGCTAGGGGGAGGGAGGGTTAGGCACCCCCTGGGGGATTTAGGATTAGGCGGCGGGAAGGAGGGGTTAGGTTTAGGCACTTAGAGGGGGGATTAGGGTTAAGCACTGGGGGGGAGGTTAGGGTTAGGCACCCCTAAGAGAGAGTTAGGGTTAGGGAGTAGAATAGGTTAGAGAATACTTACCTGGGGACGATCGGGATTTTCATCCTTGTCGGGCTGCCGCTGTCGGGATTTGAAGCGCCGGCCAGGGGTCCGGCGGTAAATCATACCGATTCCGAGTCATTACATACAAGCAGTGTGGTTGTGGGGAGGATTAGTAAAGTATGCTATAAATACAAAGACCCATGAAAGATTATGATGAAGGATATACTGTACAAGTGCTGGGGAAGGGGACGTTTGTTATAAATACAAAGACCTATATAAGATCATGTTGCTGGGCTGACTATACAAATGATGGGGTGGTATGTTATAAATACAAATACCTATATATAGTCATGCTACAGGACATACTGCATAAATGTTTGGGGGAAGTTTGTTACAAATACACTACACAGGTATATTAAAATGATGTTCAAGGACATTCAAGTGCTGAGAGGGGAAGCCTGCTGCTACCTGTGACCGTGTAATGATGGGCAAAAGTTTTGATACATACACTATATATCAAAACACATTTTTACATTGCACACATGGTCTTATGTCCAACTCTAAATGAGACCTTATGTGATGAACCAACACAAATAGAATGAAAAAAAATATATATATATATATTCCAGTATGCATGATACATTGCTAGGATGCTCTTTTAACGCATTCAGCAAATTTAACCATAATTTTAGATTTATTACCAACGGTTGTGAATTCTATTAACAGCAGTAATTCATGAGACAGAATTGACTATACGCCATCATCTACTGTTCCAATGTGAGCCTTAAAGGTAGAGTTTGACTAAAGGCTGTACATCTGTGACTAATTGGTGCAATTTGGCGTTTTGCAGATGACTGTCTCAGAAAAGAAAAACGGAAATGTATGGAGTTCACCGATTGCAGATTCAGAGATCGGGGCTATAGATTGGCAGTGAATGGAGGCGATCAGCCGATTTGCCGACCGTTACTAGTAAAATGATGAGCCTTTTACGTTTGGCAGATCTGTGATTTTCTAAAAATGATCTGCAAATCACTGAAAGATATCTGTAATGCATGAGCACAGATTGGTGCATTGGGGAATCTTTTAATCAGAGAAAAAAAAATTACATAATCTATGGTTTTTGAGATTGCTGATGAATGAGCCCCTTAAGACAGCAGCATAAGGGTGAAGAAATGGGTAAACAGTCATAAAAGTACAATAAGTACAGTCGTTTTTTCTGGTGCATGAATCCATTGATAGAATATTGCATTATGCACCAGACATTTTTAATCTAGCATTTACAAGCCATTATTAACTCTCCAATTTAAGAACAAAATATGCAAAGAATACTGTACATTATAAATTATAATGTTTAATGAAATTATTTGTAATAATCTATATTTCAGACAATGTGACAATGTTAACCCAGAGGCTGATTTTAGGGTTTCTGCAACCGAATGCGTTAAAAAAGCTTCTTGTAATAGTTTTAAGTGTAGCTTTGGTAATGATTTGCAAGCAGCACATCCTTGCTTTCTTACAAATTGTGCTAAGATTTCCTCTGGTATTGCAATTTGCAGGGACAGATCATAAATATTTCAATAACTGAATTTTGAAGGGTTTCTTGGTTTGAATGAAAATTCACTAACAAAAACCTTGCAAGGGCTTTTTATAATGGTCATATCTTTTGATTAGATGTCAAATAAATTATATTGCTTCAAAGAGACAGAAGTTGGATCTGCACCTTCATCTTATTGTAAAATCAACATAACCAAAACTAAGTAAAAGCTTTGTTTTGTCAATGTAATTCTATGACTAGTGAACTTATCAATGTGTATCAATGTGTATCAATGTGTGTGCATAGATGTGTGTAACTTGTTCATATTACCTTGCATAAAATAATTTCAAGATGCAGAGAAATATATATTTCCATTTTGGTTTTCTTTTATGAAATCTGCCTTAACACTACAGGTTGTTTTCTATATAATATAGAAGTGATATATTCACATATAGGTATGTATTCAGCTGTAGGTAACAGTATACTTAATAATTGAGTTCTACCCTCAAAGAAAAAACTTGCAGCTTTCAGAAAACAGAGAACATTTTCAGCGCACGGTATATTAAACAAAAACACAATGAATTATATATCATCTATAACGCAATAAAATAAATTATTATTACTGTCATATTTTCTGTATCATTGTCTAATTTCTAGTTACCTTTCCGGATTTTTAGTTTTATGGGAAACAGTTTTCTGCCGTGTTTATATATCAGCAGTCTTCCGAGAAGACTAAGTGAATGAACAAAGTATAAATAATGTAATTCTCTTCTGGAATAGAATGTCTTCTGTTTAGTGCCTGGAGAGAAACAAGAGAAATACACATAATTAAGGTTCTGTAGATGCACATGGAAATGTGACATTTCCTTTGACTGACATCAACACCACAGAGAATAATAGATTTTTTCCTCTGTCAAATATGATCTTTGTATTGGTCAAATTACCAGTCTATCTGAATATAAAGACAAATATTCCCCACCAGCCATCATGTTTACTGTTCCCAGGGACAAGAAGTGATCCGAACAGAAATAGTTTCATAAACCACAATACACATTTAAATTGTGTTGCAGAAATTATTGCCATTAATAGGTCATTTACTGTTATAAATGTTGTAAGTTCTAGAACACAGGTTGTCAGAACCTTAAATACTGTTTGCCATTCATAATTAAATTTTAGGCAGACTACAAGAGTTGAATCCTGGTTTATTACTTTGTTAAGCTGCTTTATTTTTCTGTTTCCTCCATTTGTACTCATCTTAGATGCCTTTGCAGGTGTTGCTAAACTATCAAAAATATATGTGGGGGCATTTATGAAAACTAAAAATGCACTGTAACAAGAAAGTTTCTTTTTTTTATATTTCAAAAGATAAATAATAGAAGATACATGTAACACACCTACCAATCCTAACTCTCTGAATGCCCAAATCTATTGAAATAAGAATAAAAATGCTGCCAAACGTGAAAAGTGGATACTCAAACCCAGAAGAGATCATCACAAATACTCAAAAAAAAAGGCACAAATCATCCAATTTTATATGACTAGTTAAGTGGTAATCCTATAAAATTATAGATATTAGATCAGATATGGGATTGGTTGCAATAACCTACAATCCATTCTTCATTTCCTTTTATATATATATATATATATATATATATATATTGTCGAAGCTGAATAATTGGCTGAGACAAGTTCAGTTTAAAATTTAATCGCGGCGACGCCATCTTGCGACTGGCCGCAAGACGTCATCTTGAAAATGAGATCGCAAGACGCCATTTTGCGAATGGCCACCTAAGCGCCATTTTAGATAAACTCAAATTTTAGTACATGTGGCGATAATACTATTACCACCATGCGATTGCATCTTTCACCAGTTCTCATACACACATTAATACGCACAATTGCGCTGTTAACTAGTCGCATTAGCGAATGCATAGGACTTTGTATGAAACCACTGCTTTATTAGCTTTATGCGCACGCATCTGCCCCAAGTTAACTAGCGTCCTTATATCAAACCCCGAATACTCACACATTACATATTCACACATAAGGTTTAATAAGCTTTAAAGTATATGATTTAAGTTGGTTCAGTTAGTTTAAATGCTGAGAAATAAAGATATATGATAACTAAGGTTTTATACATGCTAAACAAGCCATGTTTGGTTTCTTTCCACAGTATTCCGGTGTTATCGGTGGGGAGATCGCATCATGCATTCTCGAGTTATGGATCGCAGAGACTTCAAGCAACAAAATGTATTAACTGTTAGGATGTTACAGGGGGCGGGAAGGGAAAGACCCCCAGCTGTTAGAGGCAGGCAGAGTCTATTTGAACCAGCCTGTTAAATGCTCTGTAACAGATGTTTCTCCCCTGGGAACCAATGACATCAGCAACAAACTTCTATATCGTCCTGTCTATTCTGGGGGGGTATAAATATGTGTGCGCAAATGCTGGGTTCTTAGTCTTCGTGCTGAATGCTGAATGACCAGGGGTCTCTTGCTGATGCCTATCTTCGGGTCCGGAAGCGCTGCGTATGTATACTGTACTTGGGTCTGTATAATTCAGTTTGCGCCTAAATTGTGTCTGGATCAATTGCGTGTAACTGTCTGAAA
This sequence comes from Taudactylus pleione, assembly GCA_031769625.1. Classification (NCBI taxonomy): domain Eukaryota; kingdom Metazoa; phylum Chordata; class Amphibia; order Anura; family Myobatrachidae; genus Taudactylus; species Taudactylus pleione. Next base: position 8,243,200 of record JAUIMM010000258.1, read on the forward strand.
TTTTACTTGAATAACACTTGTGCTTTGGAACCACAGATTCCAGGTCTAATTTACTGTATGACTGCATACGCAAATTAGCGTCAAACTCAGAAGGTATAGGCAGGTTATCAGAAGGTATAGGAAGGAGTGTATAGAGGTTCTGATCCAGTATCGTTAAGATATATATATATATATATATATATATATATATAGATATATATATATATATATAAATATATATAAACATATATACACATATATAGCCTAAAACATATTACATCGCATTGCATTTGAAATAATTTCTTGGTCACAAAAATCAAATCCCACAAAAGGACAACTTTATTTTTGCTTTCACCCATTTTTTATTAAACTCTACTCCTGGAGCCAATGCAATTGAACTTTTTAGATACAATGCCTTTTGCTATGAAAAAAAGGTACTGGTCCTGTAAAAAAACAAATAGGTACTAGTACTCATCCTGTTTATCAGTGGTGCTGGTTATGGATTAAGGGGGTTTTGTTTTATTGTATTTTTTTTTAAACCATCAAAGACCATGATGCAAGTCAACATCAGGCTTTTGGAGATGTAAAAGATGCATTTCATAAAATGCACATATATATATAAATTTAAATCTAAATAGAATGCATATTTAAGGTGCATGCTTAAAGTAGGTGTGCATGTCCATGCTGTTCTTCATTCACACATGTAAGCCCCTAAGCCGACTCTCCAGGCAGAAAAAGCCACGAGTGCAAAATGCGTACCTCTAAATACAGGCAACAAATTTTAATAAATGCTCAATGCATCAAAAAACTTTTTTAGATTGTGCAATGGACTTATGTCCTATTCTTAATGAGGCTATATGTAAGGAAGCAACACTATTAGAATAAAAGAAAGCAAGTGGGAATAAAATTATACTCTTTCGTAATAGATGGCTTGTTAAAGAATGTGTATATTTAATATCACCATTGAAGACTAAGTTAAATTTACTAAGAATCGAGTTTAGTCAAGTTTTGTTTCTTTTTTTGTTAATCTCGATTTGTATTGCTGAATCTTGGGTGATTTTCCAATTTTTCATCTCTCAAATTTACGAATAAGTGAATTTAGGTGAAAGTGAGTTTTCCGACGGTGAAGCAGATTGAGATATCTCCCCTGAGTAGCAAGTTTAGATGAGATTACTCACCCAAGATTGCAGTGTTTTCTCTCTGCAAATCTCTCCTGAGCTAGCAGCCTGCACATATCAGTGAGATATGTGAAGGCTGCTTGTTTGTACCTGTAAAAAAATGGGTTAAATGTTTAAAAAGAATGACGTAGGGTCCCCCCCGAAAAGCATAACCAGCCCCAGACTGGTCAGACAGTCCTGGTTTCAAAAATTCTCGAGAACAAAACGAGTAGGTGAACACTGTAATTTAGGAACCAGTACCTGGCTGCAGGGCCAGTCTTGTTTTTTAATATAGGGTGGAAAAATTGCATAGGGGGCCCCCTATATTTAAAACCAGCACCGGACCCAAACCGACTGGAGTGTAATGTCACAGCCAGGAGACCCTATCACCGGGGCTAAATGGCCAAAGCATTAACAACCCAAGCTGGTCAGGCCAAGCCGGGGATCTCAGGGGAGGTGGGGACCCCCCCAAGAAGGGGTCTCCCCTCTCCCGAAACCCCAGGCTTGGTCTGAAGCCCGGGGATCTTTCCCGCACCACTGGGCTGTGTGTACGGGGGAAATAAAGTGTTAAATAGTATTCAACTATTGTATTTTACAGTGGAACTACAGGTGCCAGCATGCATGCCAGCAGGCGGCCGGCAATCGTACCTTCAATGTAAAATAAATAGTTAAATAAAGACACAACACAAGCACCGTAGATGGTATACATTTATTACACACCTACCTCAATCACACATACTTACCTGCTGCCAGATGTTCGCGTCCACTTGTCCCATGTAGAAATCCATTTGGATGAACCTACAAAAAACATCCTATACTCACCTCCATCCTCGTGCTGGTCTCCGTAGCATCCAGGCTGGTCTTTCAAAAAAACCATATACTTACCATTAGCGGTGTATGTGTGTGACCACATACACCGCTATCCGGCTCCCGATTGATCAGTGTGAACTGTCAGGAGCCGGCAGCCAATCAGCGGCTGCTAACTGTAAAGTGGATGCTCTAAGCAAAAAACAGAATGATGGACCCGCGCTAATTGGACTAGCAGCTGGTAAATCTAAAAAATGTGGGCACACCCAGGAGTCACCACATGGATATACAGATGAATAAAAGAAAATGTGATAAACCAGCACTTTAAGAAATCCAGCTGAATATTACTGGATCAGTCAGGATGATGTTGATCAAATCCAGCCCGATTCCTGACAGAAAGGATACCGTTATTATAATAACTTACATAATCATCCTTTCTCGTGTGTCCATCAAAGTATCTTTATCCTGTTGGTCACAATTAAAACAGGTTGCAAATAGATAATATCTATGTATCACTTACATCTGAGTTCTTTATGTATGTGGACTTTATGAGCATCAATTAGATTATATAAGTACACTTTTACTTTAGTACATCTGGTGTGCAATGTCTTATTGAAATTAAATTATCCTAATGATTCAAAGGTATATGATTCCTGGACAACACTTTGCGAGTTAAGATATTAATTATAATCGGTTATTAAAGGATAAAAATAGAATATTTGCTTCTGGCATATGAGATTAAACAGGCAACTGTAGGTACAAACAAACAAACAAAAGAAGGAAGGAAGGAAAATCCACCGACCCTTTTACAATGGTGCCCCAAGCAACCTGTTTAAAATTGTGATAACCACAATTAAAAGCAGAGAACCTGTAATTTTTTGTGTGTTTGTTTTGTTTGTTTGTACACAGGATGCCACTTGTACAAATGGCGATCCAGCAATGACTGCTTTAATTACAATTCTCAATGTACTCGAGACAAAAATTTGTTTTCATTTTTTGCATGGTTGCACAAGATATTTAACATTTTCTTTCCAACTAGAGTATTTTGCAGGACTGCCAAGATTCTTCAAAGCCAAGAAGTCACACTGAAGAGCAGATTCTATTGTTGAAGAAATGCTGGCTCCTGGCCATTCACAGTAATACTGTATCACTCCACTTATTAGGGATTTCCCTGCTCAATCCAACTTGAAGTATATGTGCAGTGAAACTTGTGTATTAAGGACACACATTACACAAATTCAACATACACAGGAACAGTCCATGACACCAGTATTTGTAACTACACATTGCACATTGACACATGAACAGTGCATGTTTTAAAGTACTAGAGAATTCAAAATTAATTGCAGTAAACCCAAATATGATTTTTTTTTTTTTTTTTTAATAAATATTAATTTTTCATATGATTGAAGCAAATGAATGTAAATGGAAATTAATTTAGTGATGGTAAAATGATGTTACCTATTGAACTGCAATGTATTGCAAATTTGTTCCAGATGTGGTGTGCTGATATAATGTCAAAAATATTAAAATTGGCAAATTTTATAATGTTTGTTAGACTAATCATGATTCATGCAGGAACTGGAACTCAACACCAATGTGAACCATGATTTGCATTCATTACCTTCTGTTGTTGTTCTCAATGTCTGATTGTGAACAAAAGGGGGGGCTTACACAAGATCTCGGAAAACAATGATCTGTGTCATATATACGGCATTACTGAACACACAAATGAAAATTGTGATGTGGTGTGTGCTCTGAGGTCCTATTCTACCAATCAGGGCTGGCTCTAGGGGTGTTCGACCAGTGCACTCGCACAGGGGCGCCACCCGTAGAGGGCGAACCCCTCCCCAGCATCCCGATTTCAGCGGGTGGTCAAATCGGGAGGCTGGGGACCCCCACCGTCGCAGCTGTGCCAGACCCCAGGAGTGTAAATGGATGCCGCAGCCATTCACTGATGGGAAGAGGGCTGGGGGAAGCCCATCCCGTGACGGAGTGCTGGGCTTTACCCCCAGCCTGACGTTATTTGGAGCGTGCCATGCGGGTACGCCTCCAAATAATGGCACGTAGGGGGCGTGGCCTATGGCAATTAGGCAATGCACCCAAATTTGGATTAAAGGGCACCTTCTCAAGGGCCGGCACAGGGTGCTCAGACCAATGGAGCCAGCCCTGCTACCAATGCAAGGTTCAAGGTTTTAATCTATGGGCTATGTTATATATGTGCTTGGTATGATGTGTATGCTTGCATAGAATTACTGTCAAACTCTGTTAGCAAAGTCCTAGTGTAAACCACCTGAAACCAACTGTAGGGTGGGTGTTCTTATAACATCAGCCCTGGTAATGGTCGCTGGTTTGCAAAAACTCTAGGCAGTTATATTCATCTGTATCTTATGTAATGGTTGTAATAGGTGATAGTTAATTGTGTGTCGTAGTATAGATGTATCTTCCCCTCTCCAACTAGTACCTGCATAGGAAAACTGCCACTCCACCAGGAATAAAGCTATAGTCCTTGTTATTCCTGTGGTCAATGCAAGTTGATTTTTTTTCATCCAGTTCATGAAATCTGCAAGATCTGGTTTTCAGCATGTGGTTGTTCCTTGTTGTGTCCAGTACACCCCTGGCTCCGGCTGTGCACACACATGGCTAATATTGGTTATCTGTGTGTAGTTTGTATGTACTTCTTCTGAAAAATCCTTGCAATTCAGGAGTTGATAGACTTGTTTTAGGTTAAGAAATTCACTTCTGAGTAAGTTAGAATATGTGGTGTGTTATACTGTATTATCTTTGAGTATTATATCGCATGTAAACCACATATAATATTTAAATTATAACTAAGTATGATTTGAAGGTTTGCTTAATATGCATAGTACATTATGTTTAAGGTAATCAGGTAACTTGATGTATTTTGTCAAGGAATATTTGGGCGGTATTGGCCCTGTGAAAGCTTGCATGTTTAGCTCACATGAAGCTTTGGTTGCTATGCATTTAGCTAGCGGCGGCGACCTGTTGTCTGGGGTCTTTGGTAACAGGACGGAAACATAAGAAAACTGTATGGAAAGGTTAGCAAGGTTCAAGAAAGATATCAGTTCCTTATGAATATCTGAGATGTCACAGGTATTTTATGTGACTAAAATAGCGATAATAGCAATTATTGTTTTTTTTTTTATTTAAGGTATTCTGTTATTTGATTCTAACCCTTATTTCCTACAGAAGCACATCTTTGCCAGTTGTCTAGCAGAGACTGCTTCGGCGACACTATAAGAATTTTGAGCAGATAGCGCGCACTGGAAACCTGTGGAAGGTGTGAGTTAGCTACTCTCACTGGGTGATCTCAGAACTGTAAGATAAAGTCTCCAATCTTGTAAGGATTGAGGACTTCATTTCCATTAATACAGGCAGGAAAAAGTAATACACCATCAGTGTTGGACTGGGGCAGTGGGGCCCACCGAGATTTTTCCCTGTACCCCTATGGTCCAGTCCGGCCCTGTACACTAGTCATAACTAATTAGTAGATATGGATTTCATTAAATAGATTAAGAAACTCGCAAAGGGGGTATATGTTAACCCATTTATTCAGTTCTGCAACAGATTTACAGGTGGAACCGGTGTGAAGCTTATAATCAGGTGATGTATTGCTATGCAGGGTGTAATTAATTGGATCATATGGCAGGTTTGCAATGAGTCCTGTAATAATCATACTATATATATATATATGTAAGCAAAATGTAGTTGAAAAATACTAAATCGCAGGTTGGCGAAGTCTGTAATAAAGGTACAAATAGATATTCATATAATTTAAGATGCCACTGATGTTAGGATGTCTAAATAATTGTTTTCCTTTAGGTAAACAGGTCATGTGGTAAGTATATATATGACTGCAGGAAATATGATTTTTAGACAGCGTTATACATAACATTATAGATATTGAGAAACAATGTAATATGCGTAATATTCAGAATGTTGGACATGAGATATACCCTTAGTAGTAGGGATATTATAAGATAAGCATATACAAGAAAATCTAGGTTTGTCATTACTGCAGTAAGTATACGTCCTTATGATACGGATTACAGATGATAACGGGTTTAGCCTTTAAGCTTATAACAGTGTTTACGGTATATGCAATAGTTCTTAAAACTGTATATGATAATATATGGGTAAAATAGAGAGGTGGTAATAAAATCCTGCTCATTTTAAATCCTAGTTATATACAGGTGAAATTATAATGGTTGTTGGAGCAAAGTATTCTCAAAATCCCCTAGTGGTAGTAAGTAGGTATTGCAACCCCTGATCAGATTCATAGGAATTGGAAGATGGGTGGACAAGGGCCCTCATTCAGAGCCGTACGCTCTGAGCAGAGCGCACGCTCTGAATGAGGGCCGTCCTCCATAACTATGGAGCGTCCCCCTGGACGCTCGTATAGCTGTGGGTCACCACCCACAGCCTATACGAGCGTGCAGTTTGATAGCCGCGATGGTCTTGACCATCGCGACCATCGAAACTGCGAGCCGGAGCCTGCGGTTGAGGTTTTCAACCGCAAGGCCCGGAGTGATTTTGGCTCTATCAGAGCCAAAATCACTCCCACTGACATCACTAGTGATGTCAGTGGGCCGGCTTCTGACGGTAGGCATTCCCTTGGGAACGCCCCCGTCAGGGAGGCACGCCCCCGGCACGCCCACCAAAGGGGGCGTGCTGTCAATCAACATCGACAGCACGCCCCCTTTGATCAGACACAACGAGCGAAGGACTTTCCATCGCTCGTCGCGTCTGGCGCATGCGCACGACGGAGCTCACGCCGTCGTGCGCATGCGCAGTGCACAACATCGACCCACTTGCGAGCGGACAGCCGCTTGTGAGTGGGTCTGAATCAGGGCCAAGGTCTTTTTGAAGGATCTTGGAAAGATTAATAGCCAAAAATATACCTGTAGATCCCATGAAGTGACATATGTGATAAATGCCATCAGAACTGTTGTAAGTGGTAACAGTTCATAAGGAATAGTGTTTAGAAATCCCAAGTGATTATTAGTAGCATGCACAAATGTACTATTTTTGTGTTTATAAATCCCTGTAAAACCTAGCTAAAATTTGGGATGTAAGTATTACGGATAACCCTATGGTTGAGGTTTCATGGTTTCATTCACCAGAACAGGGGTATTGCCATAGATCATAAATATAGGGATATGATCATACTGTTTGAAATTGTTGCTGTGACAATTAAATCAGCGGAATGTACGTTTTTCTCAAAAACACCTGTTGTAATTTTTATGTTTTACTTCTTGTGGCCAGTAGGGACACTCACAGGTCTTAGGAGTAGTAGAATGGGAAATACATATCCATTTCCCTGCTGAGGTAATAAAGCCTGGAGTTACTAAGGATTTTCAATGGAAAATTACATTTACAGTGCATCCAGAAAGTATTCACAAAGCTTCATTTTTTTCCACAATTTGTTATGTTGCAGCCTTATTCCAATATGGAATAAATTAATTTTTGTCCTCAAAATTCTACACACAATACCCCATAATGACAATGTGTAAAAAGTGGTTTTGCGATTTTTGCAAATTCAATAAATGAAAAAAAAATCTACAAAATCACATGTACATATGTGTTCACAACCTTTGCTCCGTACTTTGATGATGCACCTTTGGCAGCAATTACAGCCTCAAGTCTTTTTTAATATGATGCCACAAGCAGTTCCACACATTCCTCTTTGTAGCACCTCTCAAGCTCCATCAGGTTGGATGGGAAGCGTCAGTGCACAGCCATTTTCAGATCTCTCCAGAGATGTTCAATTGGATTCAAGTCAGGGCTCTGGCTGGGCCACTCAAGGACATTCACAGAGTTGTCCTGAAGCCACTCCTTTGATATCTTGACTGTGTGTTTAGGGTCGTTGTCCTGTTGAAAGATGAACCGTCACCCCAGTCTGAGGTCAAGAGCGCTCTGGAGCAGGTTTTCATCCAGGATGTCTCTGTACATTGCTGCATTCATCTTTCTCTCTATCCTGACTAGTCTTCCAGTTCCTGCCGCTGAAAAACATCCCCACAGCATGATGCTGCCATCACCATGCTTCACTGTAGGGATGGTATTGGCCTTATGATGAGCGGTGCGTGGTTTCCTCCAAACATAACCGCTGGCATTCACGCCAAAGAGTTCAATCTTTGTCTCTCATGGTCCTTCAGGTGCATTTTGGCAAACTCCAGGCGGGCTGCCATGTGCTTTTTACCAAGAAGTGGCTTCCATCTGGCCACTCTACCATACAGGCCTGATTGGTGGATTGCTGCAGAGATGGTTGTCCTTCTGGAAGGTTCTCCTCTCTCCACAGAAGAATGCTGTAGCTCTGACAGAGTGACCATCAGTTTCTTGGTCACCTCCTTGAAAAGGGCCCTTCTCCCCCGATCGCTCAGTTTAAACGGCCGGCCAACTCTAGGAAGAGTCCAGGTGGTTCCGAACTTCTTCCATTTATGGATGATGGAGGTCTCTGTGCTCATTGGGACCTTCAAAGCAGCAGATATTTTTCTGTACCCTTCCCCAGATTTGTGCCTTTGAGACAATCCTGTCTCGGAGGTCTACAGACAATTTCTTGGACTTCATGCTTGGTTTGTGCTCTGACATACACTGTCACGTGTGGGACCTTATATAGATAGGTGTATGCTTTTCAAAATCATGTCCAATCAACTGAATTTACCACAGGTGGACTCCAATTAAGCTGTAGGAACATCTCAAGGATTATCAGTGAAAACAGGATGCACCTGAGCTCAATTTTGAGCTTCATGGCAAAGGCCATGAATAATTATGTACATGTGATTTCTTAGTGGGTTTTTTTTATTATATTTGCAAAAATGTCAAAAAAAACTTTTTATACGTTGTCATTATGGGGTATTGTGTGTAGATATTTGAGGACAAAAATTAATTTATTCCATTTTGAAATAAGGCTGTAACATAACAAAATGTGGAAAAAGTGAAGCGTTGTGAATACTTTCCAGATGCACTGTAAGGTTTTTTAAAATGGTCTAATATTTAAAAAGGTTCCACAGGAAGATTTTCTGTTATTAGTAAAGTAAGTGGGTATATCTATTATCAGATTGTATGTTTGGAATAGATAGGAATAAGTTACATATTGACATGCCTGTATTATGTATGCTAAAATTTCTTAAGCTGCATACACACACAACGATTGAGTTAATGAACGATTTTAGTAAACGATTTTCTACCTTGAAAAAATGAACTAAAATCGTTTACTAAAGTTGTTCGTTTACTATGTTCATTTAAATGTAATGAACGATTTTTATAAACTACAAACGATTTTTGCATATTAACTTAATGAAAATTGTTGAGTTGACAAGTCTGACTGAACTACAAACTACAAACGTGAACGCGCATGAACAATAATCGTTCATCGTTTGACTCAGAAAGTGAACGATTTTGTTAAACGATATTGTTTAACGATAATCGTTCAAAAAATCGTCGTGTGTGTATGCACCTTTTCTATTTTCTCAGAACATCGAAAAGCAGGTCAAAGTGGATCAAAGAGCCAAAGACTTCTCTGATTCTCAACCATTAATGCACAGATTATTTTCAGGAGGAAAGGCAGGGGGGTGTTAAATGGGTATTTGTAGGATGAAAATGTAGGATTTCCCAGATTAGGGATATTTTTGGAGATTTTTATTGGAATGAGGAAAAAATAGAAAAGCAAAGGCATTGGAAGAACTTGAATGCCACTTAGTGGAGTAAACAATGTAAAGTTCAGTCTGTTAAGGCCCCCATACACGGTATGATAGGTGCTATATCGTGCCAGGTATGGGCACAATATCGTACCTGATATCGTGCTGCGCGCTCCCGCGGGGTCGTACATCACATCCCCAGATCTTCCTGCAGAACCATGTGATCTGGGAAGCGATGTACGATCCAATTCAAATGGAGGAGGGGGGAGCCGGCATATCGTGCGGATCGGCAGTCGCCCTACACCTTAACACTCATAATGTTAGTGATATGTGATTTTTGAAAACTCCAATATGGAGCAGACAAAATTATAAATTATCATAGAGGGTAGGGAGGGACAGTTAATGCTCGAAAGAGAATTCGTTTTTCATCAACATTGGGAAATCAAGTCAACAACAGGATATCAAAAGGCTGCAGGTGGATAGGATGGAAGAGAAGATGTCAGATTTGGTAGGAAAGGTGGAGACATTCAAAAGTACTGATATCTTTTAATTTCTTATTTAGATGCTGATGAGGCTCATCTGTAGACAGACAATATTTATGGCAGATGACTGCATGGACCCTAAGATGATCGGACGGAACACAGGGGGTCATTCAGACCCGCTCGCGAGCGCAGGACGCTCGCAAGCGGGTCGCTGTTGCCCTACTGCGCATGCGCACGACGGAGGGAGCTCCGTCGTGCGCATGCACGAGACCCGGCGAGCGACGGGCTCTCCGTCGCTCCGGGTCTCGCACCAAAGGGGGCGTGCTGTCGATGTTGATTAACAGCACGCCCCCTTTGGTGGGCGTGCCGGGGGCGTGCCAGCCAGACGAAGGCGTTCCCATGGGAACGCCTACCGTCTGAAGCCGGCCCCACTGACATCACTAGTGATGTCAGTGCGAGTGATTTTGGCTCTGATAGAGCCAAAATCACTCCAGGGCTTGCGGCAGCGAGACCCTACCGCAGGGTCTCCGTCGCAAGCCCGATGGTCGCGATGGTCAAGACCATCGCGACCATCATCATGGACGCTCGCATATGCTGTGGGTGGTCACCCACAGCTATGCGAGCGGCCAGGAGGCCACTCCATTTTCATGTAGGAGGGCCCTGATTCAGAGCGAGCGCTCTGGTCAGAGCCTTCGGCTCTGAATCAGGCCCATAGTCACAAGATATGTGCGTTATAGTCAGAGCCCAGAAACTAGCTTGGTTGGTCCATAAGCATTTGAACACATATAGCCAGCTCTCACACTACAAGCCAATTAACAGTTCAATACATGTGGCCAAGGGACCTGGGCATGAGCTTCATAATAAGGTTTAGAAACACCCATTTCACAGCTCATATCAAGTGAGATGGGGGGGTTGGGTTCACACACAGAGCTCAGAGACACTAGCAGAAGGATAGGACCGTCACTTATTTGCTCTGCTCTAGCGAGACCATTGCAAGGATGGGTCTCAATACACCAGGAGAGACTAAGTATCTAACTATATAGAATCATACAAATGGATTATTGTGAAGTTTAATGAATTGTTTAATAATGTAGTGATCTGTACAGTAGTTAGTTTATATGTGTAAGTCTGTAATGTATACTTTTTGTATTTGTAAAGTAAGTAGTGTTTTGTGTGCAGAATGCAGGAAAGGAATTCATAGTGGAATCTTTGTTCGTATATACAGCAAGGTTATCAAGCTGTAATGCTTTGGTTAAGAGTGATGGTTATCCTATGAAACAGCACTATGGTGGTTTGTGAATAAACATCAACATATGCTGTGTATTGTGAAGTTCTGTAGAGGTCAATTACAGTTTAAATTAGGGGTGAGCAGATTCGGATTTCTGAAATCCGAACCCCCCCGATCCGAGGCCGATCCGAGTCAGGCTCGACTTTTCCCGCCAGACTCGGATATGAAATCGAGACAAAACGTCATCATCCCGCCGTCCGGGTCTCGCGGGTTTTGGATTCTATATAAGGTACCCGCGTCGGCGCCATTTTTTCACTCGGCTGTGGACAGTGAAGAGGGAGGGTGGGAGTTAGGGCTGGCTGGGCTGTGTAGTGTAGTGTAGTGCAGTGTAGTGTTGTGCTGTGCTGCTGTTGTCCATAGGGGCTGTGTCCACTCCTCCAAAGTCCATAGGGGCTGGCTGTGTTGTGCTGTGCTGCTGTTGTCCACAGGGGCTGTGTCCACTCCTCCAAAGTCCATAGGGGCTGGCTGTGTTGTGCTGTGTTGCTGTTGTCCATAGGGGCTGTGTCCACTCCTCCAAAGTCCATAGGGGCTGGCTGTGCTGTGCTGCTGTTGTCCATAGGGGCTGTGTCCACTCCTCCAAAGTCCATAGGGGCTGGCTGGACTGTGTTGTGCAGTCAGTTGTTCATAGGGGCTGTGTCCACTCCAAAGTCCTGTGCAGTGTCCCAGTCCTAAAGGGGAGCTGTAGTGTTGTCCAGGGGGTGCTCTGTCCATCAGGGGTGCTCCCCCAGAGTGCAAAAAATAAATATTTTTTCTGTGTTTGTGAATTGTGTGCGCAGTAGCCGCACGTGCATCAACAAAGTAGCGCCAAGCGTGCGCCTGGGTCATAAGTAAAGGGCCGGCTGGCTTGACCGTTAAAGGGTGCTGTAACCCCCAAAGTGCACTCCAAACCAAATAAAAAAATATTTTCTGTGTTTGTGAACTGTGTGCACTGTGGCTGCACGTGCATCAACAAAGGAGCAGCGCCAAGCGTGCGCCTGTGTCCCATAAGTAAAGGGCCGGCTGGCTTGTCCGTTAAAGGGTGCTGTAACCCCCAAAGTGCACTCCAAAAAAATAAAAATATATATTTTTTTGTGTTTGTGAATTGTGTGCACAGTAGCCGCACGTGCATCAACAAAGCAGCGCCAAGCGTGCGTCTGTGTCATAAGTAAAAGGCCGGCTGGCTTGACCGTTAAAGGGTGCTGTAACCCCCAAAGTGCACTCCAAACCAAATAAAAAAAATATTTTCTGTGTTTATGAATTGTGTGCACTGTGGCTGCATGTGCATCAACAAAGGAGCAGCGCCAAGCTTGCGCCTGTGTCCCATAAGTAAAGGGCCGACTGGCTTGTCCGTTAAAGGGTGGTGTAACCCTCAAAGTGCGCTCCACAAAGAAAAAAAAATACTTTTTTTTCTGTCTTTGTGAATTGTGTGGGCTGTAGCTGCACCTGCATCCTCAAAGCAGCAGCGCCAAGCGTGCGTCTGTCTGTTAAAAGGTGGTGTAGCCCCCAAAGTGCACTCCAACAAAAATAAAACATTTTCTTCTGTGTTTGTGAATTGTCTGCACTGTACGTGCATCCTCAAAGCAGCAGCGCCAAGCGTGTGTCTGTCTGTCTGTTAAAGGGTGGTGTAACCCTCAAAGTGCGCTCCACAAAGAATAAAAAATTCTTCTTTTTTTTCTGTCTTTGTGAATTGTGTGCACTGTAGCTGCACGTGCATCAACAAAGGAGCAGCGCCAAGCGTGCGCCTGTGTCCCATAAGTAAAGAGCCGGCTGGCTCATTTCTTAAAGGGTGGTGTAACCCACAAAGTGCACTACTCTCCAGCAAAAATAAAAAAATATTTTCTGTGTTTGTGTGCGCCTTAGCCGCACGTATATATCAATATAACATAAATGGAGGACCAAACTTTCTCCGATAAAAATAAAATAGGGAAAGATCAAGAACCACTTCCTCCTAGTGCTGAAGCTGCTGCCACTAGTCATGACATAGACGATAGCATGCCATCAACGTCGTCTGCCAAGGCCGATGACCAATGTCATAGTAGAGGGCACATACAATCCCAAATGACAAAGTTCAGGAAAATGACCTTAAAAAAACACATTTAAATCATCTGAGGAGAAACGTAAACTTGCCAATATGCCATTTACGACACGGAGTGGCAAGTAACGGCTAAGGTCTATCCCTATGCTCATGACTAGTGGTTCAGCTTCACATGACGTTGGAAGCCCTCCTCCCGCTAAAAAAATCAAACGAGTTAAGCTGGCAAAAGCACAGCGAAGAACTGTGCGTTCTAAGAAGATATCACAAATCCCCAAGGAGAGTCCAAGTGTGGTGGCGGTTGCGATGCCTAACCTTCCCAGCACTGGACGGGAAGAGGTGGCTCTTTCCAGCATTTGCACGCCCCCTGCAAGTGCTGAAAGGAGCACTCACAGTCCACTTGCTGATATGCAAATTGAAGATGTCACTGTTGAAGTACAACAGGATAAGGATACTGGTGTAGCTGGCGCTGAGGAGGAAGTTGGCGAGGAGGATTCTGATGGTGATGTGGTTTGTTTAAATCAGGCTCTGGGGGAGACAGTTGTTGCCTGTGGGATGAAAAAGCCCATCACGGTCATGCCTGGGCAGAAGACCAAACATTCCACCTCTTTGGTCTGGCAATATTTCTATCCAAATCCGGACAACTGTCTTGCCATATGTACCATATGTAAAGGTGAAATAAGTAGGGGTAGGGACGTTAACCACCCAGGAACATCCTCCCTTATATGGCACCTGCAGCGCGTTCATAAAAAGTTACTGTCAAGTTCAGTAACTTTGGCTAAGACCGTAAGCAGTCCAGGGACACTGTCAGGGTTCAGTCTAGGATCGGCCTCTCTCACCTCCTTGCCGGCTTCCCCTGACTTCCTTGCGGTCAGACGTCTGGTGCAGTGATGGATGTGGGGCTGAGTATTCTACCTTAGGTGCTTTTTGCGAGCTTCCATGGTCGGCTCTGTGTGCTGGGGATCGGAGTTCCCATCATGGGCGCTGCCATGACAGCTCCTCTCATGTGACAGTACTCCTAACCTATGGTAGCATGATTCAGTCAGCTGATGCTGTGCTCCAGTAATCTGCTACCCCTGGGTATAAATACGCCTCCAGAACTCCAGGAAGTTGCTGTTCAACTTCTTCTCTGTTCCAGTGATACCAGCGTTGCTCTGTGCTAATCTTTCAGAGAGTTACTTCAGCCTGTTCACAGTTCTCCAGTTTCCAGTATTAGCTTCCAAGCTATTCTTAGTCTGAGAGTAGTTCTCTCCCAGTATCCAGACTGTTTTGTTTTCTATGTCTGTGTGTCTTTGTATATGTGCTGCTAGTATTGCAGCTTCCTTGTGTCACTGAGGTGTCAGATTACCTGCTGGTATTAATTATCTCACAGCTGGACTTCCCAGCTCATATCTGTGACAGTCTGCCCTGTGTCTTTTCAGTGCAAATCTGCACTTGCATTTAGCACTCTCTTAGTGTATGCCTGACTTCTCTTTGTGTCTTGTCTCTGCCAATCATTCCCAGCATTCCCATATATTCCCTGAGTCCACTCTGCTCTTGTCTGTGCAATCTCCAGTATATGTCTGTGTTCTTTGCTCAGTGTCTTGTCTCTGGTAATCAGCTCCAATCATTTCCATCATTCCCATATATTCCCTGAGTCCACTCTGCTTTTGTCTGTGCAATCTCCAGTATATGTCTGTGTTCTATGCTCAGTGTCTTGTCTCTGGTAATCAGCTCCAATCATTTCGAGCATTCCCATATATTCTCTGAGTCCACTCTGCTCTTGCCTTAGCAATCCCCAGTATATGTCTGTGTTTTTCTGCATACTTAACTGTTTCCAGTCCATGCCTGTGTTATAGCATTCAGTTCTATTTCCAGAGTTCACTCATTCCATTCACCTCCAGTGCTATTGCATTCTTTATAGTTTCCGGTCTTCTGCCATTCCCAGGTACCTGTCCAGAGGACCGCGACCTGCTCACTTGGTGCAGCTGAAGACCAAATCCCAATTGGAGGGGTCACTGGAGAAAACCACCAAGTGAGTTAGACTCTGCGCCTCTGGGCAGGTCTAGCCAAACCTGAGTTTGGCCGCAACTAGGAGACCTACTCTAGTCACTTCCCTAGTCACCCGAACCCCTCGGCTCACCGTCCTCCAGAGGAATTCTTGCACTGGATCATGACAGACACCTAAATCCTGTTGTCCTGTTGTATCCAAGCGCCTGCAAACCACACTGTCACCTCCCTCCTCATCAATTTCCTCCTTAGTCAGGATCGGAAGTAGTCCTACAGGCCATGTCACTGGCATGACTGACTCTCCTATCCGGGATTCCTCCGGAGGATACTGCATTGCTACGCCTGCTGCCATTGCTGCTGGGAGTCGTTCATCGTCCCAGAGAGGAAGTAGGAACACCACTACTTTTACTAAACAATTGACCCTCCAACAGTCCTTAGCGAGGAGGATGAAGTACGACAGCAGTCATCCTGAAGCAAAACGTATAACTGAGGCCTTGACTGCTATGTTGGTGGTAGACGTGCGTCCGGTATCCACCATTAGTGCAGTGGGATTTAGACAATTGATGGAGGTAGTGTGTCCCCGGTTCCAAATCCCGTCTAGAATCCACTTCACTAGGCAGGCAATACCGAGACTGTACAGAAACGTCAGAAAAAGTGTCCTCAGTGTCCTGAAAAATGCAGTTGTACCCAATGTCCACTTAACCACGGACATGTGGACAAGTGGAACAGGGCAAACTAAGGACTATATGACTGTGACAGCCCACTGGGTAGATGTATCACCTTATGCAGCAATAACAGCAGCGTCACCAGTAGCAGCATCTCAGAAATGCCAGCTCGTTCCAAGGCAGGCTACGCTGTGTATCACAGGTTTCAGTAAGAGGCACACCGCCGACAACCTCTTAGAGAAACTGAGGGAAATCATCGCCCAGTGGCTTACCCCACTTAGACTCTCCTGGGGATTTGTGATATCTGACAACGCCACCAATATTGTGTGGGCATTACATCTGGGCAAAGTCCAGCACGTCCCATGTTTTGCTCACACAATAAACTTGAAGGTGCAGAATTTTCTGAAAAGTGGCAGGGGCATGCAGGAGACGCTTTAGGTGGCCCGAAAAATTTCTGGCCACTTTCGCCATTCAGTGACTGCGTGCCGAAGACTGGAGAGCCAGCACACTCTTGAACCTGCCCCGCCATCACCTGAAGCAAGAGGTTGTGACACGGTGGAACTTAACTCTCTATATGCTTCAGAGGACGGAGGAGCAGCAAAAGGCCATTCAAGCCTATACATCCACCTACGACATAGGCAAAGGAGGGGGTATGCACCTGACTCAAGCGCAGTGGACAATGATTTCCGTGTTGTGCAAGGTTCTCCAACCCTTCGAACTTGCCACACGTGAAGTCAGTTCAGACACTGCCAGCTTGAGTCAGGTCATTCCACTCATCAGGCTTTTGCAGAAGCAGCTGGAGAAAGTGAAGGAGGGGCTAAGACGGAGCGATTCCGCTCGGCATGTGGGACTTGTGGATGAAGCCCTTCATTCGCTTTGCCAGGATTCCAGGGTGGTCAATCTGTTGAAATCAGACCACTACATTTTGGCCACCGTGCTCGATCCTAGATTTAAAGCCTATGTGGTGTCTCTCTTTCCGGCTGACACAAGCCTGCAGAGGTGCAAACACTGTCAGCTGAAGCGGAACGTGACACGTCAACAGCTCCTTCTTAATTTTCTCCCGCAACTGGCGCTGCCAGGAAAAAACTTAGATATCCTAAGCAACCCGCTGGCAGTGATGCAGGGCAGGCAGGACCAAGTTTGGACATCTGGTCCGGACTGAAGGACCTGGCAACAATTTCTGACATGTCTACTGTCACTGCATATGATACTGTCACCATTGACACAATGGTGGAGGATTACATCGGTGACAGCATCCAAGTAGGCATGTCAGACAGTCTGTACCTGTACTGGCAGGAAAAAGAGGCAATTTGGAGGCCCCTGTACAAACTGGCTCTATTTTACCTGAGTTGCCCCCCCCCTCCAGTGTGTACTCCGAAAGAGTGTTTAGTGCAGCCGGGAACCTTGTCAACGAAAGGCATAGGAGGTTGCTTCCACAAAATGTGGAGAAGATGATGTTCATAAAAATTAATTATCAACTCTTCCAGGGAGACCAGCCTCCAGAACGTACAGAGGGACCTGTGGTGGTGGATTCCAGCGGGGACGAATTAATACTCTGGGAGGATGAGGATGTACACAACACTGAAGAGGGTGAGGAATCGGTGGATGAGGAGGATGAGGACGACATCTTGCCTCCGTAGAGCCAGTTTGTGCAGGGACAGATTAATTGCCAGCTTGTTTTGTGGGGGCCCAAACAAACCAATCATTTCAGCCACAGTCGTGTGGCAGACCCAGGCGCTGAAATGATTGGTTTGCTAAAGTGTGCATGTCCTGTTTATACAACATAAGGGTGGGTGGGAGGGCCCAAGGACAATTCCATCTTGCACCTCTTTTTTTTTATTTGCATTATGAACTGTTTGGGGCCTAGTTTTTCAAACTGCCATCCTGTCTGCCTCTGCAGTGTCACTCCTAGATGGGCCACGTGTTTGTGCCGCCCACTCGTGTCTCTTAGCATAGTCATCCAGCTACCTGGGTGCAACCTTTCGGACATAAAAACACTATTGTGAGGTGTGAGGTGTTCAGAATAGACTGGAAATGAGTGGAAATTAAGGTTATTGAGGTTAATAATAGCATAGGAGCAGAAAAACACACAAATTCTGTGATTTTAGCTGTTTTTATGCTTTTTTTCAAAAAAATACAGATCCAAAACACAAAACCCAGAACCCAAAACACGGAAGGGTGGTTTTGGCAAAACCAATCCAGATCCAAAACACGAAGAAAGATCCAGATCCAAAACACGAAAAGTGGCCGGTGCACACCCCTAGTTTAAATAGGCTTATTATAATTAATACCGTGTGAAATGAAAGCTGCAGTTTGTTAATTTGGCCGATTCCAAGTGATTCTTGCCCCTCCCCCCATTGAACCATGTGCTTGGAACAATAGTATAGCCTGGAATGCATAGGAATGTGTTACATTCTTGTGGTTTAGCTGTAATATGGTGTGGTTAGAATTAAGATGGAACTGATTGATAATTTATACCTTCTGAAATATTATAAATATAATGGAATCTGTAGAATGTGTATATTTCAGTTTGATGTCAGGTGGTGATTGTGGTTTGTTGAAGGAGAATGGGGACTGCCATGTGCTTTTCCCTTTGGTGATCAGGCTTTGAACCATGTGCTTGATTCAATGAAGGTTGTGAATTACTAATATTGTGATCATAGTTACAATCCTAGACTTTAGTTAGTCTAATCAACTGTATAGTTCAAATAGGCTTGTTATAATTAATAACCGTGTGTGGAATGGAGGCTGCAGCTTGTTAATATGGCCGCCACCATGTGGTTTAAACAAAGGTATTCATGCTATCCTCATCCATCCATTTCTATCCCCCATTGAATCATGTGCTGAACAATAGCACGGCCTAGTGAATGCTGGCTGTATTCTGGAAGCATTGTGAGGTCTGTATTATGATGATATTGTTAGACATTGGAATCAGCTTATGTTATGCTATTTTACTAATAGATATCATATTTGAGAAAGAGCATTTAAGTTTATTTACCCTATTACCATGTTTTGTTAGCAATCAGTATACAATATCCGATTTACATATTTATAACAGTATTGCAAGTAATGTCTGATGAAGTTGGGGTAATGAAGGAAGTGGATGGATAGGTATGTGAAGTATTGGATGCATTACGTTAGTATTACAGAATTATAGCATCATGGGAGTTTTCTCACTTTAAAAATTTAGTTTATCTTTGAACCATGAGATTTGGATAAAGCACATGTGCCATCCCATCATCCACACATCCCACTTTCTCTCTCTCTCTCTCTCTCTCTCTCTCTCTCATCATCTCTGTATATCTGATATTGTATTTTGGCTAATATTGTGAAGTTTAAATACTGTTTTATGATATCCTTTATGTATGTGGACTTTGTGTCACACGTTGTGCACGCACAGAATCGCAGTAGCGATTGAGATGTATGGTCTCAGAAATGAATTAGGCATTCCTGGGCAGTGACTGGAAGGTGGCTATTCAGATCCACAAAGGTGCACTCTCTTATTGGTGTTAAGGAGTGTCACGGACAAATGGCATAACTGGTTGGAAACTCATACGCTTAATTGCTTACACTAGAGGCCATAACTGCACCTAGCATAGGGAAGGTGCAAGTTTGGATGGTGTGTCCAATGGAAGCGTGCGTCTAGTCATATACAGATATACAAGTGTCCCATATAAAATTAAACAGTGCAGTCTTATGAAATGGTCACATCTGATTGCAGCTAAGATGCATTTTTGCTAAAAAAAAAAAATACTCGGAGCAGAGGTCCTGGCACTGTGAGAACGGCGACTGCAGCAATGGTTTATGAGGCATCATCTATATTTTTATAAGCACTTAGAGATGTTGTCAGGTCAAAAGGCAGACAGGTGAATTGTGCAGTAAGTGCTGTGTTCTGCTCTAGTAACCGAGAAACTTCCTATGCTGAACTACCACTAGAAGTTGAAAGCTAGGATCTTGGAGATCTGTGGTTATGAGAAAAAATCCTTTGCTGTGACTTTTAGGATAGAATTGATTCCATACAAAACTATATGGGATTGACAAACATGTTGAGTTTCCACAGGTCTAAAAAGGACCTAACCCTCCCTTAGGGGTGCCTAAAACCCCCATCCACGCAGCCTACACCTAACCCTCCCAGGGGGTGCCTAACCCTAGTGGTCCAACTTTAAGCACGATAATGACCCTAAAAATACCACCAAGATACCAGGACAATGAACAACTCAGTGCCCTGATCTAAATTTGATATATATATATCAGCGCCAATTTTTTAAATTCAAAGATGGCCATCACGAGCAAATGACGGCTCACGACGTCATCGCCCAGCCTCCTCGCCTGGCTTAAATAAAGCCAGCGCGAGGCACCGTCCGGCCAGCCCGTCAGCAGGGCAGCAGGAGAGAAGACCTGCTGAAGCAAGAAGACGCCATGGAAGTCCTGGATGGGTGGCGCCCTCCAGGTGAAGTCGCCGTGGAAGTCCTGGGGCAGGTGGCAGCCATGAAAAAGAGCTTAGAGGCTGCTGCCCCCCAGGTGAAGGTGTAAAACAATAAAACAATTGGTGTTTTTTTTTATATTTCTTTTACAGGGGTACTATAGGTACCAGCGGGCCATTAATGCCTTGCTTGCTGGTACTTGTGGTTCTTCAAGTACCAGCATGCATTGGAGGTTTGCTGGGACCTGTAGTTCTACTGCAAAAGACAAAATTATACTTCTGTTTTTTCACACTACATTACACTTTCAACCTGGAACCCACCGCCCCAGGGTGCTGGGGATAGCAATGGGCTATTAGCCTAGGCCTGGGGTGCCCTGGAGAGGGGACTCCTTTATATGGGGGTTCCCAACTCCCCAGGGATCCCTGGCGTGGGCTGACTAGCGGTTAGGGTTGATGCTTCGGCTGGGAGGCCCAGTGAAAGGGCTCCTCTGGCTGTGGCATCAGCCCCCGCTAGATGATGGATCTCACTGATTCATGCATGCATCTGTGTCTTATTTTCTCAGATGCATCCCAGCACCCCTGTGCACTGCTGCCACTTGTCCGCATGCCGCTGCCTCACACTCCTGCAGCCCACTTCCGTAGCAGTCTCTCCTGGTGCATACCCAAAACACCTCCTGTGTGCTGACCTTCCTCCACCTGCGCTAATGTACCATTTTGTTGCCCTTCTCCCATGCAGGTGGCCTGGTTTGCTCCTCCAAAGCCTGATAGGTAATACATTTTAAAAAAGCAATGAAATTCCATTAAGGCTTCTTGATCTGAAATTTCACAAAACCTATTGAATTTCTGCAACTAAAATTTCAAAAACCAATGACATTATGATCATTAAGGCTGACACCTTAATGGACATGTTCCTTGCGTAATACAGATATGGTATGCCATCACACCCTGTGGTTAACTGCAGATTCAGCACACTGAGATTGCTGTCACTCACAAAATGGTGGAGCTGCTAATTCACAGAATTGTGTGCTCCTTGGAATACACACATGCAGTATACATCAGCAGTTATGTGGCACACGCATCTCATTCAGTGTCCACAATTTTCCTGACGAAAATGTTGTTTTGACATTGAAACGTTGACAGTGCTGGGAGTACTTTCATTGTTTTTAAAGCGTGTGTGTGTGTGTGTGTGTGTGTGTGTGTGTGTGTATATATATATATATATATATATATACACACACACATAAATATAAGAGTTTCCGGATGCCGCGATCGGAAATAGATGATCTGAACGCCAGCGGGAGTGCAGTTGGAGGCAGCGTGATGAGCACAAGGTATAAGGTATTTAATCTCACTGTTGTTATCATTTTGTTATTATGTGTGTTCCTGAAGAAGGGGTCGCCGTACCCTGAAACGTTGAATAAACACGTTGGTTAAATAATTTTGCAAAGTCTTCGTGAGTGCCACCTGATTCTCTTTATATATATGGAGCAACTTGCTGTGTCACGTATTGATTCAATACCGGATGCAGTTTGTCCCATTTTTTGCTCTGCAGAGATGGAAGTGCACTTTATGTAATTTGTAACAACAAATGTGAGAAGTGCTGGTCTCTCCTTGGCTGGCTGTGTGTGTGCTGCTTGTCCAGAATAGCAATATTTTCTTTTGTCAGTGGGCAAGATACAGTAGTACAGAGCTTGTCCACATACCAATGTAGATTCAGTGACCACAACAGTTTGAGAGGTGAGAAGCGCTGTACCCTTAACATGTTTCTCTGCGTGCAGCAGGTTCTTTTGAAGAATGTGTGGTCTCCGAATATAGACTACAGACAACTGTGCCCCCAACCACACAGGGAACCTCTCTGTTAAGTGAGGTGAGGTGAATATTGCACATGCGGCTTTTAGACATTCATTTCACAGATAATTATTGATGTTAACATTCTCCTTCATGGAAAATTTATTTTCTTCTTTTTTAATAATAATGTTTTTCATTTATTTTTTTTTACCGTGAATACCGAAACACAGCAAAAAAATAAATAAAGCACAATGTATAAAGAAAAAAGCCATAGGTAAAATGGTTATTTTTCAAAATATGTTAAATACTTCTTTGTGAAATGTGGTTGTATATTTTACTTAAGGTAATGTCACATAAGGATATTACCTACTATAGTGAGGATGCACTCTATGAGGTTTGCTCCATGCTTTACAAGTCATTATACACTTCATATCTGGTTAACAGCTAATTGGTGCACACTCCTTATCTAAGAAGAAATTTGCAAATATTCAGAACATATAAATCTATTGTCTCTAGTCTCTGAACCTATGGCCAATTATACATCTAAAGTGGTTGGAGAACATAAGATACATTGCTACTGCACTATCTTATAAGGATAAAGGACCTCATTCAGAGTTAGTCGTTGCGGCCGCTCGGTCGTAGGGGGAAGGGGCCGGATATGCAAATGACGCGATCGTAAGTTGCGTCACTAAGATGGGTTCGCTAGCTGAACGACCGAGGGTAAGAAGCGGTCGTAAGACTAAATACACGCCCCCTTCTCGATCGCAACACACGTCATCTCCGGGGATATAAGGATTAATCGAGACCATCGGGATCCATCGGAGCTGATCGCAGAGCTAGAGGTTGACCATACCATCTCTTAAGCACTACGATCTATTCAGTGTAATAACCACCCATGTCACATGTGCCAAGACACTACTTTGTTAATTATGCACTCCCATTAAACTCCCCTCGCATAGTCAGTCATGCCTGCATTCGGATCTCCACACCCCCGTTCACAAGCACCTTCCCCTGGTACCACCCACAAACGGCTCATTGTGTCACTCAAACTAACGACCTGGCTGTGGAGAGGAGCAATTTCTAATCGTAATAGCTAGTTTGCGCACGCGCATTGCGAATTTTACGCATGCGCAGTTTAGCGAACATCAGTTGCGTACGACCGAGCGGCCACAACGACCAACTCTGAATGAGGTCCAATATCCTTGGACACAACCAGCGGGGTGAGAACTGTATGTATACAAGTGTGTTTTACTTATAATACTTAATTTTAATAGCAGCTGTATACAAATGTACAGGAGAAATGACATGAAGATTACTGATCCTGGAGCCACCAAATGCAGTCTATGCAGGAAACATACTGTCTAACTGCACTATGTAGATAACACTGAAATAAGCATAAGAAATGAAGGGTTAAACCCTTAGGTGCAAGAGCATTAAAGGCTGGTAAAAGTTTGGTTTACTAAAGTGTTTGGCTTTGCACTCAGTACATATCATATCCTACTTTTACCTGGCAATGTTATACTGTGCATTACTTTAAAAAGCCATTGTGAACCTCAAGTTAACTGGAAATGTACTGCACATCAATTTGGTATTGCACTGGTAAACTAGATGGTTGCCCAGCACACCAATCAGTTCATGCCTACTTTGTGCAATTTGGATATGCCCACGGAAACCTGAAGCATAACAGTTTGCTGGGAGGTCAAAATATTTCTCCAAAACTTTAAACATTACAGTTCAGCATTCTACCACTTGAGAAGCAAACTTTTCAATGTTTCTCTAGAAAATAAAAGTGGTTGTAAATGAATCATGATAGTTAAGGGCTTTCAAGATATTATTATATAAACACTACTGTATGTATAATGTCACTACAATTGCCTTCGTGAGCTTTTGGTGGAATATACCTATACTATGGTGTGATGCAATTATAAAGAGCATTGAGCACTCATAGGCTTGCTGCAGTCCTATGAAAAGCCTGAATTCTAATATTAGGGTGTCTATGCCTGAAGGTAGTCTTATGCACAAGGTTATTTCTGTGTGCTGAATGCTTAAAATGGCAAACTGTTTTTGACGGTCATAGAACCATATTCTACATCTATATTTTTACGAAGCATCAGCTTCCCTTCTGACATAGCTTTATACTTTCTTAACCAATGTAAATAGAACAACTTTATTTCCAGCTAATATACATAATTTATGTAAACTATTTATGCAATGCATGAATATCTATGACAAATTATTTTACCGCATATCTGTATCAGGGTACACTAAACAACTTTGCACAATAAAATAAATCTACGTAAAGGCATAGGCACAGATTAAAAAATGAAAGCTTTGTAAACTAATCCAACACAAATAACAAATATCCCTAAAAATGTTATGGAAAAACAAACATGAGTACAAGATGTCTATATACACTGTGAACACATCAACAAATCGCCATTATACACACCAGGATATAGCTGGGAGGATGCTGTTGTTTTTGTGTTTTCATCGACTCCTGACTGTGATGATTCATAATAATAGAAACACTGCTCAATAGCTGCAATAATCTGGAAGACAGCACAACAATTTCAAGGATCAGAATTGTTCTCTTAAGACCGCTTGCAGAAACATTATTATATAGCAAACAGTTTTAGTTAATTCAATTCATTTATTTCCTTTTCACAATAAAGTTTCTCACTGCAGTTGAAAATTGTTTCAGTAATTGCAGATTTATTTAGGGGGTATTTTTGTTTGAAGTTAAAAGTTATTCTGTCAGTGGGTGTAAGAAAATGCAAGGACAGAAGACAAATGTGGATGCACAATACTGTCTTTAAAATGTGACAATTGTTTAAATAGCTTTATATTACAATAAAATAAAAACATTAAGAAGGTACAGTATCTTGCAAGAACTGCTGCATACTAATATGATTGTCTATAGTAGTGGTTCCCAAAATTTTTTGAATAAGGGGCGCCCCAGAGTATCAGCATTGTTTTCACGGCACACCTAAGCCAAAATTTTGTTATTAAGAAATTCAGAAAAAAATGTAGTAATGTGAAGTAAATTGTGCTTATCTGTGATCCTTAGGTTCAGTTATGTGGTGGACAGGTTTGCGCTTTTGTTTTGTCCATATATTTACATTACATAATATTTTTTTTGGTGCTGGACCACCAACCTGAGGCACCCCTGCAAGTGTCCCCAGGCACCCCAGGGTGCCACGGCACACAGTTTGAGAACCACTGGTCTATAGTTAAGTTAATGCTTTCACTAAGGCATGGCTTATTGTAGCACTTTTGGGCTTGTCATACCAACGTCAATATCATTATTTATGCAGTAATTAAACAAATCAAACAAATTATAAGTCTCCATGGGGGATGATCAGTTATGCCTGAGTTTTCCAAACTCCACCATTACAGTCCAAATTTTAAGGATATCCACGCTTGAGCACAGGTGATGTAAGTAGTACCTCAGTCAATTTGATTTAACCAAATGGACAAGCATGAATATCCTTAAAACCTGATCTGTGATGGCGGAGTTTGGGAGACTGAGAGTTATTCATTCTATATGTGAAGAGAAAATCTTCTCTTCCCCAAACTTTTCTGGAAAATATAACATCATCCCTATAAGATATATATATATATGTATGATCCGGTTTTGGTCGTTTTTTGCGACCATTATAATCCTAGTTACCTTAGTGTAATCCTAACTAGCATATGTTCTCTACTATTATCTATGGTATACATAACTGTTTGTTTGTTATTATTATATATATTTGTTTGTCTTGTATATTTTGTGTTTTTATTTTGAGTGATTGTGGCTGGGTCATTGTGGTGCATCTGCCTTATGGGTGCCAGTATATGTTGTTACTTAGCAACTATTCTGTTTATCCATTTAAAAATGGTTGCCATGGCTACAAACCAGTAATTTATGATGATATGTTCTAGTAAGCCTGATATTCTTTAAATGTATACACGAGTGTTAGCACCGGATAGAAGACCCAGCTTCAATCACCATTTATTTTGATCTGTATGTTACTGATTTTTTTGGAATAGTGGCGTCGCGTCACTTCCGGTTACTAGGAACCTTGTTGCCTTCCCCGGAACTTGGTCGTGGTCACATTGGTACCGCCCGCCGGCGTTCAGCATGGCGATGAGCGGCTGCTGTGTCCAGACTTTGTGTCTGTTGGGAGCGGGTTTCCTATGTGCCAGGTGACGCGATTATTTGGTGAGTCTCAGTGCTCATGTGTTGTCTATTTTGGTAATGATTTTTGGGTATATTTGCTGTTGGTTTGTAAGGGCATTTTACAGCAGTCCCCTGAGGAAGGAGGATCCGAAACAGCTGTTGGGGCTTCTGAATGTTGGGGTTCAGAGCATGGCTCCCCCTATGCATATCGATACCTGATGCTAAGTACCATTATACTTTTTGAGTGTTATGTGATGGCTTTTCATCCCGCTATGGGATATTAAAATAAATAATATTATTTTTCAAACGGTGTGCTGGCTGGATTCCACTTCCGTCTAGGTAGTGGTTATATATCTGTTACGTTTTTTTGCCCTGCACCCATATGGCATCATGACTGATGTTTTGTGTGCGGTTTATTTTCACTGATATATATATATATATATATATATATATATATAAACAAGCTAGGTGGCGATAGTGAGCCATGGATTCTGTGTGGGACTGGAGGAATCCGCCCACACAGGGTTAAAATTGCAACTGTGACCACAATTAGAGGCTGCCTTACGTACAGAGCTCAGATGAGGCTAACGAAACAGACCTGTCAGGTTGCCAAAGGAGACAGTCCAAGAGGGACTGTGAGAGCTACAGAGCCCAATGTGCCTGGAGGCCAGTGGGGGCCTGGATGCCAGTGTCCGGACCTGCATGGGGCAAGGAGGACTACAAAATCTCTATGACTGAGTGAAGTTGTGACAGTCAAGCCAGGCCAGGAGGCCAGTGCCCATACCTGCAGGAGACAGGAAGAACTACAAGAGAGACTTTGTGTGAAGGCCAGGAGGTGCGGTTTATATCTGTGAGAGACAGGACTGAGACTTTTGAGAGACTGTATTACATTTTGTAGACTAGCTGTCCATTATAGTCAGAGTTAAAAAAAATTAGGTAGTGCCCTGTATGTGGAGCAAGGTTGTTTGTTATTTTGTGCATGAATACTGACAGTAAAGCTCCATTTATTTCATTTAAACATGAACAGCTGCATGTGGACCCTTATTATGCACCTAGGCACTGCACCACTGACCTCTCTACTGAGCTAATTACCCCAAGTTATCACAATATGGTGGAGAACGCAAGCACACAGATATATGCAAAAGATATATGCAGAAAATGTGGATTATAGCAAAAGTATAAGGATCTATACATAATCATATCTTCACATGAGGTCAACACGAAATAATGGATGCACAGCATAATGGAAACCACAAGACAGGACTCACCTGTGTGAAACACAAGGAAGCGGTGAGTGATGAAGGTCTGTCATGAAATGTGGTGTGAACAGAAAAGTTTCTGCATTTGTGAAAAAGGTGATGCACAAGTGTGCGGAATCAAAAGTTAAAGAGTAGACTTTGTCCTTGGTGAGGAAGAAAAATTGTTTGCAAAGCTGTTTAAATGTTATTGCAAGGAAGAGCAAGTGGTTATGACATGTTGCAGTAATGAAAGTGTTAAAAGATAAAAATGTCTTTATCTTGCTGAAAGCACCAAAAAGTGTTCAGAGAAAAAAGGAATTGTTTTAAATCTGCATCATCATGTTAGGGTGTAGTACTTTACCACAGGACACACCAAAAAAGGTAATTTCATTTTAGGGTGAAAAAATAAATAAACTGGGGGACAAACTTCTAAACTAGCGAAATAGACTCAGGGGGGTCCCCAAGTATGTGGCAGGTGTTTTTTTGATTGCAGGTAGTTGAGGCAGGTGGATTTTTCACGATTTTTAAAACCACATTAGCCACTTTATAATATGTTAGTACCCATTTTCATGTACCCCAAATTTGATGGGACACATTATTTTTCCCCCAAAAAGTTGCTAAATGCTATTCTTCACCACTTTCCCAAAGACGCTATACAGCACCTATTGAGACCGTTTAAAGACCCCACATACCTTTAGCAGGGCTATTCGGGGGTACTCATAGTGATCCCCCATGTCAGAGCATCTTTTGGGGGGTGTCAGGCTGATTTCCCCTAAAATGACAGGACTTTTCTACGATTTCCTTTTTGCCGAAATGAAATCGAATACGGAGAATCGCGGGGACGAGCGCGATAAGTTATCACTTACAAAACCTCAGATGACTGCGAAAAGTTCGGCAACGGACTTTTCGCCTCAAATTGAATATGGCCCTAAGTGTTAAATATATAGACCAAAAAATGTTTTTGTAGGTATAAAATGCATAATCCATAAAACAAGTCTATGTGCTAAAAGCAAGCCACAAAAAAGTGTTTTATTGGTGTGTAAATTAACATATGTAACTGCGTGCCTCAGAAATGAATTACATTTTTTACATAACAATGCAAGACTGGTAACTAATGCCAATACATACAATGTATTGTAGTGGCAATTGTGAGAGATAATACAGGGGACCTGGGTAGCAATATCACACACAAATATAGGTTATATAGCAGACCAATATATCACATAATGACTACTTCAATATTAATACCATATCGATTGTACAACAAGTTAAAAGAAAAGTTATCAGAAAGAGAAAAATATTTAATATTTTTTATAAAATTATATTGTAAGGATTATTTTCATTAATCCAATCGAAAAATCCACTGACTTTCCTTAAGTTTGAGTACTAGTGTATGATCAACTCCCCTATCATGCAGAGGTATGCAGTCTATGATCTTACATTTTAGAGATGCAATTTGGTGACCTTTCTTAGCAAAATGTCTTGCTACTGGTTTTTCAGAGTCTCCATTTTGTATAGCCTGGCGTATAGAGGTGCGATGATTTGCCATGCATTCACGAAACATCTCATAGTGAGGCCCACATAATATTTGGCCACAAGGACAGATTAATATATAAATAATGGTCTAATTTAGTGTAGTCTCCATTTAATGTTAATGCTTTTACCACTGTGGGGGTGGGGCAAATAGGATCCCGGAATAATGGCACTGCATGCAATGCAGCCACTGCACTTGAAGCATCCTGGTCGAGGCTGCATGAGCTTAATGGTAGTTGTGGTTTCATCTTGATTCATGGTAGGTCATAGCAACATCTGCTTAGATTGGGGCCTCTCTTGTAGGCCATCATTGGAGGATCTATTTCACAGAAAGGTAGGGATGGATCAGTCTTTATAATTGGCCAGTGTGTTTTCAGTGACCGATTTAGAATATGGGCTTTATTGACAAAAGTTGTTACAAACAGAGGTCGTTCATTCTTCTTTTTAAGGGTATGGGGTTGGATAAATGTATGCCTTGCTTTCTGTAGGTATTTAGTTAAGAGATTCTCACTGTACCCTCACTGTATGAATTGTGTTGTCATTTCTGCAATCTGTACCTCCTGTCTAGATGCCGTTGAATTGTTCTGTAGTACTCGCAAATATTGTGATATTGGGAGTCTATCTTTTAAGCCAGGCGGATGATGGCAAGAGGCCATCAAGCAAGTGTTACGTTCCGTAGGCTTACGGTATAGTGTTGTTTCCAGCTTTCCATCTTGCTTGTATATTAAAATATCCAGAAAATTGATACTAACATCTGAGATACAGTACTCTGTGTAAATTTGATTGGTTCATCAAGTAAGTTCAATTGTGTGACCATGTGGTGAAAGACTGTTTCAAAATGAGCTCTGCTAATTCGGGAATGAATTGTGCTAGAGGATCATTAGTCCTACATTTGACTAATGCTTGTTTTAAGATGTTAAGACCACCGACATGTGGTATCGTTGTGTACAAAGAAGTGATGTCTAATGTTGCCAGTAAGGTACTTTCAGTGATACGTTTGGTACTTAATTTTGGCAAGAAGTCCCCTGTGTCTCTAATGTACAGTAGCTTGTTCAAGAGGCTGTAGAAGTTAGTCTACAAATAATACCAAAGGTAGTAGGGTAGAACCTTTTGGTGATATTGTAGGTCCACCTGGCGGATTGTTTAATGTTTTATGTACCTTAGGGATGGTGTAAATAATCAGGCAAATAGGTTTATCCACAGTTAGATAGGTATGTGTTGCTTCATTGATCCACCTGGTAGAGAGTGCTAGATTTTGTTTTCGATTTCTCTAGTGGGATTGTATGTAAATTTTTCATACGTGGATTCATCCAGCAGTTGACTAGTTAATTCCGGCTCCGCCTTTGTCGGCCGGTCGGATGACTATCTGATCATTGTTTATAAGTTGGAGTAGGGCCGTTTTATTCTGCCCGTGTGAGATTGTCATAAAGTTGATAATTTTTAATGTTTCTTGTATCCCAGGTAACTAATCTTAAGTAGGTACTTGGGTTGCTAGATGGTGTATCTATCTCCCCATCTATTGTTATGCTCCCCGTTATTTGTTGTTTGCAATCTATACACTTTGGTGATGTATACTAAGTATACAGTGTTGTCATCTATTAAGCAATGTTTGCAATAGATAATTGCACTGATAGGAGATAAAGATATGTTACGACACAATGCTGAGTACAATAATTAATTCTTATGGTTTGCTAGTTAGTTATACCAGCCTTTGCTTTTAGTTCTACTTATTTATTTGTATGATATTATCGCACTCTGGCTAACATATGCCAATATAAGTGAGCATTTGTTACATAAGTGATTGTACACTCTGGGCCTGATTCTGACTCGCTCGCAAACGGGTCGATGGAGCCCAAGTGCGCGTGCGCACGACGGAGGCGCCTCCGTTGTGCGCATGCCCGAGACCCGAATAACGACGGCCAATCCGTCGTTAAGGGTCTCGCACCAAAGGGGGCGTGCGGTCGATGGTGCTTGACAGCACACCCCCTTTGGTGGGCGTGCCGGGAGCGCGGCTGCCCAGACGGAGGCGTTCCCATGGGAACACCTATTGTATGGGTCCGGCCAGTGGGAGTGCTTTTGGCTCTGATAGAGCCAAAAGCACTCCTGGGCTTGCGGCAGCGAGACCCTACCGCAGGGTCTCGTCGCAAGCCCGATGGTCGCGATGGTCTTGACCATCGCGACCATCATTTTGGCCGCTCGCTATAGCTGTGGATGGTCACCCACAGCTATGCAAGCGGCCAGGAGGCCGCTCCAAAAAGGAGCAGGGACGGCCCTGATTCAGAGAGAGCGCTCTGTCAGAGCGTCCGGCTCTGAATCAGGGCCTCTGTCTAACATATACTAATATATGCCTTTGCTATATAAGTGATTTTGCACTCTGGCTAATATATACTGATACAGATGTGCCCAGCTAGTTTCTTGCTCCATACAGCCATGTAGCGCGCCATGCATCTCACGCCACAGTAACCTTGAGTCGCGCCACACAGAATGTTTTGTAACGGAATGTAGCGTAGCACTGGAAAAAAGTCATATTGTGTAATACAACTTTTTGTCCATCAGGTGTCGCTATTCCTAAACTACACAGCGCATGTGTCAGATTTCCAATGCATTTTCTGTATCACCGCCCGATGATTTACTGATAGAAGTTTTGATTCGGTACACTATAGTACAGAGTTTTGGTCATGGAATCAGGGCTGTAGAAGAATGTATTATGATATAAAGTATTAAATAATTACAGTACAGTATGTGTGTGAGTCCTTTACTTTAAAAAATATATATATTTTTTTTGTCTCAAGGGCTCAGACAGGGGTCACAGACATGCACAGTTTTCACTGAAATGTGATGAATGTATTTACATGTACTAATATGGCGTGACTCGGTAGCGCAAGCATCTTTTATGCAACTTTTTACATTCAAAAGTTTCTGAATCACACAGCGATGTGAATTGATAGCACAAGCAGCTTCTGCTGATTAAAGTGATATGCAACATGCCTATGTTCTGTGAGCAAGTGCAGGTGTATCTGCACGCAAAACGCTACATTACAGTATCAGCGACTGTAATACTGCCCGCTATCGACATTGTACACATTGCCTGCTTTAATTTTCACACCACATCACATACATGACAGGTGCAGCTCTCAACATGGCTGGTGTGTGTGGGCTAGTGGTTAAGGTGTGCACCTTGCACCAAGTTCGAGTCATGGAAAGGGATATATTTATATATATATATATATATATATATATATATATATATATATATATATATAATTTATTTTTATTTTTTTAATTTTCACTATAGGATTAAAAATAAATCACTTGGTGGTGTGTGAATTCTGTTATTTATACAAATACATATACAGATGGGTCATCATACATCCAGCCTCCTTGCACATTAAACAGGCCTTCTAGTCACCCCATGCCATGGCGTAACTCGGTAGCGTATCTTTTTATGAGACTTTTTACCTTCAAATGCGTCTGAATCATGCAGGGAATCGAATTGATAGCAAAAGAATATTCTGTTGATTAAAATGATATGCAGCGGGGGCGTGGCCTGGATGTAGGAGGCTGATATAGTAGCTCCCAGGCCCTAATATCCTAATATATCCATCCTGACCCCTGTACCCGGTCCCTGACACTGGTATACCCCTCAGAACTTACCACTCTTGGCTCCTGGAGTCCTTGGGTCGATCTGGGTGAGCTGGCTGCTGTGCTGTGGGAGTTGAAGTTCTCTCCCTGCAGCGTCTCCTGGTTGCGGGCGCCATTTTGGATTCGGCCCCAGGTGTTTGTGACGGATCCTGGCTCCAGTGCTTCTTTCTTCTGCAGTCCGGAGGGTGCCCTGGGGGGCTGGGGAGGTGAGGGACCCTCTCACACTCTCTGCTCACTATCCTGAGTGCTGCTGCGGACGCGCGATTCCCGATCGCGGCCCCCATCTTGGATCCGGATGCAACTGCATCAGGGGCTCCTGCCCTCAGTGCTGGGCACAAAACACTGAGGTTTGGAATCCTGAGAGGCTGGGGAGGTGGCAGATCCTCTCCCTGGATATATGAGGACATTCTGAAACTCCAGGGAAACTTTGCCTGGTGTGGCTGCAAGCTTGGATTTGAACTCTGTTGCACTTATATATTTCTGATAATTTTCCTGACTGCACAGTCCCTCTCCTTGTGAACCCAGTAGCTGGCTACCACCCTGCTGATCTCTGAATTTGTTCCTGTGATTTAGAAGTAATGGGAAAAAACTCCCAGCAGTCGTCCGCTGCGCGGCTGGAGAAGTTTTCCCGTACTGGAACTGGTGGGGCTACGGGATCCAGCGCTTCGGGGACCTGGTCTCATTCCTCTCAGCCCTCCTCTCCGCCTGCTCCTGAGAACCCTCCTGTGGAGCCTGAGATCACTATGCATAATTTATTGCAGGCAATCACCTCTTCAGAGAAAACGCTGTCCGGCAAGATTTCTGAAGTTCATGTGGAGCTTTCCCTTATCCGTCATGATATGCAGATGATGCGAGAACGGGTTGGTGAGGCTGAGACTCGTATCTCTACATTAGAGGATATCACTGCTCCGGTTGTGGGACGGCTTTCGGCCTTGGAGTCTCAGATGGAGGCCTGTCGCACTAAAATCTCCGATATTGAGGGTCAACTTCCTAGAAATAACATCCGTTTTGTTGGTCTACCCGAGAAATCGGAAGGTTCTCAACCGGAGTAGTTTCTGGAAAAATGGTTGGTGGACACCTTTGGCCAAGATGATTTCACTGCCCACTTTGCGGTAGAAAGGGGGCACCGTATCCCTGGTAGGGCTCTGCCTCCTGGCGCTCCCCCACGCACATTCATTGCGAATATTCTGCATTTCAAGGACAGAGATTCGATCCTTCGATTGGCTCGTCTACGTGGTCCTTTGGAATATAATGGAAATCGGGTTGCAGTGTTCCCAGATTTTTGTATGTATGTCCAGAAGTCTAGGTCCCAATTTATACAGATTAAACGGTGCTTGCGTGATCTGGGCCTGTCCTACGCCATGTTATTTCCTGCTCGTCTGCGTGTGGTGGCTGATGGACGATCTCATTTCTTTGATTCTCCATGTGAGGCTTCATCGTGGCTGGATCTTAGGGGCCGTGGTGACGATGCTCCTCCGGACTGACCTGGACTTGTTATTCTGTTAGCTATGCCTGTTTCTTAGTTAATCTGATGATGATTCACCCTTAGTTGCTCTTTAAGTGGTAATATTGTTGTGGTACTCGTTTCATACTGTAACTTTATGTGCTGGGTACCGGGGAGGGCAATTCTGCTCTGGGCCTGGCCGACAATCCACCTTACGGCTGAGGTAAGAATTGCTCCCCCTCTCTTTCTTACTCTTTATTCTTTAAAAAAATAAAATAAGGGGTTCATTGGGTATTTAGTTTAAGGGTTAGTAGTTGGTAAGTTAGGGATTTAGGTATATCTGGTAGGGGTGGATATACAGGGTGGGTTGTGGTTTTTTTTTTTTCAGGGTTATTGTATGGGATTTTATTTTTTGTTTTTATTTTATGCCATTACAATGTTTTATTCTAAACTATTATGCTCTTATTCTAAACTATTATGCTCTTATTTATTATATTTTCAGTTTTTATTGTGTTTTTTATTATGTAGTGATGCCATGTCTCGCTGGTTGCCCCCCGCTATGTTGTCTCGGATGTCCATATCTCCTCTCCCCTCTTGTGTGTGGCTAACCCCATGATGTCTACTAGCTTAGGTTCCCCTCTACAAATTCTCTCCTGGAATGTCCGGGGCCTCAATGACCGGGTCAAGTGCTCCTTAGTTTTGACGCAGATAAAAAAGGCTCAGGCTGATATTATTTGTTTGATGGAAACACATTTAGTGGGCGGGAAAGTTTTGGCTTTGCGTAAACCTTGGATAGGCTGGGCTTATCACTCCACACATTCCTCGTATTCCAGAGGTGTGTCAGTCCTTGTACGTAGATCCCTAGGTTTTGTGCTGGATGAAGTTAAAATTGACCCCTTGGGTAGATATGTCTTTATACGTGCATCTATTCACTCCTCCCCATTCCATATTCTTGCGGTTTATATCCCCCCTCCTTATACTAGTGAGGTCCTGAAAAAGTCTGCTGAATTTATTTCCTTATCCCCTAATACGCCAGTTATTTGTGTAGGGGATTTTAATAATGTGCTACACCCTTCCCTGGATAGGTGGCATGAAAGTTCGACTGTGTCTGGTCCCTCCCCTAATTCTTTTTCCAATTTAGTGGATGAGCTTGGGTTGGTGGATATTTGGCGGATTCGGCACCCTCGCCTGGCTCGGTACTCTTGCTTTTCGGCCTCTCATCATTCCTTTTCTAGGATTGATCTTGCTTTGATATCCGGGAATCTGGTCCAGCAGGTTGTGGAGGTGGAGTATCGATCCCGTGGTGTGTCGGATCATGCCCCTTTACTACTGACTATTGATGTTGCTGCTCCACGAGGTCACTCTTTTTGGAAGTTTAATCCTTTCTGGCTTACATTAATGGGCGCTGGCTCAGAATTGGAATCCCAATGGAGTGATTTTTTCGCTGAGAATACTGGTTCTGGTTCTTATGACATTTTGTGGGATGCCTTTAAGGCTGTCCTTTGTGGTTCTTTAATTGGCAGGGTGATAAGTATTAAAACTTTCCATAAGAAAAAAGAAGCGGAGTTGGAAAAACGTTGTACTATGCTTGAACAGCAATATCTGTCCTCTGGTTCCATTACTGCTAGATCCTCATATATGGAGGCCGCTAAACTTTTATCTGATTTCCTCTTAGATAAGTCCAGAAGACGTCTGCTTTTTGTTAAGCATAGTTATTATTTAGATTCGGATAAATCTGGGGCTTTCCTGGCTTATCTGTCTAGGGAGGTCCGACCCGTCACGGTCGTAGCTCAAATTCGGGACTCCTTAGGTAATTTGCACTCCTCTACACCTGCTATTACGAATGTGTTCTATGAGTATTTTGCTAGTCTTTATTGTTCCCAGGCCCACTATGCTTTAGATGAATTATTTGAATATTTGGGACATATATCCCTTCCATGCATTTCCCAGGACAGTAGAGCATTCCTTGATTCTCCATTTATTGTAGAGAAAATTGGGGTGGCTGTTTCTTCATTTCCGGGAGGTAAAGCCCCAGGGGTGGATGGGATTCCTATTGAGATTAATAAGAGACATGGCCTTTTCTTTTTCCCCAGACTTCTTGACCTTTTTAATGAACTGTGTGACCTGGGTGCTCTTCCCCGTTCTATGTCAGAGGCCATTATTATTATGATTCCCAAATCTGGCAAAGATCCCCTTGATCCTGGCTCTTATCGCCCGATCTCCCTCCTTTCCACGGATATTAAAATATTGGCTAAAGTGCTTGCACTTAGGCTTAATAGGGTAATTGGGGAGGTGGTGCACCCTGACCAGACTGGGTTTATGCCAGGAAAGTCTACTTCCCAAAATTTTAGGAGATTATATTCAATTTTGCAGCTGGCGGACTCTGTGGACGACGGGGCAGTGGTGGTATCATTGGATGCCGCCAGGGCCTTTGATTCTGTAGAGTGGCACTATCTCTGGGAGATCCTGCTTCATTTTGGGATGGGACCTACATTTATAGCTTGCGTCAAATTACAATATTCTTCCCCTTTAGGGCGGGTCTGTATTAATGGATGTTTCTCCTTTTAGCCTCTCTAGGGTTACTAGACAGGGCTCTCCTCTTTCTCCGTCTCTTTTTGCCCTGGCCATCGAGCCTTTGGCATGTCTTATCAGAAGTAACCCCAGAATATGGGGAATTCAGATACAGCAAAGGGTCGACAAGGTGGCTCTCTATGCAGATGACACACTGTTATTCTTGTCTGATGCATCGGAGTCTTTGATCACCCTTCTTTCAGTGGTCGATTCTTTTGGATGGTTTTCTGGGCTGCGCATTAACTGGAACAAATCTTCCATTCTTCCTGTTCATGGTCCTTCTACTCCGGTTGGTGCTGTGAACACCCCCTTAGAATGGACCTCCAGGTTTAAATATTTGGGAATTTGGGTAACATCATCTATGTCGGACTTTGTCCCGCTTAATGTCCAGCCACAAGTTGACTTCCTGAGAGCCAAGCTGCACATCTGGAATAAACTTCCCTTGACCGTTACAGGTCGGGTGAATTTGGTAAAAATGATAGTTCTCCCAAAATTTTTGTATGTTTTTCAGCAGGCCCCTGTATATATCTCTCCTCGTATATTTCGATTGATAGATGGTTATATCTCCTCATTAGTCTGAGCAGAAAAACGTCCTCTAATAAAACTTAAAACCCTATGTAGACCTAGAGGGTTGGGTGGCCTAGCATTGCCGAATTTTCGCCTTTATTATTTGGTCTCTCAACTAGTTCAACTACGGGGATGGGTTTTGGGTGATGAGAGCCGGGATCTGCCTACTTTCTTGGTACATACTGTTTCTAGTAGACATTCCCCTTTACAAGTCCTACTTGATGACAGGTGCCCTACGGGGGAAGCTCCATTGGTCACACAGGCTCATATATTGTGGAAACAGGCCCGTGCTTTAGTGGGAGCGGAAGGTATTGATCCTGATTTGTCTTTATGGCATTCGTCCACTCTTGGAGAG
Source organism: Taudactylus pleione (assembly GCA_031769625.1). Taxonomy (NCBI): domain Eukaryota; kingdom Metazoa; phylum Chordata; class Amphibia; order Anura; family Myobatrachidae; genus Taudactylus; species Taudactylus pleione. The sequence continues at coordinate 8,280,959 of JAUIMM010000258.1, forward strand.
CTGGCCCTATTCGATTGTAGCTTTTTGTGGTCCAGGAGGGGGTTTTCTCCCTCGGACAGTTGTATAGTGATGGGGTCTTCAAAATTTTTGACACTGTTAGGACTGAATTTGGGGTCCCGAATTCTATGTTTTTTCGCTATTTACAGCTTCGACATGCCCTACCTGTCCAGTTTTCTTCTGGCCCTCCGCAATTTACTCCTGATCCAGTTGGGGCTGTGCGGCAAGCGACTAGTCGTAAGAGATTGATTTCTCGAATATATTCCTACCTCCTAACCGTTAACTCTTATAATGTCCTAGCACCACTTAGACTTAAATGGGTGGATGATTTGGGTCCATATGATGATGAAGAGTGGTCTCTAATGTTGAATAGTCCTGTGTCTGCCACCTCTGCAGTGTGATTTCAACAGATACAATTTTTTTTATTACACAGGGTGTATCTCACCCTCTTATTATTGAGTAGATTTGGAACTGGAGCTTCTGATAGGTGTCCTAAATGCTCTACTCCCCAGTCCTCATTTTGGCATCTCCTCTGGGAGTGTTCTGCTGTCCGGATGTTTTGGACCCAGGTCATCAACTGTGTCACAAACACGGAACGTTGTATCCCCCTTTTGTCCCCGAAAATGTGTATTTTTGGATCGGGTCTCTTGGACAGGGCCAATCGTTTAACCGTCCAATATGTGATTGATGCAATGACTCTGGCAAGGGTTTGTATTGCCCGCACTTGGATGGCATCTAGGGGCCCTACTTTTGCTGAGTGGTGTGGGTTGATGAATTAAGTGGTGGGCCATGAACGATTTTTATATACTAAGCGTGACCATATTCTTAAATATGAGCGTATTTGGGGCCCATGGATTTCTTCTTCCCATTATATTACTGGAGGTGGGGAGGTCTCAGACGCTGAAGGGCTGGCAACCGGCGAGACGGCATAATGATGTTTTGATATTCTGAGTTTTTGTTTAGGATTTTTCTGCTAAATTGAATGGCTGAGATTTATTTTGTGCAGATATTTGATCTGTATTACTTATATACCGAATTTGATTGGGTATTTGTATTAATGAGAGTATATGTTAATGGCTGATTATTATTATAATTTGTGGGGGGTTTTTTTTTGTGGGGTGGGGGGATTCTGTTTTTTTTTCTGTATTGTGTTTTGAAAACAAAAATGTCCTATAAATAAATGAAATTTAAAAAAATAAATAAATTATATGCAGCATGCCTATCTTCTGTGAGCCAGTGCGGGTGTATCTGCACTTGAAACACTACATTATAGTATCAGCGACTGTAACACTGTAACATAGCGATTCACTTGCAGATACACCCGCACTCGCTCACAGAACATAGGTATGCTGCATATCATTTTAATCGGCAGTAGCTGCTTGTGCCAATAAGTCTCATTCGAATGTAAAAAAGACGCACAAAAAGACGCTCGGTTATAAAGTAGATATTGTATTGTACACATTACAGGGCTATTCACTTTAACAGTGTGGTATTCAGTAGTACAAATTTCATCAGTGGAGCACTCACCACCCAGAGGTTAAACAGTGTATTACATGCCATGGCTTATCTTTACACGGCACACCACAGTACAGCCATCACGTAATGTTCCATGGCGTGACACAGAGGCCTGGAATGGAGAGCTATGAGCAACAAACTAGCTGGGCCCATCTGTATATGCTATTTACACATTTGCTACATGAGTGAAGTGCAATATTGATTTACCGATATTCAAGTCCATATACAGGCTGTTTTTCGTCTCATTTGCACATTCTTTTAATATTTGGTGCATGTGATTTGATGTATTATTTTAGTTACAGCATAACACAATCTATGGTGCATATTGATATTTAAAACGTTGGCAACTATTGATTATGTGCATGCTAATTAAGGATTTTTTGACTTCACAAGTCTGGCGAGTGTCTTTATCTCTACGTATAGTAGATGTGATATATACAGTCAGGTGCATAAATATTGGGACATTGACAGAATTTTCATATTTTGGCCTCTATTCACCACCACAATGGCTTTGAAATTAAACAAACAAGATGTGCTTTAACTGCAGACTTTCAGATTTAATTTGAGGTTAATTACATCCAAATCAGGTGAACGGTGTTGGAACTGCAACAGTTTCTATATGTGCCTCCCACTTTTTAAGGGGCCAAAAGTAATGGGACAAACTAAATAATTCTAAATCTAACTTTCACTTTTTAATACTTTGTTGCAAATCCTTTGCAGGCAATTACAGCCTAAAGTTTGGAACGCATAGACATCACCAGACACTGGGTTTCATCCCTGGTGATGCTTTGCCAGGCCTCTACTGCAAATGTCTTCAGTTCCTGCTTGTTCTTGGGGCATTTTCCCTTCAGTTTTGTCTTTATCAAGTGAAATGCATGCTCAATAGGATTGAGGTCAGGGGATTGACTTGGCCATTGCATAACATTCCACTTTTTAGCCTTAAAAAACTCTTTGGTTGCTTTTGCAGTATGCTTCGGGTCATTGTCCATCTGCACTGTGAAGCGCCGTCCAATGAGTTCTGAAGCATTTGACTGAATATGAGCATATAATATTGCCCGAAACACTTCAGAATTCATTCTGCTGCTTTTGTCAGCAGTCACATCATCAATAAATACAAGGGAACCAGTTCCATTGGCAGCCATACATGCCCACGCCATGACACTACCACCACCATGCTTCACTGATGAGGTGGTATGTTTTGGATCATGAGCAGTTCCTTTCCTTCTCTATACTCTTCTCTTCCCATCACTCTGGTACAAGTTGATTTTTGTCTCATCTGTCCACAGGATGTTGTTCCAGAACTGTAATGGCTTTTTTAGATGTTGTTTGGCAAACTCTAATCTGGTCTTCCTATTTTTGTGGCTCACCAATGGTTTACATCTTGTGGTGAACCCTCTATATTCACTCTTGTGAAGTCTTCTCTTGATTGTTGACTTTGACACATATACACCTACCTCCTGGAGAGTGTTCTTGATTTGGCCAACTGTTGTGTAGGGGTTTTTCTTCACCAGGGAAATAATTCTTCTGTCGTCCACCACAGTTGTTTTCCGTGGTCTTCCAGGTCTTTTGGTGTTGCTGAGCTCTCCAGTGCGTTCTTTCTTTTTAAGAATGTTCCAAACAGTTGATTTGGCCACACCTAATGTTTTTGCTATCTCTCTGATGGGTTTGTTTTGATTATTCAGCCTAATGATGGCTTGCTTCACTGATAGTGACAGCTCTTTGGATCTCATATTGAGAGTCGACAGCAACTGATTCCAAATGCAAATGTCACACCTAGAATCAACTCCAGACCTTTTACCTGCTTAATTGATAATGAAATAACGAGGGAATAGCCCACACCTGTCCATGGAATAGCTTTTGAGTTGATAGTCCCATTACTTTTGGCCCCTTAAAAAGTGGAAGGAACAAATAGAAACCATTGTAATTCCTACACCGTTCACCTGATTTGGATGTAATTACCCTCAAATTAAAGCTGAAAGTCAGCAGTTAAAGCACATCTTGTTTGTTTAATTTCAAAGCCATTGTGGTGGTGAATAGAGGCCAAAACATGAAAATTCTGTCAATGTCCCAATATTTATGCACCTGACTGTATATATATATATATATATATATATATATATATATATATATATATTGTTATAAATTACAGATAACGGATTTCCCTGCACTTCAACTGTGGATCAGATAAGCACACCATTTACATATTTGATGCATGTAGTTTACCATCTGGTTTATATATATATACATTTTTTTTGTGTAGTAAATCATACTACACTATGAGCACATTGTTGTCCTGCTTTTTTCTTAGATTTATTGATTCCAAGCAAGTGAAGGAATTTCAGTACATATACACAGTGCTATTTTTCAGCTCATTAACTATTACTTAATGTCCTGGGCCAAAATGTAATTTTGTTAAGAAGTTTTATTTTAAAGGCCCTTTTGAGTGCCTTCTTATCTAAATACTATACATATGTATGTATGTATATATATATATATATATATATATATATATATAATTGTTATTCAATAGTTTCACCCCCAGTAGCTCTAACCGCAGTTCCTGAACCTATGTGAAATGGCACATATATAGATGAATAGCAGTATAGGAGGTAGAGAAGGGCAGCTCCTGGCCTGAGGCTCACCCCTTTCGGATTGGCTTATGGTCTCTCTGCCCAGACATCTGCTTCTGTGTTGCCGGGACAGACCATTAGAGCTTGGTCTGTCCCGTCACTAATATGTAACTAAATACAGTAACAATACTTTTACGATATGCCGTAAAAAGCGGTGATATCAGAAATGCAATTTTGCCTTTTTTTTTTTTAGAAATAGAGCCCTTAAAATTTCCCAAAATACATATGTGTCCACTTACATCTTACCCCAGTGCGCTACAAGTCACATTAAACATAACATGTGAGCACTGTGCGACTCAGCAGAGCCAAGCATTTTTTCATATTACTTATTACCTTCAAATATTTCTTATTCACAAAGCAATGCAAATAGGTTGCACAAGCAGTTTCTGCTTATTAAAATATGCGGCATGCCTATATCCTGTGTGCAACTGCAGGTGTATTTGCATGCGAAAGGCAAAGTTACAGTGCCGGCACGGCACAACTAGAAGGGCTGTTTAATTCGCAAGGAAGATTTATGTGGACACATCTGTTTGCTTATTTCTCCATGGCAAAGACCAAACCAAATATAACCAAGATTTGGCAAAAAAAGCACTGCACTAGATAATAACTACTCATGGATAACTACTCATGGCTCATATCTTTTGAAAGATGTGTGGGTATTAGTGGAGAAAGCATTAAAAATGCTCTCTCTCCTATATCCTGGTTACCAAAAATGTCTCCAGTATTTTGCCTGGAAGGGCAGAGGCATAAATAAACACATGCCCTGCCTTGTCCTTAGCCGTGATGGAGTAAGATATATTTTACAATTGTAATGGAGTATTTCTTTAAAATTACTTACCAAGGATTTATATTTCTTCTCAAGAAGTCGTAATACCACAGTCCTGCTATAATAGGCATGCTAAAAGGTATGCAGAAAAGACAACATGAGAATAATTACCATTAAAAGGATAAGAGACATGTTGTTATAAAAATGTGTTAATTAGGCACACATCACATGCTAATAGATCATTGTTCTGACAAAAAAAGATTTTAAGAATAGCAGATATGCTGTTATTATCTGTACAATATATTTCCACATTATAATAGGTATATTGCGATTAATAAAAATATTTGTTTTGTATTTAAAGAGAATATGCTATTGTAGTTCTCATTGTAAAACAGAATGAATCTGTTTATTAATTATTTGCAATCTAGATTTTGGTGTTTGGGACATGATACAAATACTGGTTTGAAACAAGAGTCTCCTGCATATTTCTCAATGCCATTAATATACAACCAGTGTTCTTAGCCTCTGGCCTGCTCCTTCTCATATCTGATCAAACAAGAGAAAGTGCAGTGCAGTACACATAACAAAAAAACTAAATAAAATACAAGGCAATAACTAAATAGAAACAAACAAGGCACATTTGTATTATCTATCTATCTATCTATCTATCTATCTATCTATCAAAAACCACAAAGTGTCCACACTCACGTTTATATTAAATCCAATGCTGGGGTAGCTGACCCAAGCAAGGTTACCACCTTGCTAAAGACAATTTCCAAAAAATAAGGGTGCACTCACCAGACTTCATGGAGTATTCATGAGAATATATAATTTTATTTAAGTCATCACAAAAGTACAGCCATCGACGTTTCGGTCCAGTACAAGGACGTTTGTCAAGAGGCATCTTGACAAAGGTCCTTGGACTGGACCGAAACGTCGATGGCTGTACTTTTATGATGACTTAAATAAAATTATATATTCTCATGAATATTCCATGAAGTCTGGTGAGTGCACCCCTATTTTTTGGAAATTATATATATGAGGATTCCAGACAAGCAGGTATTTTTTGCTTTTTAAAAGCAGCAAACACTGCACCTTAGCATACGTGAGTTTAGGCCTGCACACATACAGGCACATAACATAAAATGAAGAAACATAAAAGTCTCAGCACTCCTTGTGCTAATCAGTAAGCAGTGGCTTGCAGCCACAATTTGGGCGTGCTCTCCCAGCACAGCCCTTGGACCCTGGCACTACAACACTGTGTCCCTACATCCTGGCTGCTACTCAGCATCAGGGCAACTAGCATCAGGTGTGTGAGAGCTTTAAACCCTTCCTGTGCTCCAGTGATTATTCCAGCTGGGTCTGTATAAATGTGAAAACCTGGAATTCCACACCTCCACTGCTAATGCAAAATGCACAGGCTTCACTCCAGCCTCCCTTGGAATGAGTCGATTCCACCAGAATGTGGGTAATTCAGGTGAGAGACAATCCCTCTCACCACACAATATACATATACTGTATATACATATATATCAATTGGGTTTTGTATAGCACCAGTGATATACCAAATAAGAAAAAAGGTGAGAGCGGACTTCTTCAAGGGGACCATCCCCTTGAAGAAGTCCGCTGGTGACGAAACGCGTTGGGTCCTGTACCCTACCTGACATCACAATCCTCTACACATGAAATAAGATAAGCATAAAATGTATTTTCATGTACTCCATGTATCTCATCCAGAAATACTGAAATTTTACCTTTTACCATTTATATGTGTTTATATATTTTATGTCTTAAATAGTGTACATTTTTTATATATATGTGCTCCATCTATATTATTCTTTCTTAGGCCCTAAAAAGAAATGTTGTAGTATCTTTAAAGGTTGATAAGCTTTTAAATCACATATGTATTGTTTGCACTGTTAGCACATAATCACTTTATCTTTTATGGCACTTTAGAGCGCTCTGATTTGATTCTATTGTATATATTTATATACAGTCAGGTCCATAAATATTGGGACATTGACAGAATTTTCATATTTTGGCCTCTATTCACCATCACAATGGCTTTGAAATGAAACAAACAAGATGTGCTTTAGCTACAGACTTTCAGATTTAATTTGAGGGTAATTACATCCAAATCAGGTGAACAGTGTAGGAATTACAACGGTTTCTATACGTGCCTCCCACTTTTTAAGGGGCCAAAAGTAAATGGGACTATCAACTCAAAAGCTATTTCATGGACAGGTGTGGGCTATTCCCTCGTTATTTCATTATCAATTAAGCTGGTTAAAGGTCTGGAGTTGATTCTAGGTGTGACATTTGCATTTGGAATCAGTTGCTGTCGACTATCAATATGAGATCCAAAGAGCTGTCACTATCAAAAGCAAGCCATCATTAGGCTGAAAAATCAAAACAAACCAATCAGAGAGATAGCAAAAACATTAGGTGTGGCCAAATCAACTGTTTGGAACATTCTTAAAAAGAAAGAATGCACCGGAGAGCTCAGCAACACAAAAAAAACCTGGAAGACCACGGAAAACAACTGAGACAAAGATCAACTTGTACCAGAGTGATGGGAAGAGTATGGAGAAGGAAAGGAACTGCTCATGATCCAAAACATACCACCTCATCAGTGAAGCATGGTGGTGGTAGTGTCATGGTGTGGGCATGTATGGTTGCCAATGGAACTGGTTCCCTTGTATTTATTGATGACGTGACTGCTGACAAAAGCAGCAGAATGAATTCTGAAGTGTTTTGGGCAATATTATATGCTCATATTCAGTCAAATGCTTCAGAACTCATTGGACGGCGCTTCACAGTGCAGATGGACAATGACCCGAAGCATACTCCAAAAGCAAACAAAGAGTTTTTTTAAGGCTAAAAAGTGGAATGTTATGCAATGGCCAAGTCAATCCCCTGACCTGAACCCGATTGAGCATGCATTTCACTTGATGAAGACAAAACTGAAGGGAAAATGCCCCAAGAACAAGCAGGAACTGAAGACATTTGCAGTAGAGGCCTGGCAGAGCATCACCAGAGGTGAAACCCAGTGTCTGTTGATGTCTATGCGTTCCAGACTTCAGGCTCTAATTGCTTACAAAGGATTTGCAACAAAGTATTAAAAAGTGAAAGTTAGATTTAGGATTGTTTAGTTTGTCCCATTACTTTTGGCCCCTTAAAAAGTGGGAGGCACATATAGAAACCGTTGTAATTCCTACACCATTCACCTGATTTGGATGTAATTACCCTCAAATTAAATCTGAAAGTCTGCAGTTAAAGCACATCTTGTTTGTTTCATTTCAAAGCCATTCTGGTGGTGAATAGAGGCCAAAATATGAAAATTCTGTCAATGTCCCAATATTTATGGACCTGACTGTATATATATATATATTATATATATACACATAAATAAAGCAGGTGGCACTCCAACAGACTTCTAGTGAAAAAGTTTAATTAAGCGATATTTCAAAACCTCATCGTTCTTTTCATCAAGGTGTAAAAACTGTGATGAAAAAAACTATGAGGTTTATAATGAACAGACAGGCAGCACTCCACTATATTCCAATAAATGACCTGGTGCCCTCCTTAGGTACTGTAGCCGGAGTCCAACATAATGCACACGGGAGCCGGTACTCAGGAAAAAAAGTTTTCTGTTCCTGAGTGCCGCCTTCTATGTGCATTTTATATATATATAGAATTCCCACATTGGAGGGCAAGAAAATTTGGTGATCTGTCAGCACATTAGTGTGGATCACATTGTGGGATAACGTATCAGCAGATCCCTTACATGTGGAATTCAAGTGGAACTGCACTATATTAATTATTAGACCATTTACTCTCATGTTCTTATATAAGTGTGCACACATAAGGTCTTTGGTGATCAGAGACTGTGGAGTCTATACATTGTGTTTTATATGCATTTTTTTAATTAGAACTGATCCATTTACTGTACAATTGTTTTATATTTGTCTGTTGAAGGCTAGTACCATATGTAGTCAATAAATAGTCAATAATAATCTATTGTTTTTATCCTTAGAGGCAAATTTACTAAAGTGAGAGTTTTTAGAAGTGGAGATGTTGCCCATAGCAACCAATCAGATTCTAGCTATTATCTTCTAGAAGGTGCTAGTAAAATTTGATTGGTTGCTATTGGCAACATCTCCACTTCTAAAAACTCTCACCTAAGTAAATGTACCCCTTATACTGTATTTTTGCTTATTAGCCTGAAAGAGCACCCATTATATGAAGAAATTTATTACACAAACACACGCACTGAGTGGCCAAATTATTATGACCATCCGGTGATTTTATGCAAAGTAGCTATTTTGCAGATAATGCTGATATAGGATGTCTGAATTTCTATAAGAACGGAAAGGAGAAGTTATGCAGAGACTAATAAAGTGTATCACTCATGAAATAATGGGTAAACAACGTGATCTGATGGACTTTGAGCATGCAATGACTGTTGGTGCTCTCAGCATTAGCAAAACGGCTACACTGGTGAATTATTAGAGGGTGGCAGTTGTTAAAGTATACAGGGTGGACCAGCAGCCAAAAAAACGAGCGCTCGCTCTGAATGAGGACGGGCGTTTTTTTTTAAATCTTACCTCCTGGCCGCTCGCTAAGCTGTGGGTGACCATCAACAGCTTTAGCAAGCGACCAGGTGATGGTCGAGATGGTCTCGACCATCGCGGCTTGAGACGAGACCCTTGTGGTAGGGCCTCGTTTGCCACAAGTCCCAGCGAGCTTTCGGCTCTAATAGAGCCGGAAGCTCACTACTGACATCACTCGTGATGTAAGTAGGGCCGTCCCCAAACGGCAGGCGTTCCTTCGGGAACGCCTCCATTTGGCCAGCCACCCCCCCTTCCCGCCTACGAAATGGGGCGAGCTGTCGATCAACATCGGCAACCACCCCGTTTGTAGCGAGCCCCGGAGCGAGAGAATTTCTCTCTCGCTCCGGGGTTTGCGCACGCTGAGCGTGCACAGTGCCCCACCATTGTCCCGCTTGCGAGCGTATAGGCCTGCGGTCATAAATGGACGACTGAAGGCTCTAGTGGAACACTGAGGGGGGCAGACTTGTTCAGTCCCACAGACTGGCAACAGTGCATCAAATGATGGATAATCTAAATCAGGGACCAATACAGATGGCGTCTCAATTAACACTACGCTGCACATTACATCACATGGGCTAGAGGCAGAAGACCTCGCTGTAAGCCATGGCTATCTGCTGCAAACAGGGTGAAACTTTTCCAGTTTTCTCGGGAACACAAGAAGTGGACAGTAAATGGTAAAAAACATTTATGCAATCTGAAGAATCATGTTTTCAATTGACACATTTAAAAAAAATCAACAGATGATATTAATTATTTCAATTGTGATACTGAGGAGCTCTTTAAAACATGCACTGCTAGGGGTTCCTGGGGACTATAGGTGGGGGAATAGGTTGTGCACAGACGCTGGCATAGGAGGTGCCACTTCGGCACTTTCCCCTCTGCTGGGTCATGGACAACCTCGTCCACACCTGAGAAATGTATGTCCCGGAGGGATAGGGGACGGGGAAGTCCATGACCCGGCAGAGGGGGAAGTCCTGAAGTGGCAGCCCCTGTGCCGGCACCTGCGCACACCTATGGTTGGGAGTCATTGCATTACTCTTTTAAAAATAAGCACAAACTGTGGCACATCTAGACCCTAGGTGTGGGCTTTCAACTTCTTTCTCACATAACTCTCCTGAGCTGCTGTCTGATGGCATCCAGCTCTCAGGGGACAGAATTAATTTTACCTATCGCTATCATGCACTGCACAGAAAATGGAAGTAAGGAGGTGTGAGGCACACCGCCTGATGTATGTTTGTAGCCAAGACTACATGTACCAATCGAGTAGGGCCTACTGTGTACGTACACCTAAAGATATTTTAATCCACCATTGCACCTTACTCTCTCACTCCAACACAGCAGGGTCAATTTATTAGGCAGCTGCTTTTTTAACTGAGCGGAAAGCGTTTGAGTGACAACTTGTTAAATTTTCTTTGCATACATGCTGCGTGGGCTGGTTCATTGGTTGAGTCATACACCTGGGCAGAGCCTGTGATGTCTAAGTTTTTTATAATTTGGGGGTTTAATGGTCCTTTATATAATATGATGTAATATGTTAATACAGGAGATTATTCTCTATATGTCTATGTCTAAGAAAATGTCCAATAACAGGAACCACTTATAACGATAACAAGTTAGTTTACAAATCTATAAAGGCTTTTTTGTGTTTGTTTTTTTGGAGGGGGGGGTGATAAAGTGGTAACTACAATCATATAAATAAATACAGCATTTTGTTCACTAAAACCGTTAATTGAAACATGTGTTGCTGAGCAGTTCTATGTTCAAATGATATAAAAGTAGCAAATAAACACTGGGGGATGTGTCGGCTATACATTATGACCTAGGACAGAGATTACCAGTTGCTGTAGTTAAACATTCAGAATCCCTGCCAACACACAGGTTATAATGAGCAGATAAAACATCATGTAGATGAAGTAATGACTAAACATAGGACAACAGCTTGTTTATAGAACTGAAAACATGAAGAATACTAGACTTGACCAGTTATGACCTAATGACTTAATTAGCAAGTGGTCTTATGCCATTGAGTTAATAGATAACGTAAAATGTTTTAGAAATCCAACACAAGTATATATTTTTCTCTTTACTGCAAAACACAATGTAATTCATGTATAATTCAAACTCAGTCACTAAGTCCCATCTACAAATGTAGAAAGGTGCAAACTGTCAGGATGAGACTGACCCACATGGGTACTGGGGAAATCCCAAGTGGGCACCGCTGCCTGAGGTACCCACCCCCTCTTTTAGGTTATGTGGTGGAGCAGGACCATGGATGAACATGGGTGTTTGGTATGTTTCCATGTAAACACCAATATTTGCCCTCCAGACAATCAAAATTAGCAGTTAAACTGGGCACACACTTGGCCGACGGGTCGGCCTATCTAACGATTGATAAGTGCATACAAAATATATCTGCATCGGCTGTGCTGCAGGGCAAAAGTGATATGTCTGTGACCGACGGGCAATATATATCTGTCATTGTGTACGCATCATTAGGTTAACAGATCTTAAGTTTCTTTTTGTGAAAAGAATATTTAAAAAAACAGCATACTGCAAACTATGCCAACCCCCGTAGGCACGGCACTGTATGGAGCATTCTGGGGACGCTTCGAGCGGCTGTACAGGCAGCATGGCCAAAACATCAAGGACGCTCCAGGTGACACTGAAGCTTCGATACTGCAGATGAAGGGGCCATGGAGCAGCTATAGTGCCACCCTTAGGGCCCTGCCCGACGGCATAGCTTGCACACCCCTAATTATGGCCCTGATACCCACTTCAATCCACTTTAAATGCTGCAACAAGACTAATGTAACTGTTATCACTACACACCTGCTGCACCATGTCCTTCAGAATCTGATACAAATTTTTCACCCTTACCTACTAAACCTTCAAAAGCATCCCTTAATATATAAAAATATTCTACCTTTGACCTACAGTATGTCTTATTTTTGGTAATACCTCTCCCTTCCTTCTACAAGACTTCTCCAGTGCCACTTCTCTCTTATAGAAATTCTGATTTTACCCACTATTCGGTGCTGTGAAGTGCTGTGGCGCCCAACAAATCTGTGCTGATTATAATCACAGATTTATGCTAACAGAGCATTAAAAGGAGAGAAAGGGCTGCTTTTAGAGGATAGTTCTCTGAATTTCAAGGATGTGCACTTTTTCACACTGAAAAATGAGCTAAAGATCAGGTCCTGTCCTTAACTTGTAACAGATGAAGTTTGCACATTCCATAAGCTTTTTGAGGTAAAATAAATTTTTAATTGCACAGTGAACCATGTAATAAAAATCTAGGCAGCCCTAATATTCCCTACATTTTAAATGTAAACTGAATTGAATAATGGGGTGATCTTAAGGTGGTAAGGTAATAGCATACAATGAAAAAAGTAGTAGTAGTAATAATAAAAAATAATAATAACAAATATATTAATGACTACAACAATAACAACAACAATAAAAATAAACAATAATAATATTTTTATTACCATCCACTTTTTGAACCACAAAGCCTTGGTATCAATCATTGACAAGTAAAATACTGGATCCAGCAGCATTTGTGAATTTGAGTCTTGAGTTACTGATAACAGGGACAATGTGCTCTCTATGATTTCTTCCATGTACCTGATCAGTGAGAAAAATGTAATTAAACTTTGAAAAATTAAGAAATCCTTTTATTTCATGTAAAGTTCCCATCTTTAACCTTTTCTTTGTTTCAGTTTTAATAACTTTCATATAATGTACACATAGCCTACAAAAAAATGGAGGCAGACATTCTGTGGGCTGAAGTGTGCCCTGGGTCATTCCATGTCAAGTAGAACATTTTTAAAGATTGTCCCCACCTGACCATCTCCAATTTTGATAAAATTTAAATGAAGGTTGGCATATATGTCAGACTAAAAATGTAGCTCACTATATGCAAAAGTAGCAAAAACTATGGCCCAAAAAAGTGGGGGTAGTTGCAACTATCAAAATTGGAGATGGTCAGAATGGACCCCTGGTCCATTTGACATGAAATGACCTCCATGCCTTAGTGACATTTCTGGTTCCAGTACATGGTCTGTCTGCTTCCCCATTAATATTGGTTAAAATCAAGGGCAATATGAAATTATTGTTTTGAAAGATATCCTACATCTTCTTAAAACACAAGTCCAATATTATTATCATCAATAATTAAATGCTTCCTTAAATATTCATGAAATATAATTTCTATTAGTACCACTAAGTCCCCTCTCGCTGGTAACTCGTCATCTGCAACAAGTAGTTGTCATTTTATATTTATTAAATATCTGCTTTATGTACCTGGACTTCTACACCTATTATACTAATTTATATTTGACTGGTTACAATTTCCCTTATTAGAGCCTCCCACTGCAGGGTTACCTTTTTCATAGGATTAAAAAATTGATTTTCTGTGCACTGTGTTATACTTGTTATACTGATAACAAAATCCAATTAGCATTCTACACTTTTATTTTCATCACAAGTCCTCCAGTAAACTAGATATTTTATCAAGTCATGTATCAATCTCCCTGAATTCCTGCTGTCTTCCAGCTGTGGCACAGGTAGAACTTAAAAAAAAATATATAATCTTAGAGATTCCTGCTTTACATTTACAACTTAAACCCTTGAAATAATTTATGAAGACCTTTGTTCTGCAACACTGGTATCTATACAATTCATTGGCACAATTAACTAAACTTAAGTACCTGGAAGACCATAGACCAGGGATTCCCAACCACGGTCCTCAAGGCACACTAATGGTCCAGGTTTTAAGGATACCCATACTTGAGCACAGGTGACTTAATTAGTACCTAAGTTATTTTGATTTAACTGCCTGTGATCAAGCATGGATATCACTAAAACCAGAACTGTTAGTGCCCCTGAGGACCGGGGTTGGGAATCACTGCCATAGCTGGACTGCATTTGTGATCTTGTTGTGGATGATCTACTATAGCTACAAATAATTTAATCTCCTACCAACTCTAACTGCCTGACACTCACATTTTTGGGTAAAAAAGATGCTCGGCATAGCCTCTCAAGCCAGGCGTCTCGCTCCGCATGGCGTATTGAGGCATAGTGTATGAGGACACATCTGCCTAGCCCTTCAGATGAACAACTCATTTAAAGCTTGCATAGCAGTATACACACTTAAATGGTTGTTTCAGATCTTCATACATTTCACAAGATGTACAATTGACATTACCAATTGTTGTAGTATACATACTGATTCCAATTGGGATACTTACAAGCACCATTACTTTGTAGACAAGTTTTATTTTAAAGTGTTGTATCTAGTAAAATTATGAAAAGCAGAATACAATTAGCAAAGTGCTAACGTTTGGTTTAAGTATTTCTCTGCAAGAACAATAAATTGAACACAAAAGTGCATTCACACTTATACTGTACATGTGGTAATTTGCAAAAAATAGTAACTATGGATACAGTACTTTTCTGGATGCCGAATCCAGAAAGATGGAACCTCCTTCTGGTAATCATTTAAGAGCCGAATCTATAGAAGCAAACATACAATTATTCATTTGAATATTAAAATGACAACTAAATAAAGCAATCTGATTATTAATACAAAAAGAGAATGGCAAACAAGGATCCTTGTTACCTTTTTTAATGTACGGACAACTTCTGGATTGTTGATGTCTACACCGGTTACCAATATTGGTTTGTGACCTTCCTTAGAAGCAAATGACAATTCCAAATGTTTGGCTGGAGAACAAACCAAAACACAAATAGTTTAACTGGGCTGTACAGAGCTGGTGTAATAAGGTACAGAAACCTACTGTTAAGTAAAAACTAAAAAATTATATACACAACTGCGATCTGAACATGTGAATTATTCAACATTTTGGGCTTCTACAGCCTCAGGGGTCAAATCATTCTGCGGTGCGCAGAATGACTTATTACGCACTGTAAAATTCAATTAAATCTGACTACCTAGCATGCAGTTCAAAGTCAGAGATTGCTAAGTGTGTTATGAATTGTGAGACAATGTTTTAGAATAAGTCACATATACTGTTTTTTAAGAAAAATATCAAAATCATGTTTACCTTGAAGATGTGGTGCTAAAAAACATTACCTAACACAATTACATTTATGCATTTGCAACTAAGCATAACCAATTAGATGTGTCCATTTTGTATTAACATAATGTAAAAGGGTAATGTTAAATAAAGGTAACCTCTTTAACCACTACCAACATACAGCATTGTGTGCCCCCAAGCTCCCAGCATTTACATTAATCTGGGCCTATAAATAATCAACATTTTGGGCTATATATGCTGGAATCTGAGCTGTAAAGTATAACAGGTTTAATGCAATATACTATACTGGAGAAATTAGTTTATGTATACATTATTTAGTTTTCTGCCAAAGAACATACATGCACCATTTTCGCATTTATAAAAAAAATAATAATAATTGTTCTAGATGATTAAGGTTAGTTTTTGTATATTGAAATTTAATGCTGCGTTAGTGGTCAACTTGAGACAGTGAATTGAGTCTTTAATATAGAACAGTCATGGCAAATGCAATACTTCACAGGTTTGGTTATAGGGTGCATATATGATATCACAATCTAAATAGAGAATATATGAAACTTAAGGTGTGAGATGAAAACTTACAGGTCACAAGAAAGCTGGTTTTATATGCAGGACACGGAGAGTAGAGAAAATATATATGGTACTGGACCCACAAACTGCAGATGGATGCATAAAGTTGTAATACATAATTAGTTCCTAATAAAATCACATAAATATTAAAAACAAATGACATACCCAAGCTTGTGTAAACTTCTCTTGCCATATTCAATGGTGATGAAGAAAATGTTTTAGCATAAAATCGTAAAATTCTTTCCTAAGAACAAGCAAAAATGAACTTATGTTTGATAATAGAAATATAAAACTTTAATATTAGTTTAAATTAAACTAGGGATGTGCAGGCTCGGATAGGTTTGAGTTTGCACGTGGAGTTCGGATTTTTCCCTCCAAAAAAACGGAACTCAGAACGAGGCAAAACGTCATCTTACATGGACGAACATCATCATTCCTGGACAAAAGTATTAACAAAAGTCCAGGAATGATGATGTTCGTCCATGTAAGATGACATTTTGCCTCGTTCTGAGTTCCGTTTTTTTGGAGGGAAAAATCCGAACTCCACGTGCAAACTCGAACCTATCCGAGCCTGCACATCCCTAAATTAAACAAAAAGGTTCTGTTTAAACAATACTTAATTCAGTGTATAAGACAGAGGTTCCCAAACGCGGTCCACAAAGCACCCCAACAACTCAGATTTTAGAGATATCCATGGTTGAGCACAGGTGGTTAAATCAAATTGATTAAGGTACTAATTAAGTCACCTGTGGTCAAGCATGGATATCCTTAAAACCAGGACTGTAAAGCTGGCCACACACTACACCAACTTACGTCCAACCATCCAACTAGTTGATTTGTTTAAATGAAAATCTGGTAAGGTAGGAAAGCAAATGGCAATCAGTACTTTGCTCCCAAACGCCGGAAAATGGACAAAAACTGCTGTTTGAACAAATTGTTTAGATCAAACATTTAACAAACTTGTCTGATGACGAATTTCATCTGTTTTCTGCCATTTAGGAGCAAATTGCTGTTCATCATTTACTCCCATATGTTACCAGATTTTCATTCCAATCAATCAACTAGTTGGCTGGTTGGATGAAAGTTGGTCTAGTGTGTGGCCAGTTTAAGGATGGCTTGATGACAGAGTTTGGGAACGGAACCTCTGGTATAAGAAAATTCTGCAGATCAAAAAAATTGTAAATAATACATTATAATCCCATATTGAAACAAATGTTACCTAACAGGAAACGATATATACATAATCATTGGATCTCAAAAATACATTTTGTCCTACTTATTAAAGCCGTAAAGAAATAATTTTTAAATATTAATTTTCTCAAATGTCAAGGCTTATTTCCATTTAAGCAATGCAAAACTTTTTATTAAGAAATCAGCCAGGAAACAAAATAACTATATTTGATGTGTTAACTATAAGAAGTATGAAATAAAATTTTCTGTTGATATGTACAATGCAGATTTACTGTATAGCAATGTCCTTACAAAAAATAAACAATATGTAGGCCATTAGGAAGTGTATCATTTGCATTATAATAGCAATGCTACATATTAATTTTTATAGTTTTTTAGTCAGAATAGGCCTATTAGTAAGAAAAATAATTAATAAAGTAAGACAAATAGTCCACTAATCTACAGAATATTATATATATATATATATATATATATACACACAAATATATATATATATATATATATATATTATATACAGTGCATCCGGACGGTATTCACAGCGCTTCACTTTTTCCACATTTTCTTATGTTACAGCCTTATTTCAAAATGGAAAAATTCATTTCTGTTGTGAAAATTCTACACACAATACCCCATAATGACGACGTGTAAAAAGATTTTTTTTAGATTTTTGCAAATTTAATTAAAAAAAAAAAAAATTAAGATATCATATGTACATAAGTATTCACAGCCTTTGCTCAATACTTTGTTGATGCACCTTTGGCAGCAATTACAGCCTCAAGTATTTTTGAATATTTTTCAAGGTTAATATCGCCTAGTGGATGTGCGCCTTTAGTGTACAATCAAATGACCTGCCTTCATCCTGTGGAAAAGTTTGATTTGGTTATTATCTTGAATGACACAATAACACATATAAATCTATACTGACCAATATCTAAATCTGTGTAAACCTCTCTTGTCCATACTATTAAAATGATTTATAATATATTGATAAGTTCAGCAAGGACCACCAGCATCCCGACGGTAGGTAGTGTGGTTAGGGATTAGGGTTAGGC
The DNA here is from genome assembly GCA_031769625.1 of Taudactylus pleione. Classification (NCBI taxonomy): domain Eukaryota; kingdom Metazoa; phylum Chordata; class Amphibia; order Anura; family Myobatrachidae; genus Taudactylus; species Taudactylus pleione. The sequence continues at coordinate 8,299,349 of JAUIMM010000258.1, forward strand.
ACTAGGGGGAGGGTTAGGTACAGGGGAAGAAGTTAAGATACCATGCCGGTCAGATGTCGGCATCAGGATTTTGACCATGGGGATCCAGAGCGCCGGCATCCTGCACACATTATATATATATATATATATACATACACACACTCCAAGGTGCTGCACTCTCCTAAAAAATCACCCCGACATATGATTATGTTTCAGTACATTAAGTACTATCTTCAGGGTTACAAATACGAGTAAAATACATCTTACCTTAAATACCAGATGTTACTCTGGTACGTTTTTTCATATTTTTTTATATTTGTCTGGCTGTTGTATAATTATATTATATATGCTCCGTCACTGCTTTTTGCTTATATGCCATTTACTTTTGTATATAACTTATTGCTATTTTTTTATGTCATCTTGCTTTGTATTCATTCTAGCGCTGTTCATTTGTTTATATGTTGTTATGGTGATAGCATTCTGTGTCATGCGTCTGCTGGAGTGCTACACCTTGGAGTGTGTATGTTCATTTACGTGAGGGCACCTCTGCAAGTTATTTAAAGTTCCTTGGGAGTGCCGGACAATTTGATTGCTATATGTATATACATATACGTGTGTGTCAAAATACTGACGCCGGAATCCCGCTGCCCGGCAAAATGCCGGCGCCGATATCCCAAATGGGATCAGGATACCGGTGTTGGCATCCCAGCTGCTGGAATCCCGAATTAAGGATCCGGGTAAGTATCCGCGTCGGCTCGGGGATGGAGGGGTTAGCTTTAGGGACCCCCGTGTGGAAATTATGGTTAGGCAGTGGAGAGGGGTGCTAGAGTTAAGCACCACCGGGGTGAGATTAGGGTTAGCCCCCCCGGATGGGTTAAGTTTAGGGTGCAGGAAGTGGGTTTAGGGTTAGGCACCACCAGGGGTAGGTTACAATTAGCCCCCCCTGGAAGGGTTAGGTTTAGGGCGTAGGAGGGGCGGTTAGGCACCCCCGGGGAGGTTAGGCACTGCCAAGGGAGGGTTAGGGGAGGGGTAGGGAGGTATAGGGTACTTAAGAGCCGGCGTTGGGATTTTCAATAGTCGGCCTTCCGGAGATGGGATTTGAACCAGCGGCTGCTGTACCAAACCCATACATATATATAGTGACACAGTCGGGATAGGGGTCCCCCTCCTGGGGTAGGCGGACTCCCTCTTTACAATGATAGTGAGTTCCCTCACTATCAGAACACTAAACAAAATCCCTGTCCACAGTACCGTCTGGTTTACAGCCAAGAGAGTCTAAGAGCAAGGTGACCTGCGGCCTGCTCTCCCAGGTATGAGACACTCAGCTACAACTGAACACAGCTTAAATCAGCCAATTCCAGGTTTAAGCCCTAATGAGCCTGTTACCAGGCTGAAAGGCCCAAAACCTGGAGTGGCCTGTGGACTGAGCCCTCCCTCTCCTCACATCCACAACCCCAGGACCCAAACCGCTTTTCCAAAAGCCGATACTCTGGTCTGTTTACAAAACAGACTTCTCCTGGGGTTTTTTAGAACACATAGGCCAAAAACCTAGGACAAACGTACCTGCCATTGACCACTTTACCAGTGCTTCTATCACATATCCACCCCCCCTTTGTTTCGACTTGTTGGGCGGAACAACTGCAGCCCCAAACAATGGGCACGTGACAAAGCATCTGCATTGGCCAGCTGGCTTCCTGGCCTGTGTTCTACTGTAAATTTAAAGGTTTGTAATGCCAAGAACCATCTAGTTATTCTCGCAGTGTCCTTGTCTTCTGACATCCACTTCAGAGGGGCATGGTCAGTGATCAATCTGAACTTCCTTCCCACCAAGTAGTACCTGAGTCTCTACCGCCCACTTTGTGGCCAATGCTTCTTTCTCAACCGTAGCATAGTTTCTTTCATGTACATTTAATTTCCAGCTTACGAAGAAAATCGGGTGTTCTTCACCCTCTTTGCTTTGAGACAGGACCGCTCCTATGCCTACATATGATTTATCAGTTTGTGCAACAAACTCTGTCAAAATCAGGGGTCATCAGAACTGGTTGGGTACAAAATGCTATTTTTAACTCCTGGAAAGCCTTCTCTGCTTCAGGACCCCATTCCACCATGACTTTCTGTTTGCCTTGGTAAGTTCAGTCAGTGGGACTGTAATGTGTCAAAATTGGGTATAAACCTCCTATAATACCCAGTGATCCCTAAGAAGGCTGTCACCTGCTTCTTATTCATGGGTCATGGCCAGTTTTGTATTGCTTTGATCTTATTGAGCTGTGGCTTTATCAAACCTCTGCCAATGGTGTACCCAAGATACTTTACTTCTTCCATCCACAGACAACACTTTTTGGGGTTGGCTGTCAAACCTGCCTTATAGATGGAGTCCAACACTGCTTGTACTCTGGGCAAGTGAGACTGCCAATCAGGACTATGAATGACCACATCATCCAGATAAGCAGCAGCATACTGTCTATTTGGCCTTAGAATCCTATCCATCATTCTTTGAAAGGTAGCAAGTGCCCCATGTAGCCCAAAGGGCAACATTTTGTATTGAAACAACCCCTCTGGTGTAGAAAAAGCTGTCTTTTCTTTGGCGTTCTCAGTTAATAGCACTTGCAAATACCCTTTGGTTAAGTCAAGAGTAGTTAAATATCTGGCTGCCCCCAGCCTTTCAATTAGTTCGTCCACCCTAGGCATAGGGTAGACGTCGAACTTTGAAACACTGTTCAATTTCCGGAAGTCATTGCAGAATTGCACACTCCCATCGGGTTATGGAATGAGCACAATGGGACTTGACCACTCACTATGCGATTTTTCAATTACACCCAACTCTAACATTTTTTAAATTTCCTTCGACGCTGATTCTCTTTGGGCTTCTGGTAACCTATAGGGCTTTAGGTTAACCCCTGGGTCAGTGATTATGTCATGTTTAATGACCATGGTTTTCCCTGGTAGGTCAGAAAACAGCATCCATTCCTTAACTTCCTGCTGTTAACTGGCTGACAGGGTTTTTGCCACTGTCACTTCAGGTACCGTGGGCCCAGGGTTTACTGGAGGGGCTCGGATGGCAGACAGTGCTGCTCTATCATTCCAGGGTTTTATAAGATTTACATGGTATATCTGTTCTGGCTTTCTTTGCCTTGGCTGGTAAACTTTATAATTGACCTGCCCCACTTTTTCTGAGATTTCAAAGGGTCCTTGCCATTTAGCCAAAAGTTTACTTTCTACTGTGGGAACCAACACCAACATTCTGTCCCCTGGAGCAAAGTTGCGTAAGTGAGCATTGCAGTTGTATACCCTCTGCTGTGCCTGTTGGACCTTTTCCAAGTGCTCTCTTACTATCGGCACCACAGCAGCAATTCTTTCTTGCATTTGAGAAACATGCTCAATAACGGTTTATACAGACTGCACTGCCCCTCCAATGTCTCTTTGGCAATGTCAAGTAATCCCCTTGGATGTCTCCCGTAAAATAAAGCAAAAGGGGAAAACCCTGTGGAGGATTGGGGAACCTCTCTTATGGCCAACAGCAAATAAGGTAACAAGTAATCCCAATCTCTACCATCTTTGTCCTCTACCTTCCTTAGCATATGTTTTAAAGTTTTATTACACTTCTCCACTAACCCATCGGTCTGGGGATGGTACACAGAGGTTCTTAACTGGTCAATTTTAAACAGGCGGCATAACTCTTTCATGATTTTTGACATAAATGGGGTACCTTGGCCAGTCAGGATCTCCTTAGGTACACCCAACCTGCTAAAGACATGGACTAATTCTCTAGCAATGGTCTTGGTTGACGTATTGCGTAATGGTTTCGCTTCCGGGTACTTGGTAGCGTAATCCATTATCACCAGAATATATTGATGGCTCCGGGCAGATATCATTAATGGCCCAACCAAATCCATAGCTATTCTTTCAAACGTAACCTCAATAATGGGTAACGGAACCAGGGGACTTTTGAAATGTGGCCTTGGAGCATGATACTGACATTCAGGGCAGGATGCACAATAGTCAGATACCTCTTTATGGACCCCGGGCCAAAAAAACCTCTGCACAATTTGCTCAGTGGTTTTCTCTACCCCTAGGTGGCCTGCAGTTATATGACCATGGGCCAGATCTAACACTGTTCTTCTGTATGCTTTGGGAACTATTAATTGTTCCACAATATCTTCCCCCTTCTTAGTCAGCTGATACAACAAATCCTGACATACTGCCATGTGAGGATATGACAAAGGACTTTCGGGGTCTATGGGTTTACAATTGATCACCGTGACATTCTCCCTGGCTTTTACCAGAGTAGGGTCATTTAACTGCTCCATGACAAAGACCTCTCTTCTGACCTCTAAATCAGGCAGAAGATCAACTGGCTCAACAACACTACCCACCTCAGTGGGAGGCACATCACTTGGTGAGTCACCATCACGCTCCGCATTCTCTAGTTCGCCAATCATACTAGAAAAAGGGAACATATCTGACTACGCCAGTAACCCTCTCAAACGAGACAGGACGATTTACCTCTGTGCAAAATCGGCTTTCCCACAACTTCCAGAAGTGACCAAACCCACAGAGACTATCGCGGAACCACATAATGTCTCGATGTTCACTTCTGCAGTGATATAATAGCGAGTGTCCCCATGTATGCAGGTCACACTAAGTTTTCCCCTTACGCTTCAAGAGGTTCACGAGCTCCGCATTCACAAGTGTCACCAGGCTACCAGACTCTAACAGAGCCTCTACACGGTTGCCTTCTACAGTAAGTACACACATGTGCTTATCAGTCTCAGCCCACCGGTCGGCAGTACAGGCTGGCTGTGAAAAGAAAGACCCCTGCGGTACACAAGAACAGTATCACATTGCATAGGTTCAGAGGTAAGTGGACAATTAGCTGCAATATGGCCGAAGCCACCACATCGGAAACACTGAATCACATAATAATGTAGTCTTTTACGGGGAAGGAACCTTCCTGGCCTGGCTGGCCTGTCTCCAGGTTCCTCACCCTCCATACATTCCATCGCCCAGCACCCTTCTCTCCTGGAACAGTCTTACCAGTGCTGATGGGAGTTCGCCGTTGCGCCATCGGGGCCCATTATCAACAGCTCCTCAGAAGCCACGTACCTCTCCACCAGTTCGACTAGCTGGTCTGCGGACTTACAGTCTGCATGGCTCACCCACTTGCGCAGAGACACAGGTAGCAATCGCAGATACCGGTCCATCACGACTCTTTCAACGATCAGTGGTCCTATCAGCGTCTCGGGCTGTAGCCATTTTGTGGTTAGATGGACGAGGTCATGCATCTGTGAGCGTGGAGGTTTTTCCATTTGGAACTCCCAGCGGTAGACTTGTTGGGCCCGAACAAATGAGGTGACTCCCAAGCGGGTTAGGAGCTCCCGTTTTAACTTTGCATAGTCCTTGGCATCATCCTGGCATAAATCATAGTAAGCCTTTTGTGGTTCTCCAGACAGGAAGGGTGCCACAAGACTTGCCCACTGTTCCTTGGGCCAACCCTCCCTTTCCGCGGTTCACTTAAAGGACATAAAATACGCCTCCACGTCATCACTCGGGGTCATCTTCTATAAAAAATGACTAGCTCGTATAGAGTGAGAGTGGGTTCAAAGGTAAGTGGAAGCATCTCCAGTCCAGGCTACCAAGTGTTGCACTACCTCTTTTAAGGCCTGGCAGGTTTCCTCGATGCCGACTTGTTGTTGCCTCTGGGCTGTCTCCAAGGCCAACAGTTGCACATTGGTGGATTCCTGCTGAACTCTTGTAGCTTCCTGCTGCAGTTTGTTTGTTTCCTGCTGAGCTGTCGTAGCTTGGAGCAAGGCTTTAACAAAGTCCTCCATTTTGTCCTGGGGTGTAGGTTGGAAGCAGAATCTGGCTTCCCTAAGCATCTGCGGACGTCACCTCTATGGACTTCAAGGGACACAACTTGATATCCACACTGACGAATTGGTGTCTGTCCCTTTAAGTTTTAAACAAAAATTTTCCTTGCTGCAATTTCAGTGTTTGATTGCCCGCATTCTCCACCACTTGTGACACAGTCGGGACAGGGGTCCCCCTCCTGGGGTAGACGGACTCCCTCTTTACACACACTGCAGCCAGAGAAACAGGATACAATTCTGGGGTTCTCATACGAGCTGGTCGAAGACAGTCTTTATTGTGCCAGGTACATAAATAAAACAAAACATAAACAAAATCCTAACCCGTCTGGGTTCTAACTAGACAGTAAGTTCCCTCACTATCAGAACACTAAACAAAATCCCTGTCAACAGTACCGTTGACCACTTTACCAGTGCTTTTATCACTATATATATAGTGATATGATCGGGGTAGGGGGTCCCTCTCCCCGGGTAGATGGACACCTCCTTACACACAGTAGCCAGGAAATAGCATTCCAGTCGTGGATTTTCATGCAAGCTGGTGGGCACCAGTTTTTATTGTGCAGCATCAATAATCAAATAAACAAACATAAAATAAATCCTAGCCCGCCTGGGCTCTAACTTGACAGTAAGCTCCCTCACTAACCGAACACTAAGATATGTCACATCCACACTATCTTCTGGTTTGTAGCCAACAGTGTCTCAGAGCAAGCTAACCTGCGGGCCTGCTCTCCCAGGTATGAGACACTCAGTCAGAACTAAATCCAGCTTATAACAGTCATTTCCAGGTGCAAGCCCTAATGAGCCTGCTACCAGGCTGAAAGGCCCAACACCCGGAGTGGCCTGTGGATGGAACCCACCCTCTCCTTACATCCACATCCCGTAGGACCCATTCCGGCTTTTCACTAAAACTGACATTCCAATCTGCTCAGCAGAACAGACTTTTCCTGGGGGTTTAAAAGACATATGTCATAAATCTGGGACACACATATATGTCATCCACAACTTTTCCAGTGCAAGTTAACCACATAAGTGGACCAAACATACAATATACCCCCATATAGTGTGTTTGGTCCATTTATGTCAGGGGGGTGCAAAGTTTTTAGATTTACCAAGATCCGCAATATGAAGCATTCCATGGTTTGGCTCCCACAGCTTACACCATCTGAAGATGGTGTTAGCCCGGAATTCCCCCCAGCAATGGCCACTGCACAGGAGTAGTCAGCAGACCAGGCATGCACTGGAGTCCCGAAAGAAGAGTGATGCAGTCACTTAATTCCTAATGATGGGAATACACAGCCAGATAAAATGCCTGTCAGATCGACACCCAACAGATATTGTGGGCACTGTGGGGCAGATGTACTAAGCTCTGGAAAGGGATAAAGTGGAGAGTGATAAACCTCCAACCAATCAGCTCCTGTCATTTTTCAGACACAGCCTGTAACGTGAGTTAGGAGCTGATTGGCTGGTAGTTTATCACTTTCCAATTTAATACTTCCCAGAGCTTGGTACATCTCTACAGTGAGCTATCTGCGCTCCGCTGCTGAGAAGGAGACATTTCCCTGTTACTTCCCGGTGAAGGAAAAGGGAAATGTCTGTCAGTCGGCCGTGGTTGGGCATACACTGCCCAATTTTGCCGACATTTAACTTACAGAATATCGCATCAGACGAGCATGCAGGTTGATTCGGCATGCCAACCAATCAATTTTTTACCCTTGGTCGCCCGCATGAACAGTACAATTATCAGGGCGATCTGCTGATATCGGGCAGATCGTCCCAATAACTGTATAGTGTATGCCCACCATAACCTAAGTAATGTTCATGAGACAGGGTGGCAAACTGTCAAGGTAACAAAAGTTCTGGAGATGGGTTGGAACTGGGACCCAGGAGGATGGGTACAAAGTACCCAAGTCTTTTTAGGGGCATGGGAGTACAGGTGTAACCAATGTCTCCAATATGTAGCAACCACATGCAACTCAACTCACACCTCTGCTTCACAGCAGCTCACAATATAATCATGCTGTAAATGAGAGCGTTGCCATGCCCTCCCATGTAGTCATGCACTCCCACCATACCTGGGCATGCCCAGTGTCTTGGGAGCCCTGCTGGAACCACCCATTACCAAATGTCTAGATTCACCTATGTGTATGGCATAATGTGTAAGGGTCATTATGGTGTGTGGCATAATGTGTAAGGGAAACTACTGTGCGGTATAATGTAACTAAGGGTCACTACTGTGTTGCATAATTTGAATTGGGGGTACTATTGTGTGGTCAAGCCCTTTCACAGTGAGACTACACCCTGTTTATTTTTGAAGCGTGCCTATGGCGAGCTCTTCCCCTCCTTTAGGTGTGGAGGGGGGCACCAATGCTCTTTATGTACACAGAGCACTGAAATGTGTAGTTATGGTTCTGCTTTGGTATGCACAGATGTGTCCTCACCACTGCTCTAAAAATTTCCTACAATGAATGCTATCTAATCCTCTACAACTGCTAAGCTAGGGCTTGGTGAATTGGGAAAATCCCTTCCATTATTTTTGTGTGACCTACACCAATGAAGTGCGAGCTTTACCTAACAGAACCAACCAAATACCAACTGTCTGACTATGGCACATGTTTTAATCCCCTGCAGGATGAGTTCTGTTGTGTATTTTAATACAGAGAATAATGTGTGCTTGTATGTTGTTCTAATATTTATTATATGTGTAAGAGCATAGACTAAGAAGTGGAAGGGGTCAGGAATATGAAGGGGAGGAGTCTATACCAGAAGCCAGATGCTGACGCCAATGTGGGCCTGTGTTCTTTAAATGCCAGGGCCTATTTTTAGTCCCAGTCCGACCCTGCTGAGAGCAGTACACACTACAGAGCCAACTCAGATGGAAGATCAGCAATCACCAGCATCAGGTAACAAAGTTTTTATTTTCTAAACAAGTGTTACTGTTATATTGTTGGTGCTGCTGGTGTTGGTAAGGGGGGAGGTTTGGAAGTGCTGCTGGTTATGGGGTGTAGGTATGGGAGAGGGAGGTGGGTGTGCTGGTGTTAGGTAAGGGAGGGTGGGGGAGTGTGTAACTGCTGCTGGTGTTAGGTAAGGGAGGGTGGGGGAGTGTGTAACTGCTGCTGGTGTTAGGTGGGGGAGGGGTGTAACTGCTGCTAGTATTGGGGTTTTGGTCAAGGGGGGGAGGGTAACTGGGTGCTGCTGGGGTTGGGGTGTGGGTAGAGGGCGTAAATGTGTCTCTGGGTTCTGCTGATGTTGGTCAGGGGGATAGGAGTGTAACTCTGGGTGCTGGTGTGTGTAGGCCTGGTAATGGTGTATCTAGGTCCTGCTGAGGTTGGAGTGTTAAGCAGGAGGAGTGTGTTTCTGTTTGCTGCTGGGGTGTTGGTTGGGAGCTGAGTGTAAAGGCCCCCATACACAGTGCAATATAAACCTTCCTATGTGACTTGCGATCCGAAGGCTGACATATAGGGCGGTCTCCACACACGGACCGATTAGGTGGCCGACCGCCCAATATGCCAGCACCCCCCTCCCCCACCAGCATAGCACTGGATGGGATCGTACATCGCATCCCCAGATCAAGTGACTATGCAGTAAGATCTGGAGGTGCGATGTACGTGCCCACACATGGTACGATATAGCAGCTATATCATACCAATCCGTCAGATTGGCTGCTATATCGCACCGTGTAAGGGGGCCTTAACTCTAGAAGGCCCATTTATCATTGTATAGTTGTGGCTTAATCCACAAAAACACCAGTTTTCGGGGGTTAACCACAAATATTAAGATTTTCTCAGATGTATACAGGAAAGAACGCAGCAGATATCTCTGATACCTGCTGCAATCCCTCCATTCCCGCTGGCAACCGCTTCCTCCTTAGGTCTCTATGGGGTATGCAATGTACCTAAATTTAACAACAACAACAACAATGCATTCCGGAGATTGGCCCCCGCAGCTAACGCCATCTGAAGATGGCGTAACACATCGCAAACTTACCAGGGGAACCCTCCCCTGGGAATGGCGGCTGTGCGTGCGCAGTATCCCTGACAGCACTCCAGGCACATCGGTGGGACGGGCTCTCCCTATCCCTGTATGTGCCGGAAGATGCATCCCAGCGCTATGATCGCATCTTGCAATGCGATTATGGGTGGTAATGTCATGCCCAGATCGCATTGCAGATGCCATCATTCATAAATGGGCCCCTAAGTACAGCTTAGATTGAGGTGAGAGTAACTATAGGTGCTGCTGAGGTTTGGGTGTTAGAGGGGAGTTTGTCTGTGGGTGCTGCTGAGGTTGGGATGTTAGTGGTGAAAGGAATGTATCTGTTTGCTGTAGTGGTTGGCTTGTTGGTAGGGGGCACCAACCATTATCTTGCGTCCAGCCACCTGGTATGAACTTACGCCACTGCTTTGTGCATACGGTATAAAGAGGAACCACCAGGGAAGGAGGAGGGGAGTGCATACAGACTGGCAGCGGCAGTATTTTGGTCCAGTCCGTCGGACTGTCTTCTCTTGTCTACCCAGATTTCTGGAAGGAGCACAGTGTGACTGCTGGACTGGTGAGGAGGGAGAGTTCGCAGAGCTATGCATCTTAGTCCCGATTTTTCTTTTGTAGAGGAGGGGGGGGGGTGTCACCGTGCTATACAGCAGCGGGTGACACCAAGCCTAGTGACGCCTCTGCTGTGAAGTTCTGTTTTTTTTATATTGTGAATCAAACATCATTTAGGACAACATAACAGAAAACTTCAGCATGCATAACTATTCACCCCCCTAAAGTCAGTACTTTGTCGAGCCACCTTTTGCTGCAATTACAGCTGCAAGCCACATATTGCCGCTTAGATTTTTGCCCATTCCTCAAGGCAAAACTGCTCTAGCTCCTCCATGTTGGATGGTTTCCGCTTGTGAACAGCAATCTTCAAATCTGACCACAGATTCTCAATTGGATTGAGATCTGGGCTTTGACTAGGCCATTCCACATTTAAATGTTTCCCCTTAAACCACTCGAGTATTGCTTTAGCAGTATGCTTGGGGTCATTGCCCTGCTAGAAGGTGAACCTCCATCCCAGTCTCAAATCACAGGCAGACTGAAACAGGTTTTGCTCAAGAATATCCCTGTATTTAGCACCATCCATCTTTCCCTCGACTCGAAACAGTTTCCCAGTCCCTGCTGCTGAAAAACATCCCCACAGCATGATGCTGTCACCACCATGTTTCACTGTGGGGATGGTATTCTTGGGGTGATGGGATGTGTTGGGTTTGCACCAGACATAGCATTTTCCTTGGTGGTTGAAAAGTTAAGTTTTAGTTTCATCTAACCAGAGCACCTTCCTCCATACATTTGGGGAGTCGCCCACATGCCTTTTGGCAAAATCAAATTGTGTCTTCTTATTTTTTATCACTAATGCTGGGCATACACTATGCAATTATCTGTCAGATATCTCTCCAATCTGGCTGGTTGAAATGAAAACCTGGTAATGTATGGGAGCAAATAACAATAGAAATTTGCTCCCAAACACTAGAAAACGGACATTTTCATTCCCACCAGATAGATTGGACAGATATCTGACAGGTAATTGTAGAGTGTATGACCAGCATAAGTAATGGCTTTATTCTGGCCACTCTTCCATAAAGCCCAGCTCCATGGAGTGTACGGCTTATTGTGGTCACATGTACAGATACACCAGTCTCTGCTGTGAAACTCTGCAGCTCCTTCAGGGTTACCTTTGGTCTCTGTGCTGCCTCTCTGATTAATGCCCTCCTTGCCCGGTCTGTGAATTTTGGTGGGTGGCCCTCTCTTGGCAGGTTTGTTGTGGTACCATGTTCTTTCCATTTGATGATGATGGATTTGATGGTGCTCTGGGTGATCATCAAAGATTTGGATATTTTTTTTTAATCCAACCTAGAATTGTACTTCTCAACAACTTTGTCCCTGACTTGTTTGGAGAGCTCCTTTGTCTTCATAGTGTGATGCCTCTTGCTTATTAGTGTTGCAGCCTCTGGGACCTTTCAGAAAAGGTGTGTTTATACTGACAGATCATATGACACTTAGATTTCACACAGGTCGATTTCATTTCACTAATTATGTGACTTCTGAAGGTAATTGGTTGCACCAGAGCTTTTGAGGGGCTTCATAGCAAAGGGGGTGATTACATATGCACATGCCAAGTTTCAGAATTTTATATATAAAGATTCTTTTGTATATATATTTTTCTCATTTCACTTCACCAAATTAGACTATTTTGTGCAGATCCATCACATAAAATTCAGATTACAAAAATAAAATAAGATATATGGTAAGAACTTACCCTTGTTATCTCTATTTCTACGAAGTCAATAGGGTTCCACAGGATACCTTGGGGTATTGGTGATGACATCAGGCATCGGGCACCAGAGTTAATTTTCAGCCTCCCAGGATGCACTGGGGTCCCTGTACCCCGCCCCCTAGCCAAGGCAATCAGTTTCGTAACAAGCCATAGGCCGGAGGAGGAGAACAAAGAGAGAGAAGAAAGTCTGGAACACACAAGACTCACATTCTCACCAGGAGATGGAAAAACCGGTGACCAGATCAAAGCCCATCTGCAGTACAGGTGCGACAGGTCGGGAGACCTGTGTAACCCTATGGACTTTGTAGAAATAGAGATAACAAGGGTAAGTTCTTACCATATCTCTTATTTTCTACTTCAGGGTCCATAGGGTATCCACAGGATACCTTGGGGATGTCCCAAAGCAGTATCCTTTAAGGATGGGGATGCTCCTGTGCTGGAAGGAGAATCCGCCTCCCGAAGGAAGCATCCTGAGAGGCAAAGGTATCAAATGCATAATACCTCCCAAAAGGTATAGACAAAAGACCAGGTGGCTGCCTTGCAAAGCTGAACTGCAGAGGAACCACGGCGAGCTGCCCACAAAGGACCCACAGACAGAGCAGAATGAGCTTTAAGAGAGGATGGTACAGAAAGGCCTGAATGTAAGCCTCAGAAATTGCCATGCGAATCCATCTTGCCAAAGTTTGCTTAGTGGCAGGCCAACCCTTCTTATGGAAACCATAGAGGACTAAAAGAGAGTCCGATTTCCTAAATGAACTGGTACGGTCAACATAAGTCTGTAAAGCCCGTACCACATCCAAGGAGGCCTCACCAGCAGAGAGTTCTGGGGAATTAAAGGCCGGTACTATGATTTCCTCATTGAAGTGGAAACTAGATACCACCTTAGGTAGGAACCCAGGGCGAGTGCGAAGCACTGCCCTGTCCCTATGGAAAATCAGAAAGGGAGGGCGACATGAGAGAGCCCCCAAATCTGACACCCTTCTGGCCGAAGCAATTGCCAGAAGAAACACAGTTTAAGCTGCAAGCCATTTTAAATCCACTGATCCCAGTGGTTCAAATGGCGGTCCTTGGAGAGCCCTCAGGACCACAGCCAAGTCCCAAGGAGCCACAGGTGAAACAAAGGCTGTATGCGAAGTACACCTTGCATAAAGGTGCGGACATCAGGAAGTGTAGCAATCCTATGCTGAAACCACAATGAGAGGGCAGAAACCTGCACCTTCAGGGAAGCAAGGCAAAGACCGTGATCTAAGCCCACCTGTAGGAAAGCCAAAACTCTGGATATCCTAAAAACTTGAGGAACATAGCCTCTAGGGTGACACCATGCAAAGAAAGTATGCCACACTTGGTGGTAAATTCATGCAGAAGCCGGCTTCCGAGCTCTAAGCATGGTGTTAACTACAGAGCTGGAAAAACCCCTGGACCTCAAGAGGGCAGTCTCAACAGCCACGCCGTCAAAGACAGATGACCCAGGTCCGGGTGATGGCAAGGACCTTGAGACAACAGGTCCGGATGTAGAGGCAACAGCATCGGAGCGTCTATGGATAGACTCCGGAGATCTGAGTACCAGTGCCGTCTGGGCCATGCTGCAGCTATCAGGAGGAGCGTGCCGCCTTCTTGCTTGAATTTGCGAATCACTCAAGGAAGAAGGGAGAATGGAGGGCAGAAGTACGCAAACTGAAAGGTCCACAGAGCGTCTACCAGAAGTGCCTCTGTATCTCTTGTTCTTGACCCGTATACAGGAAGCTTGTTGTTGTGTCAGGAGGCCATGAGGTCTATCTCTGGAAGGCCCCCCTTGTTCACCAGTAGCTGAAACACCTACTGTGAAGAGACCACTCTCCTGGATGCACATCTTGACGGCTGAGAAAGTCTGCTTCCCAGTTGAGGACTCCTGGTATGAACACTGCCGACATGGCAGGGAGATTGCCTTCCGCCCACGATAGAATGCGGGACACCTCTGTCAGGGCCGCCAGACTGCGGGCTCCTCCTTGGCGGTTTATGTAAGCCACCGTGGTGGCGTAGTCCGACAGCACCTGCACGGGTTTTCCGTGGAGGAAATGTCTTGCTTCTTGGAGAGCTTGGAATACTGCACTTAGTTACAAGATGGTTATTGGAAGCGCAGATTCTGCTCGCGTCCATCTTCCCTGGAAGAAGTGTGGACCCATCACTGCTCCCCAACCTCGGAGGCTGGCATCCGTCGTCAGAAGGACCCAGTCCGCAATCCAAAAGGGGTGCCTCCTGTTCAGGTGAGTAGTCTGCAGCCACCAGGCTAGAGACAGACATACCTCCGGTGAAAGCACCATTGTCTGTGTCTTTATCCGTTGGGGCAACCCATTCCATCTGGTGAGGATCAACTTCTGCAGAGGTCTGGAGTGAAACTGGGCAAACTCCACCATGTCGAAAATCGACACCGTGGATCCCAGTAACCTCACTGCTGAGTGAATAGACACCCGGCAACTCTGCAGGCAACTGCGTACTTTTGCCTGCAATGCAGAGATATTTTCCTCCATCATGAAGATCATCTGATGATGGGAGTCCAACAGGGCTCCTAGATGGAGCATCCTCAGTGATGGAACCAGTGAGGACTTCTTCCGATTTATCAGCCAACCATGCGCCTTCAACACAGAGACTGTCAGTTGCAGATGGTGCTGAAGGATCTCTGGAGATCTTGCCAACAACAGGAGGTCATCTAGATAGGGCAACAAATGGACTCCCTGCATCTGCAAGTGGGCTGCCATAACTGCCATGATTTTGGTAAACACTTGAGGCACGGTGGCCAGACCAAAGGGCAGTGCCTGAAATTGAAAGTGTTGGTCGACTACTGCAAACCTGAGGAAACTCTGGTGTGCCGAGACAATGGGGATATGCAGGTAGGCATCCTGAATATCTAGCGACACCATAAAATCCCCAGGCTCCATCACCAAAATGATGGTCCTAAACTGAGGAACCCTCAAGAATTTGTTGAGTGATTTGAGGTTGGTACAGAAGCCCAATTGAGGCCTGTAAGTCCCATTGGGCTTCTGTACCAGAAAGAGATTGGAGTAATACCCCAATCCTCTCTGGGACAATGAGACCGGCACTCTAACGCCAGCCTGGAGCATAGCATGGATCACCTTCCGGAATTCCCGGGCCTTGTCTTGATCCGACTGAAGGGCCGTGGTGAAAAACCAGCTGGGAGGCCTCCATCAGAAGGAGACCACTTCTCTTACCCAAGTGTCCACGGTTGTGAGACACCAGCACTGGGCGAACTGAAGAAGCCGGCCTCCCACTTCGGGGTCCCCCAAGGGGAGGCCCACCTCGTCAGGCTGAAGGCTTATCGTCCGACTTGGTAGTAGGACGTCTTGTACTCCAAGCCTGCTTCTTTGGCTTGGCAGTTTTCTTGGCCCCTGCCTGCCTAGGAAAGGACTGCAATTTGGAATTACCCTGGGCCCTATAGGGCCGAAAGGACGAAGTACCAGACCCTGATGGGACTGTAGCCGATGGCAGACATGCAGACTTAGCTGCTGCCAAAGTGGCCACAATTTTGTCCAGATCAAGGCCAAACAGGACCTGTCCATTAAAAGGCAAGCATTCCAATCCCTTTTTGGAATCTGCGTCCGCTTTCCAAGAGCGCAACCATATGGTGCAGCGAGCCGCCACTGCTGCTGAAGAGATTCAGGAAGTGAGGAGCCCTATATCCAAGGCTGCCTCATTAATGTATGTGGCTGAGTCTCTGAGGTTACCCACTAACTCCACCTGCTCAGGTGATGAGTCAGCGTCTAGAGACGTCTCCAAGCTGTCAGCCAAGCGCTCCATTGCTCTGGCTACCCAGCACAAGGCCATTGCCAGTCTGGACGCAAGGGAATAAATGGATTTCAGGCATATTTCAACCTTGCGATACGTAGAATCCTTTAAGGAGGACATGGAGGGCATGATCAATGTAGCACTCCTCACAAGGCGTGTGACATGAGAATCCACTTGTGGAGGGGTTTCCCATTTGGAAAAATAATTATCCACAAAGGGGTATGCAAAGGCCAAATGCTTCTGAGGTTGGTACCGCTTACCTGGATATTTCCATGCCTCCTCTAAATGATTCACTAATTGACCAGATAGAGGAAATACAGTGGCATAACCTTTAAAATCCTTAAAGAAGACATATCTGGATTTGGCCACGGGGGGATAGTCATCAATAACCAAGGCCTGGTATATATAATTTAGACTTAAGATACCGCCTCCTTAGTACAGGGGCTCCTGATCTGAAAAGTCAACAATCTCCCCGTCATCAGACGTCATCCTCATCATACTGAGCCATCTCCGACACTATAGGCCGCTTAGCAAGCCGCAATGATGACTCCCCCTGCAAAACGTCCGTCAGGTGTTGTACCGTATTGGACAGTGAATTCACCCACGCAGGCTCTTGCGAGACCTGGGGGGGTGAAAGTGGGAGACACTGGGGTACCATCAGCTGCCTGGGGAACCCCTGCATGGGTGATGACACTACCGACTGCTGTGATAACCCCATTTGGGGAAACGCAGGGGGCATTGCCAGCAAGGGTTGTAAGTGCCTTTGCAAAACAAGCCCAGGGTGGTTTATGTATAGGTGCAGTGACAGAAATCGGGCTTGACAGTAAATAAAATGCCATACATAACCCCTCAGTGTTGCCATCACCCTCCGCTATTGGTACATTCCATGTGGAACACTTTAGCTGGAGGGGAAAATCACGTTCACTCCCAGACATGATGAGTGTGATGAGTGTAACGGACCTGTATGTGACTCCCCTCACAGACAAATATTTTTACCGTGAGGCAATGAACACCCTGCAAGACCGCACCGCAAGGGCTTTAGCAGAAAAAGAAATAGGGATACTAAAATGGCTGACAGTCAGAAGTGAAAGTACAGGTAGACAGCGCTAGCATTAAGTCACATACAATGCAGAAAACAATCCCTGCACTATCAGCACTGTGATCAACTACTCAGACACAGAGCCTGGTAGGAAACAGCGCTGCATACTGACCTTAAGGTATGCAGGGGGACCCGGACCACTAAACCACCTGTATCCAGCGTCCAGCCACAGCTGCCTTTAAAAATCTTCTGGGTCTGTTAACAGCCCCACTTTGTAGACAGTGAACCGACTCCTGGCCGGGCACCAATGAAACTGATTGCCTTGGCTAGGGGGCGGGGTATTGGAGAGGGACCCCAGTGCATCCTGGGAGGCTGAAAATTAACTCTGTGGTGCCCGATGCCTGACGTCATCACCAATACCCCAAGGTATCCTCATGGATACCCTATGGACCCTGAAGTAGAAAAATACATTACAAGTTGTAATGTAACAAAAAAGGTAAAAAGCCATCGGGGGTGAATACTTTTGCAAGGCCATATTATATATATATATATATATATATATATATATATATATATATATATATACACATACAAAATTAGATTTCTTCTACAAAGGGAGATTTAAAATTCTGGGTCCAATATCCAAATGATTTTATTGAGACTTTCCAATTTAAGACCATTTACTTCAGTGTCATTGTCAAATAAATTTGTATGCAATGACTTACTGTATGTGTATTCTTGGTTAATGTTTTCCTGCTACTAGACAGTGTAACTTGATGCCTGCACTGAATAATTTGATATTGCGACACTTGTATACAGTATCTGTGTGCAACAGAGTATGAATTTGTATACAAAGTGCTACGATGCAGTGGTGGCTTTTTTCCACGCCAAGTTAATTTGTGCTTCATATACAAAAGTGTTGCATATTTGCAGTCTTGTGAAGCAGTCTTGTCACATTTATTTGTGACCAAGATACATTTTTGGACGAAAATACACAAAAAAGATACAGGGGTGCAAGACGCATTGCACGGGACCTGGTGGCTCATTCACGCCAAGCATATTGTGCTGTATGGCGTATTGAGGCTAGGGGGTATATTTATCAAAATTAGATTTTACATTCGATTTGATGTTTGATTTAGCTTACTTCAAATTGAATCAAATCGAATGTACAAATCAGATATAATGGCCCTCATTCAGAGCCGCTCGCTATTTGCGGTCGTTCGTTTTCTAAAAAGGGGTGGCTATTCAAATGAACCGTTCGCACTTTGCGGTCTGTTCACGCCTCTAAGTCTGAACGAGCGAGCAAAACATGCGAACGTAAATTTGAAAAATACGCCCCCTGGCCGCTCGCACCATACGTCATGTCCGATTAATCGAGTACATCGACCAGCGTATGAACTGCTCGCTATTCTTGTGGTTGGTTTTTTCAACCACTATTTTGCGAGCAGTTCTGAGTTAAAAAAAACCAAGTGACGTGGTCAATGACGCTACTGGATTAATTATGCACTCCCTTAAAACGCCCGTTTTGACCTTTAAGCACGCCTGCGATCGGATTTCCACTCCCCGTTTTCAAGCACCTTCCCCTGTTACCACCCACATACGCCTCATTCTGTCACTCAAATTAGCAGGCATTCGCTATTTTGCGAGCACATGAATTTCGACCGCACTGACTGGTTCGCGCATGCGTATAACGATCCGTACGCATGCGCAGTTGGGCAAACATCGCTCGGAGCGAACGAGCTGCCGCTTACGAGTGGCTCTGAATCAGGCCCAATGTTCGATCTTGCACGCACATGTACAAATCGAATAACAAATCCACACAAAATTGAACTTCAAATCCCCAAATGAATAGACCTACTTTATGCTTCCAATTTTAGCATGAGCAGGTCTGATTGCCACAGATGCATACATAGATCAGTGAGATCAATGCATGCATCTGTGTGTAAAATGCTTGTAAAGTGTTAAATGTTAAGATGCAGGTTCCCCCCGCCCCTAAAAGCACAACCAGCCTCGGACTTTTCAGAGCCAGTACTGGTTGTGAAAATACAGGGGACAAAAGACATAGGGGGTCCCCTGTATTTTACACAACCAGCACTGGGCTCAGCGAGCCGATCCTGGTTTTGGAAATACAGGGGACAAAATGAGTGGGGGTCCCATGTAATTTCCATAACCAGCACAGGACTCTATCTAGCTGAGGTGTAATGCCACAGCCAGGAGATCCCTTTCACCAGATCCCATGTCCAAAGCATTACGCCTGGCCGCTAGTCAGACCAGGCCGAGGGATCCATGGGGAGGTGGGGATCCCCACTCCAGAGCATTCTAGGCCTGGGCTGATGGCTATTCCCGGCACCTTTGGGCGGTGGGTGCCGGGTTGATTATGTACAGTGTGGTCTAAAGGTCCGGGCTGGTTGTGCTTTAAGGGGGGACCCCACATCATTTTTTTTCTAATCAACACTTTACAAGCATTTTACACACAGATGCTTACATGAATCTCACTGATCTATGCATGCATCTGTGTCATTCATACCTGCTCATGCTAAAATCGAAAACATGAAGCAGGTCTATTCATTTGGGGATTTTAAGTTCGATTTGAAGTTCAATTAGGTGTTTGATTTCAAATCGAATATTAGTAAGTAAGGGATTTGTGTGTTGGACTATGTAAAATGTCCGATGTTTTTCCGATGTTCGATTTTGAGTGGGATTTAAGTGAAATTCGGTTTTATGTTTGATTTGACATTTAATTTTGCCATTAGTAAATCTCCAAATGCAAAATCGAATTTCAAATCACACTAAAATCAAAATCGAACATTAAAAAATATACCCCATTGGTGTATGAGGACAAATCTGTATCAGCGGGTTTGTCCCACCCAGTTTTTAACATGCTGGCACTGTGGTATGTATATTAATAATCGATCATTAACATTTTAACTCAATATAAGTGTTTTATAGAAAATGTGTTAGAAGAAAAGAAAAATCACATTTTAAATGGTCTACATAAAATTATACTCCAATAGCTCCAGTTGCTGTATCCACAAAAATAGATGATAGTTACAAAAAAATATTTATGGAATTTTGGTGAGAACAGTAAAATTTTTGATGGTGAACATATGATCAAAGTATTTTAGTGTAAATGTAGTGACCATTTTAACCAACTTTTCAATAATTGTAGAAATGTGGAATTAAATCACTATTACATTTACCATTAGGGCTCATTTATAAATATTGCATTTAGGTGCAATGTTTGCACAAAACCATGGCAACTAAAGAGACACTTTTACTGACTGTTACTTTAACTGGTTGTCACTGACTCACTTGCAATAGACTGATAAAATCTAATGGGGGGCAACCACTAGACGATTTTAGCAGGCGATTGAACGATAACAATATCGTTATCGTTCAATCATTTAAAAATCGTTTAAAAATCGTTTACAAATTGTGCAGAAATAGTTTCTAACGATGTACGATGCGCGCTCCCGCTGATCGTTTGATAGTCTCCTCCATCGAGTGAACATGCTGGTCAATTTCACTTGATCGCTTCTATATCGCTTGCAGATCGCTTACAAATCGTTTACACTGAACGATCAAACGATGAACCACTCCCTGACACTCCCACACCTCCATTTTGTTTATTCTTCCCTGACGGAGCGTCTGACAAGAGGCAGCATTTTCAGGACCACACGGATCAGAGATTAAAGATCGGTAAGTATTTATTTGTAAACCACTGTCCACCAATGTAGCACTCCCTGGGGACTGGCACTGGGAAGGGGTACAAGAGGGGGCACACAAGCGGGGTGTGGCAGATTATTAAAAAAGGGTATGTGAAGTGTGTTTTAGCAAATAAAATTACTCTGAGGCCTGCACACACACATTTCGGGGGGGGGGGAATAGTGGGGTCCTGCAGCATATAGTAGAGGGGCAGCTCATGATGTGTGAGAGATTAGGGCAGACTGCGGGGACCTGCAAGTGTATACTAGGAGTCCTGCACATACACATTTCAGGGGGGGGATAGTGGGGTCCTGCAGCATATAGTAGAGGGGCAGCACATGATGTGTGACAGATTAGGGCAGACTGCGGGGACCTGCAAGTGTATACTAGGAGTCCTGCACATACAAACATTTCTGAGGGGAGAGGGGGGTAATAGTGGGGTCCTGGATCACTTAATAAATGAACAGTATAAAATGTGATTACCTTAAAATACTCAGCCTTCAAAACCATAAATATGGCTCGACAGGTCTCCAGAATTATGTGACCTAAAGTTTGCGCAGAGATGAGGGTGCCAAACTTTGTCAACAAGGGATCTGCCAGTCATCAGGAACCACAGGGTAGCAACCAGCCTCTCCTCAGGGGGTATGGCCCTTCGCATCCTCGTATCCTGCCTCTCGACATAGGGCGTCACCAAACTCAATAACTCCTGGAAGGTGACGTCATCCATCCTCAGATAGTTTCGGAAGTCATCAGGGTTGTTCTCACGTAGTCCCATCAGCAGTGGCATGTGCGACAGAGTATCCCTCTGCAGCAACCACTCCCTGGTCCAGCATGAGTGCACCCTTCTCCATCTCTCAGACCTCTCCCTATCAGCTAAAAGCACGACTCCAGCATATGCTGTCATCACACGATAGCGATAAGAAGGATCCATGAGGAAGAGAAATAAGTACAGCTTGTTTAAAGACAAGCCAAAAACAAACCACAGCAAATGAGCAATGCAACAGCGTTCAGCAGGTATAAACCAAACCAAACTAGCCACAGAGCATAAATGCAATGAGTAAAATGGCCTCCAGCTATTTATTCCCTCATTATAGCCACGCCCACCCCTCTAAAATATTATCTGCCTACTATAGCTGAAAGCTGTCAATCACAGTTTGAAACGACATAGTTTATCCTTAGATCGTTTGCAAATCGTTCAGAGTGGAAGATCAAATTTCAAGGGAAAATTCAAGGGAAAATCGTTTAGAGGTTGGACAGGGCTAAAATCGTCTAGTGGATGTGCCCCATAACAATCAAGCTTTAATGCTCAACTTCTAAAAAAATTGCTTAAATCTAGACAGAATTGTTAGTAAATTAAAGCTCATAAGAAATAAGTTATTTATAATAATTTATTTCTACTGTAAGTAGAAATCGAACATGTTTTAAATGTATGTGGCTAATAGATGCCAAGTTAAGAGGCAATTAAAAAAAAAATCTAAGTCATCCATATTATTCCTGAATAGACTGAAATCTGCATCGAACTCAATATAAAAACAGTTTTGTACTTACTTGGGTAGCAAATTACTTTTCTAAAGAACACCAATCAAACATAAGACTGAAATGGTCTTTTCACTTGCCTATTTCACAAAGTTAAATACATAGGAGATAGCTATTCACTCTCTCTGCCTGTGTTCTAATTTCACTTAGTGCCTCACATAACTATGCTCTATAATCAGCACTAAAAAGCAAATCTAGGACTTATTAGGCATATGAAAAAAATCTATTTTATTAATGCCCCTGGATTCAATTACAGATCTCTTTACAATTCTATTTGCAAAATATTAGTGACTGACATTCTGCACCACATTGTTTTAAATGGTTAAAAGAGATCTAGTCAAATCTGATTGTCCTGCAGCACATTCGTTATGCAAAAAACTTATTTTGGAGAACTACTTACAAATCTACCCATAATTCTGATGTAATCTTCCCAGGCACAATTTCCTGAGAAAAACAAGTGTGCAACACTTGCTGGAATGAGATATAATGTAAATTGATCAGATCATAGTCTACCTGGATCAGGAATGAGACAATTTGCACCCATTTTCTAATTAGTACTGCCGGAGGTATGTGTACCTATTTCCATTTAAAGAAGTCACATAAAACTTTAACAAAGTTAGGGTGGAAAGGGTACACAGACATGAATACTGGAAATAACCTTATGGCTGGTAGTCTACAACTGAAAAACAGTTTAGCCTCACTTATTAACATTAAAGTTAAACACCAATAAATTAGTATGCATTGCATTTGCTGCATCTTTTGATTATAAACACAATGTTGTTTGGAATAGGTATATATCGATGACCGTCCTGCTGCTTGGCAACATGAGCCTCCTCTGTTCATGATGCAGTCATTGCACTACTTTATGTACCTTTATAGAATGGAATGTCTTTCTCTCTGATTTTGTAGTGCCCCAGCATACAAGATTTACCCACCTGGCATTAATGGTCTTACAGCAGTGGTGGGTAAAATGTATCCCATCAAACAATCTGGACTGGCACAGCAGTCTTCCAAACCTACACAAACTGCATGCGGCCAGAAGAGTCAACTCAATGCAACCTTTTCTACCTTCCACAGCTGCTATTCAATGTGTGGCCATGACCATTGGAGGATGCTGCCTCCTGATTGGTTACACAGTAAGTTGGGTGGGCATCTTTGTACACCCAGGTTACCTGGCAGTAAGGATTCAGTGTACGGACAGAGGGCCTGATTCAAACCCTGTCGCAAGCGCTGAGCGCTCGCAACCGAGTCGATGTTGGCCCAGAGCGCATGCACACGACGGAGCCGGCTCCGTCGTGCGCATGCGCGAGATCCGGATAGCGACGGGCAAACCGTCGCTCCGGGTCTCGCACCAAAGGGGGCGTGCTGTCGATGTTGAGTGACAGCACGCCCCCTTTCGTGGGCGGGCCAGGGGGTGGCTGCCCAAACGGAGGCGTTCCCATGTGAACCCCTACCGTTTGGGGCCGGCCCCACTGACATCACAAGTGATGTCAGTGGAGAGATTCTGGCTCTGTTAGAGCCAAAATCTCTCTGGGGCTTGCGGCAACGAGACCCTACCACAAGGGTCTCGTCGCAAGCCCGATGGTCACGATGGTCTTGACCATCGCGACAATCTTCCTGGCCGCTCGCTATACCTGTGCGTGGTCACCCACAGCTATGCGAGCGGCCAGGTGGCCATTCTACAAAAAAAAAAAAAAAAGACCGGCCCTGATTCAGAGCAAGCGGCTCTGAATCAGGGCAGAGTTCAGAGGAGTATTATCAAATTATCATTATCCAGGCACATGAGCTGCAAGATCGGTTATGCTATAGTGAAGAACATAATGCACTCAACCAGCTTGGTACACCCAAGCAAACAGAATATATAAGCAGCGGCAGCGAATCAGTAGTTCAGGTGTATGTCACATGTAGTGTATGGCACATGTAGTGCTCTGGAGACACAGCAACAAGTAAAAGAGCCCCCAAGTTATCAGCAGTTCAGGTGTATGTCACCTGATGTTAGAAGCACATGTAGTGCTCTTGACCATCGCGACCATCTTCCTGGCCACTCGCTATAGCTGTGGCTGGCCACCCACAGCTATGTGAACGGCCAGGAGGCCGTTCTAAAAAAAAAAAAAAAAAAAGACCGGCCCTGATTCAGAGCGAGCTCTATGTCAGAGTGACCGCCTCTGAATCAGGGCCAGAGTTCAGAGGACTATTATCAAATTATCAATATCCAGGCACATGAGCTGCAAGATCTGTTATGCTATAGTGAAGAACATAATGCACTCAACCAGCTTGGTACAGCCAAGCAAACAGAATATATAAGCAGCGGCAGCGAATCAGCAGTTCAGGTGTATGTCACCTGATGTTAGAAACCCATGTAGTGCTCTGGAGACACAGCAACAAGTACAAGAGCCCCCAAGTTACCCACCGGACCATCCCAGCATGCAGTGATGCCCAGGGGTGGTGGCTCTACCTGTGTCTATTGGGAGTTAGGTAGAGATGGGGATATGAATAAATAACAACATTACATGCTGTCTTTGATAGTTCACCAAAATCACCAAGTGGCCCCTCAGCTGCAACAATTGACCACTCCTGCCCTAGAGGCAGCATGCCCTTCCTTTTTGCTCTGAGTTAAAATAAGCATTAGCTTTGTATTCCTATGTCCTTTAGTATGAGAAATATAACCCTGACCAAGTCAAGACTAATGTATTTTTCTTTCATTGTACACTTGGGGATTGGGCACAAGGAAGGATGAGATTTTTCCTGATTTTCATGAAGTGCTTATATTATCTTAGCCATAACTGTATTAATTGACCTAATAATTACCTAATCATGGCAAAAGTTTTTCAAACCCAGATGGCTTGCAGCTAGAACACACTACATACTTTTAAAATGGTCTTTTTAGTAGTAATTACAACTGGAAGATACTTCTGACAGATATCCTGCAAAGGTTCAAATTAGTTTTCCATAAGGACATCTAAGACTAAGTTCACATCCCAAAGGCCATGTAGACATCTGTCTTCCACCCTGTTGTACCCATATAGTGGTTAAACCTTTTCTTTGGAGCTAATCTCCTGAAGTTTATTTGTGGATATAAACATTTGATCACAATTTTCACAAGAATTAATTTGTTCAGGAGACCACTCTTCTGATTGAAGCCTACTGAGAAAATCTGCTAGGATATTGTTTTGGCCAGATATGTGGGCTATTAATTGAATGTGAGCAGGACCATTTGTATCATCTGTGCTTCCTCATCATTGCCTGGCACGTGTTATCACCTTGCTGTTTGATGTATACCACTACAGTCTGAATAAGTTTGGACATGACATCCTGCAACTGAAACTTGCTTTCAATGCCGGCAACAATTCACAGACATTTGTGTCAGCCTGGCCAAGTGTTCTTGCCACAACCCTTGGGCTTGTGATACTTATACACACCAATATTAGTTTCTAAAATTTGCAATGGAAACCTAAACTTAAATACGCAAGAGCCAGACTGACTATTTTTAATGTCTCTTAACTGCAATTGTCATTATGTAAGCTAAATGCAACACATACTTGGGTGCCAACCTTTTTACCTGACAGCATGATTGCCAGTTTAATCTGTTTCTCAGGTGTCAATCATCAGAGTGAATTTGTTCATATGTCTCTGGCTCTCACACGTACAATACGAGACGACTTCCATTTATCAATAATTGTATTGTGCAAGGTTGCACGATATAAATCAAACGATTTAAATCAAATGATTAAATCATGATTTAAATCATCAGGGTTGAACGATTTAAATCAAATGATTTAAATCAAACAATGTAGCTGTAGCTCTGGATCATGCACAAAGATGCATTTGCACAATCAGTGATGTCATACAAGTGTGGTAGAAGCTGTTAGATGATCTTGAAGAGATTGGACACCACAGCAATGTAGTAAAGATGGCAAAGGCAAGAACTAAAATTGCACTCACAGATGCCCACTTGCTGGCTAATCTACTCGATCCTAGGTACAGGGGTAAAAAGTTTACTCCTGCTGAAATTGAGACTGCTCATGCCAATAATCGTCAAATTATGCTGGTCATCATCAACTGTCGTTCATCCATGAAACAATTTGCACCATACATGTTTGAAGTTGACACTTTACGCCAAGTATCTCCTCTAGCCTGGTGGATGTCCTACGCAGCTCAACTTCAGTTAGACACTTCTGTAGTAAATCTTCTAAAGCAGATGCTCACCGCTGTTTCATCAAGTGCAGGCATTGGAAGGATTTTATCAACGTACGGTTTTGTACAATCCAAAACACGCAACAGATTGGGAAATGAAAAAGCAGCTAAGCTGGTTGCACGCTACAGAGCCTTTTCTGTTGAGGACAAACATGAGGACATGGACAAAGACATGTACATGTTTGATTCAGACTCAAACAACCAATTGAGTGAAATTCAGAGACTAATTGTACTTCTTGATGCAACTGTTTAGTTTGTATTTATTCTATTATGGTGTTCATATTGTTACTGTTCCCACTTCAAAAATTGTTCATTTATTACTAAAACAAGGTTTAAACACCTAAAATTAAACAATTTACTTAAAAAAAATCCTATTTAAATCCAAAAAATCTGATTTAAATCAAATAAATCCGATTTAAATCAAATAAATCCAATTTTTTTATTTTTATAAAAAAATCTGATTTTTATGCAACCCTGGTATTGTGCAGTTTTCATCTAATGGGCAATACACACTAGACAATATGCTCCATGAGCAATATCGGTAGTGTTTGGCCTTGATCTCCCTGGCTCTCCTGGGCAAACGACATTGAGCATACACACTGAACGATATCGTTAACGAGGATATTGTCAGATTGACCTGCATGTTCCGATGACAACAGACATCGTGGACGACCCGTGGGAGTGCGCATCGTCCATCGTTTTGAGCATACACACTGGACGATATGAACGATATAGTTATCGTCCATATCATTCACTTTTATAATCTAGTGTGTATGCCCCTTAAGTGTCACGTATACAATTATACAGGAATAAGCTGTGCTGGTAGATGTATTTTGCAAATTACTTAACCGGCTATCAAGTATTACTGTCTAACCACATTGTGAATACATAGTTGATACTCAGCTTAAATGTAGTGGCAACATATTTGATACAATTACAGACTCACAGCTGTCACTTGAAAGTGATTATCACATTGATTCCTTTCAGTAGGTTCCACTGACTAGCAAACCATCACTTTTGACAAAGCAATTACGATTGGACAGTTTTTAAGTAACAGACCGCTGCTGAGAGTTTGACTGATAATTTTATTGTAAACATATGCACACAACAGAGCAGTATAGCACTGAATTAAATACTGCGTCCATGCGACACTATACCTCTTATATGAGTATTATACCAATTATTGAATAGGTATTCTGTCGAAAGCCAGAATGTAGTTGGTAGAAACCTAACACAAATAATTAAGAAATAAATGTATTCTATAACAAGGAACTGTACATATATTTCGCCTAACTACATATTTTTGTCCTTTAATGTCTGTTTAGCACCAATTAATTTAAAATAATTAAATAATAAAAGTTATATTTTAACTATAACACAATTAAGAAGCATGTCCCAACAAAGAGAGTTTCTATCTCTCCTTGTTCACAATCCTTGAGTAACGTATGGGAGTAAATGAAGATCAGCAATTTGCTCCTAAATGCCAGAAAACAGATGAAAATGGTCGTCAGACAAGTTTATTAAATGTTTGATCTAAACAATTTGTTCAAACAACAGTTTTTGTCCATTTTCCGGAGTTTGGGAGCAAATTGCTGATTGTCATTTGCTTTCATACCTTACCAGATTTTCATTCCAACCAATCAACTAGTTGTATATGGTTGGATGAAAGTTGGTCTAGAGCAGTGGTCTCCAACCTGTAGCTCACGAGCTACTGGTAGTTCGCGGTCTTAATTTTGGTATCTCACCTAGCTACAGTAATGCCAAGTCAACTAGGAGGAAGTGACCTCTGACGAGTGCTCCCCCGTGGCATCGATGCCATGTGTGGTGCCACAGGAAATCATGTCAGGTGATTGCCGCAGCCTCTACAGCAATCACCTGACATGCTGCCCCGTGGTTCCACCCACGGCGTCTATGCTACAGCAGAGCGAGTGACTCCTGCCCAGTCGGGCCGGAAAATCACACAGCAGCCCTGCCTATATATCTTTTGCTCCTCTACTGCACGTACCTCCTTGCAGCCGGTAATTAACAGCGAAATGTGCCTGTACTTGCATTTTATTTACAAGTTACAACAATATCACTGTAATAATTAAATGCATTTTTATTTTTTATGAAACATTTTTTTTTTTTTTATTCATTAAATTACCTTTAATTGTTTGGTTACTAGCCAGTTTTTTTTAAATCTAATTTTAGTAGCTCTGAAGGAAGTTTAATTTTTTCTAAAGTAGCTCACACCCCAATTAATGTTGGAGACCACTGGTCTAGAGTGTGGCCAGCTTAAGCAATAATTTGTGATGTTATGATATTAAGATATGAAATGTTTTCATGATTGAAGTGCTTATTACAGTTTTTCATTAATGGATGATCGTATTTTGATATGCCATTAGTTCCTTGTATTCCGTGGGTATCTGCAACTGTGGCAAGCTTTTTTATTAATTTATTTTTTAAATGTGCGTTGTAGCTACAACTGATATTGCAATTATTGTGCTATTTATGTACATATGGTTGAAGTATATAAATAAACATATATTATTTATATAATTGTGTTTTTTCATTACCCATACTTTAAGCGCTGTGTATTTCTGTATTTACAAGTGGCGCAAGATGCCTGGTGCGAGTGAACTGCGCCGAGCGGTGTAGTGTCTTTTTCGGACGAATGTGTATCTTAGTCTCAGCGTGGTACCACAATACCACTTCACAAGCCTGCTTTTATTAATTTGATATGCAATACTTGTACATCTGTGTGTGACTGAGTCGGAATCTGCGCAACGGAACTTGCGTGAAAAAAAAGCAGCAGCCGCTGTATCATAGCTTTTCATATACAGATTCAG
The DNA here is from genome assembly GCA_031769625.1 of Taudactylus pleione. Lineage (NCBI taxonomy): Eukaryota > Metazoa > Chordata > Amphibia > Anura > Myobatrachidae > Taudactylus > Taudactylus pleione. The sequence goes on from JAUIMM010000258.1 coordinate 8,328,587, forward strand.
ACGCAGATACAGATAAAGACCGATATAAAAGTGTCGCATATCAAATTAATCAGTGCAGTCAAGGGAAGTGGTTTTGTCGCACTGGGTTGCGACCAGGCAAACATTTGAGCAAAAAAGACGTTTGGTGCAAACCAAATTGCACAGGACCTGGCGCTCGGAGAAGGGTTGTTTGATGCAATTGCGGCAATAGTATATGAGGACACATCTGTATCTCGTAGACAAATAAAAATACTGGCCGATCAAAGTGGCTCATGACTTGTAAAGTATGAAGCCGATTGTTCATCACATGCAGCACATCTAAAATACCTTAAAACTGTATTCTACCCATTAGTTGCATAAGTATCAAAATATGTTTTCCCAGTCATCTTATTAAGAACTGGATGATATTTGTGAATGATAAACAACACCATTGCTTATTTCCATTACTATGTATATTTGGTCAGAAACACAACAAGATAAATGGATATTAACAAAAATATATATATATGTTCTTACGGTGAATGTAGAGTCTGGATTGGCCAGTGACAGAGTGAGGTTTTTATGAAGAACATGCCAGCATTCACAGTTCAAAACATCAGATGGTGGAGCAGAACACAGTGTTTGCATTGCCTCTTTTCGTATCTTTGGAGAAAGACAACATGTTGCTTACAGAGAAAAAGACAAAACTACTTTTTAAAGTATTAGTAGACAAAATGCTCAAAAGGTAGAACTGCCTGGTCGGGTAGAACCGTCAAACTTTATTTCCACGGTGCCTCTACAATGAAGTAAAACTGACCATGGTACTCCTCAAAATGTTTAACTGCAAATGTTTCCCATAGCATGAGACACATAAGTTCTACATATATATATATATATATAGGTTGAGTCTCCGATATCCAAAATGCTTGGGACCAGGGGTATTTTGGATAACAGAATATTGGGTATTTTGGAATATTTGCATATCATAATGAAATATCTTGGTAATGGGTCCCCAATAAACACACAGAATGCATTTATGTGTTATATACACCTTTACACACAGCCTGCAGGTCATTTTATACAATATTTTCAATAATTTTGTGACTCAAACAAAGTTTGTGTACATACATGAAATTCAGTTATGTTTCATATACACTTTATACACACAGCCTGAAGGTAATTTTATACAATATTTTTTAATAATTTGATTTGTGCCTTAGACAAAGTTTGTGTACATTGAACCATTAAAAATCAAAGGTTTCACTATCTCAGTTATGCCAAAAAAAAATCAGTATTACGGAATATTTCATATTTCTGAATATTTGGATATGGGAGACTCAACATATATATATACATATATATATATATATATATATATACATATATACACACATACACATACAGGGCCGGTCTGGGACTAAAATAGGCCCTGGCATTTAAAGAACATACAGGCACACATTGGCGTCAGCGTCTGGTTCCTGGCATAGACTCCTCCCCTTCATATTACTGACTCCTCCCACTTCTTATGCTGCCCATCCACTAGAAGACAGGCAAAAGACTGCACGGTTACGACATTGTAATTGTTCAGTGTAGGAACATCAATCATCTGCTTACATGCTCAATCTGACATTATCATCAGGTTGTCCAGCATGTTTGCCCGATGATAGATGTCTAAAATGACCAGCGGAAGCGTGCATCGCTGGTCGTTTTAGACATTTTAGTGAAGGATTTGCAAACGATTAATGAACGATAACGATATAGTTATCGTTCAATCACTCAATTTAATCGCCTAGTGGATGGGCAGCATTAGTCTATGCTCTTACACATATAATTAATATTAGAACAACATACAAGTATACATCATTAACTAAGCACTTGCAAGGGGGTTCCAGCCTCAGCACCTACCTGCAGGTTGGTGCTTCTGTGATCATCGGACAGGGATGCTCCTGTGATAATGGGGAAGCGCTGGTGTGATCAGGAGGGGACGGGGCACCCGCGGGGGTGGGCACCCACAGGGGTGGGCACCCACAGGGGAACGGGGGGCACCCGTGTCAGGAGGTGGCTGTTTTGATGGGGGGTGGGCACCGCGGGGGGTCCTCTTGTGATTGCGGGAGAGGCACCTGTGATCATGTGCAGAGCGCAGAGGAGCAGTAGCTCCGTCTCCAGGCGACCATGATTTACAGGCACTAGAGCCCACCTCTGCCTCTTGCCATTTTTTACATTTGCACTATGTGGCCGCGGCCATTTTGGGGGGATTTTTCTGTGTGGTGTGGAGGGAGACATACTCGCCGGGAATGTCAGCAGCCGGACCGACCCATCTTGGCATCAGCCCTTCTGGCATTTGCCAGAACTGCCAGATGGCCAGTCCGGCCCTGTATATGTATATATATATATATATATATATATATATATATCCAACCAGCAATGATCCGGCACTCACATAGAAAACGAGGAAGGAAATGCTCCGGTGCCTTCCAGAAGAGAGCGTATCCTCACATTGTAGGGAACAGAGCAGGCGGCACTCAGAGACTTGTGAAACAAGTATATAAATTTAATGGGTCATCGACGTTTCAGGGTAACACACCCCTTCCTCAAGATGCAAATACACATATGTGTTACCAAGGCTCACATATGTGTTACCAAGGCTCCAATACCCAGTCTATGATGTCCTTCTCTTCACTGGTGCTGAAGTAATCACATCAGCATCAGTGAGTGGAGAGATGCCGAGCGACACAATGACAGAGGAGCTTTCAGCATTCACTGTTGTCTGCCCCTCTCAGTAAAGGTAGCAGTACTGTGTACATAAAGATAGACCTGTATAAGGGCTTCTATTTTCTGTACTCCTGCAACAGGTTTTGCGGTGCCCTCTTTGAGAAGCTCAGGGCGTCATATCACTAGTGATATCAGTGGGAGTGATTTTGGCTCTGATAGAGCCAAAATCACTCCAGGGCTTGCGGCAGCGAGACCCTACCGCAGGGTCTCCGTCGCAAGCCCGATGGTCGCGATGGTCTTGACCATCGCGACCATCATCATGGACGCTCGCTATAGCTGTGGGTGGTAACCCACAGCTATGCGAGCGTCCATAAGGCCGCTCCATTTTCAGGGAGGAGGGCCCTGATTCAGAGCGAGCGCTCTGGTCAGAGCATTCGGCTCTGAATCAGGCCCTCTGTTCTAGATGAATTATAATTGCCAACAAAAGTGAGAACTATAAGCTAGGACATTTCAGAATGTAAACACAATATATATACACACCTATGGGAGTAATCAACATTGTTGTAGAGCAAAGAGACAGAATAAAATGTATTTGCAAACATATTCAAGCATATGAAATACATATACATATTGTACAAGTTATTATCAAGATTAAAAATTACGAACAAATACCTCCTCAGGTTGACTTGGATCTAACTGTTCAGCAATAAGCTGTAATTGTTCTTGGTTCATAAACGTATAACTCTACAAAAACAAAACAATATACTGTGAAATATAATATGAATCATTCATTGTAGCAATAACTATTGCAGTATGGGGCAAAGCTTAAACAGGTCTGGCTTTAGGTTAGCATGGGAATTCTTTGAGGGTCTTTTTTGATCACTATTGTGCCATTGCAATAACATCTTAATCAATTTAAATAGTTGACACTGCAGATATTCTTATGCCAGTCCAGCGTGCACAAAAGTGAAAAACTCACATACCTGATTGAAGGATGAATCACTATCAGAGCAGTTATCGGCGTATCGACTGCTGTGTGGCTCATGCAAAGCTTTTTTCTGCATTTCTCTATTTTTGGCCTGATCCTCTTCAAACTTATTGAGAAGAGTTTCTACAACAGCCATCATAACATTCTTGAGTGAAAGCATCATCTCGGTGTACCTTAAAAGAGATGAAGATGGATACTTGCTGTTGACTTTTAAAATGACACAATACAAAGCTTTTCAAAGAGAATCATAAAAGCAAATGATCATCTTCTTCTTATGTTTTACAATCGGTTTATCTGCATTACTTTAGTTCCCTGCAGTGCAGAATTTTCTGAATGTGCTACTTGTGGTAAAGAGCTGAGACCTTGTGTTTCTATCAAGTAGAACTAATGAAGACTACAGGGATATCTGCCACACATTACAGACACCTTAGGTGCACATTGCAGATCAATAAACATCCTTTACAAATTGCAAGTACAAAAATGTCATTTTGGGGACAGATATCCTCCTCTGCATACTAAAATAGTGCCAGTCTGTAATAGTATCAGCAGAACAGCTTTCTCAAAAATCAAAGTGAAGAACTAGAGAGTTAGGACCAAATGTAATAGGGTGAGAGTTTAGAAAAGTGAGAGTTTCTGACACTTTTTAAACTTTACCAATGTAATAGAGTCCAAAAACAAAGTAACAGAGCGAACTTGCATGTTTTTTTAGACTTAAAAAACTCTCACGATTTAAAATCTCATTCAGATGTTTTCCCATTTTGAAGATAAAACTCAAACCAATGTGAGAGTTTACTGCTAAACTCTCACATGTTCTAAACTCTCACCCTATTACATTTGGCCCTAATAGTTTAATATCTTCACTAATTTATATATTTCAACAATCTGAGTGCAACTTTTTAAAGGTGTATTACTGTATTTACATATGTCCAGACCAATTTTATTAATCTTCATCTCATGCTAGATGTTCAGAAGTGGGTGGGGATAGCCAGGGCCGCCATCAGGGGGGGACTGCCGGTACTGGAGTCACGGGCCCGAACACTTGGGGGGCCCGTCCAGCAGCTGCTAGTGCCCGTTCGCCCGCTACTACCTCCTGCAATGATAGGCTCAGTGGCAGTATGCTGCAGGCATGCAGCTGCCCTTCGCAAGTGCCCACCGCTATTCCCCCGGCCGGGCCCCCCCCGCACAATACAGTGAGTAAATAACTCGATGTGAGTCACTTCTCACCCAGCCGCGCTGCCGTCCCGCTCCGCCTCCCGCATTGGCCGCTACCCTGCCCTCAATAAAGTTTTTTTTTTTTTACACTGAAGCTGGCGCGGCGTGACGTCACACCGCGCCGCTGAATGAGAGAGAGAAGCAGCGGAGGGCGGGTAGTGTGAGGAGCCGGCATCCGGAGCATACAGGCTGACAGAAGAAGGAGCGAGATAGGTAAGTTAAATGTGTGTGTGTGTGTCCTTTCTCCCAGACCCAGGCCAGGCTATTTTGTTGGAGTGTTTAGTAAAAGTCTGGGAGAACCAGTCCTTGTACTTAATGGAATTCTCCCCTCCAATGCTGCCAGGCAGGCTCCAGCATTATTGTAAGTCTCTGAATTGGGCCCTAATTGCACAGCAGCAGGGGCGGGTTCGGGGAGAAGGGATGGGGCCCTGCCTAGTTTGTCAGTCCCAGGCCCCATAATTTCTGATGGCAGCCCTGGGGATAGCACAACCAGTAGCTAGTCACATTATCCAAAAGCTTACAGCAGCGCAAACTATTTCAGGAGATTAGTGTGCCGAGTCTATGGTAGGCAGTGCCAGGAATGTGACATATGCGTGATGATCATGAGAATTGATTTACAGTAGGGTGCAAATTAATTGGGTCAAAAGTATTGTATTTTGAGGTTCGCGAAGTACAGAGAATGGTGTGTGCATTTACTGGAGATGATTTGGAGTCACAAAGGTGGCCTTGAGCAAATAAAACTAGTGTCAGCTGGTTCCGTCCACCCGCAGTCCAGTGTATGTCAGTTTAAAGATATAAAGTTCAAAAAAATTAGCTTATATTTGTCATTTTTCAAACACGGGGCCTGATTCAGAGTATTGAATAGAGTAAGAAATAGCAAGTAACCGAGTACCTGAGCAAACCATGTTGCAATGCAAGGGGTGCAAATACCTACATATTTTGTGCATGTGGGGTAAATACTGGCTGCTTTTGCATGTAGCCCACAAATGCTGGACAGCTTTTACTGCAATTGGATTTCAGTTTGGACACACCCCCTCCCAAATCTAAATCTCTCTGAACATTTTAAATCTGTCCCATCTGCAGTGCAGCACGGTTTTGACCAAGATGCACAGTTACTTGCTCTTTCTTACTCTATTCCCAATTCTGAATCAGGCCCCAGTCTGTAAAATGGCAGTTAGAAGCTGATTGGTTGGTACTTTCTCTCGCCCTCTAAGGTTTGATACATCACCTCCTTCGTCACCTGAACATTTTTATGATTTCTCATTTCATCTTAAATTGTCATTCATTCTTTCTTTGGTACACCCTCGAAGAGCCAATATTGTAGAGCAGCCAGCACCCATAAATGACTGTGATATAGCTGATATTTTTTGAGTCAGTAAATCTAGTTTTTCAAGGCTGCTTAAAACTCACAAAAAAAGAAAGGGAAATGCAAAATGAACTGCAAGACCATAAAAGGGTATCTCCTTAAAACTAAAATGAAGAAAACTTGCGTTGAAATGGGCCACAAAATACAAGAACTGGGACAGTGATAACTGGACAAAGGTTATGTTTTCTGATTAAATCCAAAGGGTAGAGAAAAATTGTTGCAAAGAGGATTAAAGCTGAACCTCTATGAACATGACAACGTCAGCATACAGATTTTTATCTCTACAGGGGGTAAATTTACTAAGGGTCGAGTTTGTGTGAGTTTGTGTGAGTACAGTGAGTTTGCAAACTCAGGTGAGTTTAGGCATTTTTTTCATGTCACAAATTTACTAAGGACAAACTCGAGTGAGTTTGAAGTGAGTTCTCTTTTTCACTGTTAAAACTCATGTGAGTTTTCAAACTCGAAAAAACTCACCATCGGCCAAAATAGGAAGTACTTTAGTTGAAAAAGATGTGAGTCGCAAATTTATTAAGATTCTAGTTTCCATTCTCGTGTGAGATTGTAGCAAACTCACTGTGAAATAGAAGTTTTAAAAACTCACCTCCTGAGCTGCGAGTTTGGCTGAAACATACACAAATCATAGTGATTTGTGTATGTTTTTTTTTAGACTTGCTTAAGTAGGGTTTTAAAAAAAAATAAAAAATAACGTGAGGTCCCCCCAAAAAGACTAACCAGAGCCGGACTTGCCAACGAGTAGGGTTCCATCGTAAATTAGGTACCAGCACCAGGCTGCAGGGCCAGTCCTGGTTTTAATTATAGGGGTAAAGAATTTGCGTAGAGGTACCCCTAAAATTAAAACCAGCAATGGACCCTTTCTAGCGGGGGGCTGAGGCCACAGCCAGGGGTGCCCTTTCACTGGTCCCCCAAGCCGCAGCATCAACCCTGACCGCTAGTCAGCCCAGGCCAGAGAGTTGGGGACCCCTCCAATAAAGGGGACCCCCTCTCCAGGGCACCCCTGGCCTAGGCTGATAGCCCGTGGCTATCTCCGCCACCCCTGGGCGGTGGGTGGCGGTTGATAGTTTAGGTGTAGTGTTAAAAATTTAATTAACAACATTGTCTACAGCAGAACAGCAGGTCCCAGCAAGCCTCCCCCACATGCTGGTACTTGGAGAACCACAAGTACCAGCATGCGGGGCATTAAGGGGCCACTGGTACCTGTAGTTCACCTGTAACAAAATGTATATAAAAAAAAAAAGACACACACACCGTGAAAATAAAGTTTTATTACATACAAACATACACATACATACTCACCTGCTCCCAGATGTTCACGTCCCCTTCACAATGTAAAGTATCCAATGGTTGTACCTGTAAAAAAAGATCCAATACTCAGCTTTTGTCCCACGATGTTCGCCGCAGTATTCCAAAGAGGGCCCCGGAGACACTGTAACAAGACACTACAGCATATTGTTACAGTATCGCTAATGACAGCTCCGGGCTTGAGCTATCATTAGTGTCGGGCGGCCAGCCAATGAGCGGCGGATTCCATTAGCGGCCGCTTATGGGCTGGAACCCACGTGGAGGAGCCGCTCATTGGCTAAGTTTTGGGGGCAGGACCAAGGGCGTGACCACACGATCGCATCATCGTGGCCCTGCCCCTCTTCACAATGCCGAAATTGATGGCATTGTGAAGCAGGGGCAGGCCATGATTATGCAATCCAGCGCGAATCGCTTACACACACACACACCCCCCCCCCCCCACTGCGGTAGTTATATCTTTACTCTGGAGGCTTGCCTGCCTTTCCAGGGGGCCGGGAGCGGCACACGATATTCCGGAGGCTTTCGGCCAAATCGTGAGGGTAGGCAAGCCTGTGTTTCTGCCAACAACCAGTGATATGCACATAGTTTTTTAAAAGTGCAAATTTGCTCTATTTTTTGCTTTGCTCCTAACTCTACATAAGGCGCTTTGCATTTAAAATTTGCCTGCAAAAAACTAAAGGAGGATGTACCACTAAAGAAAGTGAACATGGTAGATAGCGTGCCCAACTGTCTTAAAGCTGCATAAAGGTGTCTCTTATTCAGAGCAACCAGATAAAACTGTATAAATGTACAATGATAAAGCTCACAGCTGTATCGGTAAAAAATACTGTAGATGTCTGGCCTCAAAACAATATAATTTATTTATTACCAGATTTATATAGCACACACATATTCTGCAGCGCTTTATAGACAATATTTGTCCATTCACACCAGTCCCTGCCCCAGTGGAGCTTACAATCTATACTGCCTATCATATGTAAAAGCTACACACTAGAGTATATTTTTGTTTGGAGCCAATGAACCTATTAGCATATTTCTGGAGTGTTGGAGGAAACTGCAGCACCCGATGGAAACCCACGCAGTCACGAGGAGAATATACAAACTCCACACAGGGCCGTAGTGTAAATCTAACCCACGACCTCATTGCAGTGAGGCAGTAATGCTAACCATTACACCACCAGTGCTGTCCAATTTGAAAGCACACATCTTTTTACAAATTATTAGTTATACTTACCAACTTTTGAGACCTGGAGACAAGTGCACAGAGCTTTTAGACATCATGGCCCTGCCTGCAGCAGGTCAAAGCCATGATTAGCTGCAAAACAGCGGAAAAGAGTCATGCAGCCTCCACATCCACTTCACTAAGGAAATAATCAGGGTCAAGGAGAGTGCTCTGCTCTATCAGGAGTCAGGAAGAACTACACGCCATTTAAGTCTTCCAGATATACAGATATGTCCTCATACACTATTGCTGCAGTTTTGTCAAACAGCCCTTCTCGGAGCGCCATGGCCTGAGTGTCTTTTTCACGTCCTTTTCGCCCATAAATGCACCTTAGTCACAAACGGATGTAACAGAGCACTTCACGAGACTGAACTGTTTAATTTGATATGTGACACTTGTATATCTGTGTGTGACCTGGTAGCTCACACACGCCAGGCATCTTGCACCTCATGGCGTATTGAGGCTAGGTGTATGAGGACACATCTGTACTGGGAGTGAAGGCAAGTGTGATCCTAGTAGGAATAGTGACTGTCACCTTCAACCACAGTAATCAGGAGTCTATACTCTTGAATAACCTACATTAGTATATTCAGTAGGAATGAAGGGGTAAATTTACTAAGGTCGAATGACATCGAATGAGGCAAAATTGGCCATTAAAAGCATATTCGGAACTTACTAAAGGCTAAACTTTACAAACACTGCTCCATTCGATGTCTAAATCTAGGCCGAGAATACCCACAAATCGGAACAATTCGGCAGCACTTTGCCATAGAAAGCAATAGGACCATGAAATTTGCTAAGGATTTGTATTGTGTCAGTTCTGCGTCTGAAGCCACAGCATATGTACTTCGTACGTCATCCAAGTACAATCTCCGAGTGCCATTTTCCTGTGCGAGCCTTGTGTCTGGATCAACTGGGTGTGTACTCAATACATCACCCCAGTACAAACTTCCAGTATCTTTTTCCTGATAGTGTTCTTCCATTTCCCACTTGTGTCGGATAGCTGACCAAAGGGCCGCGTCCTGCTTGCTGGGTTCAGCTTAAACCCAAATCGCGCTTGGAGGGGTCACTGGTGAACACCTCCCAGTAAGTTAGACTGCACGCCTTTAGCATATATCTGGTACCTGTGGATGAGGAAGTCATTTATCAAGGCCCCTCAACTCCAGTTCCTTTTCCAACCAGGGTCCCGTCTTCCAATAGCTCGGCAGAGAATCAGCATAGCCCGAACGTGACACAAACCTTCTGCCTCTCAGCCAATGAACGGTTCCCACCATCGAAGTCAATGGCGAGAACCGCGAGGTTACTTAAGGTTACCTTTGCAGTTCTCACAATTGACTTCAACAGTGGGAACCGTTCATTGACTGAGAGGCGGTAGGCTCACCTCTGTCAGCCAATGAACGTTCAGCACCGGGATTTCTATAGTGAACGGTACTAATGTCAGCTGGTCCAGGATTTTCGTTTTGTTTTTTTGCTAAGCCCGTGGATGCCAACATGGACAGAAGAGGGTGTGATCCACGCATAGGAGGAGGTGAGTATAGATTTTTCTTATTACAGGTACCCTATGGATTCCTATTGGAGAAGGGGAAATGATTCGTATCAGGGATACATAGGCGAGTATGTGAGATAGTGAGTGGGCATGTATGTTTTATTAAACGTTTACTTTCACGGTGTGTGTTCTGTGGTTTTTGAAATATTTATTTTGCTGTAGAACTACAGGTACCAGCGGGCCCATAATGCCCCGCATGCTGGTACTTATGGTTCTCCAAGTACCAGCATGCTGGGGTGGCTTGTTGGGACCTGTAGTTCCAAAGCAAAAGACAATATTTTTACTGCTATCGATTGCACCACAGTACACTATCAACCCAGCACCCTCCGCTCCAGGGGTGCTGGGGATAGCCCCGGGCTTTCAGCCTAGGCCTAGGGTGTCCTGGAAAGGGGGACCCCTTTATTGGGGGGTCCCCAGCTCCCCAGGGATTCACGGCCTGGGATGACTAGCGGTCAGGGGTAATGCTTTGGCTAGGGGCCCCGGCGAAAGGGTTCCCCTAAGTGTTGCATTACCTTCCCCCCCACTAGAAACAGTCCAGTGCTGGTTATGGAAATTACAGGGGACCCATACTCGTTTTGTCCCCTGTATTTCCAGAACCAGGACCGGATCAATGGATCAATACCCAGTGCTGGTTGCGCTAAATACAGGGGACCCTTACGTCATCTGTCCACTGTATTTTGGTTCTGAATAGCCCAGTGCAGGTTGTGCTTAACACAGAGGACCCCTACATTGTTTGTCCCCAGTATTTAGCACAACCAGTACTGGGTCTCCAAAGCCCGGTGCTGGTTGTTCTTTTTGGGGGGACCATGACATTTTTTATATTGTTACACAGGTTTTATTTTTTGAAACACAGAAGCACAGACAGATCTCTCTGATCTGTCCGTGCTTCTTTGTTTATTTTTTTTACACACAGATGCATGTATCACGGATCTCCCTGATCCGTCCGTGTATCTGTTGGTTCGAGTTAGTCAAAACCGAACGCTAAATGGAAATTAATAATACGAATTATATCGAATGATTACACCATCGAACAACACGAATGATAGCAACTCGGCAGCTTAGTAAATTCAGCAACCTGTTCGAAAAATTAAACACATGAATACGGACGATGTCATCCCAGATTGATCTCGGATGACATTAAAAAGAAATCGGAAGCTGAGTAAATTTACTCTGAACTATCAATATATTTCACTTGTTCAGAAATGTCAAAGGCTGTTTTAAAACAACCATTCCCTTTGGTGACCAGTATGTAAGGGCAAAACCCCTGTCTGGTTACTTCTATACAATGCAGATACCTACTGTATTTTAGTGACTATAGAATAATGCTGGACTTCATTCTAGTAGACAATGTTTAATCCATAGACACATTACACAATATAGTACCTATTTGGTTCACTAGTACACAAGGCAGACGGGATGCGGTTAAATTACCGCCGCCCAGAATGCTGGCCGTCAGAATCCCTACGGCCGAAGGCCGACCCGGGAATAAAGATAGGCGTTGATATGCCGACGCATATCTTTAGCCCCAAACCGAAATCCCAACGCCCGGCATTTTGAACGAGGTAAGCCGGGGAGAGTTAGCTTGTAACGGCGCACGGGGGGGGCGGGTTAGTTTAGACAAACACGGGAGGACTTGGGGTAAGGCACCCCCCGGGGAGGGTTAGGGTTTGGCTAGGGGAAGGGGGTGTTAGGGTTAGGCACCCCCGGGTGGAGGTTAAGGATAGACACCCCCCCGAGAAATGTAGGTTTTGGGTGCGGGAAGGGGGGGTTAGGTTTAGGCATCCCTGGGGGGACTTAGGGTTAGGGACCACTGGGGGGAGGATAGGGTTAGACACCCCTAAAGGAGGGTTAGGGTTAGAGTACTTACCGGACGCTGTTGGGATATCCTCGATATGAGAACAGGCGGCTATTCAGCCATCAGTATTTAATACCGATTCCAAGGCAGACAACTATGTAATGATGTTGACTCGGATACAATGTACAGTACAACCCCATTCTGGAGAACATTCTATAGCAAAGAGACCCATTACACAGACATAGCTGCTTATACAAGCTCAACACAGATCGTGTGGCAAAAGTACACAGTGCATAACATGACAAAACCATTGTTTGACATGTACCATGCTTGTTGCTACATATACAACAGCCAATCACAGGAAAAAAGAGTAACCCCTCCCCCTACATTAACTCTCATTTCTCCAGATGCTTGTTCCAGCCTAGATGGGGTCAAACGAAAGAGGCTATGCAAATGTAGCTGTTGCTAGTTTGTCATTTTATAAAGAGCCTCCTAATCTCTTCATTTGAAGATCTCTATGCAAAGAATATATTCCTATTATTGATATTAGATTTGCCAAATAACATACATACAAGGAGGTGACCATAACAGTTCTATTCCTGTCCTTTAAAAGCTCACAATGTAATAGCTCTTCTCATCGTGACATTTTTATGTCTGGTTGCTGCATTAATTCAGTAAACGATCAGCAACTGTCAGATAACAATGTTGTTTACTGTATGCACTTGAATTGCATTACATAAAAGTACGGTGTTACTGTAAAATGGAAACTATATTGACCTTCTACATTGGGATGGACAATACTGATGCATTAAACATCTGATTTACTGAACTTTAACACCACAGGTCTTTATTGCTGATTGACGGTTAGAGTGAAACTGCTCTAATCATATTAGATCTGTCTTTGATTGTTTGTTTTTAGCCTACTGGCTATTTACAGATACACCATACAATCACTATCAAAAGGAGGCTCCAGTATGTATAACAGTAGTAACCTTAAGAAGCATTGAAAAGAGATATATATATTATTACTACACAATTCTGTGGAATAAGGGAAACAAGTGTGGAACAAATAAGCCCCAAACATGTTTATGTACCGTACTTTGTAAGGCACTGCGGATTCCTTGTGGCGTCATGTAAATAAAGGATAATAATAATAACAATATATTATGCAGTTTTTGTCTTTGCCACAAGATACAAACACTGTATAACCAATTAGCATGTGCAGTCAAGTGAAGTCAGTCAATGCAGAAGCCAAGTGAAAAAAAAAATTATGCAAGATACTCTTTTTATTTAAATCAAGAAGTAAAACACCACTATTGCTGTGATTTTTAAAGTATGACCACTAATTTAGCATTCATAATGAATGCACTTAAAGAAAGTGATGCCATTTGCAGAATATTAACACTGAGCCAGGAGAGCGAAATCCAAAGCAGGCTTCATTAGTTGTTCAGAACCACTCGTTAGCACTTCTAAAATCTCAGGATAATAAATTATTACTGGAACCAATTCAGTCAGAGGCCTTCTGTTTATTAAGGATGAAAAGCCTGAAGGTTTCAATGCTAGTTAGGTTTCCAGTCTCTTATCTCATATAACTAGAAATATTTACAACCCTTCCACCCCCCCCCCCCCCCAATAAAAAAAACCTGTGTTACGATGACAGCGAATTGCCTAAATGTTTCTCTTTGCCTGCTATTTGAAGTACATCTCCTAAAACATACAGCATATGTTTTTGTTTTTTTTATATCATTCAAACCGCTCTGTTGTCTTTGGTGTTTCCACAATCTTTCTTGCTAATTGGATGTTTACATTTGTTCTTTCACATTTATGTAAAGTCTGTAGACAGGTGTTTAAAATTGAAGAAGAAATCAACTTTAAGTCATTTTACAAAAACACATGTTGAACAGAAGGAAAAAAAAAAAGTAAAAAGTTAACAAACTTGTTTTGTAGTGAGTTAAAATTACTAAAACAATATAGAGACTAGTCTGTGAAATAATAACCAACTTAAACTATAATAAAATGAATTGAATATTCAAATTAATGCAGAGAAATCTATTTATTATTATCCTCTCTACATTGCTAATATAGGATCAGGTCACTGTTAGCTATATGAGTACTGGAAGTTTGGTTCAATTTAAAATTAATGGGGAATAGAATTAGGTCTCAATATCACTTTATATATAAAATTAAACATATATTTATTTTTTTACAAATCAATTTTTTTTCTGTACAGATTCAATGTTTCAAATGTACTTTCTGTGCCTTAATTGTCCTTAAATGGACTGCTATACTGCGATAGTATCTTAGGGGTCTATTTACTAAGCAGTGTTATGAGACAGAGTTAAAATTGATAAGTCTGTGATAAGGTGTCAGCCAATCAGCTCCCAACTGTTATCTCACAGGCTGTGTTTGAAAAATGACAGTTGGGAGCTGATTGGCTGGCACTTTATCACAGACTTATCACTTTTCACTGTCTCCTAACACTGCTTAGTAAATAGACCCCTTAATACACTAGTTCTGAAATATTACTAGATCAGGAACAGGTTATTATATAATATATAATTATAAGTGGCTAGAAATCCATCTGTATACATTCATTTGCAGCTTCCAGTACAAATATAAAAGACAAGTGATATGTGACATACGTGTTCTTGTTTTTTTCTTTGCACTTGAGGAAGTAGGGTACTCCGTAACTGTTATATATGCGGATTATGCTTACTGATAATTCAATTTCTTCTTCTTACTTCATGGCAGATTACTTCCCTTTCCCCTAGTATTAGCCAGGAAGTTTTTTCCCTACCGGGTCCGCCCACTCTGGGAATATAGGTCCCCTCCCCCTAGCACTCTCCACAATCTTTTTCCTGTCTCCTAGTTAGAGGGAGTGTAGGAAGTTTGTTGTTTTTTGTTCTAAGGGACTATTATTCAAAGTAAATGCACCTCTGGTAGCCACGATCTGAGGCTTGTCATCTAATGGACCCCTGAGCACATCCAATGAACCCCAGAGTTGCCCCTGCTGCCGCTACAGGTGTCTGGCTACTTGTTTCTTTCCTCCCCCACGTGGAATGGTGGGTGGAAGTGCAGGGTAAGCTGTGCAAGGCAGCAGTGCTGGGGACAGTTAGTGGTGGGTGTAAGTCCCGATGACGTGGCGGCCCCAGCAGTCTCAGTGGCAGCATGACGCAGGAGTTCACCCTAGGGGGTGAGAGGATTAAAGATGGCGTCACACAATGGACGTAATGGAGCTGCTTTGTCCTCCTATACTATTACCCTGCTGTTGCTTGTATCTAGCCTCTGACAAATAATGGAAAAGGAGCTTTCTCCCCAAAAAGCTGTATGTGACCTGGAGAGGTAAGTCCTCATAGAGGGCACTTTTTTTTTTTTTAGAATATTAGCATTAGTTTGGGTGTGTCTCCAGCTTTAAAAGGAGCTAGGAGGAGAAACATCTTGCAAGTATTTGTCCTGCATGTGATAAGTCCTTTACTAGTATACAGGATGGTAACTTCTTCAATGATTGTCAGAAAGTTTCTTCCCCGTCGGATAGTCAGTCTAATCAGTTACAAGATTTATCGGAATGGATAAAAAAATATTTTGTTACTAATGCTGGGCATACACTCTACAACTATCTGTCAGATATCTGGTTGGTTGGAATGAAAATCTGGCAATGTAGCATTTCCGCTAGGTTGTTTTAGCGGGGCACGGCGCCCTGCCCTCCTTCTGGAGCTCCCAAGCGCCCTGCCCTTACCGCGCAGCGCGCCGCTAAAACAGCCGTCTCCACCCACAGGTCGCAGTATCCCGCGGGTGGGGAAATGTGCGGTGACCCAGTCACCGCTGGTGAATCGACGCCGGGCGCATGAGCCCGGCATCTATTCTTCCTTTCAGCAGCGCTTGGGGCGTCTCCGTAAGTGCCGGGCATGCCCCCAAGAGTGACAAAAAGGGAATGCGTCTTATAGACATGCCCCCTTTTCAATGGCCATGCCCCCAGTGCCCTGCCTGCCGCCGGAGCTAGAGTGAACACTAGTAATGTATGGGAGCCAATGACAATCGACCATATGATATTAAACTCTGGAAAATGGGCATGGATTCATAAGTGAGATAATTAGCACCACCTGTGGATCTTTTAAAATGTGTCAGTGAATAATGAATACATCTGTGCACATGCTGGGTGACCTAGAACATGTGAACTGTGTGGGGTCATGAGGACCGAGTTTGAGAACCACTGCTTTAGAGCATAGGGCAATTCTAAAGGACAGCATGGATAAAATAATTGAAAGGTCTTTAAAGAAATTGCATAGCTCTGCAGCACTGTCCCTGAAGTCCGCATCTTACCTCTATTACCTATTTGAGTGAGACTATTGGCACTTTATCTGGACTTTATTGAAAAGTGCGAACCACTGACCACTGCAATCAAGTCTGCGATTGCAGTGACTATGCAGACCCATCGCAGAGTGATTGACAGGAAGTACCAGGGGCGGTGATGGGGGGGGTGTCCAGAAAAACGCAGGCGTGCCAGTGTGTTTGAACGCCATTGCAGGGACGTGCATAAATTATCAACTGCGATGGCTTACACAGCTTAAGCTGCGTGCAGGAAGTTAGCAATTTAGTTGTAGGGTCAGACCTGACTTAAATGTGGCTCCGATGTACCAATGTTTTGGCTGGATTGCAAGGTATTACGGATGAGCGAGAGGGAAAGTGGGCGTCTACTTGTTGTCAGTGAGAGTGCTTTGGATTGCAATTATTAGCATACTTTCACAGAGAACTGCATGTGTGAGTGCTACCGTGATTGCAATAGTGATACTTGCTGAAACAGGCTATGTGTCCTCTAAATTCGTTTGCATAGCCACAATCATACCAGATAAAAATAAATAGCTGCAGTCCTGCAACTTTTAAAAGGAACTTCCAATATTTTATCTATAGTGTCATTAATAAAGCTCCATCCTAAAGGAATGGTTGTTCTAGAGATTCATTCTGCACCTGCAGCATCCCCCCTGGGTACTGCACACCAATCAGGACACTGCTCCTCTTTCACAGGATACCTGCATTTAATTCTGGCAAGACTGCCTTTCCAAATTCTGACAGTCTTAACTCACAATTTCTTTCACAATCTTAAATACAGGAAAAATTATGGCTCTCTTTATTGTATCCTCAAACAATAGGCTCTGTTTATACATAAAGGATCAAGTAATACCCCAATAGAGTCATAGATGAAATGTTGAGCATTTGTCAAGATGCAGAGTCACTGTAGATCGGCATTTGTTGGCACAAAACCTGATGAGGTCTTTACAGCAACCAGAGTACTTGGAAACACTGTAGCAGGGTCCTAGCTGAGAAGCCTAGAGCCAAAACAGAGGAAAAATCTGCAGACTAGGGGCTGGATTCAGAGATGGACGATACTGCAGAGCCGCACACAAGCGGCTGTGCAATTTCGTCCATCTAAAATGCTAATGCAGCAGGTGTCTGTCGAGAACAGACACCTCCTTGCTGCATCTGCGATCCCAGCGCTGCAATTGAGGTTGCAGGCTGGGATCACCATCGCAACAATTGCGCTCCTTTGGCCAGACTGCAACCTGGCTGGGTCCTGGCAGCAGCGAGGCCAGAAAATCTGCATCCATCGACGCAGACCCTGGCATTGTCCAGGGCGACAAACTCACGTTTTCCAGGAATGGTGGCCAACCACGTCCCTGCTCCATTCCCCAAATGCCGCAGCATGTCAATCATGAGGTATTCCCGGTACACACGTGACATCGCAGATCGAGGAATTTTTACTGACCGCACAACTTTGGATATGGAATGTCCCATCCCAAGTTCTGACACCTTTCTATCATAGCCAGCTAGCCTTCGCTTCCCATGCGCATCAATGAGCATTGGGCGCCCATGACCCTGTCGCCGAATCACTTCCTTCCCTGGAACACTATTGGTAGGTACTAGCCATTGCATAACGGTAGTACCCCACAAGACCTGCCGTTTAGAATAAGTATTTTTTATTGAGGTATTCTTAATTTTTAAACATAGCAGTACATAAAAATATAAACATATGCATATATCGTACAAGAATCACAATAAGAAAAATCAGAAGGAAAGACACTACTACAGAGAGTTATTACATTTAAACATAATGAACCAAATGTAATAGTGTGAAAGTTTAAAAAATGTGAGAGTTTAGCAGTAAACTCTCACATTATTATATTGGTCGAGTTGTATCTTCAAAATGGTAAAACATCTGGATGAGAGTTTAAATTGTGAAAGTTTTGAGTCTGAAAAAAATGCGAGTTTGCATGTTCTCGGACTCTATTACATTGGCCGAGTTTATAAAGTGTGAGAGATTACTGCTAAACTCTCAGATTTTCTAAACTCTCACCTATTACATTTGGCCCAATATTTCTGATTCTAGTGTATCAATTTCCATCAGCTAAACAGAATAATCTCAACATTAATTGCCTTTCCAGATAACAATAAAAAGAGTAAAGCAAAATCTATCATATCTTTCAATATGGAGAATGCTAAAATAATATTGCATAATATAACAATATCACAAAATAAAATAGCATGAAAATAAAATGAAATAAAAAATAAACAAATAAAACAAAAACAGAAGTAACAAATGCCACATTAAGTATATTCTTTAGAAAAAAATATTCTAAAGCAGAAACTAATTTCACCACATATGTTATAGCGAGGGCCGATTGGGTGCATATTTCGACTCTATCCATCTTGTCCAAATATGGTAAAATTTAGACTCTGCTTTACGCACAGGGTACAAATATCGCTCATGGTTAACAGTAGCATTAACTAAAGAAACCCACTTCTAAAAATCAGGCCCATTGGGAGCCATCCATGATTGAGCCAGACATACTTTTACAAGAGCACACATATTAATAGCATATTAATGAGTGCTCTAACAGTCTAGCTCATAGTCGTCTCTAGCACCTAGGCTGTAGAGCTTCGAAGTACTGTAATGGGAGCACTGGTGTCAGAAGAGCTGCTGTTTTCCGGCTTTCCACCACATCAACTTTAAGAACCGACTGTTCGCTTGCCAGTCTTTGACAGCTGCCATTGTATATATTTTCATCGAAGCCACATTAAAATTTATTTAAAGGCACTAGTTTTGTGGGGTTTTTTTTCTAACATCTTCAGTTGTTACCTTTAAAAATAACAGATCAAAGACATTTAGCTATATACAGTCAGGTGCATAAATATTGGGAAATTGACAGAATTTTCATATTTTGGAATCTATTCACCACCACAATGGCTTTGAAATGAAACAACCAAGATGTGCTTTAACTGCAGACTTTCAGATTTAATTTGAGGGTAATTACATCCAAATCAGGTGAACAGTGTAGGAATTACAACGGTTTCTATATGTGCCTCCCACTTTTTAAGGGGCCAAAAGTAATGGGACTATCAACTCAAAAGCTATTTCATGGACAGGTGTGGGCTATTCCCTCATTATTTCATTATCAATTAAGCAGCTAAAAAGGTCTGGAGTTGATTCTAGGTGTGACATTTGCATTTGGAATCAGTTGCTGTCGACTCTCAATATGAGATCCAAAGAGCTGTCACTATCAGTGAAGCAAGCCATCATTAGGCTGAAAAATCTAAACAAACCCATCAGAGAGATAGCAAAAACATTAGGTGTGGCCAAATCAACTGTTTGGAACATTCTTAAAAAGAAAGAACGCACCGGAGAGCTCAGCAACACCAAAAGACCCGGAAGACCATGGAAAACAACTGTGGTGGATGACAGAAGACTTATTTCCCTGGTGAAGAAAAACCCCTTCACAACAGTTGGCCAAATCAAGAACACTCTCCAGGAGGTAGGTGTATATGTGTCAAAGTCAACAATCAAGAGAAAACTTCACAACAGTGAATATAGAGGGTTCACCACAAGATATAAACCATTGGTGAGCCACAAAACAGGAAGACCAGATTAGAGTTTGCCAAACAACATCTAAAAAAGCCATTACAGTTCTGGAACAACATCCTATGGACAGATGAGACAAAGATCAACTTGTACCAGAGTGATGGGAAGAGAAGAGTATAGAGAAGGAAAGGAACTGCTCATGATCCAAAACATACCACCTCATCAGTGAAGCATGGTGGTGGTAGTGTCATGGCGTGGGCATGTATGGCTGCCAATGGAACTGGTTCCCTTGTATTTAATGATGATGTGACTGCTGACAAAAGCAGCAGAATGAATTTTGAAGTGTTTCGGGCAATATCATATGCTCATATTCAGTCAAATGCTTCAGAACTCATTGGACGGCACTTTACAGTGCAGATGGACAATGACCCAAAGCATACTGCAAAAGCAACCAAAGAGTTTTTTAAGGCTAAAAAGTGGAATGTTATGCAATGGCCAAGTCAATCCCCTGACCTGAATCCGATTGAGCATGCATTTCACTTGATGAAAACAAAACTGAAGGGAAAATGCCCCAAGAACAAGCAGGAACTGAAGACATTTGCAGTAGAGACCTGGCAGAGCATCACCAGGGATGAAACCCAGCGTCTGGTGATGTCTATGCGTTCCAGACTTCAGGCTGTAATTGCCTGCAAAGGATTTGCAACAAAGTATTAAAAAGTGAAAGTTAGATTTAGGATTGTTTAGTTTGTCCCATTACTTTTGGCCCCTTAAAAAGTGGGAGGCACATATAGAAACCGTTGTAATTCCTACACCGTTCACCTGATTAGGATGTAATTAACCTCAAATTAAATCTGAAAGTCTGCAGTTAAAGCACATCTTGGTTGTTTCATTTCAAAGCCATTGTGGTGGTGAATAGAGGCCAAAATATGAAAATTCTGTCAATGTCCCAATATTTATGCACCTGACTGTATGTATATATTTTATATATCTATATACAAAGACAGGTAGCAGCACTAATGGGACTGAAACCAACAAAATAGCAACCTCCAGTCAGACAACAGTGAGGGCAATGGTGTAAAGTTATTTACTTATTGTCAGCGATTGCCAGATAGAGAAGTATGTGATCAAATAAATAACAGTATTTTATGACTTTGGGTTGAAAATTAACATACATAAATAAATATATAAAGACCACACAAGTACATTTTCATTACATTTGAGGTGCAAAAGCTGCCCAAACTGATCAGTTTCTCATCTGTTTAGTGGAATGTAGACAATGAAAATATGTCTGATTGTTTCTGTGATTTAGTGCAAATGTTGCACCTAATGCAACGTTACCAAATACCTTTTATTTTCACATTCATATAAAGACATGATATTAAACAATGAACCAAACACATCCTCATTTTGATGGCTATCACTGCTTAGTAATCGTGCAAACACTCACTCTTTAGATTCGCGTGTCCGTTTGGTGACACGGTGTACAAGAGTGTCATATCCAGTTCCCTCTCCCTGACTCTGAGCAAAGGTACAGCTCTCAGTTTCATCCTCTATCACAGTTCCCAGACAGCTCTTGATGTAATGTCTCAGGTACTTCACCAGCTCATAACTGAAAAAATAAAACAAATTGTTAAATAATGACAATAATGTACCGCAGATAAATAATGGCACTTAGAGAAGATTTATATTGCATGGTTGTGTGAGAACAATTAGTATGTAACAGATAGTAGCATATTCCACAAGTGAGCTTATATTGCCATCTACTGGAGAATTTGCTAAGTATAGTTTCTAAATTATGTATTGAGATAATATATTTTTGCCACCATAAAAAAATGTATACTATTTACATTTTCTTATTTTTAGTAGTAAAACAACTGAAATATAACTGCAAATATATGCAAAACACTACTTTAATTGCTGGACAGTTTTTGAAAATAAAAGAAACTTTGGAATAAGACACAAATTACAACTTAAGGAGGACTGATATTGGTAGTGTGTAAGTAGGGGCTGCCTCTGAAACACTGCTTCTTCAGACTAAACTACACACTTGTACACAAGCAGAAAATCTGCGTATTCACAGTGGTTTCAGGTAGATTATCGGGCTGTAGCAAATAAAATCCAGTGACATGCAGGGTACAAGTGAAATAAAATTTTCAGTAACTTCAAAATTCAAGAAACTATTATGTGCTGGTAACTACATCCTCTAGTACTACAGTAGAGGCCTGGGATGATTTAGAAGGAATCGGTATGAAATACCAACGGCTGAATTGCCACCGGTTCTCAAACCGACGCCGGAAGCCTGACAGGAGGAGATCTTGACAGGGGCACATAAGTACGCTAACCCTCCCCTCTCCCTCATCTAACCCTAACCCTCCCTTAGGGGCGCATAATTATTATTATTATCCTTTATTTAAATGGCGTCACAAGTGTTCTGCAGCGTATTACAGAGTACATAAAGTAATAAGTGAACAAGAGACGAGTAACTTACAGTACATTACAGTGCAGGACAAGGACATGGTTTGTATACATTGCTGCAATAGTGATTAAAACACTCACAATAAGCAGCAGGGAGTTTGCCGTCAAGTGTTAGGTGCCCTTATAGGAGTAAGGAGTAGAATAAAGTGTAAGGAGAAGCACATGAGGGAAGAGGTCCCTGCTCGTAAGAGCTTACATTCTAAAGGGGAGGGGTAGACAGACAGGCTTGACACAGAAGGGGAAGATAGGGAGTTTATAGCATGAAATGGGTTAGGATGAGAGCTGGAAGGCCTTGATGAAGTAGTGGGTCTTGAGAGCCCATTTGAAGATTTGTGGAGAGGTGGAGTGTCTGATAGGAAGAAGTAGAGCGTTCCAAAGGTAGGGAACAGCATGGGCAAAATCTTGGATGCAGGAGTGGGAGGAAGTTGGCAAGAGAGGCGGCATGTATTTATTGAGCGAAGTGGACGGGTGGGAGTGTGAAGGGAGAAGGGAAATGAGGTCAGAGATATAAGTGGGAGAGGATTGGGTGAGGGCTTTGCAAGCGAGTGTAAGAATCTTGAATTGGCATATGAAGGGGAAGGGGAGTCAGTGTAGGGCTTGAAGGAGGGGAAGCAGATGTAGAACGTCTGGACAGGAAGATGAGCCGAATAGCAGCATTGAGGACCGATTGTAGTGGAGAGAGTTGGGAGACTGGGAGGAAAGCTATGAGAAGGTTACAGTAGTCCAATCGGGGGGTGACCAGCGAGTGGATTAGGGTTTTAGTAGCATACAAGGTAGGGTTTAATCCTGGAAATATTTTGAGATGGAAACGGCAGGACTGTGAGAGGTGATGAATGTGGGGCTACATGAGACAGTTGTGCCATCAATAGATAATGAAATTATGGGAAGTAAGGTAATGGAATATGGTGAGAAGTGAATCAGCTCAGTCTTAGACATGTTAAGTTTAAGAAAGTGCTGGGACATCCAGGAAAAGAAGTGATAATACCACTGTATAGATCATTGGTACGGCCTCATCTTGAATACTGTGTTCAGTTCTGGAGGCCATATCTCCAGAAGCATATAGACAAATTAGAGATGGTGCAAAGAAGGGCAACTAAAATGGTGCATGGCCTACAGCACAGAACTTACCCAGAAAGACTAAAAAATCTTAATATGTATAGTTTGGAACAGAGAAGGGATAGTGGGGACATGATAGAAACTTTCAATTACATGAAGGGTTTTAACAAGTGACAGCAGGGAAGCATTCTTCAAAGGAAGAGATGTACAAGAACACGAGGACATGCATTGAAACTGGAGAGAGGTAGGCTCAGAGGAAATTTGAGAAAAAATTACTTCACAGAAAGGGTAGTGGATAAGTGGAATAGCCTCCCATCAGATGTGGTTGAAGCTAAAACGGCGGAACAATTTAAACACGCTTGGGATTGGCATAAGAATATCCTTAAGAGAAACGTAAGGAGCAAATAGGGTTGAAATTGCCTAAAGGATACATGAAAAGGGGCAGACTAGATGGGCCAAGTGGTTCTTATCTGCCGTCAAATTCTACGTTTCTAGTTCAATTTTAGATGTAAAGTAGGTGGCAAAGTCAAATGCAGAGAGGGAGGAGGGGAGTTGACGAGGGGAAGGGCAGAGGAGGGAGTTGAAAGTGGTAAAGAGACGCCAGGGGTTTGAGGACTGGGAGGAGATGAGGTTCTTGAAATATGATTGCTTGGAAAGTGACAGGGAAGCACTGTAGGATGAGAGAATACATTTATTTGGGGGTGCCTAACCCTAACGTCGCCCCCGGGGGTGCCTAACCCTTACCCCCCTTCCCCTAGCCTAACCCTAACCCTCCCTGTGTGTGCCTAACCCTAAGTCCCCCCATGGGTGCCTAAACCTAACCCTCCCCAACCACACCCGCAGCTATAACCTAAACTGTCCCCAGCTTTCCTCGTTCGGGATGCCAGGGATAAGGATTTTGGTAGAATCCCGATGGCAGAAGGCCAAACCGGGACTAAAGATAGGCGTCGAAATGCCGACGCCTAACTTTAGTCCCGGGTTGTCCTTCCGCCTTCCGAATTCCGACGGACGGAATTCTGGGCGGTGGTAAATTAACCGCATCCCGATTTAGAAGTACGTAGATGTAGGTTTCATTGACTAAAGCTGGCCATGCACTTTGACTTCATACACAGAGAATGATCATCACAAATACCTGGTAATCTGTCTCTAGACGTCGTTTGTCATAAATTTTTCTCCCTATACATTCAGATTACCAATGGACTCCAAGTCAAATTGAAATAAAGAACTGGATAGCAGAAGCTTGTCAAGAAGCAAGGTCCTTTACAGTACGTAAACAAAACGAAGAAAAAAAGTGTGAGTCTCACACCCCAATTTTGAACCAACACTAGCGCTTTCAGTATAGTGCAAGTTACCCAAAACTCTGGGGAAAACAGACATGGGATCCCCTCTGGTTTGAGTGTAACCAACACTAGGCTTTGCCAGCCTGGGCTTGTGGAACCATAGAGGGGAGACCCGCAGTGTGGGAGTCTCTCTACCACTCTACCATGGTTTCAGCCAGCCCAAGGCTATTTGTCACAAAGGGAGGAATTAAATTAAGCAAGCTGTTAAGAGCGCCGGGAAGGAGCTCTCGGAGCTATTCAATTCAGTGCGCTGTTTAGTCTGACTAATGATTTTTCTCGCACCCACCTGAGGGTGCAAGAAGAAATCCGATTAAAGTGCCGGCTACGAGGCAGTTTTCTAGCTTAGCATGGCGCAAATAGCCGGGCACTATAGCCGGAGAATGCCGGTTCTCGCAACTAAACTGTTATGGAATGGGTATTACTTTGATGGAGACAGTCCTGCAACAGCCTTGAGGGCTGGATGGCTTTGCTTGTTGAGGCCGTGGAGCAGCTTTGAGAGCTGGAAGAGGTTGGCTTGTGTGGCCTGTGGGCCGTAGAACGAGATGCGGACTTTGGGCCATGTAGCAGCCTTGAGGGCTGGAAAGTTTTGGCTAGTTGTGGCCTGTGGGCCGTAGGACAAGATGTGGCCTTTGGGCCGTGTAGCAGCCTTGAGGGCTGGTAAGCCCTGGTTAGTTGTTGCTGATGAGAGACGTGTGCTGCCGGGTTGACAAGCGTGACGGTACGCTGGATTGCAGCCTGTGCGGCTGGGTTGACACAAGCGGTGGTACGCTGGATTGTGTACTTTGGACGCTGGATTACAGCCTCTGCCACTGGGTTGACACAAGCGGATGAACACTGGAGTGCGGCCTGTGCCGCCGGGTTGACACAAGCAGCTGGACGCTGGAGTGTGGCCTGTGCCGCCAGGTTGACACAAGTAGCTGGATGCAGGAGTGCGACCTGTGCCGCCAGGTTGACACAAACCGCTGGACGCTGGGTAACGCACTCTGGAGACGGAGTGCACTCTGTGCCGCCTGGATGACACAAATGGCAAGAAGATGTTATGTGGACCGTGCTGCCTAGATGGTTCAAACGGCAGGTAAAACAGAGCTGACAGAATAACTGGGAGCTCTACTGGAAAACAGGAGACCTAGGGCCTGATTCAGAGCTGAACGCTCTGACCAGAGCGCTCGCTCTGAATCAGGGCCCTCCTACCTGTTTTTGGAGCGTCCTCATGGACGCTCGCATAGCTGTGGGTTACCACCCATAGCTATAGCGAGCGTCCGTGATGATGGTCGCAATGGTCAAAGACCATCGCGACCATCGGGCTTGCGACGAGACCCTGCGGTAGGGTCTCGCTGCCGCAAGCCCAGGAGTGATTTTGGCTCTATCAGAGCCAAAGTGACTCCCACTGACATCATTACTGATGTCAGTGGGGCCGGACTCAGACGGTAGGCGTTCCCATGGGAACGCCTCCGTCTGGCAGTCACGCCCCCGGCACGCCCACCAAAGGGGGCGTGCTGTCACTCACCATCGACAGCACGCCCCCTTTGGTGCGAGACCCCGAGCGATGTATTTGTTGTCGCTCGCCGGGTCTCGCTCATGCGCACGACGGAGCTCCCTCCATTGTGCGCATGCGCATTCCCCAAACATCAACCCGCTTGCGAGCAAACTTCCCTCGCGAGCGGGTCTGAATGACCCCCTTAGCCAGGACCGGAAACACGTGAAACACTTTCACCGGCATCGGAGCAGCATTCGCACCAGAAGGAAATAGATGCAGTAGCCAATCCAGATTGATCCCGGAATAATGGACAGAAGGTAGGAGTTTCAGCGAACGCTAGCCCGGTATTCGTCTCGCTCTGCATTTGCAGTGCGGTGGCTTGTGACAGTACCCCTCCTTGACGAGGAATTAAAGAACCCCTAGACCCTGGTTTGCCAGGAAAGTTCTCAAAGAATCTTCTCTTCAGGGTAGGAGCATACAAAGACCTTTCAGGAACCCAGGAGCGCTCTTCAGATCTATACCCCTTCCAGTGGACTAGAGACTGAAGACATCCTCGAGAAATTCTGGAGTCAATGATCTTCTCCACAACAAACTCCTGGCGCCCCTGGACGAGCACTGGTGGAGGCCTGACTGAATGCCTAGGAGTAAACCAGGAGGAAAAGAACACCGGCTTCAGAAGAGAACAATTAAATATATTGTTGATTCTAAGAGTACTCTGTAATTTCAGTCAAAAAGCCACAGGATTAACTTGTGCAATGATTCTAAATGGGCCAATGAATTTGGGGCCCAACTTCTATAACCTCTGGCGCAGATTAATGTTCCTGGAGGACAGCCAGACCAAGTCTCCCACTTTGAAATTACCGGGCTTACGACGTTTGTCAGCCCATACTTTGGACCGACTGGATGCTTGAAGGAGAGAATGGTGCACCTTCCTCCAGATTGACCATAGCCAAGAAACGGATGAAGATGAAGGAGTTCTGGTTTCAAAAGTATTACTCCTAAAATGCATCCCAAAATTGCAGTAGAAAGGAGAGACGGAGGAAGCAGAATGGCAGGAGTTGTTATATGCAAATTCCGCAAGGGGCAGAAGTGGAACCCAGGCGTCTTGACACTTAGAAACAAAACAGCAGAGGGACTCTTCCAGGGACTGACTGGCCCGCTCCATCTGTCCGTTGGACTGTAGATGATAGCCCGAAGACAAACTCACTTTGAAACCCAAGTCAGCACACAAACATCTCCAGAACCGGGCAACAAATTGAGTCCCACAATCCGAGACAATATCTAATGAAAGCCCATGAAGTCTGAAGACATGCTGTAAAAATAGTGCTGACAATTCTCTAGCTGATGGTAACTTGATTAGTAGAATGAAATGCACCATTTTGTAGAAATGGTCAACAATGGTCCAGATGACAGAACAATGGGAGACAAAGGAAGGTCAACGACAAAGTCCATAGCAATATGCGTCCAAGGATTAGAGGGCGTAGGCAGGAGAGTCTCATTTCTGGAACAGACATCACATGCCAAGACAACTCACAAGTGTCTCCAGACATAGACTGCCACCAAACAGAATGAGACAGAAATTCCAAAGTCTTAGAGATGCCTGGGTGACCCACAGCTCTTGACGCGTGGAAGTCCTTCAGGACTGCTTTATAGAACCTCTAAGGAAAGAAAAGCACCCCTGCCGGTTGTTCCAGAGGAACCTCAGATTGGAAAGACTTGAGAGAATCAGCCAAGGTTCTGGTCAGAACTAAATGAATCCTGGAAGCCGAAATAATGGTTTCCTCTGAGATAACTGGAGGATGATTGATTGAGAAACTTCGAGAAAGAGCATCTGCCTTTATATTCTTGAACCCAGGTCGGAAGGAGATTACATAATTACACCGGGTGAAGAATAGAGCCCAGCGAGCCTGCCTTGTATTCAATCCTTTAGGGCGTTGCAATATAGGCCAGATTTGTATGGTCCGTGAGAAACGTCACAACATGATTAGCCCCCTCTAACCAGTGTCTCCAGTCCTCAAACGCCCATTTAATGGCCAACATCATAGTTCCTTTCCACAGAGTCAAACTTCCAGGAAAAGAAAGTACAAGGATGAAACTTGCCATCTTTGAAATCCTTCTGGGAAAGGATAGAGTCTACTCCGATCTCCGAAGCATCCACCTCCACGACAAAAGAAACTTCAGGGTTAGGATGCCGAAGGACAGGTACACACCCAAAAGCCGCCTTAAGTGTGTTGAAGGCTTGAAGAGCACTAGACGACCAATTTGTGATCTCAGCTCCTTTTTTAGTTAACTCCACGATTGGCGAGACTATGGAAGAAAAGGACTTAATGAACATGCGATAGTAGTTTGCAAAATCCAAAAAAAGCTGGATGGCCTTCAGCGAAGTGGGTTGTTCCCAATCCAAAATAGCCTTCACCTTGCCAGGATCCATGGAGAAACCTTGTGAGGAGATTATATAGCTAAGAAGGAGACCTCTTTAACCTCAAACTCTTACTTCTCAAGCTTGGCATACAGGTTATTATCCAAAAGTTTCTGTAAGACCTGCCTCACATGTCTACGATGTTCCTCCACCGACTTGGAATAAATGAGGATGTCGTCCAAGTAGAGCACTGCAAAGACTCCAAGAAACTCCCATAACACCTCATTAATGAAATCCTGAAAGACATCTGGAGCATTGGAAAGGCCAAACAGCATGACAAGATACTGAAAATGTCCTGAATGGGTGTTAAATGCCATCTTCCACTCATCTCCCGGCCTGATGCGAATGAAGTTATATGCCCCTCTGAGGTCGATTTTAGAAAAGATGGAAGCTTCCTGCAGTTGATCAAACAGAATGGAGATGAGGGACAAGGGATATGCGTTCTTGACGGTGATCTTATTTAATGATCGGAAGTCTATGCAGGGTCGGAGTGATCCATCTTTCTTCTGGACAAAGAAGAAGCCTGCTCCCACTAGGGATTTAGAAGGATGAATGAATCCCTTATCCATAGCCAACTGAATATATTCCTGCATGGCTTTATCCTCCAAGAATGGACAATGCATAAAACCTGCCCTTGGGAAGCCTGGTACCCGGTAACAGATCAATGGCACAATCAAAGGATCGGTGAGTTGAAAGAATGTCAGCTTTTTTCTTCGAAAATACTTTGGCTAGGTCACGATAAGGAGCAGGAACAGATGACGGCGCAGATGAGACGGCAGCTGCAAGGTGAATGGGTCACGGTTTGCCATTGGATCACCGGGTTATGTTTTTTCAGCCACGGTTCCTAAAACGACTGGAGCCAGCAGATATAGGATGAATGACAACTCTTCCAGATGCAGAGCCCCAATGGATAGCTGTTAAGGAGGAGTCCAAAAGCCAACCGGGACTCTGGAGAGACTTTCGCCATCCAGACCAATAACTGACACACAGGACTGGATAAGGAAACAGGATTCAAACTCAATGTTTCGAAAAAAGACAGGTCCATAAAATTATCCGCACCACCCCTATCCACGAAGGCAAGGACAAAAATCTGAGAGCCGGGTAAGTTGATGACAGTTGAGATAAGGACAGAATTTTTGAAGAGATGGATGCAAGGCCTAGATGTACCTCTCCAAATACACCTAGACCTTGTCTTTTCCCGATTTAATAGGACAAAGCTGGGCTACATGTCCTTGGCCACCACAATAGAGACAAAGACCCAGAGAATGTCTCCTGTGTTTTTCTTCAGCCAGAAGCCGAAACACCCCAAGATGCATTGGCTCCTCAGGTTGCGATGAGGCCACCCAAACCAGAGATCCTGGAGGCAGCGAAGGACAGTTCTTCTCGACCCTGCGTTCCCACAGTCACCAATCGATGCGGATGGCTAAATTAATGAAATCGTCCAATTACATTGTAGAAGGCTATTGGACTAGTATATCCTTAATGTGGTCAGAAATCCCCCAACGGAAATGACTACGGAGGGCCAACTCATGACAACAGTCCATCTACGTGATTCAGACCCGCTGGCGAGCGCTATGATTGCGTTGATGGTGGCCAAGTGCGCATGCGCACGATGGAGCCGGCACCCTTAAAACGCCCGTTTTGACCGTTTGGCACGCCTGCGTTCGGATCACCACTCCCCGTTTTCAAGCACCTTCCCCTGTTACCACCCACAAACGCCTCATCCTGTCACTCAAATTAGCAGGCACTCGCTATTTTGCGAGCGCTCGTTTTCCGACCGCAATGACTGGTTGGCACATGCGCATTACGACCCATACACATGCGCAGCTGTGCGAACATCGCTCGGAGCGAACGAGCGGCCGCTTACGAGCGGCTCTGAATCAGGCCCTGAGGCCCTGATTCAGAGCCGGACGCTCTGACAGAGCGCTCGCTCTGAATCAGGGCCGTCCTTCTGAATTTTTAGAGCGGCCTCCTGGCCAGGAAGAAAGTGAGCGGCCAGGAAGATGGTCGCGATGGTCAAGAACATAGCGACCATCAGGCTTGCGACAAGACCCTTGTGGTAGGGTCTCGTTGCCGCAAGCCCTGGAGTGCTTTTGGCTCTATCAGATCCGAAAGCACTCCCATTGACATCACTTGTGATGTCAGTTGGGCCGGCCCCAGACGGTAGGTGTTCCCATGGGAATGCCTCCGTCTGGCCAGCCACGCCCCTGGCACGCCCACCAACCCTTTGTAGCGAGACCCATAGCGATGGCATGCGCACTGGGCCAACATCGACCCGCTTGCGAGCGCTCATCGTGCCTTCTGTGCCGCCTGGAAGACACAAACGGCAGGTAGATGTTATGTGGACCGTGCTGCCTAGATGGTAAAAACGGCATGTAAAACGGAGCTGACAGGATAACTGTGAACTCAACTGGAAAACAGGAGATTAGCCAGAACCAGAAACATGTGAAACGCTATCACCGGCATCAGAGCAGTGTTCATTCAAGAAGGAAATAGATGCAGGAGCCAATCAAGATTGATCCCGGAATGATGGATAGAAGGTATAAGGAGTTTCAGCGAACGCTCCCCCAGGTTGTGACATAAACAATCAGGTAAGTCACATTCTCTGACTCAACTTCCCCAGGAACTTCGAGCCCACAAATATGTGTGAGCCCCCTCTTCCGGGAAAACTGGCCAACTTTTTCTCCGGTAGAAACCTTTAGAGAAAATGCAGTTTAGGCTGCAGGCAGGGAGGGTTAGGTTTAGGCAATAGTGAGGGTTAGGGTTAGGGATTAGATTAGACTTACTTAGACTTACTTAGCATCCTGTACCCAACCCGGTTACAACAGTATAGCAAGACCATGGATAATGTATTAATAATGATATTTAAAAAAAAATAATAAATCAATGTTATAGAGCCTATTTAGCAAGCTAATTGCAGCCAAAAATCATGCAGAAACAGAAGTTTACACATGTTTTTAAGTAACTTTCGTTTTTAAAAAAAGCCTAATACACAGTAGGAGACATCTCCTGCATTAGGCAAAAGACTCTGTAAATTGCAGTCCCCATTAGGGCTGTGATTTGGCCAAGTTTAATAAGCTCAAAAAAGCTTAGCTGTTTGAAGCTCATTTCCAATAGCCAACACCAAGTGCTATCAGAGTGTTAAGAGGGATCTCCTCAGATCCTTCTAGACTTTTTGTGTATGTACAGTAACACTGCCAGGCCCAAACTCTGTAGTGTAATCTTTTGCCAATACGATCAGAGAATACTAGCCCACTTTTGAAAAAGCATTTCAGGGAGATCGTGAAAGCAACACCTATGAGCGCAGCGGTAAAGTGGGCGTGTGCTGCTACATCTGAGAGGCGTGTCATAAAATAGATTTACATTCATATGTAAATGATCCCCAAAAATCTATGTGTTGATGAAAACAATACTTTTTAGAAAATGCATGTAGCCATAGCGATCATTGTGCCTTATAATCAATGCAGGAAAATGATACTAATAATCCCATGTGAATGTATACAGCTTTCTTTTATGTAACAGCTTCATAATGGGTGCATTGTGCAATCAGGGAGATTGCTAGACTCTTCAGGGAGTCAGGGAGATTGCCAGGGAGACTCCCTGAAATAGTAGCAATCAGGGAGAATTGACAAGTATGGATCAGCGGTGAAAAACAGATTCATCTGTACCAGATGAATCTGCATGCTTAAAATGATAAATTGCCTTGACACTTCATCCCTTATTGCTACAGATAGCATCAATAAAAGATATGTTACCTGGGAAATTATTTGGGAATGAATAAATATGCCTTTGTCTGCAAATATCTAAAAGGGATGATATTTATTGTCTAAATCATCCATACAGAAGACAAAAATCAGAAATGTTATCATCACAGTAACACAACAGTTTGTTTCAACTAAACAGTCTATAGGGAAGCTGGTAGTGAGCAGTGTTCCTATGAAGTGGTTACAATCCAGTTTCATTGCCAACAACACAATTTTCTACATAACTCGGAATACAACAAGAAGACTCAAAACAGATGATATGGTCGTATTGAGAAATATAGGTACTGGCAGAAACAGGGCAATTTGTAATCCCTCAATGGAAAAACTGCATCCATGGTCTGGACTTGTGCAACGATTCACATTCGCAGCTTAACTAATAGAGAGATAGAGGACACCAATGCCTGAAGTGCACTCATTTAGGACCGTATTCAATTAGAAGCGAAAAGTCAGTTACCGGACTTTTCGCCATCATCGCTGGTTTTGGGTGCAAGAAAATATTGCGCTCGCTTATCCCCGTAATCAATTCAGCGAAAACGGGACCCAGCGAAACTGAAATTGGCAAAAAGTTCTGTCAGTTTTGGGGAAATGAGCCTGACAATCCCCAAAAGATGCACTGACATGGGGGATCACTCTGGATACCCCCGAATAGCCCTGCTGAAGGTATTTGGCCACTTTAAATGATCTCAATAGGTGCTATTTTGCGGTTTTTTTACAAAGTGGTGAAGAATAGCATTTTGGAGGTTTTTTTGGAGACAATAACTAGTCCCATCAAATTTGGGGTACATGAAAATGGGTACTTGCATATTTTGAAGTTGCTAATGTGACGTTTTAAAAATTTTTTAAATATCACCTGCAATCATAAAAACACCTGGGGCATATTTGGGGACCCCCCTGGAGTCTATTTCGCTAGTTTTGAACTTCGTATTCCAACTTTAGTTTTTTTTCCGCCCCCAAAATGAAAGTACTTTTTTGGGGTGTTATTTTTTTTTTATTTAAATTTGCACTGTTTACCTTTGGGGGGCTGTCCAAAGGGTGCTGGGTGGTTTTCCCACGTTTGCACCCCAAAACCCCAATTCTGCACTTTTTTCCGCCTGCTATTCATAGACAAAACTTTTCCGCCGGGTCCATTGCATTGACTTTCCGCCTAGGAATTGAATACGGGGATAAGTTGAAACCGGCTAAAATGACGTCATCGGCGAAAAAGTATCGCCGAAACTTACTTTTCGCTTCTAACTGAATACGGCCCTTAGTATCCATCATAAATAACAAATAGATGGCAGAACATGTACGCTGCTTGATCTATTATGATCTGTCAGGCATTTGAAAAAAATGTACGTTTTTGAGCCTACAGACAAGCAATTAATTTATCAAGTTAGTTTTAGCTCCAATAGCATATGACTGATTGTTATGGTGGGTATACACCTGAACAATATCGTCCCGATTTGGCCAAACCGGAACGACAAATCGGGTATATCGTGCTGCATGGCCAATCGCACGATATCGCATGTGAGGCTGTACATATTAATGAAGGACGGAACAGTGATTGTTCCGTTGTTCATTAAATCTTCTAAGAGTGTACCGTCAATCACGCGATTTCCAGAGTGAAGGCAAATCGCCCTGACCATCGCCACGATTGCCGGTCGTTTAGGTGTGTACCCACACTTAGAGCCTCATTCAGAGGCGGTCGGAGGATGCAAGCGGTCGCTCAGAAACTGGGCGGCCACTTGCATCCTGACCGCCCGCCTCTGTTGCGGTCGTTAGAGCTGTGGGTGTTAACCCACAGCCTAACGACCGCTCAGGTGATGGTCGCGATGGTCAGAGACCATCGCGACCATCGGGGCTTACGACGAGACCCTAGGGTAGGGTCTCACTTGTCGTAAGCCCCGGAGAGCTTCTGGCTCTGTCAGAGCTGGAAGCTCTCCACTGACATCACTAGTGATGTCAGTGGGGCCTCCCCCAAACGGCAGGCGTTCCCATGGGAACGCCTCCGTTTGGGCTGCCACCCCCCCGGCCCGCCTTCCAAACGGGGCGAGCTGTCAATCAACATCGACAGCTCGCCCCCTTTGGAAAGAGACCCGCTACGACCGGTGCTGTCGGTCGTAGCGGGTCTCACGCATGCACACGAGGGAGCCGGCTCCCTCGTGCGCATGCGCACTGGCAAAACATTGAGGCGGCCATGCGGTCGTAGACCGTACGGCCACCTCTGAATGAGCTCCTTAGACTTTTACTCCAAGAATAAAAAGATTTGTAACATGATCAGACAACGGTTCATTATATAGCAAGCAAGGAGACATTCATAGCACCATGTAAAGGTCTCAAAAACTGCTTCTTCACATAGAGGAGAAACAGACCTTAAACCTTTCCTTACTAAAAAAGTGGAATATTTGAAGCTAGCTACAATATGTTCAGCAGAACAGCTACACACAGGGGCCTAACCAGAGGCATAGCAAAATTTTCTCAGGCCCCCCCAGCCCCATAATACTTAGTTTCTCCTGAGCCCGGCACAACGCTCCATCTCTCCTCACTGAAGCTGGGAGGAGGCGTGGCCGTGGTCCAGGGATGTGATCATAGCCACGCCTCCTCCCAGCTTCTAAGAGAGCCGATGTCATTTTTAATCAGGCGCTGGTCGCGTGTCAATCGGAACAAGCTGGCCAGCAGCCGCTGCCGATTGGCTGCTGGTCTGCGAGTTCCTATTAGCTCGCGACCGGCTCCTGATTAAAAAAGACATCGTCGCTGGCTGTACTTGGCAGGGCGCAGTGCTTGCTGGGCCGGCGGGCCCCCTAAGCCGCTGGACCCCATAGCAAGCGCACCCCTTGCACCCCCTATAGTTATGCCAATGGCTACCCAATCAACAGACTTGTGATCATTTTACATCTGCAGACAAATAAAAACAAATTCACCTGGAAACCGCTGCACATGAGAAAACCTTATTCATGTATTTATTCTTCTGGAGACAATGCAACTAGCCACCTACAGTACCAATACCTGTAGATGCAAATTGCTGTTCCGCATCAGTTCCATAGATATACGCTGTTGGAGACTAACTCAAGAACTTGAAAATAATATTGAGATATTAGGGGGCCTATTTATTACTTAGCGTGTTAATTTCTCTGATAAATAATCTATAATTGTGCATTAGATAAAAATGTGTCCTCATACATCTAGTGCCTTTAAGCTACATGGCACAAGACGCCTGGCCTAACTGAGATGCTTCAACACGGGTAGCGGAGCACACATTTCAATACATAATGCGCTTTAGTCATAAGCTTCATAAAATTTAATATTCCTGCTAGTCTGCGTCCTGCCCGATTTTAGAACCCTAAAAAGCGCCCTGCACTTATGGAGGCGACCAGGCACTTCGCTGACCACAGGATGACACCGACGGGTCTGCTGTGCTTCAGCGCCTCTCCCTGTCCCAGCTGTTCCCCAATGGGCAGGAAACGTTGGGTGAAGCACTGAGCAGTGGGTGAATCGATGCACACAGCATCTGTTCACAGTGCGTGGAGAGCTTGGGGGCAGCCGTGAGTGCAGGGAACGTCGTCTAGGGTGATGGAAAGATGGACGGGCTATGAGGCCTTTTCAAGCACGCTCAGATGTGCCCTCGTCTCTTTCACGATTGCCACCCTGCCCGATCATGAGGCTAGCGTGAACACCAAAAAGTCACTTTGAGTGTTAAGGTGCATACACACGGTCAGATATGTCAGATGAACGATTGAACGATTTGCAAACGATTGAACGATTTCAGATAGTATTAAAATGAATTAAATCGATCAAATCTGACTGCAAACACATCAGATGTCAGATATTGTTATCTGACAAAAGGGAACGCGCATCGTTCATCGTTCAGTGTTGCCCACATGTCAGATTTTCCTTTCAGATATGAACGATTTTAAAAATAGTTATCGTTCAGATCTGAAGAAAAATCTGACCGTGTGTATGCACCATAACAGAGACGCAAAGTTGTGACTTTTGTAACAAATGACTTAGTGGGAAAATTATGCCACAGAGGCACAAAGCAGGATGTGAAGCAGAGGAGGACCGATCCACACAGGCCCCTTCGGGCATTGATATGCCCCTGCCCACTGTGTTCAGTACTATGTAATATATGTTGGCACTTTATACATAAAAGATAATACGAATACTCTTATGTTTCTTCCCTGGAAAGTAGTGTCATCCAAAGCCCAGCCTCTTCAGTTACTTATACAAGCAATAGTTTATCATGTTTTATTCTTAGCCATGTTTCACATTACTTCTCATGAGAACAGCTTATGTTAGTATAGGGTTGAAATGATCCTTCAAGCAGCATTCTATGACTATTTTCCACACGTCTGTCTCCCATTGAGAATTTACATACAAAACGTCCATGCAACTATCTGCTTGCAGTCAAGAACCACATACAGTGCTTCCGGAAAGTATTCACAGCTCTTCACTTTTTCCACATTTTGTTATGTTACAGCCTTATTCCAAAATGGAATAAATTAATTTTTGTCCTCAAAATTCTACACACAATACCCCATGATGACAACATGTAAAACTTTTTTTTGAGATTTTTGCAAATTTAATAAAAAAAAAAAAAAACTACTAAGAAATCACATGTACATAAGTGTTCACAGCCTTTGCTCAATACTTTGTTGATGCACCTTTGGCAGCAATTACAGCCTCAAGTCTTTTTGAATATGATGCCACAAGCTTGGCACACCTATCTTTGGGCAGTTTCGCCCATTCCTCTTTGCGACACCTCTCAAGCTCCATCAGGTTGGATGGGAATAGTCGGTGCACAGCCATTTTCAGATCTCTCCAGAGATGTTCAATCGGTTTCAAGTCTGGGCTCTGGCTCGGCCACTCAAGGACATTCACAGAGTTGTCCTGAAGCCACTCCTTTGATATCTTGGCTGTGTGCTTAGGGTCGTTGTCCTGCTGAAGGGTGAACCGTCACCCCAGTCTGAGGTCAAGAGCACTCTGGAGCAGGTTTTCATCCAGGATGTCTCTGTACATTGTTGCATTCATCTTTCCCTCTATCCTGACTAGTCTCCCAGTTCCTGCAGCTGAAATCATAAAAACACCTGGGGCATACTTGAGGACCCCCCTGGAGTCTATTTCGCTAGTTTTGAACTTTGTACCCCAACTTTTGTGTTTTTTCCGCCCCCAAAATGAAAGTACTTTTTTGGGGTGTTCTTATTTTTGTTTTTTAAATTGACACAGTTTACCTTTGGGGGGCTGTCCAAAGGGTGCCGAGTAGTTTTCCCACGTTTGCACCCCAAAAACCCAATTCTGCACTTTTTTCCGCCGGCTATTCATAGACTAAACTTTTTCGCCAGGATGAAAAACATCCCCACAGCATGATGCTGCCACCACCATGTTTCACTGTAGGGATGGTATTGCTCTGGTGATGAGCGGTGCCTGGTTTCCTCCAAATATAACGCCTGGCATTGAAGCAAAAGAGTTCAACCTGTGTCTCTTTAGACCAGAGAATTTTGTTTCTCATGGTCTGAGAGGGCTTCAGGTGCATTTTGGCAAACTCCAGGTGGACTGCCATGTGCTTTTTACTAAGGAGTGACTTCCATCTGGCCACTCTACCATACAGGCCTAACTGGTGGATTGCTGCAGAGATGGTTGTCCTTCTGGAAGGTTCTCCTCTCTCCACAGAGGAATGCTGTAGCTCTGACAGAGTGACCATCGGGTTCTTGGTCACCTCCCTGACTAAACCCCTTCTCCCACGATCGCTCAGTTTAGACGGCTGGCCAACTCTAGTAGGAAGAGTCCTTCCGAACTTCTTCCATTTATGGATGATGAAGGCCACTGTGCTCATT
The DNA here is from genome assembly GCA_031769625.1 of Taudactylus pleione. Lineage (NCBI taxonomy): Eukaryota > Metazoa > Chordata > Amphibia > Anura > Myobatrachidae > Taudactylus > Taudactylus pleione. The sequence continues at coordinate 8,366,899 of JAUIMM010000258.1, forward strand.
GGGACCTTCAAAGCAGCAGATATTTTTCTGTACCCTTCCCCAGATTTGTGCCTCAAGACAATCCTGTCTCGGAGGTCTACAGACAATTCCATGGACTTCATGCTTGGTTTGTGCTCTGACATGCACTGTCAAGTGCGGGACAGGTGTATGCCTTTCAAAATCATGTCCAAACAACTGAATTTACCACAGGTAGACTCCAATTAAGCTGTAGGAACATCTCAAGGATAATCAGTGGAAACAGGATGCACCTGAGCTCAATTTTGAGCTTTATGGCAAATGATGTGAATACTTATGTACATGCGATTTCTTAGTTGTTTTTTTTTTCCGTAAATTTGCAAAAATCTCAAAAAAACTTTTTATACGTTGTCATAATGGGGTATTGTGTGTAGAATTTTGAGGACAAAAATTAATTTATTCCATTTTGGAATAAGGCTGTAACATAACTAAATGTGAAAAAAGTGAAGCATTTATTGTTCAGAAATTAACATATATAATTACTTGTGAAAATGTTCATCAGTTTCCTCGAGATGCAGCAGAATCTCCTCAGCACATTCAGCAGATGGTGCAGTGGTCAGTCTTTCCTTCACACTTTTCAGGAGCTGTCTAACCATTGATTGGAGCGAGACTTCATCCTCAGCTGAAAAGCTAGCCATCATTTACAAGCGGTCTTCCGACACCGATATTGCCACTAACTGCAGAGAAGGCCTATAGGGGGTTTCCTAAAAGATAAATAAATGCTTTCACTTTCATAGATAAAAATAAATAAAAAAAATATTTACAAATAAATAATGTATTAAGGTGGAAACATTTATTACATAGTTACAACTTATGCCAAACATGCTGTATAATTAGTAATTCACTTTTTTGTAGAATGCTGCTGTACTTGTAGCATGAATAAGGGTCTGATTCAGATTTGTACGGTATTGCACAGTGGCTGTGTCTTTGGGTGCAGCTACTGTGCAATAATATGCTAAATTCCTCAGGAGGCGTCTTGTGTAAATATAGCCACCTCCTGCCGGCTTCTGTGATCCACACCTGAATCTGGAGAACACAGCCATCGGATTAGGTCATCTGATTAACCTTTAGGTCGCAGTACATCTAAGAGGTATTTCTGTTGCAAATGTTTTATTTAATAAACGGTAAGTAAATGAGGGTAGCTCCATTGTTTAATCTGTTATAAGAAGCTTGTCTAAGTTTTAAAATCCATTTTTTACTAAGATATGATCATTAATGTCTGTAATTTCTTATCATATGTGGTAAACCAATGACATTTAGGCAAAATATAGGTTAAAAAGTTTTTGAACAATATATATCTAAAAAAGAGCATCAAAAGATTGGCTACCTCAGTAAGCATGATTTAAAAGGGAAGCACATTTTATGTAGCTAGTTATATTATATATATATATATATATATACACACATACATACATACAAAAAATATATATATTTTTTATATTACACACACATCTTATATATGAAATGTATTGGTTTGTTTATTTGTCTGTTCGGTTATGCTATCAGACACATCTGCACCGATTGGGATGAAACCAATGCGAGGTGGTCCAGTTGGATCCTGGAATGGTTTTAGGGGGATTAGGGTCCCGGTTGGACCTCCTGTTGGTGTACGCTGGGCAGAACTTTGAGCCTGTACTGAGCCTTCTACTGAATGGATTTTGATAAAAACTTCACAGAGTGAAAACATTGGATCCCAGATGACATACTAGGGGGTTGAGGGCCTGGTCGGACCTCCCATTGGTGTATGCTGGGCAGAACTTTGAGCCGGGGAGCCTGTTCTGTGTCTTCCACTGGATGGATTTGGATAAAAACTACACAGATGGGGTGGCAATTGGTCTGGGATGCCTAATGGAGTGGTTGGGGTCACGGTCGGACCTCACAGCAGAGTGCACCAGGCAGAACTTTTACCCAGGGAGACTGTTCTGTGTCTTCCACTGGATGGATTTGGATGACATCACGTAATAAAACTTAATAACTCAAAGATTTAAACCCGGGCAATGCAAGATACTTCAACTAGTAGTATATGCATATTGGTCATTCCATGTAAAGTGTGTTAAGGAGGAACATATTTGTTTAACCTAATCTAAAATGTATAAAGTGAGTTACTTAGTACCATTATATTTAAATATATTCACTTACACGATGGTCAGAGAAAATCATCTTGTTTTTACTCCTTAATATGTGTGTAAATATTTATTAGACATATGAAATTGATTTCCATCTTGTGTTCTCATATTAGTAAAGGTAGTTTTATTTCATGTAATATGAGTTACCATTTTTTCACAAATGACTACCACTTTCAAAAGTTTGCTGCCAATATCACGAGGACTTTATCAAAATCTCTTCACAAAGTAGCCCCACAAATGCCAAAATACACAAATGACTTGCCTGCATCTTTTGGAAATGTGCAAAATGTTCAGGTTTGATGGCAGCTAGACGTGAATAGGTATGTTCTGATCAGTGGAATATAGTGTTAAATGGTTTGTATGGCAAGAAAATAATTAAAAGGCTTGTGAAAGTACAGGAAGAGGGCAGCCTACAGGACCTCCAAGGTCAGATCCTCACTATAGGACCTAAGTTCATAGAGCATTGTTATATCAAGAGGGAACAGTCAAGGAGCTACCCAGAAGACAAATCATCATTGGCATTAGCTCCACAAACAGCAATGATGCAGGTGGATTTTTCTGAAAAATATACCTGTGCTAGTGAGGATGAAATCCAGAGTGCTCACTGGAACCACAGTCAAGTGAGTATCTTTATTGCTGTAAATTGGCATTCAGGAAATATGCATTCTTCGGTTTTGGTATCTGATGTCCTTGATCACTATAAAAATACTGTCATCCCATAATGTATATAGACAGACTTCTAGAAGAATGGCCAACAGACTTTGTAGAAGTTATGATTTGGTCTGATGGTTCTGCTCAATTCAAAAACAGGTACAGTATGTTGCAGAGGCTTTGAAATTTCTAACCGCAAATCAGGAGAATAACATGGGAAGGGGCCTGTTGATGGAGTTGGTGGTGCCATCAAACGCCATGTAAAAGTAGAAAATGTACAGTAAACAATGCAATGGCCTTTGCCATTGCAGTACGTCCAACTTCCAAGGTGACAGATATTGTAAGTGCCTAAACCTAACCCCCCCCTTCCCCACCGCCTAAACCTAAGTCCCCCGGGGGGTGCCTAACCCTAACCTCCCCCCGGGTGTGCTTAACCATAACCCTCCCTTCCCCTAGCCTAACCCTAAACTCACGGGGGGGTGCCCAACCCTAGGTCCCCCCCGGGAACCCTAAACCTAACCCTTCCCCGCCCATGCAGCTGTCCGCACCCGGCTCACCTTCGATCGGTAAGCCGGGTGTCGGGCTCCCGGCGTAGGTAAAATGACAGGCGTCTGGAATTCGACGCCTGTGATTCAACCCCTTGCCGGGATTAGACAGTCGGGAAGCTGACGGTCGGGATTGCTTCCCCATTCCAAGATGTATTTACAAGGGTTTGTCTTCATTTAACTTCGGCATTGATTGGTATATAATCATTATATATGTTGTATTGTTGCTGATTACTATGTCTTTTTGTATTTTGTATTATGCAATAACATTGTTACCAGTTGTTGAGGAATACAGACAGGCATTTATCCATCATGCAATACCATCAAGAAGGCGCCTGATTGGCTCCAAATTTATTCTGCAGCAGGACAATGACTGCAAACATACAGCCAATGTCATTAAGAACTATTCTTACTTTGCAGCATGTTTTCCACACCTGGCCAACACTCAACACTTTTGCACAGTACTGTATAATATTATATATTTATAAATATATCTCACACACATACAAACACACACATATATGTACACACTGATATTGAAAAATTCAGTATGTAAAGGTAATGGTAGGTAGTGGCATCTTGGAAATGCCCAGACCTGCATCAGTTGTAATCTAACATCTGTGGGTCAGTTTGAATATCGGTTAGGCTGCTCATGGCAATTATTGGAGTTTGAATGGGGCATTATAGTGGGTGCCCAATTGATGGGACATTCCATTTCTGAAGATGTGCTGACATTCAACAATCCTCGATCTCCAGTCTCACGTGTACCAGGAATACCTCATGGAAGGCATTAAAACCCACCGTGGACAGCGCAGTGGCCGACCATGGGTGCTTAATGATCGTGACCAGCGGCGTCTCCCCAGAATTGTCTGTGGTAACAGACAAGTGACACTGGCTCAAATCACATCAACATCCAATACAGGAGGTACCAGACACATATCCAGCAGGTCAGTGCAGTGTTCTTTAGCTTCCATGTGATATGGGAGCAGAAGTCCCACCAGAGTGCTCCTGATGACACTATGACACAGCGCCTCACCTGGTCTTATGAGGTTGATAATTGGAGGACTGGCAACATGTGGCGCAGTCCGATGAGTCACAGTTCCATTTGTTTTGGGCTGGTAGTACGGTTCAGATGTGGCAAAGACCCCATGAGGCCATGGACTCCTATGGAATATTCCAGCAAAATAATGCACCGCGTCATCGGCCCCAAGTTCTAAAGAATTGTTTAGAGGAGCATTCTGAAGAGTACCGATGAATTGTGTAGCCCCCAAGTTTGCCCGACATGAACCCAGTCGAGCATTTATAAGAAGTGGTGGAGAGGTCTATTCACCCCCAAGATCATGCACTTACAAATATCAGGGAGCTGAGGGAAGCTACCCAGATAGCATGGGTCAACATCTCTCCAGAAGTCTTCAGTCCACTTATAGGATCAATGCCACATCAAACTGCTGCACTATGCCAGGCTAGAGATGGTCCTACACAATACTAGGCATCTATCCCATGACTTTTGGCACTTCAGTGTGTATACTAGGGATGTGCAGGCTCGGATAGGTTCGAGTTTGCACGTGGAGTTCGGATTTTTCCCTCCAAAAAAACGGAACTCAGAACGAGGCAAAACGTCATCTTACATGGACGAACATCATCATTCCTGGTCTTTTGTCCAGGAATGATGATGTTCGTCCATGTAAGATGACGTTTTGCCTCGTTCTGAGTTCCGTTTTTTTGGAGGGAAAAATCCGAACTCCACGTGCAAACTCGAACCTATCCGAGCCTGCACATCCCTAGTGTATACACATACATATATATATACACACTGTATATAGACACACACACACACAGGCGTGTACAGGGCCTTAATAAGGGGTTTATGGGCTACAAGCTGATGTTATTAAAAATTCAAGGCAAATGGGAACTGACCATTTTTCTTGCCTCAGAATAGTACCCCCAATATATAAATATACCTCACATCAGTGCCCTTAATTTAGGGGTTCACAAACGCGCTCAACTTTGGATATCTCTAAAACCTGAACTGTTGGGGAGCGTTGAGGACAGAGTTTGGGAACCTCTGCCCTAATGCTAACTATGCCACTGTTATGTTCTGGGTTGTTTGTGGACCCGGGGTGGTAGCAGGAGCGATCACAGAAGCGGATTTGAATAAAAAACTAGGTTTTTTAATAAGTGCTTGAGTAGACATAAAATATGGCAGTAAATAAAAGTCCAGGAATATATAAATGTGCACAAGAGTTCTGTGGTGGGAGTAATGGGTTAATGTCCAAGTAGAAACAATTAGAGCTGTCCAGGTGTGCAGGTAGTGAGACTGAACATAATCAACCAGGTATGCAGGTAGTGATGCAGGAAAATAATAGCCAGGTATGCAGGTAGTGAACTAAGGCAAATGAGCAGGATGTCAGCAGGCTCAGGCACTCAGGTATGGGCAAGGGTGATGGAGGAAGCGGGGTAGTCCAGCGGGAGCTAGGAGCTGACAGGCAGGCTGGCAGACAGCGAATTCACAGGAACAGGAAAGCACAGAGAACTCCCTCTCAGCTAGGCTGAGATACACGTTGCACTGGCAAAGAAGGAAGGCACTGACCCTTCCTAAATACCCCATGCCGTGCTGTTACTGGCCGGAGGGAACATGTGATTCACCAGGATTGGCCAGCCGCATCACATGGCCAGAAGGCAAGATGGCGGCGCCCATGCCAAATGGAACGGAGACGCCGCCAGGCCTTACCAGCGCAGAGTGACAACAGGCCCGCACAACAACGCGCGCAGCCAAAGCCCCCCGCCAGACACCAGCTCCGCCACCAGACAGCCCGCGCCACAACGACCTCACAGGTAACACCCGCCTAGCACCATGCTGAAATACCCTGGCCGTGACAGCCACACATCAGTGCCCTTAATGCAAAATATGCCTGTGTTCATCCTGGTAAAAAATTCTATTCATTGAAAGTAACATCATACTGTATGATGTTATTGCAAATATAGTTTATTACCAGTTTGTCATACACTCAGATTAAGGGGTTCATGTATTAAGCAGCAAAAAGAGTGGAGAAGTGGACCAGTAGAGAAGTTGCTCATGGCAACCAATCAGCATTGAGTTATCATTTATCAAGTACATTCTATAAAATAAATAGAAGCTGATTGGTTGCTATGTGTAACTTTTCCACTAGTACACTACTCCACTCTTTTCTCTGCTTGATACATAATCCCCTAAGGGGTATATTTACTAAAGTGAAAGTTTTTAAAAATGGAAATGTTGCCCATAGCAACCAATCAGATTCTAATTTACTTTTAACTAGGACCTTCTAGAGATAATAGCTATAATCTAATTGGTTGCTATGGGCAACAACATCTCCACTTCTAAAAACTCTAACTTTAATAAATAATAAGAGATATGGTAAGAACTTCCCTTTGTTATCTCTATTTCTATGAAGTCCGTACGGTCCACAGGATACCTTGGGGTATAGGCGGATGACGTCAGACATTGGGCACCACAGAGTTAATTTTCATCTCCCAGGATGCACCGGGGCACTCTCTTATACCCCGTCCCCCGAGCCCAGTTATCTCAGTTACGTAGCAAGCCATAGGCCGGAGGAGAACAAAGAGAGAGAAGAAAGTCTGGAACACACAAGTATCACACTCTCACACAGAAGGAGACAAAAAACCGGTGACCAGAACCAAACCCATCTGCAGCACAGGTGCGACAGGGCAGGCGTCCTGTGGACCCTATGGACTTCGTAGAAATAGAGATAACAAAGGTAAGTTCTTACCATATCTCATATTTTCTACTTCAGGGTCCATAGGGTATCCACAGGATACCTTGGGGATGTCCCAAAGGGTGGGGACGTGCCTGTGCAGAAAGGAGAATCCGCCGCCTGAAGGAAGCATCCTGAGAGGCGAAGGTATCAAATGCATAACACCTCACAAAGGCATGGACAGAAGACCACGTGGCCGCCTTGCAAAGCTGAATAGCCAAGGCGCCACGGCGAGCTGCCCACGAAGGACCCACAGACCGAGAAGAATGAGCAGTTACAGAGGCTGGCACAGCCAGGCCCTCATGAGCATGAGCCTCAGATATCGCCATGCGAATCCACCTTGCCAATGTTTGCTTATTGGCACGCCATCCCTTCTTGTGGAAACCATAGAGGACAAACAAGGAGTCCGATTTCTGAAGAGAACTGGTACGGTCGACATATATCCTGAGAGCACGTACCACATCCAATGAGGGCTCACCAGCTGAGAGGTCTGGGGAAGTAAAGGCTGGCACTATAATTTCCTCATTAATGTGGAAACTAGACACCACCTTAGGTAGGAAACCAGGGCGAGTCCCGAGCACTGCCCTATCCTGGTGAAAAATCAGAAAGGGAGGTCTACATGAGAGAGCCCCTAAGTCTGACACCCTTCTGGCCAAAGCAATGGCCAGAAGAAACACAGTCTTCGCAGCAAGCCACTTGAAATCCACTGAGCCCAGTGGTTCAAAAGGCGGTCCTTGGAGAGCCCTCAGGACCACAGCCAAATCCCAAGGAGCCACAGAAGGGACAGAGGGAGGCTGAATGCAAAGTACACCCTGCATAAAGGAAGAGGAGCAAACCTACGCTGAAACCACAACAACAAGGTAGAAACATGTACCTTGAGGGATGCCAGGCGAAGACCCTTATCTAAGCCTGCTTGTAGGAAAGCCAAAATCCTGGATATCTGAAACCCCTGGGGATCATAACCTTTAGGGCGACACCATTCAAAGAAAGTATGCCACATCCTGTGGTAAATTCTGACAGATGCCGGCTTTCGAGTCCTGAGCATTGTGTTAACCACAGAGCCAGAAAATCCCCTGGACCTTAAGAGGGCAGTCTCAAGATCCACGCCGTCAAAGACAGCTGACCCAGGTCCTGGTAAAGGCAAGGACCTTGAGAGAACAGGTCTGGACGTTGAGGCAACAGCATCAGAGTGTCTATGGAGAGACTCTGAAGATCTGAGTACCAGTGACGTCTGGGTCACGCTGGAGCTATCAGCAGAAGCATGCCTCCCTCTTGCTTGAATTTTTGAAGCACTCAAGGAAGAAGGGAGAATGGAGGAAATAGGTACGCCAACTGGAAGGTCCACCTGACCGACAGAGCGTATACAAGGAGAGCCTCCGCGTCCTTTGTTCTTGACCCGTACACAGGCAATTTTTTGTTGTGATGGGATGCCATGTGATCTATTTCCGGAAAGCCCCACTTGTCAACGAGGAGCTGAAATACCACCTGGTGAAGAGCCCATTCCCCTGGGTACACATCTTGACGGCTGAGAAAATCTGCTTCCCAGTTGAACACTGCCGAGATGGCTGGGAGATTGCCTTCCGTCCAAGTCAGAATGCAGGACACTCTGTCAGTGCCGCCTGACTTCGACTGTGGTGGCGTTGTCTGACTGGACTTGCACGGGTTTTCTGTGAAGAACGAGTCTTGCTTGCTGAAGAACCCTGAATACTGCCCAAAGTTCCAATATGTTGATGGGAAGAGCAAATTCCTCTGACGTCCACCTGCCTTGAAACAGGTGTGAACTTGTCACTGCCCCCCAACCTCAGAGACTGGCGTCCGTCGTCAGGAGGACCCAATCAGAGATCCAAAAGAGGCGTCCCTTTTTGAGGTGAGACGTCCACCAGGCCAGAGACTGACGCACCTCCGGAGAAAGCACCATTGTTTGTGTCTTTATCCGACGGGGTAACCAATTCCATCTGGAGAGGATCAACTTTTGCAGAGGTCTGGAGTGGAACTGGGCAAACTCCACCATGTCGAACGTCAACACCATGGATCCCAGTAACCTCATTGCCGAGTGAATAGACACTCGGCGACTCTGAAGGCAAGTGCGTACCCTTGCCTGTAAAGCAGAGATCTTTTCCTCCGTCACAAAGATCCTCTGTTGTTGGGAGTCCAACCGGGCTCCGAGATCGAGCATCCTCTGCGAGGGAAGCAGGAATGACTTCTTCCAGTTGATCAGTCAGCCGTGATTCTGCAACAAAGATATGGTCAGTTGCAGATGGCGCTAAAGCATCTCTGAAGACCTTGTTAACAGTAGAAAGTCGTCCTGATAGGGTAACAGGCGGACCCCCTGCATCCGCAGGTGGGCTGCCATAACTGCCATGACCTTGGTAAACACCCGAGGTGCTGTGGAGAGGCCAAAGGGCAGTGCCTGACACTGGAAATGTTGATTGACCACTGCGAACGCTGGTGAGCCGAAGCTATATTGACATGCAGGTAGGCATCCTGAATGTCCAAAGACACCATAAAATCCCCAGGCTCCATAGCCAATATGATGGAATGCAGGGTCTCCATCCACAACCTCGGGACCCTCAAAGACCTGTTGAGGGACTTGAGGATGAGAATAGGCCGGTAGGACCCATTGGGTTTCGGAACCAGAAAGAGGTTGGAATAATACCCCGTGCCCCGTATGTCACGGCTGCCGACACTTGGAACTCCTAGATGGAGGCAGGCCTACTAGGCACAATAAACTGGGGTGGTCTTAGGAATGACCTTTTCATGAAACTCGTCTCATATAAAGTCTCAAACAGCACAGAGGTTCACATATGCAATAATAAGTATAGGAGGAAATCCCCAAATTATATATATATATATATACATACACACAGTCTTTAACATATAAGAACTAAAGTGGTAGGGAACCCCGAGTCCAGTATGAGGCTAACACCTCAGGATGACATTGAGGACCTTTGCCAGGGTAGAACCCTGTAGTAATGGAAATGCGGAGCAGAGCGAGCCCTGCAGAATAATATAGTTCAGGGACAGGGCCGAGCCCTGCGGTGCAGTGAGAGATGAAGCAAACTTGAGCCTTGTGGAGTAGTGAAGTCGGAGCAGGGTTAAGCCCTGTAAGGCAATGAGATTTCAGAACAGGGTAGAGCCCTGCAGCGTGGCTAGAGTTCGGAGCGGGGTTGAGCCCTGTGATGCAGAGAAGATTGAAGCAGGGTTGAGCCCTGTGACATGGCTAGAGTTCGGAGCAGGGTTGAGCCCCGTGATGCGGAGAAGATTGTAGCAGGGTTGAGCCCTGTGATGTGATGAGATTCCGGAACAGGGTTGAGCCCTGCAGCATGGTTAGAGTTCGAAGCGGGGTTGAGCCCCGTGATGCAAAGAAGATTGTAGCAGGGTTGAGCCCTGTGATGTGATGAAATTCCGGAACAGGGTTGAGCCCTGCGGCGTGGCTAGGGTTCGGAGCGGGGTTGAGCCCCATGATACAGAGATGATACTGTAACGGTGCAGTTGACAACTGTAACAAGGATGAGTTCAATATCCACAGGAACGGAAAGTCAACAGACAAAGTAAATAGTGCAGCAAAATGATGAAACCACAGTGATGGAGCAGTAAGCAATATTCAGGCAATAGGAATGCTGGGCTCTGTAGTGCAGCGGGTAACTGGCATTAGAAGTCCATCTGGAATATAAAAAGTCCACAGCAATCCACAGGCACAGCGGGGATCTGGCAGGAGTCCAAGAAAAGACCTGAAAGCAACGTTGCACAGACACTGAGACACAGTTAGTAACAAGCTTTATACTAGAGGTCTGTGATCCATAGGAAGTTCCAGAACATGTGACCCAAATGGAATCAGGTTTGAAATAATGAGCAATCTAGGAATCCCACAACCTGACGACACCTGGGAAACAGATGATCACTTTAACACTCTATCCCCTGAATAAGAAGCATGCCAGCAAGCAGGATAGCTCCTCCAACGACCACAATGGAACTTTGGCAAAAGTAGTCTATCTTTATATACTGAAATAGTCGCAGTCCTGACACCGTAGATGGGCCGGCACTGGCACTATAATCCCAGCTTGCACTACTTTCTGAAATTCCAGGGCCTTTTCTAGATCTGACTGAAGGCCTGTGGTGAAAAGCTCCACTTTGCGATCTGTAACATCCTTTAAGGAAGACATGGAGGGCATGGGTAATGTTGCACTCTTCACTAGGCGTGTAACATGAGAATCAACCAGGGGAGGAGTTTCCCATTTGAGAAATAATTCTACGCAAAAGGGTATACAACTGCCAACCTGAATCTCTTACCCGGAGTTCTCCATGCCCACGACTCAGAGTAGCACGAAACTTAAGCTACACGCCCATGACACTCTAACAAGACAGTACAGCTACGTGCAATCGTATGGTCTCTGCCCACTTTCTGCCCCAAAACATCAGTTTTGCAGAAAAACAGATTCAGCAAAGATCCGACCAATAGGACGAAGATATGCAATGCACCTGTACGTTATTTCCGTCCGTACATAGAAAACCATCCAACTCAGAATCAGCCCCTAAGTGTGTAGCACCAAAAACATCTTAATTAAAAAGATAATCCCGAAATATTGTCATTCATACTTGCATGCTCACTTTTATCACATGCAGACCATTCTGTTAGAGTACAAATCATTCAAAGATCGATTGGTATTTAAAAGATATTTTGATTAAAATGATAGAAATTCTGCCTACATGTGCTGTCCCCACACATAATCAAGCAATTGTTCCTCAATTCAGGCAAGGCACTACTGCTATAAAAAAAACTTAAATTACTACTAATTTAAAAAATTGTATGGGGATCAAAAGACTTTAGTGGCACATAACTTAAAATACTACAAAAGCCCCTTGGTACACACCCACACACTCTTATGTCTGGTGTTTATACACAAGGGGCATCATACGTCGAACCTAGAAGTTTATCCTGTATGTTATCAATGGTAAAACACTATTATGCAGTCTCTGCTCTCCTTTTACAGTCCTGAGAATCATCGGAGGAGAGTGAGGAACAGGAGATTAACAACGGGGATGGAGAAACTCGTTAGCCTTTTGAATGCACTAAGCCAAGTCAAAATTGTGTAAGTAGATTACTGCATCCAGGCCCATTTATTGATTATATGTTGAAAGATGCAGTATCTATAGGATCACACTAGGATACATAAACTTTTTACATTCTAACAACTTTACAATACTGTAAAAACAGAAAAAGAAAAAACTATTTTTTTTTCTCACTTATTATTGCATAGTTTATTATACACTGAAATGCTTTAATAATAGCTTGTACAAACGTGGGTAATGTTTATTTTAGATAATTGCTTCTTGTTGCAACATTATACCACCAAAAGTTGGAGTTTTAGGTATAGAGTAGTTGATTAATACAAGACACACTTGATACAAGCTATTGATTTTTATGAGGCATATTTGACATCAGATTTTTTTTATGTAAGCAACTGCTTTGTGTGAATCTACAATCAGGTTAAGGACTTTAATGCAGTAGCGCCCAGTAGAAGGGGTAACACAAAACCTTTTTTTTGTTCTTATAAATTGATAATTCAAGGTTGATGTATTGGAGCTTACAGTTACGGGCTCTTTCAAGTGCTCTGGTCACTATTTAATTGATTATTGCTTTTAAGGTGATACATTCATTCATAAGAACACAGGGCCTGATTCAGAGCCGGACGCTCTTGAAGAGCACTAACTCTGAATCAGGGCGTTATTTGGGGGGTTTTTGTTTCGGCCCCTGGCCGCTCGCTAAGCTGTGACCACCCACAGCTTTTGCGAGCGGCCAGGTGATGGTCGCAACTATCACGACCATCGGGGCTTGCGACGAAACCCTTGTGGTAGGGTGTCGTCCATCACAAGCCCCAGAGAGCTTCCTGCTCTAACAGAGCAGGAAGCTCTCCACTGGGAACACTGGTGATCAGTGGTGCCTCCCACAAACAGCGGGCGTTCCTTCGGGATGCCTCCGTTTGTGTAGCCACTCCCCCTCCCCGCCTACAAAACAGGGTGAGCTGTCGATCAACATCGACAGCCGCCCCGTATGTAGTGAGCCCCGGAGCGAGAGAATTTCTCTCTCGCTCAGGGGCTTGCACATGCGTGCGGCGCACGCCACGTGTGCGCAGTACCCCACCATTGACCCGCTAGCGAGCGCTATGCGCTCGCAAGCGGGTCTGAATCAGGCCCACAGTCTTGTTCGGAGTACACTATACACATTATCATTAGGAGGCTCTGGAGCATAAATGGACATACAGTTTTTTCACAGAGAGGTCTTTCTTATGTCTTTGTCTTTTAAATGTAGAAATCCAAAATGGACAATCTTCTTTGTTGCTCATAAAAGAAAGAAAATACAAGAGCAAAACATAGCGCAGGGTCTCGTCGCAAGCCCGATGGTCGCGATGGTCAAAGACCATCGTGACCATCTTTTTGGCCGCTCGCATATGCTGTGGGTGGTCACCCACAGCTATGCGAGCGGCCAGGAGGCCGCTCCATTTTCAGGTAGGAGGGCACTGATTCAGAGCGAGCGCTCTGGTCAGAGCGTTCAGCTCTGAATCAGGACCACAGTCCCATTCTATAAGCTGGTTTTTGGCTGAAGTGAGCCATCCCTTGATTTCCAGTGTTTTGCTCTTCTTTTTTCTTCCTTTTATGAGCAACAAAGAAAATTGCCCATATTGGATTACAACATTTAAAAGACGTAGGGGGGATTCAATTGCCGGCGAAGGGTGCAAAATGCCGTTTCCGCTGTGTTTGAACGCCAGCAACGGTAGGCCGTCTTGCATCCTTCGTCTGCCCAAATGCCCGATTTGCACATAAGTGTGTAAAAAAACTCTGGTATAGCTAAAGGACACTTGTGTGTGCTGTTATTAATGTTTTTTATATGTATGTTGTCTTTTGTGGTGTTTTTAGGTTTAAACTGAAAAAGTTAATTTAATATTAAAGATATTAGTGCTTGTTAGTTCTTCATTCAAGATTTTAAGTTATACTATATATGGAGGGGATTGATGCCCTATAACTCTAGCAAGTATACAATCTATACTAAGATAGAGAAGACATAATTTTATGGGGGGGAAAAAAAAGAAATGTAACTGTACATGAATCTCAAATTGATTTGTTTAGTGTGTAATACATAGGCCAGAACTTGACACCTTCGGCCACCAATCTCATAACTACATCGCCCTTATACAGCCAACCATCAATCTCTGTAGCCCTCTATGGTCCAAGTACTCATAATATCCTATCTAAGAATATGAAAAGGATTCAGAACCAATGCAAACTAACTTAAGCATTACTAAATTAAAAATAAAACAGTAAATTATTAACATACATAATAAAACATATTGACATCAAAATTACTAGAGAGCCACATCCCCTATCTGAGCCCAATTATGCTGATAAACTGAAGTAATTAAAAGGGTGATTTGTTTTATTTTTTAAATATCTACCACAATGAAACCACAAACAAATTATTGGTTACACTTCTGGTAACTATAGAACCATGGGTACTTGCATACCTCCTCACATTAGGAGTCCCACAGTCGGGACCTGCGCACGCCCGAAAGGGGGCGTGGCCTGATCATAAAAGGGTGTGGTTTGATGACACGCCCCCGTTTATATCACTAATGGGGCGTGCCCAGCATCTCCGCCCTGGGCTTCCCCCCGTATTGTGAATAGATGCTGTGTGCATGCGCACAGCATCTATTCTCGCTCTGCATACCCGCTGCTCGGCTGCTTCCCCCAACTTCCCCCCCCACCGCGGGACTCTGCGGCCCGCGGGTGGGACAGTCCCTAAAAAATGGGACTGTCCCGCTGAATGCGGGACAGTTGGAAGGTATGTATTTGTGTACTTTACGGACTCATTGCAGAGAGAACCCAAGTGTCCTACACTATCAATCATGGTAATGTCTAAATCCCCTTCACAGAGAGGACCCTGACGTTATCAGCTAGTGTCCAGCATCATTCCCTACCATCCAAGTGGGCAAAGAGGAGGAAAATAACCTTGTGGCGAGCATAGGGAGACCGAAGCGTGGCGAGCGCAGCAAGCCCGCGAGGTGACAACTTTCTTCTTTAGGTGGGAACAACTTTCGGTGCATTCACACGGTCAGATATGTCAGATGAACGATTGGAACGATTTCAGCCTGTATTAAAATGAATGAAATCTGACAAATCTGACTGCAAACACATCAGATGTCAGATATCGTTATCTGACAAACGGGAACGCGCATCGTTCATCTGCCAAACATATCAGATATGTCAGATTTTCCTTCAGATATGAACGATTTTTAAAATCGTTATTGTACAGATCTGAAGCAAAATCTGACCATGTGTATGCACCATATAACATTCATTGGGTTCTCTATGCAATTAGTCTATAAAGTACACAAGTACTTCATGCTATAATGTTTTAGTAAATAACGCATTTTGATCAGTTATAAATGGAGAAATGACTCTTAGGAGATCTATGATAAGGTTTTTCTTTTGTTCACAACATTATATTAATCACCACTATATCAGAGCCACATGCATCACATATTCAACGACTACACTGCAAGCCGGCTGTATCATTAGGATTACACAGGAGGGCGCTAGGCATCGCTTCTCACCATGGTAACAGCCCGCACACTCCGCGTCATAGAAGGCCGGTCCTGTGCTTTGGGGCATTGCTATAGTAACACACGTAGCGTCACAGCCATAGTGTACTACCCAATACAACTTTTACTGCTGTACACACGGGGCTGATACTGTGCCACTTATCATACAGAGCCCCTTCTCATGACTCAATACAGATCCTACGTGATACAGAAAAGTGAGTGCTATACCCTGTAGCAGTAATCATACGGAAATTCACATAGTATACTCCTCAGTGTGTATGTGTGTGTGGTGTGTAGTAGTGTGTGACTATTGGTTTAACAAACCCCAGGGCGGTGTAAGGGCAATACAACACCACATCTCACTTACTGTCTGCGGTCTCCGCTCTGCTCCGAGTCCCCGCTGTCTCACTGCTGCCAGTTACGTCCAATCACAATAAGCACCCAGCACATGGAGCTACACACAGAGACTGGAGGAGTAACAAAGGCGTTACCTTAGGGATATTAAATTACAAGCATGCCGCGCCTATGCTCCATTACACCATATCCTCCAGCCGTGTCACACAGCTCCATGTCTCATTGTCAGCACTACGGGGCCTCGCAAGGACATACTTATGTTAGAGGAGTTGCGCTGTGATGCCTCGGCAGCAGGTCAGGAATTGTGGGCACGGTACACTGGGAACATGACCCACACCCCTAGTGGGCGTTTTTAACAACTTACGGTGTCTGGCAAAAACAATTTTTTTATTATTTTTTTAATGTAATTGAGTGTAGAATGTATTTTTTTTAAATGACAGTAACCCACCACTGCCACTTACCCCTCACCCATCCTGCAGACTGCAGGGCAGAGTGGATCAGGGGGGACTGGTTACACTATACAAAAAAAAATACTTTTACTTTGTTGTTTCCTTTCTAAAAAATAGTCATACATTACCCTGGAGTGCCTCGGGACACTTGCAGGGGTGCCTCAGGTTGGTGGTCCAGCACCAAATCAAATTATTTATGGTCAATGTAATGTAAATAAAGAAGTGCAGACTTGTCACCCAATAAATAACTGAACCTAAGGATGACAGGTCAGCACAATTTACTTCACTTTACTACTTCACTACATATTTTTCAGAATTTTTCAATAACAAACTTTTGGCTTAGGGGTGCCATGAAAACAATTCTGATGCACTAGGGCGTCGTGATTCAAAGAAATTTGTGAACCCCTGCTATATGGACAAAAGTATTCGTACGCCTAACCATTACACCAGCAGGTTCGGTAATTATTATTATTTTCTACTTCAGGGTCCATAGGGTATCCACAGGATACCTTGGGGTATAGGTGTGACGTCAGTCGCAGGGCACCAAAGAGTTAAGCTTTCAGCCTCCCAGGATGCACTAGGTCCCCCTCCTATACCCCGGGCCAAGGCACCTCAGTTTAGTTTGGTGCCCGGCCGGCGTCGGGTGCACCTGTCGGAGTGGGGGCTAGAAGAGCCCCTGAAGCTTTCATCAGTGCAGCTGTGGCTGCACATCTAGATGGACAGTCAGTCCTGACGTCCATGCTGTCTTCCCTACACCCCCGCCGG
The DNA here is from genome assembly GCA_031769625.1 of Taudactylus pleione. Lineage (NCBI taxonomy): Eukaryota > Metazoa > Chordata > Amphibia > Anura > Myobatrachidae > Taudactylus > Taudactylus pleione. The sequence continues at coordinate 8,384,156 of JAUIMM010000258.1, forward strand.
TACCAGAACGCCGGTACCGATCCGGGGATGCTGGTGAGCATCTGGGGTCACAGCTAGCGGTGACCCCAGATGTTCCGGACCATGGCCGGATCCAAGGGGGACAAAGGTAAGCAGCGGGGTCCCGCGGTGGGTCCCCGCTGGTCACATGGTCCTAAGTCCCCAGGCAGGGGGCTCCCTGGGGACTGGCTGCAGCGTGGAGCCAGGTACTGAACCTGCGCTTTCCACTACCCCCTGGGACAGCGGACCGCAGCAGAGCGGTAGCGCTGCGGCGTCCCAGGGGTTAAATGCATGCCAGGGGAGCGCGCCTTCCCTGTCTCACAGCCGGCGCCTCCCCCGCTGCACACAGCCCTCTCTGCACTGTGCTGACTGGTCCTGTGTCAGCGCTCCTCCCCCAGGCCAGCTTCTCTCTGCTCCTCGGCGGCCATCTTCTCTGCAACGCATGGTGAACGCTGCTGGAAGTCTGGAAGGAAGCATCGTGGTCTGGGTCCCCCCGCATACCTCTCCTCCGCTGTGGCTCAGGTCTGTGTATGCAGCGCTGTGTCCTACCAGGCCCTGTGTCTGTGTAGTTGAGTGATCAGCGCTGTTAGTGCAGGAATTGTTATTTCTCTGCATTGTATGTGACTGTGCTAGCGCTGCCTGTAACTTTTCTTCTCTAAACTGTCAGCTTTATTACTGTCCCTGTTCTTTCTGCTAAAGCCCTTGCGGTGTGGTGCTGCAGGGTGGTCTCTCGCCTATTTAATACTTAATTGGTGAGAGAGGTCACATACGTGGTGCCATCATGTCTGAAAGTGATTTTCCCCTCCGGCTACAGTGTACCACGTGCAAAGTACCGTTAGCGGAGGGGGAGGGTAGCGCGGAGGGCCTTTGCCGGCAGTGTTTGTCCATGGCGCGGCCTATTACGGTTACAGCACCGGTACAGGAGCCGCCCTGGGCTTGTTTCGCTCAGGCGTTAACAGCTTTAGTGGGCCAGTTAGCTCCGCAGCCCGCGTTTACTCCGATGGGTTTGTCCCAGCAGTCTGTGGTGTCGTCACCCATGCAGGGGTTCCCACGACAATTGGTGGTACCCCACAGTATCCCTATTTCCCCGCTCCCGGGTTCTCAGGAGCCAGCGTGGGTTAACTCCCTGACGAGTTCTGTACAGCACTTGTCGGATGTGTTGCAAGGGGAGTCAGTGATGCGGCCTCATAAAAGGCCGGTGGCGTCTCTGTCCACTCCTTATGAGGATGACGAAGGGACATCTGATGATGGGGAGATTCTGGATCCTTACGATCAGGAACCTCTCCATACTAAGGACGCTGATGCTAAGTCCAAAGTATATATTGCTGGACTTATTCGGGCGGTCCGCACAGCCTTGGTGATTGAGGACGAAGTTCCCCCAGCGGCTAAATCTAAGTATGCCTTTTTCAAAGATGTGAAGGGCGATGCCACAGTCTTTCCTCTTTCGGGTCAGTTGGTGGACCATTTAGAGGAGGCGTGGAAACAACCTGGCAAAAGATACCAGCCGCAGAGACGCCTGGCGGTGGCTTATCCGTTCGCGGATAATTATTTTGCTAAGTGGGAATCCCCTTCACAGGTGGATTCTCACGTGACCCGTCTTGTCCGTAGTGCCACATTGCCGATGCCATCCATGTCCTCCCTTAAGGATGCTACGGACCGCAAGGTAGAAATCTGCCTGAAGTCCGCTTATTCCCTTGCAGGGGGGGCAGCACGGCCGGCTATGGCCATTTGCTGGGTTGCCAGAGCGATGGAGCGCTGGGCGGATTCATTAGAGGCTTCTTTTGAATCCGACTGTCCGGCCGAACAGGCGGAGTTGATTGGCAATCTCCGTGATTCGGCCACCTACATCAACGAGGCGGCTCTAGACATTAGTACTCTGGTGTCTAGAATTTCTTCAGCAGCGGTAGCTGCTCGTCGCACCTTGTGGCTGCGATCCTGGAAGGCGGACGCAGATTCCAAGAAAGGTCTGGAAGCGTTGCCGTTTACCGGAGAAGTTCTCTTCGGTCCGGATCTGGATAAGATTGTGGCCACGCTGGCGGCAGCCAAATCTGCTTGTCTCCCGTCGGCCGCTGCTCCTTCTGGTTCTGGACCATCGTCCTTTCGGTCATCTAGGGCCCAGGGCAGGCCCAAACCACAGTCGTTTCCTCGACAGGCTGGCCCTAAGAAATCGGTCAAGCCCCGGAAACAGGCATGGAGTACCAGACGTCCGGCCCCCAAGCCAGATGACAAGCCTGCGGCCTGACGGTCCGGGTCTCCCCTTGGGGGATCCCAGGGTGGGAGGCCGCCTGCTGCAGTTCTCCCAGTGTTGGTCGTTCACTACGACAGACACTTGGGTTCTGGAGGTGGTCTCCCACGGGTACGCCCTCTCCTTCCGGCACAGACCCCCTGCTCGATTCTTCACCACGGGTCTACCATCAGACCGGAACAAGGCTACGGAGCTGCAGAAGGTATTGCACACTATGCTCCAGGCTGGAGTTATAGTGCCTGTTCCATTCTCCCAGAGGGGCCAGGGTTTCTATTCAAATCTATTTTTGGTACAGAAACCCAATGGGTCATATCGTCCAATTCTCAACCTCAAAGCACTCAACAAGTCTTTGCGGGTCCCGAAGTTTCAGATGGAGACCCTACGGTCCATCATTCTGGCGCTGGAACCTGGGGACTACATGGTGTCATTGGACATACAGGAAGCTTACCTGCATGTCCCTATTCTTTTGCGCCATCAAGAGTTCCTTCGGTTTGCAATCCGCTGCGACCACTTCCAGTTTCGGGCGTTACCTTTTGGCCTGGCGACAGCACCACGTGTTTTCACCAAGGTGATGGCGGTCATGGCGGCTTCTCTGCGGCTGCAAGGAGTCCGCATGTTGCCGTACTTGGACGACCTGTTATTGGTGGCAGGATCTCCAGAGCTCCTGTTACACCATTTGGACCTGACCATTGCACTGCTGCAACGGCACGGCTGGCTAATCAACTGGCAGAAGTCCACTCTAATCCCGTCTCGGAGGATTCTGCATCTTGGAGCCTTATTGGACTCGGGACAGCAAAGGATCTTCGTGACGGAGGACAAGATCTCTGCTTTACAGTCAAGGGTGCGCAGTTGTCTGCACAGCCGCCGGGTGTCCTTACACTCGGCGATGAGGTTACTGGGCTCCATGGTGTCGGTGTTCGACATGGTGGAATACGCCCAGTTTCACTCCAGACCTCTGCAGCACCTGATCCTGTCCAAGTGGAACGAGCTGCCTCAGTCTCTGAAGTTCCAGACGATTGTGCTCACCCCGGAGGTTCGCCTGTCCCTTGCGTGGTGGTTAAAGACGACCCACCTCAACAAGGGACGTCCGTTCTGGGTTCCAAATTGGGTCCTGTTGACAACGGACGCCAGTCTTCGGGGCTGGGGAGCAGTTTCAGGTCCACACTTGTTCCAGGGCAGGTGGATGCCGACAGAAGCGGAGCTTCCAATAAATATCTTGGAACTCCGTGCGGTCTTCAATGCTCTCCTGCAGGCACAGCGGTTTCTCCAGGGTCACCCGGTGCAGGTCCAGTCGGACAACGCTACCATCGTGGCCTACATAAACAGGCAAGGAGGAACTCGCAGTCGGGCGGCTCTCGTAGAGGTCTCTCGGATCCTGGTTTGGGCGGAGCGCAATCTTCCGGCCATATCAGCGGTCTTCATCCCGGGAGTGCTAAATTGGGAGGCGGACTTTCTAAGTCGCCAGGACGTTCATCCAGGGGAATGGTCCCTGCACCCGGACGTTTTTCAACTACTGGTGGACAGGTGGGGTCTTCCAGAAATCGACCTCATGGCGTCCCGGCACAACAACAAGTTGCCGGTGTACGGGTCTCGCACAAGAGACGAAGGGGCGTCTCTGGTGGATGCTCTGTCCGTCCGGTGGACGTTCCGGTTCGCATACCTGTTCCCTCCGGTCTCCCTTCTTCCACGGGTAATCCGGAAATTCAAACAGGAAGGAGGGACGCTCCTGTTGATAGCTCCCGCGTGGCCCAGACGGCACTGGTTCTCAGACCTTCAGGGTCTGTCCGTGGACAGTCCTCTGTGGTTGCCGCTACGACCGGACCTTCTGTCTCAGGGTCCTTGTCTTCACCTGGACCTGACTCGGCTGTCTTTGACGGTGTGGCTGTTGAGACGGCCATGCTGAGGTCCCGGGGGTTTTCTAGCTCTGTGGTGCGTACCATGTTACGAGCTCGGAAACCTTCTTCCGCGAGGATATACCATCGCGTGTGGCATACGTTCTTCCAGTGGTGTCGACCGAGAGGTTATGCACTGCGGGAGTTTCGTCTGTCTCGGATTCTCGCCTTCCTGCAAGCGGGACTAGATCATGAGCTTCGCCTTGCTTCTTTGAAGGTACAGGTTTGGCCCTATCTGTCTAGTTTCACCGTAGGATTGCTACAATCCCGGATGTGCGCACCTTTATGCAAGGTGTTCTCCGTATTCAGCCGCCCTTTGTTCCACCTGTGGCGCCTTGGGATTTGGTTGTGGTCCTGAGGGCTCTCCAAGGACCGCCGTTTGAACCACTGGGCTCAGTGGATCTTAAATGGCTAACAGCTAAGACTGTTTTCCTTCTGGCCATTGCTTCGGCCAGACGTGTTTCTGAGTTAGGGGCTCTTTCTTGTAGACCCCCTTTCTTGGTTTTTCATGGGAACAGGGCAGTGCTCCGCACTCAGCCCGAGTTTCTTCCCAAAGTTGTTTCCCAGTTTCATGTTAACGAGGAAATAGTTGTTCCGGCCTTTAACTCACCGGGTCTTTCCGTGGGTGAGGCCTCTTTGGATGTTGGGCGGGCCTTAAGGACTTATGTTGACCGCACTTCTTCATTTAGGAAGTCGGACGCTTTGTTTGTCCTCTATGGCTTCCGTAAAAAGGGTTGGCCTGCTTCAAAGCAAACTTTGGCAGCCTGGATCCGTATGGCTATTTCTGAAGCTTATCTTCATGAAGGCCTACCGGTCCCTCCTTCTCTGAAGGCTCATTCCACTAGGTCTGTGGGTCCTTCGTGGGCAGCTCGACGTGGTGCCTCGGCAGTTCAGATCTGCAAGGCTGCTACGTGGTCTTCTGTCCATACCTTCGTGAGGTATTACAGGTTTGACACCTTCGCCTCTCAGGATGCTTCCTTCGGGCGGCGGATTCTCCTTTCTGCACAGGAGCGTCCCCACCCTTAAAGGATACTGCTTTGGGACATCCCCAAGGTATCCTGTGGATACCCTATGGACCCTGAAGTAGAAAATATGAGATATGGTAAGAACTTACCCTTGTTATCTCTATTTCTACGAAGTCCATAGGGTTCCACAGGACTCCCGCCCTGTCGCACCTGTGCTGCAGATGGGCTTTGCTCTGGTCACCGGTTTTCCGTCTCCCTCTGGTGAGAATGTGATTCTTGTATCTGTCCAGATCTTTGTTCTCTCTCTTCCTTCTCCTCCTCCGGCCTATGGCTTGGTAACTAACTGAGGTGCCTTGGCCCGGGGGCGGGGTATAGGAGGGGAACCTAGTGCATCCTGGGAGGCTGAAAGCTTAACTCTTTGGTGCCCTGCGACTGACGTCACACCTATACCCCAAGGTATCCTGTGGAACCCTATGGACTTCGTAGAAATAGCGAAAACAAGGGTAAGTTCTTACCATATCTCATATTATTAGCCTTTATTTATATGGCGCCACAAGTGTTCTGCAGCGCCTTACATAGTGCATAAAACTAATAAGCGAACAAAAAAAAACAAGTAACTTACAGTACAGTGAAGGACATTATATACATTGCTGCAATAGTGATTAAAACACTCACAATAAGCAGCAGAGAGTTAGCAGTCACGTGTTAGGTGCCCTTATAGGAGTAAGGAGTAGAAGAAAGTGTAAGGAGAAGCACATGAGGGAAGAGGTCCCTGCTCGTGAGAGCTTACATTCTAAAGGGGAGGGGCAGACAGACAGGCGTGACACAGAAGGGGAAGATAGGGAGGAGAGATGACATTGTATTCAAATATATATATTTTAATATGGCGTTGGTCCCCTTTTTCTAGCTATAACAACTTCCACTCTTTTTTGAAGGCTTTCCACAAGATTTTGGAGTGTTTCTGTGGGAATTTGTGCCCATTCATTCTGTAGAGCATTTATGAGGTCAGACACTGATGTTGGACGAGAAGGCCTGGTTCGCAAACTCCATACCAGTTCATCCCAAAGGTGCTCAATGGGGTTGAGGTCAGGGCTCTGGGCCTGATTCAGACCCGCTTGCCAACGCTTGAGCGCTCGCAAGCAGGACGATGGTGGGCTCTGCGCACGTGCAGCGCCCACACTGCTCGTGCGCAAGCCCTGGAGCGAGAGAGAAATTCTCTCGCTCCGTGGCTCACTACAAAAGGGACGGCTGTCGATGTTGATCGACAGCTCGTGATGTCAGTGGGAGAGCTTCCGGCTCTAATAGAGCCAGAAGCTCTCTGGGGCTTGCGGCCACGAGACCCTACCACAAGGGTTTCGTCGCAAGCCACGATGGTCTTGACCATCGCAACCATCATCCTGGCCACTTGGAATAGCTGTGGGTGGTCACCCACAGCTATGCGAGCGGCCAGGAGGCCGCACAAAAAAAAAAAAAACGCCCTGATTCAGGTGTGGCCAATTACATTTGTCCATTTAGTGTACATCATAAATAACAGTTGTTTCAATTCAATAAATCGCAAATAAGAACAAAAAACAAAACAACATACAGCAACCAAAAGTACTGTCATGAATAGTGGCCTTTTCATAACAGCACTCTTCTGGGGCATCTCTGATCACTGTCCAACAGTAGTCATCATGCATAGAATCTATAATCTTCGTTCCATTGCTGAAATGCCTGTTGGAGTCTCTCACATTGCTCTGTTGCCAAAGAAGCCATGCACAACACCTTTAAATGCTTCAAAAGCCACTTTCTTATCCTAGAGGACTCAGTTGAAGTTTTCATCCGTAAACAGTTGACAAATTTGCGGACCAAAAAGATTCCTTTGTTAACTTTAGCATCACTCAGAAGTGGATTTTTTTCTCTTAGGTACTTGAAAGCTTCTCCATTTTTGTTCACCCTCTTTACAAAGTTCTTCACAAGTTCGGGTTTTATGTGTAAAGGAGACAGAAGAATTTTGTTCTGATCAACCAGAGGTCTATGATGGACATTTTTTTCCATGGCCTACAATGACTACATGGCCTACAATGACTCAGCTTTCCTGTATTCAGGTTTGCCAACCTATATATTCTCTAGATACCAAAATTCCCTAGTATTTAACAAAATACACTTATATCTTCATAAATGGGCTATATTTCTGAAACAAGAACTAACTAATAGTTTTAAATATCATATGTGTTCTTCCTATACTGCATTCAAGTAGAAGTAACTATTTTCACTTTGGAAACATTTTCACTGTTACGCAGTGTTATTGTTTATAACAATGGTAGCAGATGAACATAAAAGTGTTCTGTTATTATAAGGCAGCAGCTTTAACCTTGGTGAATGTCTTATCTGTGCTGCTACCAATGGTGAGACATGGGTGACTCGATTATACACAATATAAGAACCAGACTTTGTAGAAACCTTAAAATAGTCAAAACTGTCCTCTGCTTATATAATAACTGAGTCTTCATCCTCTTCTGGTTGTGGGATACAGAGCTAGGATTTATATATCCCATGAGCAGCAGAAACTGCAGATACAAAGGAAGCACCAGCTTTCACAAACATTTAATGATGTTATATAAATGGGGCAGGTAGGGCTCAAAGCTAATCTAACCAACAGCCATCTCTAGCTGCTGCCTGCATGCATTGTGATGTCACAATGCAGGTCACAGCCTTATATAAAGTATGCCCAGCTACTGGCAGCCATTTTGTGCTGACATTTTGTCTTAGATTGATACTCTTTCAGTAGTTCCTGCTTTATTTAAGCAACTGTGCATAATGACTACTGATGAGGACCCTGAGAAACAACACCTTCAAAAAAAGAATCTAAATAACATTTTCAGGTAAAGACTATATAACAACTTTCGGTTTGTCACCCTTACCTCTTCAGACTCCTCTATTTTACATGCAGTTTTTAATTTAGCAACAATGGATAAAGCTAATTTTTTATCTAATCTGTCACTGCATGGGTACACACTTGTCCAATCATCTGGGGAACCAACTCCAAACCAAACTGTTGACACAATCCTGCTGGAGATCTGGGAGTATATTTACTTAAGTTTGATTTTGGATTCTGTTCAGTTTGCCATTCGATATTGGTTCGATTTCCATTCGATTTTGATATTGGAAATGTACTAAATCCAAAATTGAATGTCAAACCGAACTGAAAACTGAATTTCACTCAAAATCGAATATAGGCAAAACATTGAAACATAGGATCCCTTCATTTACTGATATTTGATTTGCAAATTGAACGTTAATCGAACTTGAATAGATGATGAATAGAGTGATGAGACACAGTCAGTTTGAGCTTCTAAACACCATTCTATTGGCTGGAAATTTCTTTCCCCTGTCAATTAGTGTGCATGTGATCCATTTGGCCCAATAGGAAGTAAAGAGGAAGTTCAGTTCGATTTTGCATTCGATTTTAATGGGAATTTGAAGTTCAATTTTGGAAGGGATTTCATAAACTGGACACAAAATCCCTTCTTAAAATCGACCAAAATCGAATTCGATTTGAAAATCGAATGCAAAATTGAATATTGGTAAATGAGGGATTTGTTATGGGATTTTGCAGTTCCATTTAAATTCAAATTCAGTCGATTATATAGATTTATAAAATCGAATACCAAATCGAACTTTAGTAAAATTACCCCCTGGTTGCAGGTTCAACACTCAGTATATGCATATATACACGTCCAATTTTGCAGCAGATCTCAGATCTACATCTGCTGAAAGGATTGTATCACCGTACACACTCGTCCAATCTTGGCATACCAGCTGCCACTCACAGGGATGAATCGGGAGCAAAATTGATAATACCAAGTTAATCCTTCATGAAATTAAACTCTGCTGCACTTCATAGATTACACTGAATTAAAAAAAGAATATATATATATATATATATATATATATATATAGGGGGGGGGGCAAAGAAAACCAGTCCCAAATGAACAAATATATAGGAGAAAAGGGAAGAGAGGTACAGGCACACAACAAAAATATATTAGGGGTGTAAAGGGGAGAGAGAGAGTTCCAGGCCCAAACTAAATAGCTATATAGGGGTGGCAGGCAGATCAAAACAAAACTCCCCACCCCCCCCAAAAGAATAAAAAATATATAGCATGATGGAGTCAAGGGAGGGGGTGGTAAGAATGGCAAAGAGTCTAGCTGGTGTACCCGGTTTCACCCGGGTAGATCTTAGATATTTAGTGTTTCGATTTCCATCTCACCACTCCAATAATACATTATTCCTTCACCTCTATAGTAATGCATCCCATCCCACACTGGTATAATAAGACATCACATTCCACTCCCTCACCACTGTATTAACACATTTTTCCCCTCACCCGTATTGTAACACATTCGATATTCCCCTCCCTCATCTGTGTAGAAATACAATCCCTCCCTCACACCTGTAGTAACACTATACCTTCACTCACATGTGTAGTAATGTATTCCTCTCCCTCACTTCTGGAGTAACATATTATCCTTACTTACCCCTGTAGTAATGCATTCCCCTCCCTCGCCACATAGTAACACATTTGCCATTACCCTCCCTCATCTGTTTAGTAACACATTTCCCCGCCTCATCTCTACAGTAACACATTCCCCTCCCTCATCTGTGTAGTAACACATCCCCCTCCCTCACCTCTATAATAACACATTACAGCTGTTGTAACACATTTTCCTCTCTCACCAATATAGGGGAGCCACACCAACTGCCAGTGATATTTGGCAGCACTTGGAATGACAGTTGGTGTTTGAATTCTGAACTGTGCTTCAGCCACGATGAGTCAGTCAGTCAGGACATTGCACAGGGGGAGGAAACATATTAGCCCTTTTCACTCACTTAGGAGTCAAATTTGACAAAATCCCTTCTTAGTGGGCACCTACTTAATGTAAGGAATGTAATTTCCTCGGTTTTCATGTTTCTAGGTTCAGGGATTTGGTTTGGACTGGGCATTGATGAGTCAGTCAGTGAGTCAGGACATTGATTGTATATAATATTGACCAGTGGCGTAACTAGGGTATTTGGAGCAAAGGGCAAATATAAAAATGGAGCCCCTCCCCCCTCCTATGTGCGCGCATGGTAAAAAATGGGCGTGGTCACTTAAAAATGGGGTATGTAAACATGACACACACCCCTTTATTGTCACTCTGAACATTCCTTTCCATATGCACCTTAACCCCAGTAGTGCCCCTTATACAGTACTCCCAGTATGCAATGTCCCCAATTGTGGTCCCTCTTGTGCAGGCCCATAGTAGTGCCCCTTATACAGTACCCCCAGTAGTGGTCCCCCTTATGCAGCCCCCATTAGTTCCCCTTATACAGTACCCCCATTATGCAATGCCCCCAGTAGTGGTCCCCCTTATGCAGCCCCTCATTAGTTCCCCTTATTCAGTGCCCCAGTAGTGGGCCCCCTTATGCAGTGCCCCATGTAGTGGTCCCCCCTGTGAAGTGCCCCCAGTAGTGGTCCCCTTATACAGTTCCCCGTATATAGTGCCCCCAGTAGCAGTCCCCCCAATGCAGTGTCCCCAGTAGTGGTACCCCCTTATGCAGTGCCCTTTATATAGTGCCCCCCGCAGTAGTCCCCCCATGCAGTGCCCCCAGTAGTGGTCCCCCTTATGCAGGCCCCCAGCAGTGATCCCCCCTATCCAGTACCCCTTACACAGTGCCCCCTGTAGTGGTCCTTCCTATTTAGTGCCCCCAGTAGTGGTCCCCTAGTAGTAAGCCCCTTAAATAGTGCCCCCAGCAGTAGTCCTCCCATGCAGTGCCCCCAGTAGCGGTCCCCCTTATGCAGGCCCCCAGTAGTGATCCCCCCTATCCAGTGCCCTTATACAGTGCCCCCTGTAGTGGTCCTCCCTATTTAGTTCCCCCAGTAGTGGTCCCCTAGTAGTAAGCCCCTTATATAGTGTCCCCAGTAGTAGTTCCCCTTGTGCCCCTAGTAGTAAGCCCCTTATATAGTGCCCCAGTAGTTGTTCCCCCCCCAGTAGTAGTCCCCAGTAGAGGTTCCCCCTCCCGATGCAGTGCCCCCAGTAGTAGCCCCCCCCAAGTTGTAGTCCCCAGTAGTGCCCCACCCAGAGAAGAGGTCCCCCCAGTAAGGGTGCCTCCAGTAGTAGCCCCCTCCCTCCATAGTGCAGACACACAAGTTACATGAAAAATACACTTACCTTCAGGCTGAATCCACGCTTTCGGCTCCGGCCACTGCTCCCGCCACCGCACGTCAGTCCTCCCGGGCTGGCACACTCTGCATTATGGGAGAGACGTCTCTCCCATTACCCACTGCAAGAGCCGGAATGCGGAGCTCATGAGTGAGGAGTCAATGAGAGTCTGTCTGACTCTCATTGGCTGCTGGTTATCACACACATCGCTGCTGCGCTGGCGGCGATGAGTGTGTTAAACTGCACAGCCTGAGCCCGCCTCCCACCCTCCTTCTGGCGCTATTGGGTAAGTTCCAGGGGAGGGAAAGGGCTCGGCTGTGCAGCACAGGACCGGCACTGGGCGCAGGGAAGCCTAGAGCCGGTCCTGTGTAAATGTGTAGCGCTGACCGCACACACTGCGGTCGGCGCTACACTTCCTAACTAGGACGGGCCGGACCGTGGCCGGTGGCGCCCACCGCACCGCCGGTCCTACGGCACCCAGGGCACAGGCCCTGCTCGACCTCCCTTAGTTACGCCACTGATATGGACATTTATTTATTTGTACATAATAGTATTTTGGAGAAAACCATGGGGGGGGGTAAACAATAACAATAGAGGATTATTACAGTGCAAAAGGACCCCAATTCCACATTTGCAACCTGCAGTACTAATAGACGGATTTGATCGCCAGTTCTTAATAAACTGCAGATGATTTTCCCGGTTGTATAATTAATTTGAAAAGCAAATAAAAGGGATACAAACATAGAAAAACAAATAACTCCCAATACATCATATTATGTATTTAGAGGAGCTGGGGTTCTCAGGTTAGAAATAAATGGGTCGGGTGTTCTTTACAGTATATTAATATATATTATGCTATAAAAAATAATCTAAAAATATTACAGCAAATAAGTAATACCTACAAATGAGTGCACATTCAAAAGAAGAAAAAATTTATCAAAACCGTTTTTTCTTTTTGTCAATTATATCATGGTGACAATATATATATATATATACATATATGGAGAGAGAGAGAGAGAGAGAGAGATATTTCCGAGGTGTAATGAGTTGGCCTATATAAGAATAACTTTCCCATTTATGGGGCCAGTTTACTCTCACTGGCAGCAGTCTGGATGACTCCCACAGCTTCAGTTGGCGCACTCCACAGTCCATAATCAGGACCTGAGCATAAGTCCTGCTATCAAGCTACAGAGTCATTTACACCACATTACAGTCCCTACCTTTATATGTCCATTAATCAGATAAACAGGAGTTTATATTATCTTTTATTTATAATGTGCTGACATACTACACACTGAAGGTATTATGACATTTCAAAATACATGTAATGTCATATAACAAAAGGTAGATTTGGCCCTGCCCCATTGAGCTTACAGTCTAAGAGGTTTGGGGAACACCTGATACACACTAAAGGGAATTATTTTTATTACATTGTATAACAAATACATTTGTTTCCTTTTAAAAAATAGTAATACTTTACTCATTTGAGGTTAAGCTAACCGAATATGACTTTAGAATGTTTTTATTGGGTATGAAATGCCAACGGCCAGGAAGCCGTCTGACTAAATACCGCCGGCGCCCAAATGCTGAAGTTCCCGACTGGGGCTGATAAGTACTCTAACCCTCCCCTCTCCCCACCTATCCCTAATCCTCCCTCAGTGGTGCCTATCCCTAACCTCCCCCCGGGATGCCTAAACCTAACCCCCTCCCCGCACCCTAAACCTAACCCTCCCAGGGACGTGCCTAACCCTAACTCCCCCCTGGTGGTGCCTAAATGTAACCCCCCCCTTCCTGCACCCTAAACCTAACCCTCCCGGGGTGGTGCCTAACCCTAAGTCCCCCCAGTGGTGCCTAAACCTAACCGTCCCCCCGTGGCTATGCACTAACACTGCCCGGCCTACCTTCATTCGGGAAGCTGTCTGTCTAGATTCCTACGTCAGAAGTGGAAACAGTGCTCTCAGGTACTTGAAAGATTCTCCATCTTTGTTCATCCTTTTTACAAAGTTCTTCATAAGTCCGAATTTGGTGTGTAAAGGGGGCAGCTGAATTTTACTTTAACCAGAGGACTGTGATGGACATTTTTTTCCATGGCCTACAATGACTACATGGCCTACAATGTTCACGTTTGCCAACCTATTTATTCTGTAGATGCCAAAATTCCCTAGTATTTAACAATATACACTTACATCTTCATAAATGGGCTACATCTTGGAACTCAGAGTTTTAAATGTCATATTTGGTCTTCGCATACTGCAATCAATTAGAAGTAACTATTATCACGTCAAGTTGGGGCCCGAGTAAGTAGCACATCAGGCAGAGAGAGACTAGCTGTTGTATGCTGTATGTCCAGGAAGGCTTAGCCACACCTCTGCGATTAAGTCACGCCCTCCCTCCTTGGTCTGTCACTGTTCTCGATAGCTGGTGTTTTCGTACTTTACCCAGCACAACTGCTGTACTGCACATGACACTGCGAGTGTGAGTCGCCCTCTGAGACACTTAGACAGTCAGAAGTGAAGACAGGGTCAAAGAGGGGCCGGTCAATCTGCAAGTCGCCGACCTAGCTGAGTCCCAGACAATCAGCATTGGAGGCAGGGAAAAACTAAACATCAAATCACATTCTTCAACTGCTTTTGCAGTTACTTTAAGAAAACATTTTTAATGAGCATATTTTCTTTGCATACTCAGATTTATTTTATTCCTGGTTAAACACAATGCAGTGTTGTATATTGTATTATGTGCATGTACTGCAGGTTTTTTCAAATTCAACTTTTAACACTAGATGGCACCATGGCATTGGGGAGTATGGGAAAATAATCACTAAATTATGTTATCCAAATTGGCAATTTAACTTTTGCCAAGGTCAAAGCTTTACAGATCATTCACTTATTCCAATGATTTTCTGTTTCGGAATTCATTTAATGCCTTTCTAAATATGCTATATTGACTGATCCGCCCTTGCCTATTTATCAAAATTGACAAAAAATATCAGGTAGGCTCGTTTGACATGCTCTCCCAGTGGAAAATCCATACTTTAATATTGTAATTTGCTTTACATTTTTTAATGATCCTGTTATTTTCCTTACAATTGATGTGAAACTGTGGTGTACAGAATATTGTTATCATATTCTCACCTACTGCCATTTGGAGATTACATTTTTCATTATTCAGTTATAGCTGTTAGCCAAAATAAAAGTTGGGGCAATGACACAGCAGGTACGTCTTCCAGTTCTAAGTTATTTTAATAGTCTTATATGTATACTACTGGACCCACTGACTATTTTTAGTTTTTTATATAGTATTTATATCTAAGGTACAGTACAGTAAGCTATGGGCCTGATCAGTGCTATAACTATGGCTGTGCGAGCAGTGCTGTCACACAGAGCGCAGGGCTCATGACAGGGACAAGGCAGCTATATAAAAAGAAAGACTATTACACACAATAGGTTTTATGCATTACCTATACCAAAACAACAGGTTCAGATTCATCAATATAATGTTCTTTTCATTAATGGCACAGTACCTTCCACAGCAGCTGTGATGCACAAATACTTCATTTGCACCAGCTGTACACTTTGCTCTAATTTTCTTTTCCTCCTGCACTTATTTACTGAGACACAGAGAACAGGCTGAAAAAATTATATTGCCTGGGTCATTGCCCTGAGACAAGCTGGGCTGGGGCCCTCAAGTCAGGGCCATCAAGTCATCACAGTTATCGCATGCCAAACTCCATCATCTTTTTGCTAGTGTGCTGGTCAGGACGGGCCAGTGGCAGAAGACTGAAGCTGAGGACCGAAGAAGACTGTGGGGGAGGAAAGCAAAAGAGCTAACAAAGCTCCCCCCCGCAGCCTCTTCCACCGTACCTGTAGGCGGCCATGGGCTGCCAGTATTTTACTCCTTCCTAGACCACCAGGGTTGTCGGGCACTAGGCCCATGGGATAAATTCAGGCAATAGGCCTGTGGGTGTATAGGCAGGCACAAGGCCCGGGCAACATAGGGGGCATTAGGCCCAATTGAAGGTATATGCCCCCCAAATAGGTGTGTGACTTGGGCATTAGGCCCTGGTCACTAGAGGGCCCACCTATTTGCCCTTTAGTGACCTGAGCTTAATGCCCAGGTCACTCACCTATTTGGGGGGCAGATGCCTTCATTGCACTGCATAGGTGGTCTGACAGGCATACGGGGGGCTCCTCGGGGCACTGCATAGGGGGAATCCTACTGGGGCAATGCATAGGGGAACTACTACTGGGGGCAATGCATAGGGGGACTACTGGGGCAATGCATAGGGGGACTACTACTGGGGGTAATGCACAGGGGGACTAAAGGGCATTAATGTGCGGCATAATGTGTAAAGGGTATTAATGTGCAGCATCATTTTGTAAGGGGTATTACTGCATGGCATAATGTGTAAAGGCCGGGCATTAATGTGCGGCATAATGTGTAAAGGCTGGGCTTTGCTGTGTGGCATAATGTGTAAAGGGCATTAATGTGCGGCATAATGTGTAAAGACCGGGCATTTATCCTTTGATAAATATGCCTATTACCTAAAGTGTGTTTCATAGGCTAACCATACTATCATTTTGAAACGGAACACGTGACTTAATTACAAAGGTTCTGTGACTGGCTGACTTTATGCCTGGATTTCACCTGGTTTTAATGAGCCACAGAATCTGTATAATCCATGAGTGTCCCAGTTTAAAGGGATGATATTGTAAGCTTATTCACTATGGGTTTTGTGAACAGACAAGTCATATTACCTGAAAGATCATGGGGGCATTAAAACATGTATTTAAGGGGCTGTGGGGATATCTGATGCTGTTGGGGGTATCAGATCTGCATTTTAGGGGCATGTGGGGATGTGTGGTGGCATGTGGGGAGGCCTGAGGCATATGGGGAGCTCTAAAGCATAAATTATGATGGGACCCAGAAATGGTCAGGCAGGACCCCATTTTTTTAAAGTGGTGGGTCCCTGGGACCCACAAATTTTGTCACTCACCGCGATCACTGGTCAGTCACAGTGTAGCCAGTGCAGTCACGAACTGCACTGACTACACTGAGGTGGTGGATTTTGCTGGGAGGGCTGCAGCCCCGCAGCCCCTAGGCAAAATCTGCCATTGGTTAAGATTAATCTTTTGATTAGAAAGAGAAATAATAAGAGGGTTAATTACTTTGAATTAAATTAACTTATGGTATGGGAGATAAATAATTATGGAGATGAGGGAGTTAAACGGTTTAATTTTGTTTAATGGGACTTTTACAATGATGGCGTTTGTGATTATATTGGATGAGTTATTTAATGAGGGAATGATGTTGTGCGGTGGTAACAAAAATGCACTCTGTATTGTTTGGCGGTCTTATGAGAGAACATATTAACTATGAGGCATATAAAAGGAGGAGGAAACTTAAGGGTACCAATATGAAATAATATCTTGGCTCCCAAACCTGAAAATGGTCTGTCACTACTGCATAAGGTAATCATTATATTCCATTCCTGCTTAATGTTCCAGTTAATTCTAAACCTAACACGTGAATCCTTTCACTGCATCTTCGCATCTCAAACCATTCTCATTACATTGTGTTTCTAGATCACATTGCAATAACTCTCTAAAAGCCTCCAGATGGCTTGTGTGTGCTGGCACTGCCTTTATGGTAATGGGGGAAAAAGGACAGTATACTGAGAAAGTGCAGGAGGATAAGCTGTTATTTAATTGTGATGGAGTTGCTACAAGGGAATGTGTTGCTACAGGGTGGGGAGAACAATTGTGTTGCCATAGGGGAAAAAGGGTAATGTGTTGTCCAGAGGCAGATGTTGTGGCCTCTGGACTAGGCCCAGGGCTAGGCACATTTGGAGGATTGGCTGATGTTGTGCCAGAGGTGGAGGATCCTGATGTTCCGGCAGGAAGGGAGGTCAGCTCCACCATGTGCTGGCGAACGAGCTGCTCCAGGGCATTGGCGATGCGGATGTTGGCCCTGGTATTTTCCGCCAGGGCCTGACCAATGGTCACGTTGGCCGCAGCATTTTGCTCCAGGGCCTCAGCCACCCGTACCAGACTGGCGTCCATCCTCTGCAGAATCTCTGTATGGAAATCCAATTTAAAATTGAGTTCTGTGAGGAGGGACACTGCCTGCGAGGGGGATTGCCCAGGACTGGCTTCTGCAGGGTCCTCAGCCGGATGTACTGGTTCCTCCCCTGCAGAGCCTGCAGAAATTCTGCGGCCAAGGCTCCCCTCTGGAGCAGACTCATCCGCCTGTGTCTCTGTTGGAAAAATTAGAAAAGAGTCACATTAGAATCTACATATTGGCACAATAACATTTCAGAGTTGGTGACATCACAATATTTACCTGGGACAACATGAGGAGCCGCAAAGTCTGGCATGTCCGTATCCATGTTGGACACGCCAAACACCTCCACAGCCTGCACACACCCCTGTGCCAGCTCTTCTAAATCAGTCAACTCCAATGACACGGGTGGGACCTCCACCTGTCCCCCTTGCATGCCTAGCCCTGTCCGCCATTTTTTGTTTCAGGCGAAATTTGAAGTCTTGCCATCTGTGGGTGAAAAAGGAAGCATTATTATTTTTTTTTTTTTTGGTTTTAGGGTGGTCAAGTGTTTACTTACCGCCGTTTGACATCCCGGGCTAGACGGACATAATCACCCACCCTATTGACCTCAACGGCTACCTCTTCCCACATTCTCCACTTCTGGCTTGAACTCATATTCCTGTCTGCCTGTGGCAGGATGTCCACACACTTCTGAATCAAAACCTCCATCTCCTTTCTTGTGATGGCTGTCTTTTCTTTTTGGCAGCTTTGCCTGGAATACTGGGCCCAGCAGCCTCTTCCATGTCATCCTCCTCACCTATTTGTTTAAATTTGGAGAATTCTCAACTTCACAACTTCCACAATATTCTGTTTCTAATTAATCATTGAGTCAAAATGCCTGAAATACTTACCGCCAGACTGTTGTCCATTGTTTCCCTGGTCTGTAGCCATGTCTGAGCTCCAAACAAGAAATACACCAGAATGTTTTTTTTGGCTCGTGACGTATTTATACATGCATCCTTATTTTGCGGCCGCATCATTGATTGTACGTTCCTATGATCCCTCCTTAATTTGTGCGGGAAACGAAACACTATGGCTTGGGGCGTCTCGAGTCGAGGTGGCGCTTTTTGAATGTTGGAGGTTACGTTGGTTGGAGTTGATTGTTGGCTGGTATAGGAGTTTGCGTTGGTGGAAGTAGTTTTTTTTTATATATCCTTTTTTTGATTTGCGTTCGTTTTGTGGCGGTTTGAATTTTTTTGGTCGTTTCCATTTTTGGTAAGTTTTGGAAAGTCTAACTTTGGGTCAATTTGTGTCTCCTTCTGTTTAAGAATTTTCTAATTTTTTTTTGCCGTCATTTCATCTCTCTTAGGTTTTATTTTGGCTCTGCCCCAAAGACCTTTTGATCCGGATTCTTATATATTATCTCTTGGTAAGTTCATTTGTTAAATTGTTTTGTAAATGTTCTTGTTTGTCTTTACGCAACTTTGGTTGGCCAAACACATGTAACCTTTGTTTTTCAAAATTCGAAATCTGTTGTTTTTTTTTTATTTTAGCTGCGTTTTTTTAACTTGTATTTGCGAAATAATTAGCGCATTTTTATTACTTTCTATTGTGACTTGTATTTGCGAACTAATTAGCGCTTTGTGAAATGCTTATTCATCCGGTAAAATTGTTTGTGTTTTCTTTGGAGCATTTGTTGCTTACATTTGGCCTCAATTTGATGTAGTGTGCACAATGTCGTTTTGCTCTTTGCCCAAATGTGTGTTTCTCCCCTTTTATGTTTTGTCTTGCTTAAAATTTGGATTCAGAAATGGGCAGCATAAAATGATGGATATTTTTGTTGTGATTATTTCAGTTTGCACATATCATGACAATACCCCGGCATGTAAGCATCAATGGATGGTATCTTCAAGCTAAGTGAAAATTTTAATTTTTGGGGGGGTTAAAAAGCCTAACATTCAAATCTTGCCATTTCAGGTTGATCTGGGTCGGATTGTTCTGGCCATGCTCCCGGAAGCCGACCAACCTCAATCTCGTCCCAGGCGTAGGCATCGTAGGCGTGCAAGGCCCCAGATATTTCGAACACGTGTCACCCTTTTTGGAATGCCCGATGATGAGGTTTTAAGACGCTACCGTCTTCCTCCCAAAATCATCATAGACACTCTCTCATTAATAGAGAGTGATCTTGAGCGGCAAATTGACAGTCCTACAGCAATACCACCACTTACGCAATTTATGGCGGTGTTACATTTCTGTGCCTCAGGATCGTTTCAAACAACGGTGGGAATAGTGGCGGGCATATCACAATCCTCCTTTTCCCGGATCCTGAGGGCAGTGATGGAGGCACTTTTCAAGCACCTCCATCCATTTTATTCAAATGCCTTTGGATATGGGTGCCCTTAGTGTGGCCAAGGCCAATTTTTACCAAATAGCTGGCTTCCCACACATCATAGGGGTTGTGGATGGTACTCACATACCACTTCAGCCTCCAGCACGGCTGGAGGCAATATTTAGAAACCGGAAACACTATCACTCCCTCAATGTAATGGTGGTATGTGATGCCTCCCTCCAGATCCTGTCCCTGAATGCAAAATTACCAGGAAGTGCTCATCCGGCAATCAGGGATATGGCACAAATTAACCAACCTACAAGCTGGTGATGCGTGGCTTCTGGGTAAGTGGAGACCTTTAGTACCTAACAATGTTAAGCTTCATACAGAGTGATCCTGATGTTGTCTATTCTTTTTCACAGGAGACAGTGGCTACCCTTGCACGCCCTGGCTGCTCACTCCTTATTTGGCTCCCACACCAGGGCCACAAAGTGAGTATAATTCCGCACTTACAGCCACCAGGCAAGTGGTGGAGCGCTGTATTTGCCGGATATGGTTTCGAAAATTGTGGTCCTGTGTGGGATATTTCACAACATCGCCATAAGGAGTGGTGTCCCAATGCAGCCAGAGGATGCCTTACCTGAGGATGGCCCCCCCGAGGTTGGTCGGAGGTCAGTATGTGGGGGGGCCATATGCGATGATGTGGTGGCCAGATTTTTTAGGTAATTATTGTCAAAACAACAGTGTTTATACCTAATGTGGTAGGGTTTGTTTGAGAACATCTAATTATTTTTTTTTATTTTCTCCATCTTCTGTTTTTTCACATAATCTTTGGCACTCCAACGATGACTACTTCCTGCTACCCTTAAAAAACCTGTATGTGGACATTTTGGGGATATATTATGGAACCCATATTGCAACGCCATATTTGTGGAATCATGTTGGCATGGTCCTTCGTCAACCAGTTCTTGATTTGTTGTTTTTTTTTTTAGTTTTGTTGGTATGTGTTGTATTTGTGATTATCACTGTGTGGTTTGTTTGTGAGTGACCACTTTGATTTTTCAGTTATGTTGTGAATAAATGTTTGGAGAGTGAAATTTTGTACCTTTTTTTGAACGTTACAAGCAAGTGTAGCCAGGTTCACACACGTTACATTTGACTAAGGGGTAATCCAGTAATGACGCCAGTTGAGCTAAAATGTAATATGTTTTCAGGGTCCAAACCAACACCCAAAGGAATCCTGTACAATCATTTGGCTTCGTAATATTCGCAGCTTGCCCCCCAACTAGGAACCTGTAAAATGTAGTAATATCTAATTGTGACTACACCTAAAAAGGGAAATGAGATTGTTACTGTTAGGTGTTTCTTGTGGCTGTTTAACATAAAAATACAACAATCTTAGTGACAAAAATTGCTAATCCTTGCAGGAACAGTCTACTTATGTCAGGGTAAACAATCTCTGATTTTTAAAAAACGAATGAGCCAGAACGTTACTTAGAAAATAACCATTTATTTATAATTGGGCAAAAAAAACAAAAAACTAGTCCCTAAGGAGGACCGACATATGGTCAAGGACCACCAGCACACCGATGATATTGTGCCGCATACAGGCCACACAGGCGGCTAATTCTGCCCGACGCCTCTGTTCCTCTGTGGGTGAGAAAAGTGTGGGGATTAATACAACAATAATGAAACCACATTAAAATATAACCCAAAACCAAAAAAAAACATACAGGAAGATAAAATGGCAGCTCCAGAAGGCCCTCCCTCGTCCTCCTCGGAGGTGCCTCCATTCCCCAACGATCGCGGCGGGCTAATTACCGATTCCAGGGAGGGGGTAATTCGAAGAGGGGTGGTTGGAGGAGGGGGGGAATTGGGATGGTGGGGAAGGAGCCCCGAAATTTCAGCCAGAGGGTCGTGGAAGGCTGGGGAGGAGTGGGGAATAGGGGAATTTGTGGTTGTGGAGGGTTGGCTGGGGGTTGGGGAGAGTGGCCGTGAGCGCCGTCTGGGCTGACGATGACGGCGTAGTCTTCGCTGGGCCCCTAAAAGATGTTAAACAAATTGTGGTTAGTTTCAACACAAATCCGCGAAAAACACCATTTTCTAATCACCCGGAAAAAAAAAAGGGACATGCAGATATGAGTACAATGAATAAATATGAACTACATGGAAAACATGGCCATGCAGATATGAGTACAATGAATAAATATGAACTACATGGAAAACATGGCCATGCAGATATGAGTACAATGAATAAATATGAACTACATGGAAAACATGGCCATGCAGATGAGTAAAATAAATAAATATGAACTACATGGAAAACATGCACACGCAGATATGAGTAAAATAAATAAATATGAACTACAGGGAAAACATGCACACGCAGTTAGGGCCACAAAGACAAACATGAAAACCACAGTCCATAAAACTTACTTTCGGCGATCTGCATGCGAAAGCATGCCAGCAAGCGGGGCGTCCGCCATTGCAGGTCCGACTACCTGCGCTCCAGCTGCCCGATCTGGTGGCGTGAGCCTAAGGAGCGCAGGCGGGCCCGTACCTCCGCATATGCGGAACGCTTTTCGCGGTTGGTGATGGGTGGAGGCTGGCTGGTGATCCGCCTATCCATGACCTCCGTTAGCACCAGCAGCTCGCGCCTGGTGAATGCGGAGGCTCTCATGATGGCAATGGTGTATTTGTGAAAAATAATTTTTAATAAAGTGCCCAAAAAATTTATGATTGGCTAATGTATTTGGGTAATTAACAGGACCAATTCTATTGGTTAGTGTATGAGTCATGTGTTCGACAGGGCCAGAAATCTCTTGAGACTTATGATAGGCTTGATGCAGTGACATGCGTAAGCAAATTTAAATAAAGAAATGAACTCCGGGAAATATGCGGGTAGAAAAACAAATAGAACAATTGTTTAATTGGGGCTAACATGTATTTTGACAAATAAAAGCGAATGTTTAAGCCGTACGTATTCTGCGGGTAAACACAAACTCGGACATGAATAAAGTTTATTGCATTGTGTTAAAAAAAAACAAAAAAAACAATTAAGCTAATTGATATATTGATTGGCATGATACGATTGAGGGAGGTAGGCAGAATAAACGAGCAGTTAATCAAAATCTGACAGTCCAACTTCCGGGTAGTACTTGTGCGTGCGTTCCCTTCAAGCCACTTCGGAGATGTACGCTCGTTAGTTAGAGGAGGGGTCGCTTGAGTTTGGGGAGGATGTTTGGCTGCAAGCGAAAATACGAGCGAGTGCTTGAATTTAAATATTTTTTTACGTACGCCGAACGTACGAACGGCCACTTGCGTCCGGGTCTGAATGAGGGCCTTAATCTCATGGAACTTTTAGCAGAGATTCAGTAAAGAAAATGGTCTCTTTAACACTTAAGACAACATATTTTATATAATGTTTTATTATATTTGCCCATTCTCATGTTACAGAGGACATTTTTTTTTATGATCCAACATTACAATTGACAGAGTGCTAAAATATTTTTTTATGATATTCAATGTTGAGCTGTGATTTTAAATTATATAATCTGCAAGTTCATGACCCTGAGTCCTCCTGTGATGTTTTGGTTTGCCAATTTAATGTTGGGACTGATAGTGCTACAGTTTTTTCTTAATTAGGCCCATCTGATGTTGTCCATGAATCACAGGGTTATATTCAGTCTGTTTGGATTCAGAACCTATACAACAGCTGTAACTGATAACATACAGTCTGTTTGTCTCAGCAACAAACAATACTTAGTAAATAAATAACAAAGGGGTCAATTAAATTAGACACCCTGGACTTGTGGATCTTTGTACGCAGCCCAATGGGGCTGAGCACAAAAATCCACAAGTCCGGCAGTACAGTAAGTATGGCACATATATAAATTATTGCTATGCTGCTTATAGAGATGATCTAGCAGAACGAAATTAAACATTGGGAATGCCAGTCGCACATCAATCGCACATAAAACATCTGAGCAAACCTATGCTGTCTCAAGCTGGCCACACACTAGACCAACTTGCATCCAACCAGCCAACTAGTTGATTGGTTGGAATTAAAATCTGGTAACGGATGGGAGTAACTGATGATCAGCAATTTGCTCCTAAATGCCAGAAAACAGATGAAAATGGTCGTTCAGACAAGTTTTTTAAATGTTTAGATCAAACAATTTGTTCAAACAACAATTTCAGTCCATTTTCCAGTATTTGGGAGCAAATTGTTGATAGTCATTTGCTTCCATACCTTACCGGATTTTCATTCCAGCCAATCAACTAGTTGGCTGGTTGGACAGATAATCTTTAGATGTGTGGCCAGCTTCAGAATGTCTGTCTCACCTAAAGCTGGCCACACACTAGACCAACTTACATCCAACCATCCAACTAGATGATTGGTTGGAATGAAAATCTGGTAAGGGATGAAAGCAAATGACAATCAGTAATTTGCTCCCAAACGCCGGAAAATGGACTAAAAACTGTTGTTTGAACAAATTGGTTTGATCAAACATTTAACAAACTTGTCTGACTACCATTTTCATCTGTTTTCTGACATTTAGGAGCAAATTGCTGATCATCATTTACTCCCATACGTTACCAGATTTTCATTCCAACCAATAAACTGGTTGGCTGATTGGATGAAAGTTGGTCTAGTGTGTGGCCAGCTTAAGACTCCGGGACCTCTCAAGCTGTGTATGAATTTGCAGAGGCTCAGTAAGACATGCCCATGGACACAATCTAAACAATAGTAAATAGTTTTTAAGTTTTGACACCACCATTGTCACAATTTTTCTTTGCATCAAATTTCCTGCCACAGATACTGTAACTGAATTGTTAGTACTGCTGAACTGAAAATCATTTTGTTTTCAATTTTCAATTATCATCATTAGTATTCAATTTATTTTATGCTTCAAATTATTATGATCCAATATAATATTGACTTTATTATTTAATTCAGTAGTTACACACATTAGTAAACTTTATGCTATCCAGTGCAGCAGGATTACCACATTTCTTTTATTGATTTACAGCATGTACACTATTTTGCATCTGGTTAGAGTAATGTGTGTCTACTGCTTTGCAGACAGTTGCTTTACATTTTGTGTGCTGAGCAAGGTGACAGACTGGAAATTGCCATCCAGCAGTGCTGGTGGAACATGGTTACATCTGATGCTACTGTACCATGTCACAACTGCAAGAACTGCTGTGAAGCCTTGGAATTTTGCTTCTACAGGGGAACACAATGAAAGCTGCAATATTTCGAGAGGTGGTAGCAACAGAATACTCTTAGGTGTATAACATAGTAGGCACAAATGCCAAAAGTACAGCTGTGTACGCAGTTTGGGATTTTGGTATCATGCCACAAGGTACGTGGATGGTGTGGCACTGTTTGTATAGCATGTAGTGTGCAAAAAGATACACTTAGGTGTCAGTACTGGTTGAGCAGTGCATAATGCACAACAAGGTACACCAAAGTGTTGGCACTGTTTGTAAAGCACGTAGCATGCAATGAGGTTACAGAATTTTGGCAGTGTTTGAACAAGGCCTAGTGTGTAACGAGTTTGCAATTGCCATGCAGCTGAAAACAAACAGCAAGTGTAACAAAGTACACACCTGAGAGAGGTTTTATGTCATCTATAACCTGAGCCCAGCTGGGTTCTGTTTAAAATTCTAATTGGGAAGGCAAGCAATCAGTAGCCTGCTGAGTTTTAAGGCCCCCATACATCAGAGATTGATTGCAGCAATCGTGCAATTTGCAATCGATTGTGTATAAAAATCTTTCCGTTTTTCAATCAATTGCAGAATTGCCACAATCGATTGAAAAAGGGAAAGATTTTTATACACAATTGATTGCAAATTGCATGATTGCTGCAATCAATCTCTGATGTACGGGGCCTTTAGAAGCAAGTCAGTGGCATCCATGACTGTAGATATTGACGGTACCCCTCCTGAAATCCCTTTTGGTGGAATTTCCTCAGGAATTTATATGATAGCCTGTGGAGCAAGACCATCTAATGCCCCTACCCAGGTTGCTTTATCCAGGCCATATCCCTTCCAGTCTATGAGATATTGCAGGGTGTCTCTAACTCAGCACATCTAATATCATTTTGATTTTGTGCTCCTGTGATGACACTGCAACTGGTGGTGGCATGTTTTGGGAGCAGTTTTTGCTGGTGATGAGTGGTTTTAGCAGTGAGATGTGGAACACATTGCGCATTAGCAGAGAGTGTGATAGTTTCAACCGAAATGCCATCAGATTGATAACATGGGTTATTTGAAAGGAACCATTGTACCTAGAAGCAAGTTTTATAGAGGGTAACCAGAGATGGATGTTCCTGGTAGACAACCAGACCAAATCAAATGTGGGCCCTTCCTTTTCCTTTTATAGGCCACCATTTTGTATGCAGTGGATGATTTGGCCAGCAGTGACCTGACACTAGCCCAAATGTCATGGAACTGCTAGTGTATACTGTCCACTGCCAGTACTTCCAATGTCGAGATGACAGGAGGTTCAAGAAGCTATTTGATAAAGTTCATGGAGATTCTGGACCAGAGTTGACTTGGAATGGGGAGTGTATGTAAGGGACCATGGTTTTCATCTTCAGAGCCTTGTTTTGAGCACACTTGTCACAGCCAAAGATGGATTTCTGCACATCTCTTGATAGAGTCAGCCACCAGTAAGATCTGGAGAGGAAGTGTGTCATTTTCTGGAACCCAGGAT
Organism: Taudactylus pleione; assembly: GCA_031769625.1. Classification (NCBI taxonomy): domain Eukaryota; kingdom Metazoa; phylum Chordata; class Amphibia; order Anura; family Myobatrachidae; genus Taudactylus; species Taudactylus pleione. Next base: position 8,410,533 of record JAUIMM010000258.1, read on the forward strand.
GTAGCGAAATGTGTGATGTGTGAGCCATGCAGAGTAATATGATTCTCAGCCTTGATCTGGGGTGGCATAGAACAAGCATAGTTTATTCTTAAGTCACTGCACTTGCTCCTATTGGGTAAGGCATACTCTACCTAGCTGCATATTGTTCATGAGGTGGTTGATTATGGGGTGACCATTTGGGGGGCAGGCCCTGGAATCCATCTCACACAGCTACCTTTTCTGTCAGCCAGATGTCACATTGGTGCAAGTCAAAAACCATGCTATCTGGTGACTGCAAAATGTCTCTGGATGCTTGGGCATTCTAGATGTAGTCTGCCAATCCCAAGAGGGCTTTGTTATTTCAGGTCAACTCAGAGGACAGTTTCTGGAATTGGACTACATACTCTACCACTGTGGAAGAAACTTGGTGGAGCCATAAGATGGAGAATGGTGCTTATTAAATTCTTCTCGGTTCATAAAAGATCCTAAAAAAGGCTTTGATGAATGCTGTTGAGTCCTGGAGAAGGGTTTGCTCTGAGATGAGAGAAGCCCATGCAAGGGCCTGGCCAGATAGTTGCGAGATGATAAATGCTACCCTGATCCTCTCAGAAAAAAACATTAATCAGGGAATAATTAGAAGTAAATTAATACTTGATTGAGGAAACCCCAGCAAACGGTGTGGCCCCTCCATATACCATGGGGCTGAGGATCCGTAAATACCTGGACTCTGCCCTGGACATTGGAGGTGTAGAGCTGGCAGGTGGAACTGTTAAACTCCCAAAGAGTATGATAAGTCATTGATGGAATTCTTCCAGATGCATCATCTGCGCTTGGATGTATGCTTGGTTGTCCACCCTTCCAGTGAGGTCTTGCAGGAGTTCCATTGTGGATGCAGTTCTAGCCGTATTCATGACCTGAATATTATGTGATGCCTTAGGATTTTGCTTCTATTGGGGAACACACCAAAAGATGTACAGCTGCAATACTCTGAGAGGTGGTAGCCACTGAATACCCTGAGGTGTACACTGCAGGCACAAATTCCTGTGTAACGAGATACACATATGTGTTGGAACTGTGGAAACAGGGTGTAGCATGCAATGAGAGGTATGGATGTGTTGGCACTGGGATCAGATAGTAGCATGCAATGAGATATACGGAGCATACTGCAATAGCCCTGGAGCCCAATATAGACAGCAAGTGTATCAGAGTACACACACCCACACAGATGATAATTAGAAAAAGGTGGAATTTTTGCAACCAAATACCCTGTGACTGAGTCTAAGACTCCCAATGTACTACACCGGGGATCCCTGCAAGAGGATATGGAACTTACACAGTGAGGGCCCAGGTTGCAGCTAAGTGTAGTTGGTTCCTACCATGAAAGCATTAGAGTACTTAGCTGGTATGAGGACTCTGCCTGAAAACACAGCAGATGGAAATGTGGTTAAGGATGTGCTGCTGTCGAGGAAACCAAACACTGGACTATAAACAACACTATAAGAAAACTACTGGAGATTATAATTCTGGAGCTGGAGCACCTAGGTAGAACACAAATGATACTAAGGCAATGAAAGGACCATGGTACTCAGATACTGAGAAGGTTCTTATAGTGGCTGGCTAATGGGTGATTCCCTGCATGAGTCATCAGTGTTGGAGGATAGTGGTAATACCTGAGAGAGGTGTTATATGATCTCTATCTTGAGGCTAAGCCCAGCTAGTTTCTGTTAAGCATTTACAAATGGTAAGATCAGCAATTAGTGACCTGCTGAGTGTTGGAGGCAGGCCAATGGTATCCATGACTGCTGGGACTGACAACTGTGGATGGTACTACCGTATGTACACTATAATGGACTGTGTAATGGATATGTACTTAGTGCACTAAATACTGTAAGATGCCTGTGCTCACAATAATCTCTCCTATTTCCTTACATTATCATTAGCATCTCTCACTATTGTGCTTGTCAATCTTTTTTTATTTTACCATTAAGACTCTACCCATTGCCCCACATAAAGCCTTGCATTTTTAAGATCCCATGATCAAACTTGGTGTGAGACGTGGTGGGCAGTGATTTTACTACCAATCATATGTGTAACACCCTCTAAGGGATGGTATTTGTAAATACACCCCTCTCAGTGTTAGAGCTTGCTTCCTGTTGTAGATATTACATGCCTGAGACCCGGATCAGTTTTCAGGTAAAGGAGTGGCTGGAGAGATAGACACGCAGGGGTGGGAAGACTGGGTGTGTAGCTGGCAGAGGGAGGACAAAGGGAGTTGAGAAGAAGAATTTTGGAGAGAGCAGACATCTTTGGGAAGCTTCAGAGCTGGAAGCAGAAATGTAGCCCTCGTGCTACCCTGGCAGGGGGAGATTGGCGGGGCCGTGGTGACTGCCACGATGCCCATCTAAAGCCAAAGGAGAAATAGGTCTGGAGTGAGACCACTGAGATAAAGTCTGTGAGAGACCACAGAGAAAGAGCTGGAAGGTTGCAGTGTGAGCCGCTCAGTGAAGTTTTCAGCACCCATGAGAGGGGTAAAAGACGCAAGTATATGTGTTGAAGAGATGGGGGAAGAGGAATTTCCCAGGAGCTTTTACTGCTTTTACTTTTTCCCAGGAGTCCCTTATGCATTAAACCCCCCCAGCAGCCATTAAAGGGGGGGTCACTGTGGTAGCAGTGTGGCTATAGGAGCGATCCCTGTAGGATAGGGATGGGCGGCAGCTGAGAGTCTGATAGCTGCAATAGAAAAGTCTGTATATTGCTGTCCCATGTGAAAGAGAAGGGGAGCAGAGAGAGGCAGACTGTGTATGAGACACTCTGTATATTGTCTTAGAAGAGACAAAGGAGAGGCAGAGTGCAAAAGAAGTTATGTGAGATGTGTGTGAAGCTGTGGAACTACAGGCACCAGCCAGCGAAGGGCCAGGTGGACCTGCATGTATGAAGTGGAGAACTACAGGCACCAGCCAGCATAGGGCCAGGTGGACCTGCATGTATGGTGGAGAACTACAGGTACAGCCAGGATAGGGCCAGGTGGACCTGCATGTATGAAGTGGAGAACTACAGGCACCAGCCAGCAAAGGGCTAAGTGGACCTGCATGTATGAAGTGGAGAGCTACAGGCACCAGCCAGCATAGGGCCAGGTGGACCTGCATGCATGAAGTGGAGAACTACAGGCACCAGCCAGCATAGGGCCAGGTGGACCTGCATGTATGAAGTGGAGAACTACAGGCACCAGCCAGCAAAGGGCTAGGTGGACTTGCATGTATGAAGTGGAGAACTACAGGCACCAGCCAGCGAAGGGCTAGGTGGGCCTGCATATATGAAGTGGAGAACTACAGGCACCAGCCAGCAAAGGGCCAGGTGGACCTGTGTGGGTAAAATGCAAAGCATTCATTGTGACTGTGCTTAAAGACTGTGCTGGTGAAGAAGAGTGTGATGTAATGTAACCATATCCATAAGATTGTCATATACCATCTGACATGCCAAGTATATGAGCTGGAAGGAGAGGAGAAGCTGCTGTAACCATATTCTTGTCCTGTAAAGTCATGTGCAGGAGGAGAGAAATAAATTGGTTAATTTTTATAAGAGAAGGTCTGGCGCCCAAGTTATTCAAAAGAACTGTTGCTGCATGTGTTTATCTATACCTATATCTATATGTGTGACTGTTATAAAGCCTGCATGGTCAGGGACCCCCTTCTCAGGTATTGCCCACACCCTGGAGAGCTAGCCTGAGGCAATAGGAGGTGTATCACTCCAAATGCACCTATGTACCACACCGCACACTGAAGGGGGGTTACATATGGAACCGAGGAACAGGCACTCTGTGCTGCAGAAGGCATTCAATTTGAAGTCTGTGTGAACATCACTGACATCCAATAATACATGGATGACAGTTTCACCAACAAGTTGTACACCTTGGCTTAACACAATGTATATGTTCACAGAAAGTTGTTTTTAAAGATTATATTCATGTACTGTATGTAAGTGCAATTATTTATTAAAGTTTTTAAATCTGTTAATACAGATTTACACTATATAAGTATTTAATTTTTATGGACAATTGGCTCCATGTAACATATTCCAAGTTTATCCAGAGAAGGAAAGAACTGGATTTGTTACAGGCTTTTCCTTTATTATTTGTAAGTAAGGTCACATCCAAAGGGTGCATTGTTGGTGTGGATTTTCTAATTAGGGAATGTCTTACTGTACATTTTGGCTACACTATCCTCTATCTGGGACACTCTTCAGGCTTTATACACCTCACTGAGGGCCTGATACAGAGGTGCACGCTAACTACACACAATGCGGATATGCACGCAGTTAGCCAAAGTACCGTGCATATGTCGAAGTCACACTGTGCATGCGTCCTAATTGTTACCACATGAAGACGCAGAATGAATTTGAAGGCAAGAGCTGTGGTTTTCAGTGGGTGTTCCTGGGAGGTAACTGGGTAGCGAGCCAGATGCGGGCATGTCGCTGACAGCAGCTGCATCTAAATCATAAAAAACAGATGTGGCTGCGGCAAAAGACGCGTCTGCGCTCTCTCGCTGCCAAAAGGGGCCAGGTATGCAAATTCCGCGATCGCACTGTCTGGTGTAAGGACACCCTCTTTGTCTTAGAGAGCGACGGCAGAGTGAACGCATGCTAGTATAAAGATGCCCACTTTCCTTTCTTAGCACACGTCACCTCCAGGAAGTGTATGATTAATCAGAACCATCGAGAACCATCGGAGCTGCACGCAGTGCTTGAGGTAGACCCTACTCCACCGCAAGCACTGCGATCACTGCAGGCTGAAACACAACCAAGTGACATTTACAAAGACGCTTCCATGCTAATTATGCACACCCATAAAACGCCGTTTAGATGCCCAGACATGCCTGCGTTCGCAGTACCACTCCCCCGTTCACAAGCACCTTCCCCTGTTACCACCCACAAACGGCACTATCTGTCACTCAAAGTAGCGTCCAGTCTTTGTACTACGAGCGCGCAATTCCCGAGTGAAGTTAGTGACTCGCGCATGCGCATATTGACGCATGCGCAGATGGGTGACTGTCGGTCATAGCGTGCGTCCACGGCTTAGCGTCCAGGAATCGGGCCCTCTATCAGTTTGTATTATGTGCCCTATGATCAAACCACCATGTTTCTTATATTTTTGTTTTTTCTTTATTAAACTATGTCTGCTCTTTACTTTTATAACATTTTCTGTATTTTTTTTCACTTGTCTTTGACACCAGTCTCTGTCCCTCCTTTCTTTGTTTCTCCTGTTGTACCTGCTCAGGCCCCTCTATTGCCTCCACTGCTGGAGCCTTGCTCTTCCTCTTCTGTCCCCTTTATCACCACCTCCTCCTCTAGTTCTGGTTCCTTCCCTTTTATTGCCTCCTTACCCATCTATTACCTTCTCCTTTAGTGCAGAACCCCTTTCTACTGGCCCCTCTATCACCTCCGGTTCTCCTTCACCTGGCTCCTCCTTTCTTGGTGCCTTTTCTTGTGCAACTGCTGCTTGTTTTGTTCTGTGTAAAAAATTAACACTCTACTGTAAGTGGGCCTCAATAACAAAACCTATAATCCTAACCCTAGATCTAAACCTAACCGTACTTCTAACCCTCTTATGAAGTTTAAGGTTAGGATGTGGTACTTTATATTTTTCTTAAGGAACATACTGTACCTGCAGTTATATTGGAGATGTAGTCATAATTCCAGTGTGCAGGATGACGGCGTACAGAATGCCGGTGCCAATTCCTGACACCAGTCAGAATCCCAGCTCTGACATCCTGACGGTAAGTAGTGGGGTTAGGGGGAGGGTTAGGGTAAGGCACTAGGGGGAGGGTTAGGCACTAGTGGAAGGGTTAGGCACTAGGGAGGAGGGTTAGGTTTAGGCACTGGGGAGAGGGTTAGGTTTAGGCAGGGAGGAGGGAGGGTTAGGGGTAGGGTTAGGATACCTACCGACAAGTGTTGGTATCCTAACCCTGTCAGGATGCCAGCATCAGGATTCTGACCACTGGGATCCCAAGCGGCAGCATCCTGTACTCAACCCCCATGATTCAGAGTTGTATGCTAATGCTCCCTGCATCTGTGATTTTCATAGCTGTGGATGTGTGAAAATATGCTAATGCAACAGTGGCTGGGACTGAGTGACGATATTGAATCAGAACCTCTATACACACCTTCCTATACCTTCTAATATCCTGCCTATACCTTATAAGGATGACGCTAATTTGTGTACGCAGTCATACAGTAAATAAAGACTTAGACCATGGAATCTGTGGTTCCAAAACACAAAGTATTATTCAAGTAAAAGTACAGTCAGTTACACGCTATGATCTGTGTACAATTTAGCGCAAAGGAATTATACAGACCCAAGTACAGTATACATACGCTGCGCCTCTGGTCCAGATGTTAGGTATCAGCAAGAAACCCCTCGTCCGTCAGCATTCAGCATGAAGACTAAAGACCCAGTGTTGGAGCATACATATTTATACCCCCCCAGAAATAGGCAAAACAATAGAGAAGTTTGTTCCTGATATCATTGGTTCCCAGGGGAGAAGCATCTGTTACAGAGCATTTAACAGGCTGGTTCAAATAGACTCACCCAGCCTCTAACAGCTGGTGATCTCTGCCCACCCACCCCCTGCAACATCATAACAGTTAATACATTTTGTTGCTTGAAGTCTCTGCGGTCCATAACTCGAGAATGCATGATGCGATCTCCCCACCGATATCACCGGAATACTGTGGAAAAAGTATGCATCAATACAGAACCAAACACGGCTTTCTTAGCATGTATAAAACCTTAGTTATCAAATATCTTTATTTTACAGCATTTATACTAACTGAACCAACTTAAATCTTATACCTTAATGCTAATGGAACCTTGTAAGTGAATATGTAATGTGTGAGTGTAGGGGGTTTGATATGAAGACGCTAGTTAACTGGGGACAGATGCGTGCGCATTAAGCTAACAACCAGCGTTTTCATACAGGATCTTAAGCATTTGCTCGTATTAATGTGTGTATGTGAAATGGTGAAAGATGCAATCGCATGATGCTAATAAACAGCATTTGCATGCAGGATTTGTGCATTCGCTACTGGGTGTCATGTTAGCAGCTCAATTGTGCGTAATGTGCGGTGTTTATGCATGAGATTCCATCTATGATGGACTTATCATATATATATATATAATATACATGTACATACATACACACACACATATCATTCCTCACTCACAGTTTCAGACTGCAATGCAAATGTGTTACCTCCAGCTGTGAAGCTGGGGCCATCCTGTCTGGGTGTAGGGCTAAAACCAATTTGTATGTAAAACACTCACAGTTTCTGGTGCATTGTCTATTCCATTTACTTTTTCTCAAGAGGCTGTTCTTCTAGTTGCCCTTGGTAGATTATCGAAAACAGTGCCATCTGTTCTTAGCTCATGAGTTGTAACTTAAAGTGACGCTGGTCGCAATATGGCGTCTTGCAGATTCTTGTTTCTAAAATGGAGTCTAGCTGCCATTCGCAAGATGGCGTCGTGCACGCTTCAATTTTAAACTGATCTTGTCTCAGCCAATTATCCAGCTTTGACAGTCCACCCTTTGATAGCGAACAACATGCTATCACAATCTGCTATTAGAATTTAATTTAGGCTTACATTTACATATTATTTAGTGTTATTATGGGATGGCACAGGGTGGTTCTTAATCCATCAATAATGTGTCTCTGAGTGGGGACATAAAACTACTATTACACGCACACCGCGGATCTTGGAAGATCATGTGAAAGGTGTGGGGATGCACCAGCCTTATAAAAACAGTCTTGAAGGGGAATTTAGACTTTACATTATCTGAGGTGTTTTAAAAATAACATTTCAATAATACATTCTATGCATGGCTAAATATAATACATTAAATGATGGTGTTTCCTAGCTCAGGGTTGTAATGCAGTTCTGTATTTACCTCGGTATTCATACTGTCCACCATCATAATTTCATTCTTTCGTTTTACTCTATTTTTACATTTTCCATACTTTAACACAATAGGAACACACCGGACACATATGCCAACTATTATGATGACAATCAGTATAAGGATCAAGAATTTGCCTATGCTGGCAATCACTTCCTGGACCCATTCCCCTAGACCTGAGAACCATTTCACTGGGTTCAGCCATGGCACCCATCCTTCTACCTTTTCCCCTACTTCAGCCACTGAAGCATTATGGTTCTTACGAAATTCCTATTTAGCTGCAGAATTTAATTCATCTTCCGGTCTATTACCTCTTTGGGATCGCTGGTATTATTGGTGACATAGGTGCAACATTTTACTTCAAATTGGGTGGCTAACATTACGCAATACCCTCCTGTAACAGCAGTTAAATAATTCAACACTAACCTGTGTTGCACCAGTTCTTTCTTGTACGCTTGCAATTCTCTCCCTGTATACCTGAACGTGTCATCATACATTTCGGTGATATTATCTATCAATTTAACAAATTCCTGAATATATCTAAAATTTAATGTACCCCGAACAATTCTGGTGGGATCCAGTGCGACTAAAACTTGAAAGCCAATTGTCTCACTAATTACCTGAGTGGCTTTATGCACATCACCAAGTATCATGTTTCTTTTGCCTCTGTGTTCATATTGCGTGTGAAGATATGGTGATGGTGTGTTTTTATGTATACTAAGCATTTCAACATGTGTGAGGGTCATAACTTCTGGAAGTATTCTTCCCAAATAACATAACAATTACAATACTAAAATTGGTCAGACACTCCCCTGATTGGCATTGCACTCCTCCTGACTCCACTCCATCAGCACTGCCATCAGCTCCCCTTTCCTCAATCGGTCCTCCATCACAGACACTGAGTATCCCCAAACAGATCATCACGACAAAAACTCTGGAAAGAAAAAGAACTAGGATGATCACAGCAGACCACTCCATTGCTGGAAGCACTGATCTACACATTTATTTAGCTCAGATATCTCACCGTCACCTTTTTAATCCTTCCGGCACAAGCTCGCAATCGACAGGTCCACGTTATCGGCCTTGTCTCCGCCTTGTATCTCCACCGGTTGGTTAACCTCCCTATAGTGAGTGGAATGGACCCACGTATCTTCCTCGTCCACCCTTTGAGGATGTTGTATCGTCAGATACGGACCTTTCCACCGATCAGTCAAACATCCTGAGCTAAAAAAATTTGGATCATAACAAATTCTCCAGATTTGACATCATGACAGTTTGCATTAGACATGTTAGTTAATAACACTTTCAATTTCGGTTATTCTCATTCATCTTCGTGAGACCCTGCACAGTGACCTCATTATAATTTTTTCACATGAGGCTGCCTGTTTGAACAGTATCTCAAAGGGGGGCAAATAAAGGAAAAGACAGTCTGGGATAATCTTAGTGTTGTTACCCATCACCTTACACATGTTCTTGGAAACGTCACCTGTAAAATAAGTCTCCCCATCATTTTTAATAATTCTAGGGATATAGTATCTGCATACAGGTTCCTGCAATTAAATCTTGTTATTAATAGCTACTGCTCTAAATAATGTCTGGGTCACTGGGTTGGATAGTATTCCGAGTAGTCGACCTCAGCCTGGCATGGCTGCCGTTTATCCTTAGCAACCTTGTGTCCTATGAGTGGGAGATAAAGCACAACAATTTAATATAATTTAAACATGACCTAAAATACAACAATATATCGTCCACATTTTACATTAGAACAGATCCATTGATAGGTTGAAAAGATTGTAAACAGTCATATAAGGCCTGGGAGAAGATACTGGGGTTACCTATGAACCCATGGGAAACTCGTGTTCCTGTGTGGTGTTCTTCACTTTGCAGTTCCTACTTACGTGTCCCACTTGGTGACAGTTAAAATATATTTTTGAATGGGTTGGATGAAAGGATTGTTGTGGGAGTTGAGCAAGAGGAAAATATGGTGGGTATGGGTAAGGATGTGAAGGATAAGGGTATTGTGGGAGGTATGAAGTTTGTGGGTTGTATGAGACCTGTGGTTGTGTATGATATGTGGGGTAAGGATGTGTTTGCTGTGGAGTGGGATTGGTGAGGACATGTAATTGTTCAGGTGCAGGTGTGTGTATAGGTGCAGGTGTGTCTTTTGGCTGTGATGTTATTGTCATTCCTTCCAGAGCTTGGATACTGACAGCCACTAGTTTTTCACTCTGGGTCTCTCTCTCTTCTTTGTGATATTTTTATCATGTTCTATGGCATATTCTATGAGTGTATCTATTGTGACTCCCCTCCAGCCAGGTTGTGAGGTCTGAAGCCGAGTCTTTAAGTCGTCTTTCAGACCGTCCATGAGTACCGTGACTATCATTCCCCTGTGGTGAGTGATATCTTTAATATCTTCTAACCCAGTGTACTGGGTGATAGCCTGCAGAGCCCGGTCGCAATAATCTTCTGCAGTTTCACTCTCCTTTTGCTTAATTGTGAAAATTTTGTTCCAGTTAACTACTACTGGAAAATATACACCCAATTGAGTTAGAATGCGGGAAATGTTACCTTGGTTTACTTGTTTTGTTAAGGGAACTTCACCATCCAATACACAATCCGTGATAAATTTTGTCACGTCGGTATTACGTGGCAGACGGGCCCTTAACCCCACACGCCAATCTTTATTAGTTGGCTCATGAGAACTACCCAAATTTCTCAAAAATCTTTGACATTTGGCTAGTTTCTTTTTGGGATCGGGGAAATCATTTATGATGGAATTTAGTTCTGCTCTTGTCCAGGGACAATGCATTACTACTTCCCTCGTGGGCACTACACCGTTCGCATCTGCATTTCCATTCGGAACAGTTATCGTCCGAATGGGATGCAGACTGGTAGTGTTGCTACCTCTGACCTGGTTACCTAGCTGGGGGTTTAATCTACTCCTGCTATGTATGGTATGAACAGCTTCCTCTACGGGTGCAGAGGGTGTTAACACTTCCCTTGCTGTTACCGATGGAGATGGCGGCACCACCCATGATTGTGGTGATGCAGCATCTATCATTTGCACAGCATGGGAAATGGCAGACATTACAATAGGCTCATCATCCACATCATAAACATTTTCCTTATGGTTGCTTAAGAGAGGGTACAAATTGCTTGTTACATTTTTATGGGTATTTTTGGTAACTGTACTTGCACCTCCATCCACATAAGGTGGGGGAGGTGAGCATGAACTGCTGGCAATACTCTCCACATTGTGACCTTGCCGCACGTGCTCGCCATTTTGCGGCTCGCCCATATTGCAATTTAACATCGCGGATGTATTTTCTGGCAATGCGCTCGCGACGCTAGTTTGTGTCGCTTGCACATTTTTAAGCCACGCATCTCCTTCATGCTGCCACAATTTTAAACATTCACAATATTTGACCTTTTTCTCTCGGGAGCGCATTAAAATGATGTGATCCCGGACATTATCTAATACATCCTTATCAAAACTACCAATTCTGGGAAACGGTCTAACACTCTTCCTTGTCATATTAAACCATAAATCACAATACCTTATTGCATAAGTACCGTACTTAGTATGCATAATACGACGGGCCGATCCGATCGTCGCCTCCATTAGCAGCACATCATTGTCTAACATCTATACTGTTTGCGCGGCTCCCATTCTGAGACAAAATCCTACGCTTTTCAATAAAAATTTAAACTGGTGAAAGACAATCAAGATACTTTCACTTAACTGTGGATGATTTAAGTCGGCGGCGCCCACACACCTGGATAAGATTTGAAAAAGGCAACTTCCACACCCGGATAAGATTTAGTAAGGCAACTTCCACACCTATGAGAGTTTATATGTCGGCCACTCCCATGCACCTCTCTACAACAAAGACAACATGTACCCCTGCTACTGTGTATAGAACGGTAAAGCTACTTACCTAGCGGCTAGACTAACCCTTGCACCTAGCCCTTAAGGATCATACGATACCCTTAACTTTGTCCAACAAATATTCACTGTTACACACTTTTTTCCTGCACAGAAAAATACACGTTAACCCAGATATTGATAACAATTGAAAAAGGTAAACCTTGACGGCTTTGTTTAAACACGTGGCAGTAGAACCGGAAGTACGTATACACTATTGTGCGACCAGCCGCATACACAATAATGCGACTACCACACAACCGTATAATGACTTTTTAACTGCGTACGCAAAAGTGCATCTTTGCTGTGCGCAAAACTGCGACTCAGCCGGGTACTCAATACTGCTGCACCCTTTTAAACATTAGGTTCTATCAACAAAGGAAAACAAACTTTTTCCTCTCTTGTCCCTGGATTCTAGTCAACTTTCTTGGCTCACACGAAAACGGATAGTGATTTTTCAGCACAAAGCGTTTGCAGGAAAACCCTACATGTGGCCACTCCATCCTTTGCTGAGATATCGATAGCTGTATGTGCCGTGTGAGTAGGTAAGTGACTTCACTCGATGAGCCCCCATCTGACGATATTGAATCAGAACCTCTATACACACCTTCCTATACCTTCTAATATCCTGCCGATACCTTCTAAGGATGACGCTAATTTGCGTACGCAGTCATACAGTAAATAAAGACTTAGACCATGGAATCTGTGGTTCCAAAGCACAAAGTATTATTCAAGTAAAAGTACAGTCAGTTACACGCTATGATCTGTGTACAATTTAGCGCAAAGGACTTATACAGACCCAAGTACAGTGTACATACGCGGCGCTTCTGGTCCAGATGTTAGGTATCAGCAAGAAACCCCTCGTCCGTCAGCATTCAGCATGAAGACTAAAGACCCAGTGTTGGAGCACACATATTTATACCCCCCCAGAGATAGGCAAAACAATAGAGAAGTTTGTTGCTGATATCATTGGTTCCCAGGGGAGAAGCATCTGTTACAGAGCATTTAACAGGCTGGTTAAAATAGACTCACCCAGCCTCTAACAGCTGGTGATCTCTGCCCACCCACCCCCTGCAACATCATAACAATTAATACATTTTGTTGCTTGAAGTCTCTGCAGTCCATAACTCGAGAATGCATGATGCGATCTCCCCACCGATATCACCGGAATACTGTGGAAAGAGTACGCATCAGTACAAAACCAAACACGGCTTTCTTAGCATGTATAAAACCTTAGTTATCAAATATCTTTATTTTACAGCATTTATACTAACTGAACCAACTTAAATCTTATACCTTAATGCTAATGGAACCTTGTAAGTGAATATGTAATGTGTGAGTGTACGGGGTTTGATATGAAGATGCTAGTTAACTGGGGACAGATGACAGATGTGTGCGCATTAAGCTAACAACCAGCGTTTTCATACAGGATCTTAAGCATTTGCTCGTATTAATGTGTGTATGTGAAATGGTGAAAGATGCAATCGCATGACGCTAATAAACAGCATTTGCATGCAGGATTTGTGCATTCGCTACTGGGTGTCATGTTAGCAGTGTTTATGCATGAGATTCCATCTATGATGGACTTATCATATTTATATATATATATACATGTACATACATACACACACACATATCATTCCTCACTCACAGTTTCAGACTGCAATGCAAATGTGTTACCTCCAGCTGTGAAGCTGGGGCCATACTGTCTGGGTGTAGGGCTAAAACCTTTTTAGGATTCAGACAAATCCAATTGTGTAGATCAATGCCTGGATTATATTACAATTGCCACAACTATACTTTATCTGCATACAAGGATTCCCAATTTGTATGTAAAACACTCACAGTTTCTGGTGCATTGTCTATTCTATTTACTTTTTCTCAAGAGGCTGTTCTTCTAGTTGCCCTTGGTAGATTTTCAAAAACATTGCCATCTATTCTTAGCTCGTGAGTTGTAACTTAAAGTGACGCTGGTCGCAAAATGGCATCTTGCAGATTCTTGTTTCTAAAGTGGAGTCTAGCTGCCATTTGCTAGATGGCATCGTGCACGATTCAATTTTAAACTGATCTTGTCTCAGCCAATTATCCAACTTTGACATGAGACACCCACCTGAGCCATCGCAGCTGTCTGCAACTACATACACATATAAAGCATCAGATGCAGATCAGGCAAACTCCTTGAGTAAGCCTATGGTCACTTAGAATGGCTGCCGTAACTGAGACACCAGAGCCATATTAACTGCATATGGGATTGCAGATGCAGGATGTGAAATGCCCCCAAAATGGTTGAAACAAACATGTGGTTTTAGCTGACACTTCCCTGTAGCTTTTCTCAAACGCTCCTTGCCTGTCAATCACACTGAAATTAAAGACGTGCTGTATATGACTACTGTAATGTACCATGACACATGCACAGTGCGACTCTATTGCATGTGCAGTGGCAAAAAATTGCTTCATTTTGGAAAACATTGGTGTAGCGAACAACTCTGAATCAGGCCTATGGTCACAATATCCACATTTCATTTGTAACATTAGCCTAATGCTACTGTCAACATTTTGATTATGTCAACATGTAATATGTCCACATTTTGTCTGTCGACATTTTCCAGATGTCGACATGTTAGATGTTGGCATTTTAATCATGGGATACAGATGTAAGTGGCTGGCGCTATATTCCCTGTGAAGTCTAACGATAAACCCAGAATGCAGCCAGAAACAACAGGAGCTTTCAACAAGGCCCCTTAAAAGGATAATTGTATTGTGAAGTAGTTCCGGCACTTCCTGTTATCTATTGAAAGTCTCTTCTTTTTGGTATTTTTCTCCAAAAAAATATATGTAAAAGAAAAATATAATATATAGGGCCATATTCAATTTGGAGAGAAAAGTCCATTGCCGTACTTTTCGCCATCATAGTAGGTTTTGCCATCAAAAACTTATCGTGCGCGTCCCCGTGTATCCCCGTATTCAATTCCAAATTGGCGAAAATGGGACCCGGTGAAAAGGCCTGTCGTTTTTGGAGAAATCAGCCTGACACCCCCCTAAAGATGCTCTGACATGGGGGTTCACTATGGGTACCCCCGATTAGCCCTGCTAAAGGTATTTGGGTTCTTTAAATGGTCTCAATAGGAGCAATTTAGGGTATTTGGGAGAGTGGGGAAGAATATCATTTAGCAACTTTTTTTTTGGCCAAAATAAGTGTTCTCAACAAATTTGGGGTACATGAAAATGGGTGCAAGCATAGTTGAAAATCACTCAAATTAAGCTTTAAAGTGCACCAAAAAACACACCTTCAGCAAGCACCTGCAATAAAAAAAACCTCCCCCATACATGCAGACCCCCACCAAAGGCTATTTCGCTAGTTTTTGAAGTTGTACTCCCACTATGACATTTTTCGCCCACTTTTTCAAAGTCATTTGTGTTTTTCGAGCATTTTGTGACGCAGTTAGTGTCAAGGGGGTGTACAAAGGGTGCAGAGTGGTTTCCGCACCTCTGCACCCCTAAACTCGAAATCTGCACTTTTTTCTGCCGGGTATTCATAGGCGAAACTTTATCGCCTATTACATTACATTGCATTTTCGCACCGGCGAAAAGACGCTAAAATTTAATACGGGGCTAAGTGAAATCAGCGATAATGACATCATCACTCCAAATTGAATACGGTCCATAGTGTAAAACCGTAACAATGTTTTATAAATTGTGAAAGATTGATATACACTCACCCTTCAGAAGTGAGTTATAGATGTTGGACCCAATTTTTACCGTGGTCCTCCAGTGGTTGTAAAATGCAATGCTGGTCTTTAAGGTGAGGTCTTCAGTTCATCCCACACATAGTGTTGTAAATGGGGAAATAAATACAACAAGCCTCCATAGTACAGATCAATTTACCCAATCCAAGATTTTACACAATATGCAGTGTGCTCACCTTGAGGTGGATATATTATACGCCTTGGACATTCATTTTCTCATTCCAATCTCCATCGGTATATTACTATGGGTCCTTATACCCAGTCCAAAAATAATTGTGGATATAGACTTTTTCTTTGTAAAACAGTAATTTTATTTCTTAATCTGTATATGATAAAAAGGTCTTAGCGGTATGTTTTTAATTTCACCAGACCTCAAAAAACATACAACAATTTCTGTTTAAATAAAAATGCAAAAATCAGAAAATAAATAAATAAAATAAACATTATTCAAAATCTTAAAAGTAGAAAAAGGAGAAATGAATGAGTGGAGGATTCTAATAATTAATACCTAGCTACACATTTCTCAGATCCTACGTCTGTTTCCACAGGCTGGTAACTGAGAAATGGACAACCTGGCCCTTAAGTAGGGAGCCAAAGGCATATTTAATTATGTTTATTGATGATTGACAGGAGCTGTAATGATGATTGACAGAAGACTAATACATTTGTTTCAAACGTGAACAAACGAGAATATTCTATCAAACAAAATATTAATTGTAACTGTGACTATGATATATTTACTTATATGTCTATGCAAACTGCAGTATATTGGGAAAACATCTAGACCTCTGAAAAACAGGATCAGGGAACACATTTTAAATATAAAGAAGGGCTTGACCACCCATAGTGTTTCCAAACATTTTCTTGATGTTCATTCAAGCAATCCAGAATGTCTAAAAGTCCTTTCCATTGAACGGATCCATCTAAGGATGAGAGGAGGCGATAGAGCAAACAGATTGTCTTAAAATGAAACCTACTGGATCTATAAAATGAAGACCCTCTTCCCTTTAGGATTGAACATTGATATAGACTTAATAGCTTTTCTCGCAACCTTTTAGCCTAGATATTAGACTCTCTGGTTCCCTTTTTTTCTCTTATTTTTTCCCTTATACTCTCGAAGATTTATATTTATCCTTATAGATTTAATTTTTACAGACTGACAGTACTAATGGATAAAATGTTTTTGTTCTGTATATTTTATCATATATGTTTACTGCCTTACAATATTGTCAGTATGGTTGGATTGTGAGAAATTATTCTTTTGATATGTTCCATATATATTAATATATATTTGTTTCCAGTATGATCATGATATTTTTATTGATTTTCCTTTATTGTATGGTGGCTACATATAGTGATTTCAGCACACACACAATACACATTGTCCACATACTACATTAACACATAGAGGTAAATTTACTAAGATTTGTGTTGGTCCCAATTTTTCCCATTTTTCAATTCGAATAGGATCGATCAAAAACGGCCTTTTTTTCACCTAAAAAATCGGGAATTACCAAGCTCCCGGTTTTTACAGGTTTGTTTTGTTTGATGGTGTATTTGATCAATTCTGTCCGTATTGAAGCCCCGAGTTCCCTGCCCAACTTTCTCTTCAGAACAAACAGCCTGCACATATCAGTGAAATATGTGCAGGCTGCTTGTTTAATTAAGATGAACCCTTAAAATAAAAAAAATAAAGAATTGATGTGGGGTTCCCCCCCAAAAGGCTAACCAGCCCCGGACTGGTCAGCCAGTCCTGGTTCCTAAAATTATGGAGAACAAAACGAGTAGGGTTCCACCATAATTTAAGAACCAGACACTGGCTGCAGGGCCAGTGCCGGTTTTAAATATAGGGGGGAAAAATGTGTAGGGGTCCCCCAATATTTAAAACCAGCACCGGACCCAAACCGACTTGGGTGTAATGCCACAACCAGGAGACCATATTACTGGGTCTCCATGGCCAAAGCATTCTCACCCCATGCCGCTCAGGCCAAGCCGGGAATCTCAGGGGAGGTGGGGACCCCCCAAAAATGGGTCCCACCTCTCCAGAAACCCCAGGCTTGCTCTAAACCCCGGGGCTCTTCCCTGCACCCCTGGAGCGATGGATACTGGGGTAATAAAGTGTTAAATAGTATTAAACTATTGTATTTTACAGTAGATCTACAGGTGCCAGTATGCCTGCCCTTTGGCATGTGTGGAACTGCAAGTGACAGCAGGTGGCCGGCACCCGTACCCCCACTGTAAAATAAATAGTTAAATAAAGACAGGACACACTCACCATATATAGTACAAGTTTATTACATACACCTATCCAGCTCGCTCGCTCTGAGCGATTTTTGCTCATCTGTGCATGCGTATATTTCGCAGTGCATGTGCGCAAGACAGTTTTTGCGTTTGGACTTTGGTTGCTCGTAAGCCACTATCAGGTTGCTACTTTGAGTGACAGATAGTGCCGTTTGTGGGTTATAACAGGGGAAGGTGCTTGTAAACAGGAGAGTGGTGTTGCAGATGCAGGTGTGTCAGGCCAACAAAATACAGTTTAATGGGCATGCATAATTAGCAAAGTAATGTCATTGTACGCATCACCTGCATGTATTTCAGCCAGCACTGAATACAGTGTTTGCGGTGGGGAAAAGGCAACTTCAAGGACTGCAAGCAGCTCCGATGGCTCTTGATGTTACCGATTAATCAAACAATTCCAGGAGATGACGTGTGTTGCGAGGGGAAAGGGGGTGTCTTTATACACTAGCGATCGCTCAGTGCCGTAGCTCGCTGAGATATAGAGGGCGACCTTATGCCATGCAGTGCGATTGAGGAATTTAATATCCGGACCCTTTTCGCCAGCAAGCGACCACATCTTGCGAGCAGGTCTGAATGAACTCCTATATATGGTGTGTGTGTACTGTCTTTATTTAACTATTTATTTTACAGTGGGGGTACGGGTGCAGGCTGCCTGCTGGCACTTGTAGTTCCACTGTAAAATACAATAGTTTAATACTATTCAACACTTTATTACCCCTGTACCCCTGCTTCAGACCAAGCCTGGGGTTTCGGGAGAGGGGGGACCACTTTTTTAGGGGGTGCCCACCTCCCCTGAGATCCCTGGCTTGACCTGACCGGCTTGGGGTGAGAATGCTTTGGCCATGGAGACCCGATAATAGGGTCTCCTGGCTGTGGCTTTACACCCCGGTTGGTTTGGGTCCGGTGCTGTTCTTAAATATAGGGGGACCCCTACACATTTTTCCCCTATATTTGAAACCAGCACTGGCCCTGCAGCCAGGTTCTGGTTCTTAATTTACGGTGGAACCCTACAAGTTTTGTTCCCTGTAATTTTAGGAACCTGGACTGGCTGAGGGGACCCCACGTCAATTTTTCCTGAAAAATTAATCCTAAAAATACATGAATCATTAGTAAACATACACAAATCACACATTTCTGTATGTTTGATGGCAACTCGCAGATCAGGAGGTGGTGCATTTGAAACTTCTATTGACTCCCCGATTTGGCTGTAAAAACGGCCGAATATAGCAAAACGAATAATAGTAAATTATTTTATATTTGAGCCAAATTTGTGGCATTAACTCACCTGATTTCAACCCCAAAAGATTAACAAATCACTTTAATGATAGTAAATTCCCAATTTCCAAAAAAAGTTATATTTTCACCTGAGATAACAATCTCGGATCAACACGAATCTTAGTAAATTTACCCCATAGTGTTAACACAGTATTATTTCCTGATAAACCTTATTTTTATTTGCATTAGATATGTAGGCATACTTTTAGTCTCACATTTTCACTCATAATCACATCATTTTTACACTTAATACATATAGACAAATCCACTGTCATCCCTTCTAGATAATACACCTTGCACATTTGGGCACATTCACAGTCACCTCTTTTACAATTTATGCTTTTTGAGATACACATAGTGGCCCAATTATATACCTCCGATTCACATACACATAGCGGCTTCATCATTTCACACATACATAAGGCCAGTTTTTTTTTTCCCTAGTAAGTGTTTACCGATGACTTCATTATAGCGTCTCCGGTTACCAGGGTAACCCCTCTCAGCACCTGCGGCTTTCTTATAACAGCCACACCTTCTCATCTACTTCTCCACCCTGATGGGTTCCCTCAGACCGAAGATGTTGGCAGCGTCTCTGCTTGCCGGGGTAATCTCCCATCATAGTTGCTGCTTGCTCACAGTAGCCACGCCTTCTTCTCCTTTGTTTACAGTGACATCTGGACAACGTCACTGTGGTTTAGTCACCTAGGCAACCGTTCGCACTGTATGGGCCAGGTTGTCCATTTCTCACTTACCAGCCGATGTAGGATCTGAGAAACGCGAAGCTAGGTATTCATTATTAGATACTCCACTCATTCATTTCTCCTTTTTAACTTTTAAGATTTTGAATGATCTTTGTTCTATTTATTTATTTTCTGATTTTGCATTTTTATATAATTTTCATTTGTATTTAAACAGAAATTTTTGCATGTTTTTTGAGGTCTGGTGAAATTAAAAACATACCGCTAAGACCTTTTTATCGGTATGCGGTCAGGAATTCGGAGGTTGAAATGCCGACCGCCGGCTTCCCGACTGTGAAGTCCCTGTATGGGACTAATGATAGGCGTCAAAATCCTAATGCCTATCATTATCTCCACGCTGAAATCCCAATGCCTGGCATACAGAATGAAGGTAAGCTGGGCGTCAGGAGAGGATAGCCATGGGGGGGTTAGGTTTAGGGGCTCCCGGGGGGACTTAGGGTTAGGCACCCCCTGGAGGGGTTAGGTTTAGGGTGTGGGGAGGGGAGATTAGGTGTAGGCACACCGGGGGGGGAGGTTAGGATTAGGCACTAGGGGGGAGGTTTAGGGGGAGAAAGGGTTAGGGATTGCTTAAATACTTACCCTGTCGGGATCTTCATTCTTCGGCCTTCCGGCGTCAGTATTACTAAAGCCCGGCAGTATGTCATACCAATTCCCTTTTTATCATATACAGATTAAGAAATAAAATTACTGTTTTAGAAAGAAAAAAGTCTATATCGAAAGTTATTTTTGGAGTGGGTATAAGGACCCATAGTAATATACCGACTGAGATTGGGCTGAGAAAATGAATGTCCAAGGCGTATAACATATCCCACTCAAGGTGTGCACACTGCATATTGTGTAAAATCTTGGATTGGGTAAATTGATCTGTACTATGGAGGCTTGTTGTATTTATTTCCCCATTTACAACACTATGTGTGGGAGGAATTGAATACCTCCCCTTAAAGACCAGCATTGCATTTTGCAACCACCGCAGGACCATTTACGACATACTGTAGTAAATGTTGACATTATGATTGTATACCCTCTTCAGACCCATAACTGCTGTTTACAGCCATACTGTACAGTATGCTGATATACAGTATTATTTTACTCTAACTTCCATACATGATGACCCATAATAATGCAACTGTATTTAATGCTAAGCCTACAGTATGTTGAGGAGTGCACTCTGCTCTGTCTCCTTAGATGTGACAGGGTTCCCATAGTAATGGAGGTGCACTGCTGTACATGCATCACTTCCTACCCAATGAGCTCATTTGCCTCAGCAGGTCAGGTTGTCTGCACATGAGGTTGCTTCAGCATTGTCAAACTTGTACCAGTTCTCCTGCTGAGCATGTTCAGAAGCCCACAGCTTTTGCCTATTGTTGGCCAAGGGCATGTGCTTCCATTTAATGTGTTTTAAGATCCCCATGAGATTAGCTGCTCTTTCAGCCTTGTTAATCTCATTAAGCATGATGCAAGCAACATAATGGCAATACCACCAAGGAACTGGGTAGCATATACTGTATTTGTATATATTTTATTAATTTGTTTCCCAAAATGTACAATATGTGGCACTGTAAAAGGAATGTGCAACAGTGTTATGGCTGTTGTTATACAGAAGGATCTAAGAAAACAATCCGGAGCTATTAACAGTGATAAGTCTCTTTTCAGCAACAACCAGTAAGGGTATACTCAACTCCACAAAAGTGCAGCAAGGTATAATAAAAAGGAAGCACTTGGAAAAGAAAAATTACATTTAAGTATATTAAAATGGAATCGGTATGAAATACCAATGGATGGAATGCTGGTTGTCATGACGGGAACAGTGAGTACTGTTCCCCTGTCCTAGTTACCCCCTAACCCTCCTTTCCTGTACCCTAGTAATAAGCATAATATAAATACTGCTTTCTATTGCTACTAACACTCGGATTGCCATTGCATGTCCAACAGACTGGCAGACATGCAGACTATTAATTATTTTATTGCAGAGATTATTATTGTCCACAGTATAGCCTACAAAGCATTGTGTGATAGTCTCCATGTCATGAAACAGCAGTGTGTAACACTGTAGAGGAAGTTCAACATTTTTCATAAAAGTACTGTATTCAAGGTTTATTGATTATTGTTGAGAGTGGTTTCATGCAGCTTTGCAAAATTTGTTGCAGTGTAAAGGACATGAACGCAGGTAATAAAACTTATTCTCAGGGTAGGCACAAAAAACGAAGGATTTGCGGCATACCTTAACATGAAACTTTACCAAGACATAGTTGAGACACTCACTAATCTTGTTAATGAAATAATGGACTTTGGGCCTGATTTATTACGGATTGCAACTGCAATTACGCACGCTGTCGGCCGATTGTTGCGTTCTGTGCATGTGTGTGCATCGCAGTGCACTTGGCGCGAACCAGCCACTGTGATCAGGACTGTGATTGCAGTGACTATGCAGACCCATTGCAGAGTGATTGACAGGAAGTGCCTTTTTGAGGAGGTAAAGGGGTGGTCGGCAAAACGCAGGTGTGCCAGTGCGTTTGAACGCCGTTGCTGGGGCATGCATAAATTATCCACTGCAATGCTATACGCAGCTTGTGTACTCACTGCATGTGATGAGGTTAGCAATTTCTGTATAAGGTCAGACCTTGTGCAACTCGATGGTTCCGATGGTTTTGCAGTCTTGCTAAACATTACGGATGTGTGTAAGGTAAAGTGGGCATCCTTATGTAGTACTGCAGCGGCATAGCAATTGCAGTGGATTAGCATACTATCGCAGTGAGACTGCATGCGTAATCGCTATTGCAATCGCAGTTGTGATCCGTAATGAATCAGGGCCTTTGACCTGAATACTCAAATCATGGTCAATAGAACTTTCTACCCCCTAGATCTCCAAGTAAAATAAATCTTTACTGCACTCAGGAAGAGATCCTGCAGAAGTTAAGGCAGAATCAGTATGAATTACCGCCGGACCTAAGCCCGGTGTATGAGATACCGACGCCAGAAGACCGGCACATGAAGATCCCGACTGAGGTGAGTAAGATCCCTAACCCTCCCCCTCAACTCTAACCCTCCCTTAGGGGTGCTTAACCCTAACCTCCCCCCCAAGTGCCTAACCCTAACCTCCCCCCAGGGGTGCCTAAACCTAACCCCCCTTCCCCGCACCCTTAACAACCCGGGGGGAGCCTAAACCTATCCTCCCCCAGTGGTGCCTGATGCAAACCCCCCTTACCCTAGCCTAACCCTCCCGAGGGGGGTGCCTAACCCTAAGTCCCCCCGGGAGTCCCTAATCCTAACCCCCCTCCACAGCTATCAGCTCCCGATGCCTGGCTTACCTACATTTTGTCTGACAGGCATTGGGATTCCGGTGTGGGGCTTATGATAGGCATCGGTATTTAGATGCCTATCATTAGTACCATGCCAGGATTTCACTGTCGGGAAGCCGACCGCCGGCTTCCTGACTACATCCCATTAAGGCATCGAATATAATTATAATGGTCATAAAACCAAAATATTTCCGAATTTATCCTAGACTAATCACTTCAGAAACAGAGACTTTTAAGACTGCAAATTGATAGAGAACTCAGAAAGGATTTTTTTTTTTACAAAATAAATTTCTGTTGGCTTTTTCCTCTAAGCAGCCACGTTCTTCATAATTTCACAATAAAAACACTTTGGGATCCTGAAGATCATAATTCCTTCTGTTTAAAGCTCACTAATCAAATATTATTTTACTGGACTGGCATTAAGTGATTGTGGGCCTGATTCAGACCCGCTCTCGAGCTCATAGCGCTCGCAAGCGGGTCGATGGTCCCCAACTGCGCATGCACCACCTCCGGCATGCACATGCGCGAGATCCATACTGCGATGGCAGCTCCGTTGCAATGGGTCTTGCTACAAGGCGGGGAGGCTGTTGATGTTGATAGACAGCTCGCCCCATTTTGTAGGTGGGGAGGGGGGGTGGCTGCACAAACGCAGGTGTTCCCTTAGAAATACCTGGTGTTTGTGGGTGGCCCTACTGACATCACTCGTGATGTCAGTGGTGGACTTCCTGCTCTATTAGAGGAGGAAGTCCACTCGGGCTTGTGAGAGCTGAGACCCTACCACAGGGTCTCCTCGCAAGCCCGATGGTCGCGATAATCGCGACCATCGCCAGGCAGCTCGTAAAAGCTGTGGGTGGTCACCCACAGCTTAGCAAGTGGCCTGGAGTCCGAAAAAAAAAATCCCCGTCCTGATTCAGAGCGAGCGCTTGTAAACAGCGAGCGCCTCTGAATCAGGCCCCTGTGTCTCTAAACTAGGGGTGTGCACCGGCCACTTTTCGTGTTTTGGTTTTGGATCTGGATCTTTCATCGTGTTTTGGATCTGGATTGGTTTTGCCAAAACCACCCTTCCGTGTTTTGGGTTCTGGGTTTTGTGTTTTGGATCTGTATTTTTTTTAAAAAAAGCATAAAAACAGCTAAAATCACAGAATTTGTGGGTTTTTCTGCTCCTATGCTATTATTAACCTCAATAACCTTAATTTCCACTCATTTCCAGTCTATTCTGAACACCTCACACCTCACAATAGTGTTTTTATATCCAAAAGGTTGCACCGAGGTAGCTGGATGACTATGCTAAGAGATACGAGTGGGCGGCACAAACACGTGGCCCATCTAGGAGTGACACTGCAGTGGCAGACAGGATGGCAGTTTGAAAAACTAGGCCCCAAACAGTACATAATTCAAAGAAAAAAAAGAGGTGCAAGATGGAATTGTCCTTGGGCCCTCCCACCCACCCTTATGTTGTATAAACAGGACATGCACACTGTAACAAACCAAACATTTCAGTGCCAGGGTCTGCCACACGACTGTGGCTGAAATGATTGGTTCGTTTGGGCCCCCACAAAACAAGCTGGCAATTAATCTGTCCCTGCACAAACTGGCTCTACGGAGGCAAGATGTCGTCCTCATCCTCCTCATCCACCGATTCCTCACCCTCTTCAGTTTTGTGTACATCCTCATCCTCACAGAGTATTAATTCGTCCCCGCTGGAATCCACAACCACAGGTCCCTCTGTACGTTCTGGAGGCTGGTCTCCCTGGAAGAGTTGATAATTCATTTTATGAACATCATCTTCTCCACATTTTGTGGAAGCAACCTCCTACGCCTTTCGCTGACAAGGTTCCCGGCTGCACTAAACTCTCTTTCGGAGTGCACACTGGAGGGGGGGCAACTCAGATAAAATAGAGCCAGTTTGTACAGGGACCTCCAAATTGCTTCTTTTTCCTGCCAGTACAGGTACGGACTGTCTGACATGCCTACTTGGATGCTGTCACCGATGTAATCCTTTAACAGACAGACGCACGCTTGTCGCTGCTGCTTAAAGGATGCAGGTGCGGCTACAGCCCACACATTTCACAAAGACAGAAAAAAAAAGAAGAATATTTTTATTGTTTGTGGAGCGCACTTTGAGGGTTACACCACCCTTTAACAGACAGACACACGCTTGTCGCTGCTGCTTTGAGGATGCAAGTGCGGCTACAGCCCATACAATTCACAAAGACAGAAAAAAAAAGAAGAATATTTTTATTGTTTGTGGAGCACATTTTGAGGGTGTCACCACCCTTTAACAGACAGACGCACGCTTGTCGCTGCTGCTTTGAGGATGCAAGTGCGGCTACAGCCCACACAATTCACAAAGACAGAAAAAAAAAAGAAGAATATTTTTATTGTTTGTGGAGCACACTTTGAGGGTGTCACCACCCTTTAACAGACAGACGCACGCTTGTCGCTGCTGCTTTAAGGATGCAGGTGCAGCTACAGCCCACACATTTCACAAAGACAGAAAAAAAAATAATATTTTTATTGTTTGTGGAGCGCACTTTGAGGGTTACACCACCCTTTAACAGACAGATGCACGCTTGTTGCTGCTGCTTTGAGGACAGTATCATATGCAGTGACAGTAGACTTGTCAGAAATTGTTGGCATGTCCTTCAGTCCGGACCAGATGTCAAAACCGGCCCTTGACTTATGACACAGGCTACATCGCACACAAGTCACAAACACATAAAAAAAATAGTTTTTTATTTTTTGGAGCACTTTGAGGGTTACACCACCCTTTAACAGACAGATGCACGCTTGTCGCTGCTGCTTTGAGGATGCAGGTGGAATCTAGACGGGATTTGGAACCGGGGACACACTACCTCCATCAATTGTCTAAATCCCACTGCACTAATGGCGGATACCGGACGCACGTCTAACACCAACATAGCAGTCAAGGCCTCAGTTATACATTTTGCTTCAGGATGACTGCTGTCGTACTTCATCCTCATCGCTAGGAACTGTTGGAGGGTCAATTGTTTAGTAAAAGTAGTGGTGTTCCTACTTCCTCTCTGGGATGATGAACAACTCCCAGCAGCAGCAACAGCACTAGGAGGAAGTGGTTCTTGATCTTTCCCTATTTTATTTTTATTGGAGAAAGTTTGGTCCTCCATTTATGTTATATTGATATATACGTCCGGCTAAGGCGCACACAAACACAGAAAATATTTTTTTATTTTTGCTGGAGAGTAGTGCACTTTGTGGGTTACACCACCCTTTAAGAAATGAGCCAGCCGGCTCTTTACTTATGGGACACAGGCGCACGCTTGGCGCTGCTCCTTTGTTGATGCACGTGCAGCCACAGTGCACACAATTCACAAACACAGAAAATATTTTGTTATTTGGTTTGGAGTGTACTTTGGGGGTTACAGCACGCTTTAACGGTCAAGCCAGCCGGCCCTTTACTTATGACACAGGCGCACGCTTGCCACTACTTTGTTGATGCACGTGCGGCTACTGCGCACACAATTCACAAACACAGAAAATATTTTGTTATTTGGTTTGGAGTGTACTTTGGGGGTTACAGCACCCTTTAACGGTCAAGCCAGCCGGCCCTTTACTTATGAAACAGGCGCACGCTTGGCACTACTTTGTTGATGCATGTGCGGCTACTGCGCACACAATTCACAAACACAGAAAATATTTTTTTTTTTGGTTTGGACTGGAGTGTACTTTGGGGGTTACAGCACCCTTTAATGGTCAAGCCAGCCGGCCCTTTACTTATGACACAGGCGCACGCTTGGCACTACTTTGTTGATGCACGTGCGGCTACTGCGCACACAATTCACAAACAGAAAAAATATTTTTTTAGCACTTGGGGGGAGCACCCCTGATGGACAGAGCACCCCCTGGACAACACTACAGCACCCCTTTAGGACTGGGACACTGCACAGGACTTTGGAGTGGACACAGCCCCTATGGAGAACTGACTGCACAACACAGTCCAGCCAGCCCCTATGGACTTTGAAGTAGTGGACACAGCCCCTATTAACAACAGCAGCACAGCACAACACAGCCAGCCCCTATGGACTTTGAAGTAGTGGACAACAGCAGCACAGCACAGCACAACACTACTCTGCACTACACTACACAGCCCAGCCAGCCCTAACTCCCACCATCCCTCTTCACTGTCCACAGCCAAGTGAGAAAATGGCGCCGACGCGGGTACCTTATATAGGATCCAAAACCCGCGAGACCCGGAAGGCGGGATGATGACGTTTTAACCTCGATTTTGATAGAGCCAAAAGCACTCCAGGGCTTGCGGCAGATGAGACCCTACCACAAGGGTCTCGTCGTAAGCCCGATGTTCGCGATGGTCTTGACCATCGCTACCATCATTTTGGCAACTCACTATAGCTGTGGGTGGTCACCAACAGCTATGCGAGTGGCCAGGAGGCTGCTCTTAAATTCAGAGGGACGGCCCTGATTCAGAGCAAGCACTCTGTCAGAGTGTCTGGCTCTGAATCAGGGCCTTTATTCCCATATCATCTCTTCTAAAGTTGCTATGGGAAGGTGAAGCTTTGCAAGGTAAGGTGCATACTTGCTGACTACCAACTGGCCTATACTTGGAGGCTTCTCCATCCAGGTTCAGTTGGAATAGGTGGGGCATATGCCCTGGATCCCAATATATTGAGATTGAGAATACTGTGAGCATAGTGACCATGCTGGGGGCTGGAGGAGCAATTGCTACTTAGCTTGAGTTTGAATGAATCTGGGTTGATTACACGATCAATGGCGAATGGCCCAATGTAGTCAGGTGCAAATTTTATGGACGGCACTCTTAACTGCAGATATTTTGTAGAGAGCCAAACTCAATCACTTCCTTGAGACTGGGAACTCCTCTTCCTGTCAGCAAACTTCTTTTACCGCTCAGAAGCCTTCACAAGGAAGTAGCAGATCTCTTTCCAAATCTTGGAGAAGTGCTGCAAGGTGTTGTCAGCAGCTGGAACCTGTGAGGCAGAAGTGGTTGAAACTCAGGAACTTGTGGCATAAAAGGGCATGGAACCTGATAAAGAATGGTACTGATGTGACAAAATTCTGCCAAAGGAAGCAGTTCAGCCCAATTGTCCTGAGAGGATACGTATAAATGAAGAAAAGACTACAGATCTTTGTTGAATCTTTCTGTCTGGCCATTAGACTGGGGGTGGTAGGCAGTGGAAAAATTGAGCTTGACTTGAATTGAAGAACACAAGTAATGCCAAAATTTGGCAACAAACTACACTCCCCGGTCAGAGATGATTTCCAGAGGTAGTCCATGGAGTCTGAAGATTTCTTGTATAAATAATTGTGCCAATTTTGGAGCTGACGGAACACTGGTGAGGGGTATGAAATGAGCCATCTTGGTGAACCATTCAACTACCACCCAGATGATGTTCATCTTGTTTGAAACCAGGAGGTCGGTAATATAGTCCATTGACAGATGTGACCATGGTTGATGTGGAACATAGAGAGAAAGTAACTACGCAGCTGGAGACTGTCGGGGCACTTTATGCTGGGTGCTCACGTGACAAGAGGCAATAAAGTCTTGGACTGCTTTTCTAAGAGAGAGCCACCAGTAAGGAAATTAACTCAAAGGTCATTTGTATGCCTACATGACCTGCATGAAGTGAGAAGCATGATCCCAATGTAGCATTTTCTTGCATAATGCAGGCTTGACAAGAGTTTCCCCAACAGGTGGTGTGGATTCTACTCCGACTGCAGAGCAGGCTACTGGATCAATGATGAGATGCTTCTCAGTGGATGTAGTGTCATTTTATTGCTCCATGGAGCGAAAGAGGGAAGCACTGAACAGACCTGAGAGTATTAGGAAGTGGCCATTCCTGAATAGCTTGGAGCTTTGCTGGGTCCATTTTGAGACCAGAACTTCAAATTATATATCCCAGGAAGGGAGTAGACTTGACCTTGAAGACACACTTCTCCAATTTACAGTAGAGACAACTGGAACAGAGACATGTCAGAACCTCCTTCCCTTCAAGTTTGTACAACTGATCGTGGAAGATCTCATTGACATAGTGTGGTAATACTGTGGGAGCATTGTTGAGACCGAAGGTCATAACGAGGTACTCATAGTGACCATGGCAGGTTTTTAAATGTGGTCTTCCACTCTTCTCCTTCCCGAATTCGTATGAGATTATATGCTTCTCGCAAGTCCAATTTGGTGAAGATGGTGTCTCCACTGACTCGGTCAAAAAGCTCTCTGATCAGAGGGAGAGGACAGCAGTTTTTAATGATGATGTCTTTCAGTCCCCTGTAGTCGATGCAGGGTCGAATACCTCCATCCTATTTTGTTACTAAAAAGAAGCCCACACCAACGGGAGAAGTGGAAGGGTGGATTAACCCTTTTTCCAAATACTCTTGGATATTGTCAATCATGGCCTTTTGTTTCTGGGAGTGATAGTGGATAAATTCCCCCTCTGGGAGATTTCCCAGGAATTAATTCAATGGAGGCCGTGGTGCAGTTTAGACAGCCGGGAACATGCCTTGGAGAGCCAGGTGATACTGTGTTGAGTAAGCAGCCTGCAGATTGAGGTGCAGCTGGGACAGTCGAGGTGTGGCTTTGAGAGCCGGGTAGTTCTTGGCAAGAAGCAGCCTACGGGCTGGTGCCGATGATGCAGCAATAGCCGTAGATAAACAGTCTAGGGTTAACAAATTACTTTGAGAGCCGATGGTGCAGCAAGTGGACCGATGTTGCAGCGATGGTGCTGATGTTGCAGCAATTGCCATAGATAAACAGTTTAGGGTATGATAATTGCTTTGAGAGTCGATGGTGTGGCAAGTGTGCCCATGTTGCGGCGATGGTGCTGATGATGCGGCACGGGGGCTGCTTGGAGCGGCTAAGAGGCTGAATGAAGAATGGTTGCACGGGAGCTACTTGGTGCGGCTACAAAGCCGTATAGAGAATGGTGGTAGCATGGGAGTTACTTGGTGCGGCTGGGAAGCCGTATGGAAGCAATCTCATAGAGAGAACAAAAAGTTACCCATGCAGCTAAGCTGATGAAATCCACAGACACGCTGTAATGCGGCCTGTGTCGCCCGGTTGACACAAGCAGCTGAGATGTTCTAGTCAGGGTCCTAAACAGCAGACAGGTGGATTCAGATGATGCAGGAACACATAATGGAGGCAGTGATGTGGAAACACTGCAGGTAACAAGATGAATGCAGACAGACATGACTGTGGTATAATACTGCAGGGCTGAATGGAGTCAGGATCCAGATTCAATAACCAAAGTACTCAGTAGACAGGCAAGCACTTAGGAACTGAACACAGTAAACATACACTGGTAATGACAGTATAACCGGCAATGAGAGCAGGGCTGGCTGTATACTTATGAGATGCAGGATCCAATCAGAGACCATTCCTGGAGAGTAATTCCTAATCAAAGGCATGTGTGTACCTACTTTGCAGAGAGACAGCTAGTAATTAGTGGAGCACATGATACAAAATACACAGACAGACATGAATGACAGGCTATGATCTAAACACAGACAAGACAGGATCTCCAGCTACATGCAAAAAGCCAGAACAAAGACAGGACATGATGCAGTATCCCAGTAACAACTATGACTGGGAACTGCCACCAAGATGATTTGCTAACCGCAAATCCTAACAGGGAGGCTGAAGAGGAGACTTGGGAGGTGTGAATAAACCTGGGTTGCTTGAGCCAGGACTTTCTCATGTATTGCTGTGAGGAGGTAGAGGAGCTACAGAGGATGATGGGCTTGAAGGCGAGAACAAGAATGGAATGTCTTTATTAAACAGTAGATTGGAATGAGAACTGGAGATTATAATACCGAATGAATGAGTAGAATCGGATTGGGACCAATGATGCTGGATTGAGAGCTGGATTGGTTTGAGACTGATGTTGATGATTTAAGAACTTGGTGGATTTGAATCAGATGTTGAAGAATTGATCAACTTGATCAGTTTGAGACCGATGTTGAAGAATTGAAGAACTTAATTGACATGAGTCCGATATTAATGAATTGATTAATATCATTAATCGGTTGGGACTGATGCTGATGAATTGAGGAACTTAATTGATGTGAGTCTGATGTTGGAAGCATCGGATGAAACTGATGGTTGGCGGTATCAGCTGGAACTGTAAGAACAAGTCTCAGTGGTAAAAACCAGACTTGTGTGCATGATGGTATAGGAGACTTGTTTACCAGATATAGGAAGTGGATATAATGGACTGGGACCATTCAGATAGAGTACCTGGGAGGTCAGAACAGAGCTGTAACTTCAGCAAGAAGCGACGTTGTACTGGCAACAGAGGCCAGTCTGGAAATGGAATTTATAGGGGAGGATGCCCCGAGATTGGATGCTGCAATCAGCTGGTGGAGGAAGAGCATCAGGTGTCAGACATGGCTGCGCCCATACTGTTGTTTAGGAGGGAACTTTGGGATACAGCCTGTGTGCCATCATGCTGGGAAGACACATTGTGTGCAAGAGGCTGCGGAATGCTCAGTAACAGAACACTGAGTGGACAGGGCAAGAGCAGCACAGACAGACCTCAACACCAGCCGGGAGCGATGTGCAGCGTGAGCAGACCTCTGTGCTATCCTGGACAGGTACCGAAGTGGTAAGAAAGTGGTTTTAATAGACCCGAGCATGACAGGAAATCTGAATTTCTGATATATTTTCAAAATTATAATATAGTGTATTTCACCATGGGTTGCCAAAATCTATATTCACTTATCAAAACAATTGCTGCTATGACAGTTCCTTACAGAGACAGTGAAAAAGTGTGATTTTAATTTATGACCTTAGTCTTTTGTGCCCTGGCACCCTAGAGTCTTAATCTATCCTTGAATCCAAGTATGCCTTTTACTCACATCAATGATCTGTATATACTTGATTTACTTGTTTATTGGTTTTAGGCATTTTCACATTCTATTTGGCATGTGAATAGGGCAAACCACATGATGTGTTCATGTTCTGATATAAATTACTATAGCCTTCGATAATAAACCTTACCCAGGAACTGGACATGGTGCCTAAATAAACTCTTAATACACGGTGTTTACTGCAGAGAATTAGAGGGGACACTGGATGAATATATTTCTCCGAGTTATAGAAAAATGTCAAAGGTGGCACCATAATGTCTTTAACAAACCTTCAAACAAGCAGCCTAAAGACAACTCTCTTCACATTGATAAATACATTGCAAAAGCTTTACACAGGTATGTACTACAGTATATAATATTTCCATGCAAGGCCCCCTAGAAATATCCCAATCTAAGCATGAAAAATGATCTTAAAATGATCAGCTTCATGAAGATTTCAGAAGTGACCCCGGTACATCCCTTCACCGGTCAGAAATTAGAATTGCCATAAAATTATCACCTCATGGAAGGAGACCTGGCCCAGAATTTAAATCCTCCATCCCAATTAATAGACTGACTTTACTAGCACTCCATTTCTTTTCATTACTTAATATTTCTTGTGGGTTGCAGTCCATACCTTGTGAACAGCTGTATAGACAGTCCTAATTCCCAGCACACAGACCAGTGCACCTATTTTTCTTTTTTCAATTAATCTATTAGCCAGAATTTTTCATTTAACCTATTAAGCAGAATCTGGATTAATTGTATTCTAAGAGCTGGTAAATTATATACAACTAATGGCACTTAACAGGGTTGCCCACATTCCTGGTTAGTCTACAGATGTGTCATCTTACACTTGTGCTTCATTTGGCACAAGATGCCAGCATGACTAGTAGCGATTGGATGAATTCCAATTGTTTTTTCAACTGCAAAAGTATTTGTATAAAGTAGCAGATTAAAGTAGCAAATTTTAATAAAAATCACAGGCATGGCTACTTCGCAGATTCAAAGACATCATTTATCATAAATTTGGCTAGATTTTAGGAAAGTTGTATGTGGACACATCTGCACATGCTATTCATTGAGTCATTAGCCAGGATGATCTGCACATAGGTACATTAATAGTATGGAGCAAGGCACAGAGGAATTATTTGTAGATAATATGTTTTTATAATAAACTACTGCTTCTAATTCTGATAGAGGAATTGACAATTTCAAACCAATAACTCAGTAGGTAGCCAAAAGCAGGCACACTGGCCATAGGCCACCAGACTGCTTTCCATTTTACATGGCACCTATGGTACCAGGGCCGGCTCTAGGGGTGTTCGATCAGTGCAGTCGCACAAGGGCGCCACCCCTAGAGGGCGGCACCCTTCCCCAGCATCCCGATTTCAGCGGGAGAGTACTGTCCCGCTGCTCCATCCTCGGGCCGAAGTGGCCCACGGGTGGTCTAATTGGGAGACTCTAATTGAGAGTCTTGTCTGTGACGGTGCCGGACCCCCGGAGTGTGAATGGATGCTGCGCCACTGACGGAAGAGGGCTGGGGGAAGCCCAGCCAGTGACGGATTGCTGGGCATTACCCCCAGCCTGACATTATTTGTAGGCGTGCCATGCGGGCACGCCTCCAAATAACGTCACATAGGGGGTGTGGCCTATGGTAATTAGGCCATGCCCCCAAATTCGGTCGCGCGCGGCTTCGTCGCGGGCGATGAGAGGGCGCCATATGATGGGCCGGTACAGGGTGCTCTGACCCCTGGAGCCGGCCCTGCACCCTACACAGATCTATTACATATTTACTTCAAGGGACATTGTGAATGCAACATCTATGAATGGCGGTAAAGTAGATGTGTACTGCTACATCTGAGAAGCGTGTCGTAAAATTGATTTACATCCTAATGTAAATGAGCCCCAGGCAGTTAGTAAGATCTACTTGTTGATGAAAACATAGAGATACTATATATGCATGTAGCCATAAGGATAATTGTGCCTTATAACCAATGCAGGAAAGTAATACTAATGATCCCATTTGAATGTATATTACTGTTTTTTTATATAACAGCTTTATAATGGGGGTATGGTGCAGGGAGATTTCTAGACTCTTCATGGAGTCAGGGAGATTGCTACTATTTTGGGGAGTCTCCTTGACAATTAGGGACAATGGGCAAGTATGATCCATAATTTAAAATCCCACTTGCTAAATATTATAGACAATTTAAAATAACCCCTCTTGTCTAATTTAAACAGAGACATAAAAGGATGGGTAACAGAGATATTCTCTTGGCTTGGAAGAAACAATAAAAATATATAACCTCATAGTTTTTTATGTTCTCCAAGCAATCTTGATAAAGTTTATTCTCTGAAGTCCAAACAATAATCTGTTGTATTGGGGTAAAGAGACCTAGAAGTAATGAAGAGTTAATACATAGGTACAAAATAAATGGTTTACAATTACCATTATTTCTGGGGTATTATCATGAAATGTAGCTTAGCAGAGTAACTCATTTGTCAAGTAGAGCTGGTGCAAAACAATGAATGAAATGAAAGAATAACTAACTGTAATGCTATTGAATATTTAACATGGCTTTTAAAGTTCCCTAGAATCTCACACCCTACAACAGAGCCTATACTAGAATGTTAGAAATTACATGGCCTCCGCAGGGATATGTCCTTACAAATCTGCCTCTCATCCATCACCTCCATTATAGAGTCCAGCACAGATAACTTGTACTGGTCCCAGGCAGGATTGTGGGCTGGAAGAAAGTGGGATGTATACTCCATTAGGGAAGCCTTGGTTTATTGCTTCTAAAATTCTCCAATATCTCTATCTCAAAGTGTAAGAATTTTTTTCAGAAACATCTAAATAATGCCACCAAAGTGCTTATTGCTTTGAATTGGATGACCCTTTCTATTAAGGAATAGTTTGTTTGTACAGATTATTTTGACAGGAGATATCCCAACAGCCAGCATTACATACAGATTCCATGACAATGTATGATATACTGGTGGCTTCTACAGATAGATATTACTGTCATATGAATTTGGTTGTTGAATATCAAAAACCTATCTACATATACAGCATACTTGATGCCTCCGAGCACAAAGCCTTAATCACTATAAGTAGCAAAACTACCTATTTTCTTTGCTATATATCACTCTGGATGCAGAGACAGACCTTGTGGTCCTCCTCCTACAAGTCTTCCACAGAACATCTATATTTTTACTGTTTTCCATCTCCTTCTTATATTATTGTGTCTCTGTTAAGAATTATGTTGCATTTGCAAAAAGACAACAGTTGACTGCTATAATTTCTATGAATTTCTAGATATGTTTATTCGTTGTCTTATTCTAGTACAAAAATAGTTTACGGTACATATAAACAAACAGTTGAACAGTGTTTACTAATATTGCTGAAAGTATACACACGGTCAGATAAAAAGAACGATATAAACAATAACGATATGATTTATCATTTGATCGTTTATATCATTCTTTTTTGAACCCCTCAAGTGACCAAACGATGGTTGATGCGAGGGCACAGATGGTCGATATCGATATCGACCATCACTCTTGCATGCTGGCCAACCTGGTCGATATCGACCAGGTTAGCCTGTTTGCTATAGGGACCTGCGATCGTTACGTCATTTGGGGGTTGGTGCATGTTGCTGGATGTTCGATATCGAACATCCAGCACATGCAGGACGATCAGACAACTATGTCTGATTGTCCTGTGTGTACGGGCCATAATGCTTCAATTCCGGAAGATATCTTAAATCATATGTTGAAAATAGTATAGCATTAAGGAATTTGCTTGACACTTTGTAAAAGATCAGCTCCTTATGACAATACAATTCCATGGTGCATTTACTTTGAGACTTGTTAGAGCTCTCATCAGTATGGATACTTTGCTTTGAGCAAGAGACCCATTTCGCCAGGTAAACACATGGATTTTCATGTCAAGATATCAATGTCTGTCGGGATGCAAAACCTTGCACTGTTTGATGGGAGGAGTTTGGGGATCAGTGTGCACCTAGTTTTGCACTTAAGTGGAGAAACAATACTTAATTTTGTTGTACAGGATTAATTATATACAGGTGTAGCATAACATTTTTATCTTTCAAGTTTTTGAAAGAAATGTTATTTGAATCTGAGATGAAGTAATATGCTGCTCACATTGTACCAGAGATTTAAGGCTACGACTTTAATCACACAGGAATTCATTTTAAAACTGTAGAAAGTCGCTAATGCAGCACAATGGAACTTAGTGTGATAAAAAGTTGCAGCCACTGCATCGTAGCACTTTGTATAGAGATTCAGACTCATTCCCACTTATGTACAAATGTTGCACATCAAATGATTAGTGCAATTCAGCAAAGTAGTTTTGTCACTTCCAGTTTCATTTGTGCGAATAAGACACACAATTTGAGCGAGAAACACACTTGGCATGGCAAGTCACTCTGAACCAAGTGCGACGAGAGGGGCTTTTTGGAGCGACTGAAGTCACAGTGTATTAGGGCACAACTGTATGAGGTTGCTGCATATTCATTAAGCTGTTGCTATTTTTAGTTCTATTTTCTACAAGCAACAATGATGCCTCTGATTTAATAAAGCTGATTGATAGCTGAAGAGGATTTCTGCATACTCACATTGCCTGTAATATCTCTAAGTAATGGAACAGATAGAGACACTGCCAAAGGACTAAAGATCTGGAGTTGGTCAAAACAATCTGTTTGAATAGTAAAACAAATTTCGTCATGACTTCCTTGACAACAGTTTTCAACATCAAGAAACTTAACTTTAATATTCAGTGATTACAGCAGAGAAATGTGTATTGGAAAGGCACTGAGCCTGACTGCAGAAGAGTCAATGTGGTAAATGTACTAAAGTTAAAAACTTAAGGTATGAAATCTTTGACTGCAAAAAACCATCTTCAACACTTAAAAGCACTGAATACTGAACAAAAATGGAGTACAATATTCTGGCGCTTAGCTAAATATACATGATAACAAAGATGTCCCTTAAAAAGCAAATAATATGCCATCAAAAGAATCAATTATATAGAGCCTTATTCAGAGGCAGTTGCAGTGTAGATGATTGATTGCGCAATTGAGCGATTATTTGCTACTGTGCGTGCACGGAAAGCACATGAGTACCACTGAGTGAGTGTCCATAGAGACTGCTGTTGCGAACGGAGTCGCTTGTAGTAGAGCTGATGGCGGACAGCCATGGGCATTCCTGGGAGGCGGCTTGAAGTGAACGCAAAAAAGTCTGTCTCGTGGCCGTGAGATATTCACAGGCATGTCAGTGAATGTGGCTATGTTTTCAAATGCATAGCTACAAAAGATCATGATCAGAGAGAGTACAGAAGGAAACACTGCGCCAGCCATAGGGCATCTTAAGTGTCTATAGTAATTGCAATGGTGTGCCAACGGTGGAGTGCTTGAGTACACCAGTAGAATTGCACTTTCCACGGACATTGAAAATGGACATCTCAGTTGCTCATTGTACATTTTATAACCTATTACTCATAGCGTACAATATACCTGTACTTAGATGCAAGTTAACGACTTAGGGCCGTATTCAATTAGCGGTGAAAAGTCCGGTTTGGCAAAAAGTTTTTGCCGATTTGTGCTTTTCGCCTGTTTTCTGCTTTTTGCCCTATTCAATTCCAGGAAGTTTTTACCTGCACGAAAACTCCATAGGCAAAAACAGGCAAATAAGTTTCTCCACCCAGAGGCAGGCGAAATTAGGTGCAAAATCTCTATTTTGGGGTACACATGTGGGAATTTGATTTAGAACTCTTTGGACACCCCTCAATGACTAATAAGGGAAAACAAAAACTTAAAACACCCTAAAAACGACTTGTCATTTTTGGGCTGAAAATTTAAAAAGTGTTGGAAAATGGGTAAAAAGTAGTGGGCCTGGTATTTTGGGGGGCTATAAGGCTGAGACAGGTGTTTTTAGGATTGCAGGAGGCTGCAGCAGGTATATTTTTTTATTTTTTTAAATCCTCACTTTAGAGACACCAGAATATACCCATTTACATGTACCCCAAATTTAACTACTGTACTTATGTTTCTAAAAAAACATTGCTTTACGCAAATATGCATATGACTTACGCAAATATGCATATGACAGCCCTTTGACTCAATTTAAGATCACTAAATACTTTTATTAGGGCTATTAATACTCTTCTATATTGATTCCCAGGGTCAGTTAGACTTTTTATGGGGTACAGACCAATTTCCCCAAAATATGCTGTCCTTTTTCGCTAGTTTTGGTATTCACTACATTCACATATCCGCGTTTTCGCCTGTTTTGGGATTGAATAGGGCAAAAAACGGGGATGAAGTAAACATTGCATCCAAACAGGCGAATGAGGCGAAATCATCAAGGTTTTAGTTAAACTGGACTTTTCGCCTTTAATTGAATTCGACCCTTAGTGTGAGTACTTTTCTTCATCAGCTGTACTCAATTGTAACCTGTATCAGTGGCTACCACTTGGCTTAGCTAAACATGTGGCAGTCATCTTGTGCAACACCGCTGGGTACTGTTTGTAGTGCATTTCATGCAGCTTGCAGCATAGTTAAAGGGCGGGGAACACAAGGCTTTGTTATACACAAGGGTGTAGCTACAGTAGGTGCACGGGGTGTGGCTGCTAATGGCCCAGTCCTCACGCTGCACCCAGTAACACTCCTGACTCCTTCAGCCTAGGCTAGCGCCCCTCCCCACCTGTCCCCATTGGTTTTAAGCAGGGATTCTGGCATTTTGACTGCACTTTAGTAAAAGGCACAATTTAGGTAAGTCTTACAAATTTATATAGTGCAGCTATGGGTTAATTTTTGGGGTGTGGGTCCCCTGGATTGCTTTGGTTGGGATGCTTTAGTGCATTGCATTATAACATATTTTTCCTATTTTGAACCTTCATTGTTTGTTTATTATATATGTAATATTTTATATTTTCACACCTCTATTTTTCACCTTACTTCTAATATATGCAGTAGCTGCTCCTATCTATCTAACACTCTTTTACACTTCACCTTTCTCATTAGAGTGATGCCCTGGGGTTGCTCAGCAGGGCTGGTTTGGGGGTGTCCTGCGCTCTGGATTTTAACCCCAGTATGTTGGGGACCTACCCTAAGAGGTTACCTGGATGCAGTTAGTAGGCCCATAACCTTGGCCATGATTATACTAAAACCTTTATTTACTTATTGCTTAATTGTATTGGTTATATATATATATATATATATATATATATATATATATATATATATATATATTGGTATTGTTGGAGTCGTGCACTTGTTATTTTCTTTTTGTGTCTGCAACAATAGTCTCAAAAGGTAGCACCTCCCACTATATATATATTCAGGGTATACAGCCTAAGGCCCTTATCCATACATCCCTGGTTATGCATATACTGTAGCAGTTTTCATACTTTGCACATTTTATGGCTCATTCTACAGACTGCAGAATGGACATGTACCAGAATGCACATTATCGACTTAGTTCAGTTGCTGGTAGCTTTAGATGTTTTTTTTACAAACAGTACACCTGTCTCGAGTCTTGCAGCAGGGTCTAAGGGTGGGGAAACAAACAAATAGGCCTAGCAGTACAGTCAAATCTGAAGTAATATACTGTGTTCGCTCGATGCACATTTTATAACCATGCTGTGTGTGACTGTTCTAAGTTTAGTAGACAAAGTACTCTATGGCTATTAATTAGATATTTTATTTTGTCTGTGTTTGGGCAACTTCAAAATAAAATCCAAAATACAAGACCACACAGAA
The DNA here is from genome assembly GCA_031769625.1 of Taudactylus pleione. Taxonomy (NCBI): domain Eukaryota; kingdom Metazoa; phylum Chordata; class Amphibia; order Anura; family Myobatrachidae; genus Taudactylus; species Taudactylus pleione. Next base: position 8,450,408 of record JAUIMM010000258.1, read on the forward strand.
TGCAAATAACATACTAAAATCAATTGGAAATGTTTGTACAAAAGAACCTTGCAACATAGCTATATGGATTTTATATGAAAGCAAAGTGATGTACTTTACTTAGAACATATTTTGATCTAATTATGGAAGCACATCCACCATGTCACAGTGCCTCCCATGAGATGTTGAGATGTATTCCAGTACAACTAAGATTATCGATAGCTGGATAACATAAATACCCTATTTATGTATGCTTTTGGTTATGTTTATTTATGAAGAGTTGCAATTTCAAATAGCTGAACTATAAACTGTAAAATATTATATCATTTTGTATTTTTATTTTTCTTTGCAATGTCACTAGAACAGTCACTCCCATTAAGGAAGAGGCCATGCAGACCAAGGTATCAAAGGAAAAGTATGTGATAATGGGGCTGTTTTATTGAAAGAAACTTTAAAGAGATATCTTAGACAGCTGCTTTTGATATTTGATGGTGTTTGGCTTGCAACACTCTTAGCCACAAATCAATGGGTGAAATTATAGGCTACAAGCAGACAGAAGTATTTGTCATTTCTGGAGAACAATTTTATTCTTTCTTGGAAACCTGCAATGAATTGTGAATCTGATTCAGAAGCTTAAATTGAATTTGTGGTTAAGTTTAGAACCTTTTTTTTCAAATGCAAATGTAATCAGGAACGTCATGAGCAGTGGAGGTCCGACTTTGTGGCAACAGTAATAAATACCTCAGTGGTCTGATTTAGATCTGATCCAAATACCATGGGCCAGTATTCCTGCACACCGCAGGCACATTCTTTTGTCTATCCTTGTTGAATCAATAGAACTTTCCAGACAGTAAGGTTGGTCACCGTTCAAATTAATCTGCCATTAGATTCCATTAGTCTTGTCAATCATTGCTCAGCTTTGAACATTATCTTGTTGGTTTTGTGTTAGAATAACACAGAAGTGAAAGTTATATTACAAGGTGCTGATGGTAGCTTTTTAGTAAAAATCCAGATGATAATAATACAATATTCTAAATATTCTTTTTTGGTCTCAACAACATTAAAGCTTGACACAATTTGCAGACAACATATTTGACAGTGTACCAGAAAAGTTAAACTGATATACTGTACATTTATGAGACTGAAACAAATACTTTATTTTCCATTTTTAAATGTACAGATTGATACAGTTCAACAAATGCTTACAAATCCAGAAGCATAATCAGTGCTGTTAACATATATACAGTAGTCATCATTATTCTAAAATGTTTCATAAATAACCAAAAAGACCTTTGTTACCTAAATCTTTTATTTATATGGTGCTCCTAAGGTTTCGGGATGCCGTAAATAAAGGATAGAACATACAACAGATTTACATAAATACATTAGGCAGCTACAGATAAGTTTACAAATTTACAGGTATACATAACTTTATAAGTAACATTAGCATTACAACCCACAAGCTACATAAAAACACACAGGGGACAAGAGGTGAAAGGTCTTTTCTCGGGAGAGCTTACATTAGAGGGCTTCCAAGGGTGAGGGTTCCCTCTAGAAGGTTATCTAGTGTGGCTTCTGTTGCCAGGAATGGTGCTGCTGGGGTCAGGACTAGGTCTCGGACCATCATGCCCAGCCGCCATTTGAGGTAGAGCCAGCGCACAGCTAGTGGGGCTTAATCATACATCTTATAGCAACAGTTAGGCTTACAGATCAAGGCCTTTAATGGGTATATACCAAGTGCCTGTTTAACAATCTCCTCCTGCATTAGGCATGCAGGATGGTTCAATGAGTGATCATAGTGTGTTCACTGGCCTGTGGCCATTTACAGCAGTTCCTTAGTGTAGCTGTGACTGCTCCTATACCGGGCAGAGTGCACTCCCAGGATCAGTCTTCGGTCCCACAGATTGCAGCAAGAGGGAGGGGGAGGCTATGCAGATGAGATAAAAGTGCCCCAGATATTTCTTCATCTTATTCTATGCTGGACCCCAGGCCTGAGATTGCTAGCATCATTGCAACACAGGTTTCAATGGATAAGGTGGGGTCATCCAGCGAGGATCTTTCCCACTGTTGGGGCCCCTTCGGTTCACTCACGACTCGGTCAGTTGCAATGAGCAGCTCTACAAACAAAAAAAAATGGCAGCTGCTCAATCAATGTGGTAGTACTTTTCAGGTGCATGAAAGGGGGGGTCCAGGGCTGGACATTTTTTGAGGTGCTCTGCGCCCCGAGCGTGAACCCCTTAGTGTTAGGGACTGCTAGTGACAGAGAAGCCGTGACGTGGCCTAGCAGCTTCCCATGTATTTGAAAATGCATGCAACCAATATCTCTGAAGTTCTATTACCATATAGTGTTTATATATTGTTGCAAGTATAATTCAGTGTGCTGAGAAACAATAGGGGGTTAAACCCCCCTCCCTTTTCTACATAACGAGCAGCTCTAGAAAGAGATCAGCTCTGTAAACATGCCAGATGGCAAGGCCCCTGCCAGGCATCAGTTGGGTGCCATTTCTTGTAATGTTCAATGGCTTCCCCAGTGGAACCCTTAGGTGCCAGTTTGGGCATGGTTCCTGACAAAGACAGTACCCTGTTTCTGGGGTCACATGCAGCGTATTTTCAGATCTGGGGTTTCCAGAATAGTATAACCATTATATACTGCAGGCACACTGCACTCTGAGAATACATTTGCACTACAATAGAATTGGTAACCTAAATTTGACACTGTTTTATATAAAAATGTGTTTCTATTGTACAATTTCTGTATTAAAACCCATACTTCGGTGCAGGGCTGGCTCCAGGTCTACTAGCATCATGTGCAACATTTTGTTGTCCCCCCCCCCCCAATTCAGCTATATGCATAAACTAATACTTTCATTAACTGGAAAAAAATCTTGTTGCTTTTAATTCAACAAAGTAATTCACAGAAGATAAAGAAATGCTGATGAGTCAATATTGTAAATAACATGTTATAATGCAATTTATTATAATATAAATGGGGTCAATAAACAATAAATATAAAGAATAATTGATTAACTTTTTAAAAGAAAAATTGGCATCAATGTGTTACATACTCAAATACTCAAAAATTGATCAGCATGATTAAACTAAATGATGAACATTGTCATTAAAAACTTGAACAAATATTCAGTATCAAGAATCACTTTTTTACTGGTGAAAGTTTATTTTATTATTAAAATTAATGTTTTGAGCTACATTATTTTCAACCAATAAAATTAGCTTGCTACATTATTTTCAATTAGCAAAATTAGCTTGCTAAGAACTAAACATTTCTTGTGTCATAGCTGATTGCAGATTTCTTTGTATTAAAGCAATGTAATAAAAAGTCCCATTTTTAAATTGTTTCTTGGGTGCTGCAATAGGTTAATCACCTATACCAGGGATGGGGGACCTCAGGCCTGGGGGCCGTATAAGGATGTCGGAATGATTTGGTCTGGCCCTCTGAGATTTTTTCTGCTAGCCTCAACAGGCTAGCAGGGTGCCTAGAATGGCACTCTGCAGCCAGAATCTATGCAGCAGTGCTGCCTGGAAGCTTCAGACGGTCACACTGCTGCCTTAACAACTCCCGGAGCATCCTCAGGATGCTCTGGGCATTACTGTAACCACCGCCGATTGTAGCCCTCCCCCGTGTGACATTACACCGAGGGGGAGTGGCCGGCATCGGGCTTATGAATAACGTTATATATATCAAAATTGCCCTCGGCAGGAAAAAGGTTCCCCACCCCTGACCTATACTCTCATAATCTAAATGATTGAAATTCAGGCTCAACTCCAAGAAGGTAAGCAATCTCTTTGGCACTTGAAATAGCAGTCTCCAAACTGCTCTCTTTATATTCTTCCAACAACTTGATAGAACCTGTTGTTTATTTCATGGCTTTTCTCACACCAACTCTGTGATTATGCATCAATTTACTGATACCATTTATTTGGAATAGCATATAATACCAAATGAGCAATGAAACCAGAAGATTTAAATCTTTCAGTTGACAAGAAAAAGTAATTGTATAAAAAAGTTTTTAACCCAGGAGGTATGGCGCTGGATTCAAATAGTTAGTTCTCTTAAAATAATTATTTTCTTCCTCCACACTTATTTCAATCCTGTATCCCCTTTGTGTTCACACTTACTTGATCACGAGGAAACAAAGAACATATGTTCTTTATATCAAATAGGCTCTACAGGGCCCGATATCTGGATTTCCTATCACTGGCTGATCCTGCAGCTATCATCCAGATTAACTTCTCCTGTTATGTTGATTTCCAGGCTGATGATTTGAAGAAATTCAGACCCCATGGATTCCAATTAAGCTCAGAAAGGACACAAACGATATATGTAGTACATAAAGTGCATTAAAAGTGATACATTTATTTGTATATTACATATGCCAATTCAAAAAAAATATAATATTATAAGACAGATCCTTTCTAAAAATCCCCTTTGCAAGTGGGCGTACCAAATAAAGTGGCTCACAACAAGATGAGCGTTTTAAGCCAAATAAATGTAATATTCCTGGGATTGGCTTTACATCATCACCCCTTACTGTTCCACACCCTCTGGTCAGTCGGACTTGCTTCACTCCCTTAAGGCTTACTTCCACCTGCCGACGCGTTTCTACCAAAGCATTCTTTCTCAAGGCACAGGTGGAAGCTAATGACACAGGTTTTTATCTATGTGAAAAACTTTTTCCGGATATGTGCACTTGCATAGGGTTTACACTTTAAATATAAATTCTAATTTCAATTTAAGCATACACTATGAAATATTCATTAAATCATATGCAATAACTACAGCCAATAGCCCCTACTATTTGTTTACAAACATTTTTTAATTCGAAGTCAGAGTTTAGTCCATCTCTCCCCAAATGCCCATATCATAGATCCACTTAATGTCTGCAGTTGCTAAAGCGGCTTCTATTTTATTGCATCTCCAATTTCCCTTTACTTGCTCAATAACTTTAAAATTTATAAGATCACCAATAGAGCAATTATGGCACTTTTTGAAGTGATTAGATAACGAATGGTTTTCCACACCCTTATTTATATTACAGAGATGTTCTCCCATATGGACTTTTAATTGTCGGCTTGTTCACCCCACATATTGTTTATTGCAACTACACTGTAGCAAATATACTATATTCTTGCTATTGCATGTTGCAAAACTTATTATTTTGTAATTTTTTCCTGTCTTACTAGAAACAAAATGAGTTATTTTATTACTTTCTAAATTTTTTATATTTCTACAGACTTGGCACATGCCGTATCTAAAAAATCCTTTTGATATCATCGTGTCCATGGTTTTCTTTTTAGGGGATTTAGCACCTCTAACCAAATGATCCCTTAAATTAGGTGATCATTTGTAAAAATTTTTTGGCAGAAATGATTGTAATATTGGATCCTTACCCAAAATTTCCCAATGCTTATTAAAAAAAATTCCAACTCTTTATATACACTTATATATAGTCACAAATGCACATGAAAAATCTCTGTTTTTCCTTTTTATTTTTTTCTCTTAGCATTACATCCCTATCCATTCTCTTAAATTTCTCTAGTGTCTGAGCCAATGATTCCAATTTGTACCCTTTTTCCTCAAATTGTGTTTTATGGGTATTTGCCTGATCTTCAAATATTTCTGTTTTACTACAATTACTTTTTAAACATTGAAATTGGCTACCCGGAACTCCCCTTAACCAATTATAATGGTGATTACTCGAAACATCAATATATGAGTTTATGTCCGTGGGTTTACTGTTACTTTTTTGTCATGATCTTCATATTTTCATGGTATACTGTTAGATCCAAAATATTTATATTCTCAGTACTTATTGAGTATGTTAATATAATTCCAAAATAATTACAGTTCAACTTTTTACAAAAAGAACTTATAGATTCTCTACTGCCCCTCCATATAAACCCCACATCATCTATAAATCTTAGCCATTGCTCTAAATTCGCACCCAGCTCCTCCCAAACCATATATTTTTCCCAATAGCTCATAAATAAATTTGCGAAGGTCGCTGCGACTTTAGTGCCGATCGCAGTTCCGGAGCGTTGTAAATAAAATGAATCCTTAAAGAAGAAATAATTTTTAGTTAGAATAAAACTTATTCCCTCTAAGATAGAATTCTTCAGATTTTCATCCATATTTTCCTTATCCAAATGGTATTTCACTGCTTCCAGACCTCTGTCATGTTGGATGATCATATATAAAGATCCTGCATCAGCAATTACAAGGACGGCTCCCTCCTTATATTCTATAATGGATATTTTATTGATGGTATCAATAGCACCTTTCAAGTATGTTTTTCCTTTTTGTATGATGGGTTGCAGTTGAAAATCTAGAAACTGGGACAAATTCGAAGTAATGGATCCCACTCCAGCCACAATTGGGTGCAACGGTGGATCCAATTCATGTTTATGAATTTTGAGGAGTCCAAAAATAATAGGAATTATAGGATTATTAATTTTAAGAAAATCATGGATGATGAATGTCAGCAATTTGATATCGAACATCTTTCACACTTTTGCCTCACAATGTGTGTCACTAGGTTATTTCAGTGTCAAAGATTTTATATAGCCAAGCAAAATCTGCCAACGAGTCAGCAAAAAGAGAGTATAATCTTCCAACTATTCCAAATAAAGGCACAAATTTGACAGCAGATTTTGCTGCATTGCACCACTCAAGGTTCAATTATGGCATCTGCAAGGCATAAAAAATGCTAATGGATTATGATCCTAGATTCTCTTTTGAACAACACTATTTTCTCTCTTATGTTTGCCCCATTGTCATATCCCTGACCTATGCAATGTTTTAAGTTGTTTTTTTTTTCAACTATTTCATTATTGGAGTAAATCCCAAGAACCATTCACAGATTTCAGCATTATTATAAGTCAACATACTTTATAGTCAAAGACAATTATTCCACATGGCTTATGTCTGGTGTACAGTTGCCTATTATTGAAAAACATTTAGCAGTTTGCATGGATGAAATTACTTTGGCATGAACTTATTCAACCATTAGTTGAATACGTTTATTTGAAATATTTTTTCTACAGAAAGTAACTTCCACTATGTTCTTGCATAATGAAATATTTTTTGCTAATAACTGAATTAGACCTAAGTATTTACATTATTTATTGTATACAATCAGATGAACCCCATAATGCAATGTTATTTTCTGAAAGATACAGAACAGTGTTCATCAGTCAATTCAAAATATTTTTCCAACCCTCTGTTCCTTTCTGTATTATTATAGTTGTTTTACTCTTTCCATTGTTTTTCCTGACTTAAGTCTTGGTTCAGTTTCTATCCATGAATGAAAACATATGATGTGATTTGAACCACTTTTGTGCGATTTGAGGACTACAGATACATGACTCCAATTATTTAAGCCTACACTTCCTAAACTTGATCTTGAGCTTTGATCAAAACATAGCAGAAACAAAATATGCAGTCTTTCATTTTAGTATACATTTACTATCTACGTGGTATAAATATACCAGTGGTAAGTGTAATTGCATCATGAGGATAATACTTAAGCTGAACTTGTTGTGGACCTTCGACAACCAATTGATCTATACTGTAATATTTACTATTAAGAATTGTAGGCCATAAAACTGGGTCTGATAGATTAATGAGAGGTGTTGCAAAAGTTTCAACGTCAGCCACTTCAGTAATATCAGAGTGCAAATCCAGTTACAGCATTACTATTATTATTATTATTACTATTATTATTATTATTATTATAATTCCTTTATTTATATGTATCACAAGGGTTCTGCAGTGCCTTACAAAGCACATAAACAAATTAGTAAACAAGAATACAGCAACTTACAGTATAAAACAATGCAGGACAAGGACATGGTTTATAAACATTGCAACATTAGCGATCATACTACTCAAATAAGCAGCAGCGTGTTAGCAACCAAGTGTTAGGTGTCCCTGTGGGAATTTAGGAGTAGATGATAGTATAAGTAATGGAAGGAGAAGCCCATGAGGGAAGAGGGCCCTGCTCATGAGAGCTTACATTCTAAAGGGAAGGGGCAGACAGACATGGATGACCAAGTTCATCTTCCTCTAAATATTGCCAGCATTGTTATTTGAACCACTCAATGACGTTATTACTGATGTAGTGGGCACCTCTTAGTTAGAATTTTAGTATTCATTGATGTAAAATATTTTGCAGGTATATTTGCAGGTATATAAAGTTCTTACTTTCCCAAAATTCAGCTTCCTTTTACTGCCCTTCTTTTCATATATTCTGTACCTGATGGTTACCACTATTCTTGTTGCCATTTTTTGAGGTCATACTTAAATCTGTAAATAAAATATGCATTTTGCAAACCCTATTAAAAAATACTTAAATAATCTATTTGAACAAAAAGCCGTACATTATTCAATTAAATGCATAATATTATAGTAGTGCACAGATTCTACATAACTCAAGACAACTAGGCATCATTACAATTTATAATGCGTGCCACTCCATGTCCTATAGTATAATACATATTTTAAATACTGTACAATATGTAAAAAACATAGGCCCTCATTCAGAGCCGTTCGCAAAAGCGAGCGCTCGCTCTGAATGAGGGCGGCCGCTTTTTTTTTTTAAGCCGGCCTCCTGGCCGCTTATTAAGCTGTGGGTGACCACACACAGCTTTTGCTAGCGTCCAGGTGATGGTCTCATCTGCCACAAGCCCCAGTGAGCTTCCGACTCTAATAGAGCAGGAAGCTTACTACTGACATCACTCGTGATGTCAGTAGGGCTGCCCCCAAATGGCAGGCGTTCCTTCGGGAACACCTCCATTTGGCCAGCCACCCCGCCTACAAAACGGGGCGAGCTGTCGATCAACATCGACAGCCTCCCCGTTTGTAGCGAGCCCCGGAGCGAGAGAATTATATATATATATATATATATATATATATATATAGTGGGACTTTACTTATGTGTATTAATCATACTTGATCTGATTTGTCTTGGTTTGTGACCAGTGACAGAACTCATGTTTGTGTGTTTTGTTTATAAGAGAGGGAGAGTTCCTCAATCTGGACATAATGATGGTTAGACAGAATTGGGCACATGTACTCCACTTTGCATATATAGCAAAAACTGTGTAAATTCACACATATGCAGAAATTTATACATCTTGTGATGCATCCATACCCTATCCGTATATTTGGTTTGTTACTAATCATCATCATCATCATCATCATCATCATCATCATCATCATCATCATCAGTGCACAGCAGCCTACACTTATTGCAGAAGATGCAGCTGGGAACAGGATCATTTTCACCTAGGATCAACTCTGTGGCCCTCATTTCCATCAACACACCCTCACTGAACTTTATCTATGTGCCTAGTTATGCTCCTTGAGCCATAAGTGAAGAACCTCTTGAAATGCGAATGTCCCTACATCTCTTGTACTGGTGAATACTTAGTTCATGCCCATTTTTCCATTTCTGTGCACAGGTTGAAAAGCCAGGGTCACGTGCATGCATTTGCCCCAGGCTAAAAATTGCCAGCCAGCCCCTGTACCTTAAATAAGTGAGTAAAATGATTGATCCCTGCGAAGCCATGTGTTCATAACCCGTGACTTGTAGCAGGTAACATAAGCACTATGCATCCATCCAGTTGTACTGTACAGTCCTTGTGGGCAATGTTTCTGCCTCCACTTTTGTTCTGTATTAGCCACACATATTGACTACACTAAAGTAACATAAATGAAGCTAAAATGTATACATTTTTAGAAGATATAATTTCATGCCCACATTGCAGCCCCATTCTTTATGTTTTAACCCAGAAATAGCCCACCTTGCCCCTATAAAAAATTCTAAAATCAAAATGACACATATTATACAAGAGAGACTTTACTGAGCTGCCTTCAAAAGAATGTGATGCTGCCGCAATTAGCTGTGTAGCCCTGGCAGGCAACCCACCTACCAAACTCCTTTTGATCTGTTTTATCCATACAAATCAACACTACATTAAAATAAATGAGGCAAAAATGTATACATTTTAGACACACACATTGCCCCAACAGTAAACACACACATACAGATCTGCCCAGCTATTTTGTTGCTCATGGCGTGGCGTGAGTCGCGCCACAGACTTGTGGCGTGGCGTGCAGGCCTCTGAGTCGCGCCATGGACTTGTGGAATACCGTGGTATTCTTCAACGAAGGATATGGTACGGCATGTAATACAGTGCTTAACCGCTGGGTGGCGAGTGCTCCACTTTTGTAATTGCATGTAATATAGTGCTTAACCGCTGGGTGGCGAGTGCTCCACTGTACTGAATGTCTATCATATTCACAGCATTTGCATGAATGCACAACCCATACTGTATTTTTAATGTCGCATAATATACTGTACAAATCACTGCACATACTGTATTGTACATACGGTACGGTGCAGTAACTGAATAGTAGAGAAGTTGCCGGAGTTGTTGTCACGGTATAACTGATACTGTAGAATAATTAGATGCATGCACAGCTTTCACTGATATGGGATGCATTACAGTATGACAATTTTTTTTTTTTATTATTAAAAAACAGCAGCGGGAGGAGTGCACAAGGATGAGGCCACTCTCTGTGGTTCACTGTAGCTGTCGTGTGGGCTAGTGGTTAGGTGATCACTTTGGTAGAATTATGGTCCGGGGTTCGATCCCTGGAAAAGAATATACTGTACCGTACTGTATATTTTTTTTTTGTCACTGTCTGCTCTGGACACTGTAGTGCCCAGAGAGGACTCTGTACTGTACTGTATTTCACTGAATAGTGATTTCATACTGTGGCTATGGTGCACCCAGAAACCGCAAAACGCAAACATGCAACAATGCATATGCGGTCTCAGCCTCGCGCACTATGGCTACGTCCCTTGGACTGTGTCTGAGAGAGCTTTCCGTCTGTGAGAGAGCGCTCTGTGTTCAAAGCTGACTGTGAGTTTGATGCGCAAAATAGCGTTGCATCCCAAACTGATGACATTGGTGATGCTGCTCCAACCTTGCACACTAAGGGCCTGATTCAGACCCACTCGCGAGCGGCTGTCCGCTCGCAAGTGGGTCAATGTTCTGGACTGAGCATGCGCACGACGGAGGGAGCTCCGTCGTGCGCATGCGCCAGACGCGACGAGCGAAGGAAAGTCCTTCGCTCGTTGTGTCTGATCAAAGGGGGCGTGCTGTCGATGTTGATTGACAGCACGCCCCCATTGGTAGGCGTGCCGGGGGCGTGCCTCCCTGATGGCGGCGTTCCCACGGGAACGCCTCCCGTCAGAAGCCGGCCCACTGACATCACTAGTGATGTCAGTGGGAGTGATTTTGGCTCTGATAGAGCCAAAATCACTCCGGAGCTTGCGGTTGAAAACCTCACCCACAGGCTCCGGCTCGCAGTTTCGATGGTCGTGATGGTCAAGACCATCGCGGCCATCAAACTGCACGCTCGTATAGCCTGTGGGTGGTGACCCACAGCTATACGAGCGTCCAGGAGGATGCTCCATTTTCATGGAGGCCGGCCCTCATTCAGAGCGTGCGCTCTGCTAAGAGCGTACGGCTCTGAATGAGGGCCTAAGTACGGTTGTAGTGGGATCTGTAGGAGAGAGAGCTCTCTGTATTACACGGTTGGCGCTATGGTGGCTGTCAGCCATCTGCGATGGATTACAAATGGATGGGGGTACAATGGGATCTGTGGCACCAAGCCATACGCCATGTAGCGCTATGCTATCACTGAGCATGCGCAGTTGACTGTATTACTGCAGTCGGTACAGTATTGTATTCTGTTGCATTTCCATCTCTGGCGGGCGCATGCCCAGTAGGAGGGTTGCGATGGGATTTCTGGCGCATGCCCAGTGGGCCGAGAGTCATACACAGTGCATCAGGTCCCTTCCCCCAAAGCAAGCCAAGAGCCTCACATTACCATAATAAAGGAAGCTTTGTTAATCCATTTACTGTAAGCAGTCAGCTCTGCCCTAGTGTCCTGAAAAATGCTACGAATTGTCACCATTGCCAAAGACACCATCCCCCGTCTGCTAGGACAACTAGTGTGCCGCTATGAATGTGCCTGTACTGAATATTCAAAAGTGACGGTGCCCTACAATTTATCACCACAGAATAGTGATTTCATAACTGCAGGAACTGTTAGTGAAACTACTGTCTAGAATGTGAGACAGGCCTCTGCATCACAAACTGTGCCCCCAGAAACCGCAAAACGCAAGCATGCGACAACGCATATGCGGTCTCAGCCTTGCGCACTATGGCTACGTCCCTTGGACTGTGTCTGAGAGTGCTTTCCGTCTGTGAGAGAGCGCTCTGTTTTCAAAGCTGACTGTTAGTTTGATGCGCAAAATAGCGTTGCATCCCAAACTGATGACATTGGTGATGCTGCTCCAACCTTGCACACTAAGTACGGTAGTAGTGGGATCTGTAGGAGAGAGAGCTCTCTGTATTACACGGTTGGCGCTACGGTGGCTGTCAGCCATCTGCGATGGATTACAAATGGAGGGGGGTACAATGGGATCTGTGGCGCCAAGCCATACGCCATGTAGCGCTATGCTATCACTGAGCATGCGCAGTTGGCTGTATTACTGCAGTCGGTACAGTATTGTATTCTGTTGCATCTCCATCTCTTTTCAGTTTGTGATCCGGACTGCTAAGTACTGTACACTGTGTCCAGAATGTACTGTATGTACAGTATTGTGGTTGTGCTTTCTGTCCCTACATTATACAGTATTCTCCTAATTTATTTTATAAGCTCTTTGTCTACAATAACTTTCCCTTACTGTACCTTATGTACTGTACTGTACTTCATACTCTTGCTCTTTTCCTTACACCTACTGTACATTGACCCCTGTTCCAAGGCACACATTGGCATCATCACAGATTGTGCTGCAGCTGCCACTTTCTGCTACTGCGCTTGATGTTGCCATTTGTAATGCAGATGTTTCAAGTTTTCAGGTTCCTTTAGTTCATATACACTACAATAGTAGTGGCTGCTTCAACATCCACATCCATAGTTGCAGACATACAGTAGTGGGTGCACCGTGAATTGACAGACAGGCTTCTACTGTATGGTTAGAGCCGCGGTCCCTTCGACATCAGGATAAGGTGAGATTTTTGGTAATGTTAGTGCTCTGTTATCGTATTCACACAGCTGGTGTTCACCTCCATCTGGGGCACCCAAATACTGTCTTGTTTCATATATTTTTTTTTTATGTTATATTATGGTGCACTCTGATGCACGGTAGAGTCTGCACCTGGTATAGGTGAAACTCTGAATCTGAGGCCAAAAAGTGCCAGTGATGATTTTAAATTAAAAGCCAACTCTTTTTGTGTAGTCCTCGGTCCCCCAGTAGGGCTAAAGAAGTCCCCCCCCTCTGTAAAGCATGTTACTGTAGGTTAAATAAAAATTGTCATTAATTTATACAATTGGTGTTTGTACTGTATGATTACGTCATTTTGCCAGGCGTGAAATTATTGCTGTATTCAATTTGAAAGCTTTTCTGCCTACTGTAGGCGGGAAGTCAATGCAATGTACAGTAAGACAGCATGTAAAAAAGTTTTGCCTACTGTATGAATAGCAGGTGGAAAAATTTGGTGAATTGGGGTGCAATGTTGCGGGAAGCCTTCAACGTCCCTTAAAGGTACTGTAAACTGCGTAAGTTTTTTTTTTTTTAAAAGTCAGAACACACTAAAAATTCACTTTCATTTTGGGGGGGTGGAAGAAAAAAAATTGGGGGGAAAAAGTGAAACTTGTAGGGGTAAATTTACTAAGATGGGAGTTCTATTTAAGAAGTTACTGTACTGTATGTTGCCCATAGCATCCAATCAGATTCTACTGTACTTAGCATTTATCTACAGTAGCACCTTCTAGAAGATACTGTACAGTAATACCTGGAATCAGATTGGTTGCTATGGGCAAAATCACTTAATAGCACTACCATCTTAGTACATTTACCCCCTAATATATAAAATGTACTGAGTTTAGTAAAAAAAAAAAAAAAAACGCTAAATGGGTATACAGTAGATCTGGGCATGCGCCTGAGATACGATGACGTACAGTATTGTAGGAAACACTCAAGCCATGTGCAAACTTGGTATTGCAGGCGGCTGTAGTGTAATGGTAAATAATCAAACCAATACATTACGCTGCCTGTACAACCCTTCTGCGGGTTCGAAGCTTAAAAGGTTACACTTTTTATTTTTTATTAACAAGGTTAGACTTTTTGGTCAAAGTACTGTGGCATAGAAATACCAGAATTTCTGGATAATGTACTGTATTAGTGAAGATTTAAAACAAACTAAAATTACCGTATAAAGTATGTACTTTAAAGGTCTCGAACCAGCGGGACAAGAAAATGGTAGATGCAGTAGGGCTAGGCATTAGCCCCCTAGACTACTGCATCTACTGTACTGTAGTTCCTAGAGTCAGGGAATCACTACAATGTCTACCATATTGTACTTACAACTACAGTTATAAGTACCGTATAATACAGACAACTGGGCATGCGCAGTGCTATGAGACTCAATACGCCACAGTGTAGCGCGCAACAATGCGGTATACTGTATGGCGTACCATATGGAGCAACAAACTACAGTACTGTAGCTGGGCACATATACAGTACAATAGATTGATTTTTGTAAGGGTTGGATAACAAGACTGAACTACAGTACTATAGTGAACATTAAAAAAATCCATTAAATTATAAAGGTCTCGAACATACTGTAAGGAGTGAAGTGTAAGCAAGACGGATCACCTAAGCCCTTGCTCACAAGTCTCTCCTAGTCCTCTACAGTACTTTATGTGACATCTACAGTACCATACGATGACGTACAGTACTCAGGCGTCTGTAGCGTAGAGGTAAGAAATCGAACTTCTACATTGCAGACGTCTGTACAACCCGGGTTCGAAACCAGGAAGCTTAATAATGAAGCTTTTCATTATTATTAGACAGTCAAGGTTACACTTTTTATTTTTAATATTATTATTACACAGTCAGTGTAATATGGCTATGGTAATATGGCTATGTACTGGCGTACAGTACATAGCCATAGCGCTACAAGGGTATGGCTATGGCGCAGCACCACTGGCAATGCATTGCAACCCCGCCACTGGGCACAAGCCAGAGATCCTATTTGTACCGTAACCCATCAGAACTGGCTATAAGTTACCACAACGCAAACTGTGCTGACAGTTGACGCAATTTTGCGGTTTAAACGCCGAGTCAGTTTCTACTAGAGAGACCCCTCTCTTATACACAGTCAAGTATCAGTTACTAAACATATTAAATTAATAATGTTACCAAGTCTAAGACAGCATTTTCATTGACGCAAGTTTGCGCTCTGCATCTGCCCTACAAACTGCTGTTAGTCCACTACTGTAGCACCTTATGTACTGTAGTAATGAATTTACTATTGTGTATACTGTGCGGTACTGTAAGTCTCGGACAGTGCAGAATGGCACTAGTGTCAAAATTCAACAGTACTGTTAGCAATACAGACAACTGGGCATGCGCCATAAAATAGCGCTACTTAATGTATGGCTTGGCTCCACTGGACATGGGGCACACATTCCATTGTGATTAAAATCCGACCACTGGGCACGCGCAGACATTGATGCAATTTTGCGGTTTAAACGCGCTGTCAGTTTCTTTAACAGGGCCCATTGCCACTTGATGGTCATAATAAATAACTACTGTATAATGTCCGCATTCATGTCAGCGCCGGCATTGACGCAAGTTTGCGTTCTAAGGTACAGTACTGTATGTACAATAATAAAAATCCTAGTTTCGCTGTTTGACTCCCGAAGCACTGGGCAGACATGAAGATTTAAAAAATAAATTAAAAAAACAAGGTCTCGAACCCACGGAACAAGAAGAGAGGAGAAACAGTGAGACTAGGCATTAGACCGCTAGGCCACACGCTTCACCCATTAATAGAGTTCTGTAGTTTGTAAAGTCTAATGTCTAAGCTTCTGTCAAACAATCATCGGCCGGTGATACAGAACATACCGTACGGTACATTGGAAAGTGTCACCTGGTGGGCAAAATGTTGTATTACACATCATGAAATCACACGCATGCGCTATGTAGTTTAAGAAAAGTGACACCTGGTGGGCAAAAAGTTGTATTACACTTAATGAAATCTGACGCATGCGCTATGTAGTTTAGGAAAAGTGACATCTGGTGGGCAAAATGTTGTATTACACGTAATGACTTTTTTCACTAATAAACTTTCTTTGTAGCGCAACTCATGGCGTGGTGTGTGGCGCGCCATACGTGGCGTGAGAGATAGCGCTGTGATGCCACGTTATAGCTGGGCACATCAGTACTATCCCACACAGGAACAGAAAACACACAATGGCCCTCAAAGGGAAACAAAAACTTTCCCCCATGGAAAAAAAACACACACATTGTCCCTCACAGGAAAAAAATAAAACACGCATTTATTACCACCACAGAAAAAAATAAAACACATTCATTGCCCCCATAAAAAACTGACCTGATATGAAGACAGCCTTTGTCAGAGTTTTTGTGGAAGATGTTAGTGTTGCAGAACTTGCAGTAGAGTAACTTGCTGTACCTCTCTCCTAGTCCCTATCCCATCCTCAACTGTGGCATGCAGCAGCTTCATTGAGTCAATTACTGCAGCACTGTGACCTATGATGTCATATCACCACATTACTGTTTATATGTCACGTTCAGGGCTGCATCTGTGCAGAACAAAAGATGAGCCCAGCATTGCCTGGTCCAAATATTAGTATAGTAGGCATTGCGGAGTGCATTATGATGCAAGCGGTTATCATGAGGCTTGCCAGTCATTGGTCCCAGACTCCAGTGGTGGCCCCAATGCACCCCCTATAGGATGTGGCCCCATGCAGCCATTTCATTTGAATGGCACTCAAGCTCAAGTCAGCCACATGATAACTGGTGATGGCTATTTGCATGCAATAATCACTTGCAAATGGTTGCAGACATTGTCACTCTAGAAATGGACATCAGGAGCACTCAAACAAATAATGGACAGGCTCCCAGTATCAAGGGCCTGATTTAGAGGTGCACTTAATGTTGATGCCTCACGCAAGCAGACAATGTTTTCAGTCTGCACCTGTGTCCGAGTTACACTGTGCATGCCTCCTGTTGGTTACTGCAGAAAGATGCAGATCCATCAATTTCAGAGGGTATTCTGGGAGATAACAGGAGGGTGGCTAGCCAGATATGATTGTTGCAGTCTGCAAGTGCATCCAAAGATGTAGTTGCACTGACCCCGGTGGCAATGTTTACATGGAGAAATTTCACCTGGCATGGGGTAGGTGCAATCTCTAATGGTCCGTCCGATGGTGCGATTGATGCATCCGATAATATGTACATCTTAATAAACACTGCGGAAGATTAGAGTCCCAGTAGGAAGCCCATTGTCAGCGGCATTAGCATAAACACGCAGTTGCGGCTACATAAAAGATGAAGCACATCTGCAATAGTGTCCACCTGTGAATCAGGCCCCAAATCTTTGGCAGGTGAAATTTCTAGCAAACCATTGCAATGGGAACCTCCCTAGCACCATGTGGAGATTGTGGGATATATAAGATATATATGATATCACCAAAATTTATGAATAGATATGAACTTCCAAAAAGGATATAACCAAATTTATAAATGTATGATTTGAGGTTACTTGTAAAACAGTTCTACTTACTAAACAAATTCCATGGACATAAAAGCAAATGAATCCTTGAACACAAGGGAGGTCACAATAATGAACTGGGTATAAATTAATACATTAAAATTGACCTTTAAAATAAGGTAACAGACAAATTCCATTTACATCTGTTGTCAAACAGATTCATGCCAGGAATGTGGGCACCAGGACCCCGTGATAACTGGTTCCCTGGATATCCGGATACTTTCAATGGAATCTGTATGAAATACCGCCGTCCCTCTGGTCAGCAGTTCGAATCCCGGGCGCGGCAGGCCGACAGAAGCAGAGATCCCGACAGCGGAATCCCGACAGCGCTGGAAATTCCCATCATCCGCAGGTAAGTAAAAATTAACCTAACATAACTCCCTAACCCTAACCCTCCTTAGGGGTGCCTAACCCTAACCTCCCCCCAAGTGCCTAAACCTAATTCCCCCAGTAACTGCATAACCCTAATCCCCCCCTTCCCCGCTGCCTAAACCTAAGTCCCCCGGGGGGGTGCCTAACCCTAAGTCCCCCCTGGGGGAGCCTAACTCTCCCGGGGGGGTGCCTAACCCTAAGTCCCCCCCTGGGTGCCCTAAACCTAACCCCCCCCGCGGCTGTCTGCTCGCGGCACACAGCATCCCTTCGATCGGGATGCCGGGCGCCTGTCTCCCGGCATCGGGAAAATGACAGGCATCTGTCATTTAACCCTCACTGGGATAAAGCAGTCGGGAAGCCGGCTGTCGGGATTAAGACAGCCGGTTTACCGATTGCATCCCCTTTCAACCATCCAGTGGTCTGATAAATACTGTAGCCTTAGGGATTGACTCTTAGAAATGCCATTCAGCTACTGAACCAATGTCCTTCAAAAGGGACTAAAATCTGCTCCCACTTTTAAAAAGACCCCTTCCATATGTTTATTGATTTGCAAAAATATGTTCTAAAACTGACCATTAATAGATTATATGCAAAAACATCTAAGGAGGAGACCTTGGGAGAGGTAATGAATCCTCCAAATCCTTCTAAATTTAAGATTAAGTCTGAAGGGAAGGCCATATCCACATTCTACCAAATATTACATGACCCTCTGGATCTCACAAAATCAAAGGCAGGAATCTTTTCTTGGATACAGATTTTTCCTACTCTAACAATAGACATTCTTTTGAAAACCTTTAATTATTCCATACAAACATTATCTTCCTCAATGTATAAGGAAATGTTTTATAATATATTTCATAATGGATATCTTTTCCCACATTGTAGATTTTTGATTGGGATCTCTGATTCTGGGGCTTGCCCAAAGTGCAAGGGCCCAGATGCCACATTCATGCAAACAACGGTTCCTTATTTTTGGGTGATGTGCCGGCCGCGCCTATTGACTTTGATCTCGATCTCTGATTCTACTATGTTTCTCTTACATTTTCTGCTTTGAGAAATGCTGTTGGTCTTGATTATATTTATATATATATATATATATATATATATATACAGTCAGGTGCATAAATATTGGGACATTGACAGAGTTTTCATATTTTGGCCTCTATTCACCACCACAATGGCTTTGAAATGAAACAAACAAGATGTGCTTTAACTGCAGACTTTCAGATTTAATTTGAGGGTAATTAAATCCAAATCAAGTGAACGGTGTAGGAATTACAACGGTTTCTGTTTGTGCCTCCCACTTTTTAAGGGGACAAACTAAACAATCCTAAATCTAACTTTCACTTTTTAATACTTTGTTGCAAATCCATTGCAGGCAATTACAGCCAGAAGTCTGGAACGCATAGACATCACCAGACGCTGGGTTTCATCCCTGGTGATGCTCTGCCAGGCCTCTACTGCAAATGTCTTCAGTTCCTGCTTGTTCTTGGGGCATTTTCCCTTCAGTTTTGTCTTCATCAAGTGAAATGCATGCTCAATCAGATTCAGGTCAGGGGATTGACTTGGCCATTGCATAACATTCCACTTTTTAGCCTTAAAAAACTCTGGTTGCTTTTGCAGTATGCTTCGGGTCATTGTCCATCTGCACTGTGAAGCACCGTCCAATGAGTTCTGAAGCATTTGACTGAATATGAGCATATAATATTGCCCGAAACACTTCAGAATTCATTCTGCTGCTTTTGTCAGCAGTCACATCATCAATAAATACAAGGGAACCAGTTCCATTGGCAGCCATACATGCCCAAGCCATGACACTACCACCACCATGCTTCACTGATTAGGTGGTATGTTTTGGATCATGAGCAGTTGCTTTCCTTCTCCATACTCTTCTCTTCCCATCACTCTGGTACAAGTTGATCTTTGTCTTATCTGCCCATAGGATGTTGTTCCAGTCTGTAATGGCTTTTTTAGATGTTGTTTGGCAAACTCTAATCTGGTCTTCCTGTTTTTGAGGCTCACCAATGGTTTACATCTTGTGGTGAACCCTCTATTTTCACTCTTGAGAAGTCTTCTCTTGATTGTTGACTTTGACACATGTACACCTACCTCCTGGAGAGAATTCTTGATTTGGCCAACTGTTGTGAAGGGGTTTTTCTTCACCAGGGAAATAACTCTTCTGTCATCCACCACAGTTGTTTTCCGTGGTCTTCCGGGTCTTTTGGTGTTGCTGAGCTCTCTGGTGCGTTCTTTCTTTTTAAGAATGTTCCAAACAGTTGATTTGGCCACAGCTAATGTTTTTGCTATCTCTCTGATGGGTTTCTTTTGATTTTTCAGCCTAATGATGGCTAGCTTCACTGATAGTGACAGCTCTTTGGATCTCATATTGAGAGTCGACAGCAACTGATTCCAAATGAAAATGTCACACCTAGAATCAACTCCAGACCTTTTACCTACTTAATTGATAATGAAATAACGAGGGAATAGCCCACACCTGTCCATGAAATAGCTTTTGAGTTGATAGTCCCATTACTTTTGGCCCCTTAAAAAGTGGGAGGCACATATAGAAACCGTTGTAATTCCAACACCATTCACCTGATTTGGATGTAATTACCCTCAAATTAAATCTGAAAGTCTGCAGTTAAAGCACATCTTGGTGGTTTCATTTCAAAGCCATTGTGGTGGTGAATAGAGGCCAAAATATAAAAATTCTATCAATGTCCCAATATTTATGCACCTGCCTGTGTATATATATATATATATATATATATAAAAAATCTATTTTATTGTTTGATTATACATTGGTAATTGTGACACTGTTGAAGAAAGTATACCATTTTTGTGTCATTTTCCAAAGTTCTTTTCTGAAATAAAATGAAATTTAAAAGTAATTTAATGTTAAATCTAATTTCTATCCCACCCAGAGTAAATGAAACTTCATAGAAATGTTTTTACAATTTAGTTAGGAAGACCTTGAGAAGCTGGAGACTAAGAAATCATTTAACAAAAATAATCTAACCAATAAAGGGAGAAGAGCCTAAAATGACCTACAGAAATATCAAACCATAGTCATAAAACAGACTGCCAAAAGGGGAGGGATTATTATCATGCACATTCACCAGCTGCAGGATAAAAACACAGTAAACTCAGGAGTGACCCAAGTAATAAAATTAATGGAAACTCCTTGATAAATGTCAATCAAAGGACATCATCACGGATAAAGAATATGCTTTTGTTAAATAAAGAAGATCCATCAACATCGGTAATTTATGTATTACCTAAAGTTCATAGAGATGCTCATAAAGAACCCCCAGGGAGACCCATCATTGCTGGTACTAAAAGTCTCTAAAAAAAACTAATCTTTCTTCCTTTATTGATTACCACCTGCAGCCATTGGGCACAAAAATCCGTAACTCCGTACAGGGGAGAGCCCCCTGTGTCTGCTGTGCTGCCAATCACTGCTGATCAGTTAGCAAAGCAGGATTCCCCACCCAGCAGCTGCAAAGATTTGCAGCCGCTGGGAAAAAGTAAATCAACCTCCCCCTCAGCCCTTAGTGTACCTGGTGCCTAAAACAATGGTTCCGATGGTGGTTCCAATGTTCAAAACTGATTTTTTTTTTTTTTTACTAATCTTAAAAAAAAAAAAACTTTTTTTTTTTTTTTATGAAATCATTTTGGATAATTTGAAATAGATGTTCCTCACCTAATTTACTCATAAACAGAATCGACTATTTCAAGCATTTTTTTAGAAAAAAAACATCAGTTACTTGGTTAAGGGACTGGAATAGAAAGAAGATATTTTTGGAGATGGCTGATGTTAGTTCTTTAAACACCATTATACATCATGAACAGGGTAAGGAAGCCATTTCCCATTTTTTTTTATCAGAAACTGACATGGAGTAAAGCTTAATAATTTTTTTTTATAGAAGGTATTGATTTTATCCCAAGTAACAATTATTTATATTTTAATTGGGGCTTTTCTATAAACAAAAATGGCACTACCATGGGTACCAAGTTCGCCCTGAGTTATTTCAATCTCTTCATGGCCTATTGGGAAAAGGAAATAATTAACAACAGACTACTTGAGGGGGCAAACTTGATATCATAATACAGGTAGATAGACAACAGTATCTGTGAAAGGGTTCAGAAGAAAGTGTGAGAAGATTTTTAATTTTTTTAAATGAGAATGACAAGAATATTACAGTCATAGTAAGAAATCTATCCACTTTTTGGATTTAGACAGTTACATTAAAGAAGGTAATATTCACACTAAGGGGTATAACAAACCAACAGACTCCAAAACCTACCTTAATACAAAGAGTGCATATTACAAGAGGTGGCTGAATGGCATTCCTAAGAGCAAATTCCTACGGCTATGTTAAATTAGTTTAGCAACTCCCTGAACCCAGGAATAAGTCCTTTCTTGAATTCTACCTGGACTTCCATTTTTTCACTTTCAGTCATCAACAGGAAGTACTCTCAAACCTCAGTATTATCACCACACCAGTAAACACAGCAAAGATCATAGAATTTCCATTGCAATGTTCCAGTTTGCGCATTCACAGTAGATATCCACGACTGTACCCAGTCTACATTAAAAGCTGTTGTAAGTAATGGAAAACCATTGCTTACATACCATTTGATGACGACTGACATCAGAAAGTCGCAATATAATTAAAAAAACACTGCCATCACATCAAAACCATTGGTTATAGATGTCCATCCCTATGTCACATACCATTTCCAATGCTTCCTCTTCTTAAGTATTAGTACATCTTAATATTTGTGTTAAATCTTTATCCTAGATCAAGTTTAAAAGATTTTTTTTAAATATGAACACAGATAACTTTAATAATAAAAGATTAGCAGTTCTTGATAAATTCCTACTGGATTTAAACAGAGAGCTGTATGGTCTGAAGATACTGTATGGCATCTTCATGCCTGCTACAGTGCATTGCCATAATGGTTTGTACATAGTAGCATGGTGCTCTCTCTCAATGCTTTGGTTGTTTCTGCATTTTGAGCAATGGCGTGAGTGATAGTATTAAAAAAGCATGGTCCTATAATATAAATTGGAGCTCAGGGGTGTCAAGTCTGCCTTTATGAAGTTTTGCACTGCAGATACTTCTCCATCCCTTTGGGGCAGCATGGTGGCATTAGGATTAGTCCTTCACACCAGTGATGTCAATAATTTGTTCAGCATTTATTTGGCATATATTTCTCTGCACCCTGGGGGCCTGATTCAGAGTTGGGAATAAAGTGAGATATCTCTCTCAATTGTGAACCTGAACAAACCATATTGCAATGCAAGGGGTGTAAAAAACATACGTTTTTGTACATGTGGGGTAAATACTGGCTGATTTTGGATGTAGCCCACAAATACTGCACAGCTTTATTATTACTCTACAACTTAGATGTCAGTTTGGAAACACTTCTCCCAAATCTAAATCTCTCTGCACATTTTAAATCTGTCCCACCTGCAGTGCAGCATGGTTTCACCAAGATAATCAATTGAGAGAGATATCTCACTCTGGCCCTGATTCAGAGCCAGTCACTCAGACAGAGCTCGCTCTGAATCAGGGCGGGTCTTTTTTTTTTTTAGAACTGCCTCCTGGCCGCTCGCATAGCTGTGGGTGACCACCCACAGCTATAGCGAGCGGCCAGGAAGATGGTCGCGATGGTGAAATCTCTCCCACTGACATCACTCGTGATGTCAGTGGGGCTGGCCCCAAACTGAGGCATTCACATGGGAACGCATCCATTTGGGCAGCCACTCCCCCGACCCACCCACCAAAGGGGGCGTGCTGTCACTCAACATCGACAGCAAGCCCCCTTTGGTACGAGATCCAGAGCGACGGATTGCCCGTCACTATCCAGGTCTCACGCATGCGCATGATGGAGCCGGCTCCGTCGTGTGCATGCACTCAGGGCCACCATCGACCCGGTTGCGAGCGCTCAGTGCCAAAGCCAGAAAAGAGCAAGTAACTTTGTACCTGGACAAACCATGTTGGAATGCAAGGGTGCAAATACATTTAATTTTTCTGCATACATAATACTATCTGCTTTTGTATGTAGCCCTCAAATACTGGCCATAACCCTCTCAAATATAAATATCTCTGCACATTTTAAATATGCCCAACCTAAAGTGTAACATGGTTTTATTCCCAACTCAGAATTAATCCCATTGTCTGCTATTCATCTGGGAGCAGGAATCTAACTAAATTTGTGTGGGATTTACACATATTTCTTAAAAGTGCAAAACATCTATTACACCTATTCCTACACTCAGAGTGTGTGTATGTGTGTGTGAGTGTGTAGGTGGGTTCTGAGTACCTAGAAACCACCCTTGAGATACGATTTGTTTTTCCACAATAGCTGTGGTCCATGGTTCATGATCAGAGCCTCATGATTTGTGGGGAGAGGGCTCTGTCAATATGACGCCATTCCATTTAAATGATGTCATTTTGTTCCCACCCCCTCTGATAGATCTGCTAATCATGGCATTTTGTGTGAGGGGGTGGGGCCTAATGACATGGTGCCCAGACCAACCCTATCTATAACCTGCAGCTGTGATATATTATATATGTGTGTGTGCCATCCACATTCAATTCAATTTCAACTTTATTGACCAAGTATACATAAATACATAAATATACATGGATTTACTTCCAGATTAACACTCTCCCATAGAACTCACAACAACAATGCCAATCAATCATACCACAATGCCAGCCCCTACCCCTCTACACCCTCATCTATTTAAAACAATAACAACCTGTGGAAGAAAACTGTTCAGATGTCTAGAAGTTCTCACCTGCTGCGACCTCTACCGCCTACATATGTGTGTTTATACACACACACACACACATGGAAACCACCATAAAAGTATTGTATTTGCCACTGAATTCCTATTCTGTTGGTAACCTCCCCTTTTTCGCCTCTTAGACGTAGAATTAAAGTACATTCTGGATTCCATTTTCCCATATTTCTGTCTAATCATATTCATTATGTTCCATTTAAGTATGCCATATGAGCTAGGATTGATTTACCTAGCATGAATTATGTTGACCTACCTCAGACATAATGTTGCTTGCCCATTATTTAGCCAAACACTGTCTGTCATGATTAGATCACACTGTGAGGCTGATCCTGCGTCTCACAGATCTCTGTTAACAGACACAAGTGACAAGTTTTTGCATACAGCGCATGTGCAGATGTGAATTTACACATCTTTGTACTGTATGTGTCTATCCTATGCTGAGTCAGATGCAAGTTTGGAAGTTTGGAGTCAGATGCAAATGATTGGGAAGCCAGCCTCTTGAAATGTTCACAAGAACTTATGAACATCCTACTTAAACACAACTTATTAATATTAGAGGAAGTGGACAAAGAGGTTGAAACCTTAGGCAAGGCATTGGAACAGTGGGAGAAAGACACCGTGTTCCAACGTTCTTTTGAAAAAATTAAGGAAGAGTTACATGCCTATGAAGAAACTCTCATAGAAAGAAAACGTAATAAATTCATTAGGGATAAGAAAGATTTCTCTCAGGGTAATATTTTCAGATGGAAATCACACACTACCAGTAGAGAACAGAAACATCTTATGAATTATAGCTCCTCGGAGACAGAATCCTCAGGTACGGAAGACCACCCATCATCACCTGGAAGGCCCACACTCTCTTTTTTAGAATAAAACAGGAGTGTAAGGGGATACCGTCCAAGAGGAGGAGGACGAGGAGAAGCCATAAGAAGAGGCAGAGAGGTAAGAACCTGGGATTCACCCTTACCCCTCAGACAGTCATCCAGAACCCGCAAGAGGAATTAACAGACTCTGTAGATCTTAAAATTGTCAACTTATCATCGAGACACCTTACTACTACAGATATGAAGGTTCTCAGTAAAGGCTTATCTTTTTCCCCAAGCATGACATTTAATAGGTTTACGTGGGAAAAAGACTTACGTCTTTTCGGACGTAAATTACTTCTCAAAAATTTTTTTTCCAACCAACATCACATGCAGGCCAACATAGACCAAGTGGCCACTGCAAATCTACCTCTTGATAACACTCCTCTAACCCTGAACACAGAGGAAGAACTTCAAGCCCTTTCAGAGCTAGAAGAATTAATGGAACCTACAGATGACTCAGATACTCTAAGAGGTACACAGGTTACATCAAGGAAATTCTGTAAGAAGAAGAGTACTTTCATGCCACTGGACCACACCTGCCCAGAGATAAGGATCTTTTTAGACCTTATCTCCCGAGATATGGATGACCTACAAAAAAATAAAAATAAAAGCACTACTAGTTACCCTAATAATAACTTGAGTCAGGAGGAAAGACGGGCACTCAAAGAAATAGAAGAGTGGGAGGACATAGTCATTAAGCCCTCGGACAAAGGAGGGAACATCGTCCTCTGGCCCAAAGATAAATATCTCAAGGAATCCTTTAGACAATTGTACGACAAAACCTGCTATAAACAGATGATTTTTAATCCCATGGAACTTTACAACTTACTGTACCATCAACTCATCAATGAAGCTTTTAACAAAGGGACCATTACCAAGATGGAACAAATCTTCCTACTGGTAGATAAACCCAAAACACCAACTTTTTACTTGTTACCCAAAATCCACAAAAATCTAACAAACCCCCCCGGACGACCCATTGTGTCCGGTATAGGGGGATTGTCAGAACAGGCTAGTGTTTTCTTGGATTTTCATCTCAGACACCATGCGGAGACTCTACCATCCTTCGTTAAAGATACCAGAGAGGTACTAAGAAAGGTACACGTCATACAACTGGAGGATGACCACGTATTGGTAACACTTGATGTTGAGTCCCTCTACACAAGCATCATACATGAGATAGGTATCTCAGCGATTAAATATTTTTTACAAATAGAGGTTATGGATGACTTCAAAGAATTTCTGTTGAACCTACTGGAATTCATCTTACAAAAAAACTTTTTTACCTTCGACGACAAATTCTTCATACAGGTCCGAGGAACAGCGATGGGCGCTGCATGTGCGCCCACATATGCCAACCTGTTCCTCGGATGGTGGGAAAGGGAGATAGTCTTCAATGAAAATAATGACCATCACACCAGCCATATAACAACATGGCTGAGATACATTGACGACATCTTCATGATTTGGCAGGGGAACCTTGATGATCTCCTTGTGTTCATTCAAGAACTTAATACCAACTCCATCAATTTAAAATTGACACATACAATCAGTAAAGAGGAGGTCACTTTCTTGGATTTACACTTATTACTAAACAAAGAGAAATATCTCCTATCAGAACTCTTTAGAAAGGACACAGCTACAAATAGTCTCTTACATAGCAGCAGTGCACATTTCCCGCCGACCATCAGGAACCTTCCAAAAGGCGAGTTCCTAAGACTCAGAAGGAACTGCACAACGGTAGAGCCGTTCTTGACGAAATCAAAAGATCTCACCTCACGATTACTTAATAGGGGATATAGCAAAAAAATAGTCAAGACAGCCAAATATTTGGCCTTAAAAACTGACAGACACAATTTGATCTTCTCCAACACCAGCAAACCTAAAGAAAATTCAGATGAGGTACGTTTCATCACCAACTTTTGCAATGAATGGAAAGACCTACAAACCATTGTCACTAGACATTGGCACATACTCCAGATGGACAATGACCTATGTAAATCATTACAGGAAAGACCTAGCTTCAGTTGGCGGAGATCACAAAACCTACAGGATAAACTAGTTAAAAGTCACTTTGTAGGTACTGTCAGGAGAAAAAACAAAATAAAGGGCACCTTCCCCGGTGGCAAATGCAAGGCCTGCCCATATATTATAAAGAAAGAACACGTTATGGACAGATATGGTTACAAGATTGAATTGAAACAATTTATTAACTGCGATGCCATGGGGGTTGTATACTGCCTTGAATGTAGCTGCAATCTGAGATATATAGGTATGACCACTCGTATACTGAAACAGAGGATCTTAGAACATATAGGTAACATTAAAAATGCCCAAAATGACCTAATGAAGATGAAAAAACTCACCTCTGTCGCCCGACACTTCTTGAGACATCACAATGGTACTACTCAAAGTCTTAAGGCTTTCGGCCTTGAGCATGTCAAATTGGGTGTCAGAGGTGGTAACCTCATGAGAATACTTCTTCAACGAGAAAGCCAGTGGACATTTAGACTCAATACTGTTAGTCTTTACGGACTTAACGAAATGATCAATTACTCTTCCTTTCTATAAGAATGTAATACCATCTTTTTCGCCTACCTGATATATTGTGGTTTTCGAATCCCACTCATTCTCTGAACATTATATTTGATTTTTCTTTTATTATTCTATTGTCCCCATATTTCTTTCTATTATACTATCATTTCCTTCCACTCCACTACACTCTCCCATCACTGCGTTTGGGTGCACTCCACTACTTTTCACTTTCACAGTTATACATATTGCTCCTCACAACATATATACATCTATATCGTTCTCATATAGTCCTCATACTTGAAATTACTTATCCCTCACTACTTTCACCCTATATATATATAAATGTTTCACTCATCTATGTATCTGCATCATTCTACACAACCATATCTTCTAGCCATTCCTTAGCACTTGTATGTATTTCACATTATGTGTACATATTATTTACTTCACGCTTACTATTGTTTGGCTTCCACTTTTACTTTTACTTTTACTACTTCTATACCCTAACTTATTTAATCTATTTACAATTTTTATTCTTATTTTAATTTATTCTTATTTATATTTATTTATCTAAAAAATAAAAATTTCTACTTCTATATTTTCATTTATATATTTTTATTCCTATTATTATTTAATTTTCTTATTACATATATTTTTTATTCACCCATACTTTTTCACATCTATGTTTCTCTCTCTCTGTCTTTTTCTTTTTCTTCCCCTTTCCATTATCTCCCATTACTTTTCTTCTCATTTACCTAACATTATATACACATGATCAGCACAGACTAATGTTTAGGATATCCAGATCGGAACCCACTCCTTCATCATCATGTTAATATATGCTGTTAATCCCCATACAAACAACTACGTTCAGCTAACCACATGGTTTTGTTTTTGTTATTGTGTGTCTCTCTCTCTCTCTGATTCTCCGCAATTGGACCAATCAGCAGAGAGCTTTAAATGGCCTATAATCAGGCGCTTTACACACTGCACAGCAGAACCTGGCCCTTTGATTGGCTACCATGCAGACTAAAGGTCAGCTGTGCACCCTCACCAGCATCTGACTGAGGAAGCAGCTCGTGAAACGCGCGTCTCAGATCAGTGTTTCCCCGCTGTGTACAGGCGGGACCACACAGCACAACACTCGGACAGACTCCCAGTTTGGCACCCCTAGTCCATCATTTGCCGCTCTCCATATGGGTATACAGGTACCGCTCTTCTCTTACTCTTAGACGCACGTGCCAACTCGGCTGCATGTGTAAGTGACTGACTCTGCACTACCCCGACGGGCACACAGAGCATTACTTACCCTGTGTGAGTCGCAGTGCAGTCTTTTTCTTAACTTCTTTCATACCAGAGTATACAACTCCATGCTTCTCACTACTCACCACTACCGTTAGGAAATGTGACTAGCAGCAGCACTGGGGACGACATTATACTGTGGCCTTTATTATTCTTTGTCTTGCTTACCATCTTTTAATCAGATTATCTACTATCTATGAGCACTCTCATTACAGCCTGATTTGAATAGGTTCCTGCACTACTCTACATACCAGGTTCCTTTTTCATACCAGCCCTAACAGCAGATGCTCAATTCACTCATTCATACCCTTGGGTGAGCCTGACAGTACGCTCACATGCCATTCTCTGAGTATCATAATGACTTGCAGCAGCTACTGCCTTGACACCGTTGATAGGGAATAACTCCTTTAATTTCTTCGCTTGATATTCTCCACAAATCTATTTTCAGCGGTACCTATAGAGATTACATCTCCATAATATTTGTTGCTCACATGTATACTTAATTTATCTGTCGATTTTTCAGTGTATATATTATGTGGGCGAGAGACCGATTATTCTAGGTGTGTCTACCTCATTAACCAGTACAGTGAGATCTATATATACCAATTTTTCGGAATACAGATCTCCGTATACCGTACACTCTTCCTTGATTCAGAGATATACCGTGCTACCTTAGGAATATGTACAGAGAGAGTTCTCTACAACAATCTATATGATGCGCATTGTTTTCTACCTTTGTTACGTATCACAATTTTGTGCCTACTCCATTCATAGAGTGGGAGCTTCTTGGTGATATTTGCATGTTGAGTTTTGTTTACTATCGATGTGTTGATGCGGTTTGAGGTTATTTAACCTACTAATTTTATCTTTAATAGACATTATATTTATTTGATATAATTCAGTCATTGGACTAATACCGTAGTGGGCTTACTCAGAGAATTATTTATGAGATTACACTTGTGATCTCTTTTTTTCTCTGACATCACCCCGCTGAGAATTACTTTCACCTTGCTTTCTACGTATTTGAATCTTTCATGTTTCATGTCTTGTTTTGTCTTGTTCTTGTATATTACTACTGACATACTTACCGTATTGTGGCAGCTATTTTTAATGTATACCAATTAAATGTTATTTATTAATTAACTATTTACTTATATTCAAGTGTGACCCCAACTAGAGAGTTTTTTTCTTCTTTCTTGTTTCCATATGATGTGTACTCTCCGGGGAGCACCTCCACCTTGTTATTTCTTCAGGTTCCTACTGACCATAGGGTCTTGATTTTGACGATTGTGGATCTTTCAAATTATATTTCAATAATAATTTACATTGTTATTATCATATTATCCTGTGCTCTTCTATACTCCCCCATCCCCCTCTTCCTTGGTATTCACAAGTTTGGATCTCTCTTTCCATGAAATAGGGCATTTTGAGGAGTGAACTGGGTGTTGGCAATGTGATCGCAAATACGCACCCTGAGTTATGGAAGTTTCATGTTAGTTTCATTGTGCTGCAGTGTTCATGTGTAGATTTTGGGCCTGATTCAGACCCACTCGCGAGCGGCTGTCCGCTCGCAAGTGGGTCGATGTTATGCACTGAGCACGCGCACGATGAAGGGAGCTCCGTCGTGCGCATGCGCCAGACGCGACGAGCGAAGGAAAATCCTTCGCTCGTTGTGTCCGATCAAAGGGGGCGTGCTGTCAATGTTGATTGACAGCACGCCCCCTTTGGTGGGCGTGCTGGGGGCGTGCCTCCCTGATGGGGGCGTTCCCACGGGAACGCCTCCCGTCAGAAGCCGGCCCACTGACATCACTAGTGATGTCAGTGGGAGTGATTTTGGCTCTGATAGAGCCAAAATCACTCCGGAGCTTGCGGTTGAAAACCTCAACCGCAGGCTCCGGCTCGCAAATTTGATGGTCGCGATGGTCTCGACCATCGCGGCCATCACAAAGCACGCTCGTATAGCCTGTGGGTGGTGACCCACAGCTATACGAGCGTCCAGGAGGACGCTCCATGAAAATGGAGCCCGGCCCTCATTCAGAGCATGCCTTTGTTCTGTAAGTTCGCTCACATGGCCTGAGTCAGCAAGGATTGCTAATGCAATTGCGGTTGCAATCTAGTACACAAGTCTACTGCGAGAGTATGCTAATGTTTGCAAATACAAAGCACTCGCACAGACAAGATGCAGATGCCCACTTCTCACGCACATCCGTAATACCTTGCAATGTAGCCAAAACATCGGTAACATCGAGTACAAAATGGACCAATCGCACAATTAAGGCAGGTCAGACCTCACTTATACATTGCTAACTTTCCTGTATGCAGTGAACACTCAAGCTACACATGGCATCACAGTGGCTAATTTATGCATGCCCCTGCAACAGCATTCAAATTCACTGGCACATCTGCCTTCGGCCAACCACTCCCCGTAACCACCCACAAATGACACTTCCTGTCAATCACTTTACAATGAATCTGCTGATCTCTGCAATTGCTTTCCCATTCGCAGTGAGCCACTTGCACACTGTGATGCATATGCATGCGCAGAAAGCAAACATTGGCCATCTGCATAAGTATTAGCATCTGCGATTCTTGCTGAATCAGGCCAACAGTACCCTAAGACACAGCATAATTTACATGGGGCCTAATTCAGAGATGGATGCTAGTGCGATTGTAGCTGCGATTCTGCATGGAACGCAGCTGTGAAAATATGCTAATGGTTCCAAAGAGCACCCGAGCATAAGGATGTCCACTTCTGTCTTCTCACATGTGTACAAAGTCGATTACTTGAGTAAATATCAGTAACGTCATCGCACATCGAGTGGACATTGTCTCGATCCATCACGGATAGTTCCTCAGATGAGGACAAAAAGCCAGGGGGTTAGAGTGGCTTGGGAACTGCCAGGAGAGTGAGAGTGACTAAGTCTTTCTATTGCGGACAAACCCAGGTTTGGCTAGACCCATGCCAACATGATGCCACCAATTTCTTGTCAGTCTGGGAACATTCCTTTCTATTCCATATGCACCTTACCTTTACAGTGGTTTCTCACAATGTGGAACCTCTTAAGAAACACATCCTCCCTGGGACGATGGCAGCTTCAGTCAGTATTCACTATTCATGTAGGTCACATCGTCCGGAAGATGCCAGTTTGTGTAGGAATATTAACAAGGTCATCATCATACGATAGCGGTTCAACCAGACTGTGTAACTTCCTTCCCCCTGTGTAACTTCCTTCCCCCTGCATCTCTCAGCCACACCATCATCTCACTGCATCATCTCTTAGCCACACCATCTCCCTCCCTGTGTCATCTCTTAGCCACACCATCGCCTCCCCCCTGCATCATCTCTCAGCACTCCATCACTGCCTCCCCCTGCGTCAACTCTCGGCACACCATCACCCCCCCTGCGTCAACTCTCAGCACACCATCACCCCGCCGGTGTCAACTCTCAGCACTCCATCACCTTCCTCCCTGCGTTGTCTCTAAACACACCATCACCTCCCCCCTGTGTTCTCTTGACACAGACACACAGTGACACATATACATACACACACTGACACATGTACATACAGTACATCCACTGACCCACACACTGACACATATACACACACTGACATATACATACACACACTGACATAGATACACACTGACACACACAGTCACACACTGACACAGATACACACACAGTCACACACTGACACAGATACACACACACAGTCACTGTCACAGATACACACACAGTCACACACTGACACAGATACGCACACACTGATACAGACACACACTGACACACACACAATGATACAGACACACACTGACACACCTTTCAAACAAATGCACACACACTGACACAGATACACACACCTTTCACACAAATGCAGCCAGCCAAGTAAAAAACACCACTGACATCAATTGAAAGTCACCCTACCCCCCTCATGGCAGTCCTCCTCCCCTGGCAGTCCCCCCCCACACCTGCAAGAAAAAAATTATACTTACCTGGCTGGTCCAGAGCAGAGAGAGCGCAGGGGAAGGAGAATCACCCTCAGTCACTTCCGGCGGCAGCTCTCAGTATAGAGAGAATGGGAAGACTGCCTGGGAGGGGCTGTGTGATTCTGCTGCAGCTCACCCTACAGTCCCCCAGCAGCACCAACAGGCACACATGCCTCTTTGTTCAATATTCAGTCTGGGAGCAATGGAGGTGCTAGGGGGTATGGTGTCCTGGCCGGCAGTGCCCCCCTCTGCTGGTCCTGCCATGTCACCCAGGGCACATGCCCCACTCGCCTTGCCCTGGTTACGCCACTGCCAGTGACCCCTCCAGTTGGGATTTGGGTCTCGCTGCACCAAGTGAGCAGGCCACAGCCCTCTGGACAGGTACCTGGGAGTGGCAGGAAGACCAGAAACTATACTAGAATTAGTTAGCACTGGGAACCCTAGAAATGTATTGACACTGGGAAACAATAGAAATTAAAAAAAAACAGTGCTAAAATACTGTAAAACAAATACAGATGGATGGTTTAAATAAAAAGTACCAATTGGTGATTTATTAAACTAAAATCAGCACTTCAGTGTATGCACTAAATTGTCATATTAAAAAAAACTTTCATATATTGTCTCAATAAACATACAAATACTGAAGATATGACATGAATGAAGAACAATGAATTCTATACAGTATATCCACCAAGGACCAATAATGGATACAGGAGTAGAAGTAAAGGTTCTCTCTATATAGTCCCAAAGGAATTAGTGGTATCAATCCCACATTTTCAGTTAATGGCTTTAATTGTTGTTAGAAAATCCTGTGGCATCCATCGTTTAGAAAGTGCAGGCTGAAGCACAATTGATAAGAAATAGCAGCACAACGTTACCAGTTCCTGGCTGAAATAGCTGTATAGGAAGTACTCTGGCATCCAGCAGTAGTAGAAAACAAGGTTGAAGCACAATTAGCAAGGAAGCATCCATGGCTGCAGGAGTAAATCCAAGATATTATACGGGGAGAGAGTGTGTATCCAATATGGGTCCCAAAAGTCCAGGTGGTTTTAAGTGAAAGGCTCAACGCGTTTCACTAAGCAATGACTGCTCAGCTTCATCATACATATAGATTACTGGGACTGACAACCCCTTTACCAGCAGCTCTTGTGATAGTGCATCATCATTCTTTATTTAACACTAGAAATGAGATGGTTACTTGAGATGATCCAGACATAGACTTGCCATAAGAAACACAGGGAATGTAGATACAGGAGTGTACTGAGAAGTACTGGAGATCCAGATGCAGACTTGCTCTGAGAAACACAGGGAATGTAGACACAGGGTAGCGCCAGGAAACACTAGCGATCAATAAGTAAATTGAAGCTTAAAATACTAGGCATCAGCATGAGAGCTTAGCACATGTAACATATGGAATCAGCGTGAGAGCTGATCAGCACACTAGTAATCAGTAAGAGCAAACATGTAACACAGGGATTCAACTTGAGAGCTAAACTGCCCATTAGTAATCAGCATGAAAGCTGACACATGTAACACAGGGAGTCAGCTTGAGAGCTGAACAGCACACTAATAAACAGCACAAGAGCTGATACATGTAAAACTGGAGTTCAGTGAGAGAGCTGAAGTCATGCTGGGAATCGGCATGAGAGCTGATACATGTAACACTGGAGGACAGTGTGAGGGCTGAAACAACACACTGGAGACATGGAAAAACACCAGAGAGTATCACAGTAACTGGAAGAGCAAAGTTGAACAGCAGCTTCATGTTCCTGAGTCAGGCAAAATACCCTTAGGTAGCTGGTCATTGGATCAGTGGATCAGCTGAGTGACCAAAGGTCTACCATTGGGAGAGACCAGTCAGGTGATATGGACCAACATGGCTGCTCCCGTGCTCAGCAGCACAGGAACCAGGATGCACACATGGAATCCCTAACAGACCCCGGGGAAAATACTCAGCCCACCACTCACCTCCACCCTCAATGACTGAACACCTAAGCTCAAGGATGCCGGTGCAGTGGTGAGTAGCGGCTGATCCCAGACTGCATGCTGACACCCATCTTGCAAGGCGCAGGTCTGACCTGCCACAGATATGGCAGCTCTTCTGACACGCAGAGCTGTATAGGAGATTGCAAGGGTTAATATATGCACGTCCATGTAACAGTGTTAAGATGGTCAGACACACCTGCATTTTTATGACCATTCCCTGTTACCACCCCCAAACACTGACAGCCTGTCACTCACTTTGCGATGGATTCCTCTGTGCATCTGTAATCAAAGTGCAATCACTGCGCACATGCATTGTGGCTTCTACACATGCACAATGACAAACAATTGCTTGATCTGCGTATGTACTCGCCATTGCATTAATCTCTGAATTAGGCTCATGCAGCCAATTGGGGTTATTGATGGGGCAGCAATGGTCGGCATTCTTAAAAAACGAGGGCATGATGACCCCGTTTTTGAAGCATGCCAAAGACAGTAAATGTGTATTTTGACCAGCGCCGGCCCGACCATTAAGCATGGTACGCTGGCATGTACTGTAGGGTGCCATTGAAGTAAGGTTCGAATTGAAGTAAGGTGAGAGGGAGGGGGGGGGAAGGTGGAGGGAGACGCTGGAAAGCACACGAGAAATGTGCAGCTTCTCAGCTGGAATTAGGTCTGTCCATCCCTGCTTCTCACAGAGCTTGCGCAAAAGGACAGAGGGATGTAATCCGCACAGGTCTGGGTAGATATGAATTATCTCTATAGACCCCTAGTATTTATCCCAGAATGATTAGATTCTTAATTATGGGTATTGGGGCGTGCTATCATCAACAACACATTAACAGATTATGCAGTGAGAAGGACAGAAAAGGGTCGTGTTAGTTGATGCACAGTATTCATTAAAATATAACTTTTATTGTTATCTTAAAAATAATATTGTATTCATTTACAGTCCGTGAAATATTAAAAGAAATTTTATTTTAACTTAGAAATAGTGTATTAAAATAGATTGCACATAGATTCCACAGGAATAGATGTAGTCAATAAATTAACTGATATATATGTGACATCCAACATAATATACAATTCCATCCTATTCCCCAATTACTGAATATTTATACAGACTTGTACTGGCCATACAATCTATTTTCATACACTATTTCTAACTTAAAATCACATTTCTTATTTCTTTTAATATTTCACAGACTGTAAATGAATACAATACAATATTATTTTTAGGATAACAATAAAAGTTATATTTTAATGAATACTGTGCATCAACTTAGACAACCCTTTTCTGTCCTCTCTGCATATTCTCATAGAGCTTCAGTGGTCCCAGCGGGGTGAAAACAACCGGCAAACCTCAGATGGCCGATGTTCATGCAGATGATCTAATGCTGCGTATTGTGATGCAGCAGTGGATCAGAGAGGCCGTCAGAAGGCATCTAATTATACAAGTCACCTGTGTTATTAGCATATTATTGCACAGCAGAATACAAAGTCACAATGGATGTGCAATTACATCCATCTCTGAATCAGACCCAATAATAATGACAATATTATTATTATTATTACTATTATTATTATTATTATTATTATTGTTTTTATTAATATTATTTTTTATTAATATTAATAATAATAATAATAATAATAATAATGTAATAATAAAGCATAAAGATTGTGCACATGTGTGCAATGCATCTGTCAGACATGTACAGAAGCCAGTGGCGTAACTAGGGTATTTGGAGCCCAGGGCAAATTTGAACAGGGAGCCCCCACCCCTAACATCCTGAGATGTGCGCACGCCGAACGCGCGTGGGAAAAATGGGCGTGGTCACTTAAAAATGGGGCGTGTCAACATGACACACCCCTTTATTTTCACGCTGAACATTCCTATCCATATGCACCTTAACCCCAGTAGTACCCCTTATACAGTACCCCCAGTATGCAGTTGTGGTCCCTCTTATGCAGGTCCATAGTAGTACCCCTTATACAGTATCCCCAGTAGTGGTCCCCCTTATACAGCCCCCAATTAGTTACCCCCAGTAGTGGCCCCCCAAATGCAGTGCCCCACATAGTGTTCCCCCTTATGCAGTGCCCCCAGTAGCAGTCCCCACAATGCAGTGCGCCCAGTAGCGGTATCCCCTTATGCAGTGCCCTTTATATGGTGCCCCCAGTAGTAGTCCCCCTCCCTATGCAGTGCCCTTTATATAGTGCCCCCAGCAGTAGTCCCCCCCATGCAGTTTTCCCACTAGTGGTCCCCTTATGCAGACACCCTGTAGTGATCCCCCCTATCCAGTGCCCCCTGTAGTGGCCCTTCCTATTATTGCTCCCAGTAGTGGTCCCCCGAGTGCAATGCCTCTAGTAGCAGGCCCCTTTTATAATGCACCCAGTGGTAGTTCTCTCCCAAGTAGTAGTCCCCAGTAGAGTAGCCCCCCCCAGTAGAGGTCCTCCCAATGGCACCCCCAGTAGAAGCCACCCCTCCCCCACTAGAGGTCCCCCCAGTAGTAGTCACCCCCCTCCCCCGTTGTGCAGATAGATTAAAAAATATATATATATATATATACATAAAAATATACTTACCTGAATCTCTGCTCCTGCTCCTGGTCCTGGTCCTGCTCGAGATGCCGCTCCCGCCCGGGCTGGCGCGCTCAGCATTATGGGACAGACGTCATGACGTCAGTCCCATTGCCCACTGCAGGAGCCAGACGGAAGTCCGGCTCTTGCAGTGGGTGCTGCAGCAGTCAATGAGAGTCTATCTGACTCTCATTGGCTGCTGTTTAACACACGCATCGCCGCCAGCGCTGGCGGCGATGCGTGTGTTATGCACAGCCTGAGCCCGCCTCCTAGCGCTCTTGGGCAAGCACTCAGGGGGAGGGAACGGGCTCAGGTGTGAAGCACAGGACCGGCGCTGGAAGCCTAGCGCCGGTCCTGTGTAAATGTGTAGCGCTGACCGCACACTCATTGCGGTCGGCGCTACACTGGCTAACTAGAGCGGGTGGGCCAGTACTGTGGCTGGCGGCGCCCCCCCCCGTGCCGCCGGTCCAACGGTGCCCATGGCACGCACCCTGCTCACCCTGCCCTAGTTACGCCACTGGTTTAGATTTCGGAAATCCGAACCCGCTCACCCCTAATTTTTAGGTCTCTTCTTTGCTATGCGAAAGATATCTCAGTCCTTACTATTCTGCAAAAACATTTGAGTTTTAAACTAGCTGAGAAGCTGGAAGTGATCTGGTTTTCCCCTGCACCTATGATGGAGTGCCTTTTACACCTTCCAGAAATTATTGCATTTCTAATAGCATTTTTCCCCTAATACAGATATTTAATTTCAGACACAAATTAGGTTTAACTAAGCAGAATTTTATGGGCAAAGTGAAGAAAGACGATTATTTAACAAAAGAGGTGGTTCTACAGTTATACAACAGATTGTATCTTCATATTTGGCATCTTGTTTAAAAAGGCATCTCCAAAGACTGTACTTAAGTTGTATATAAAAAAATAAGTGTAACTCGGATGAATACTACAGTAGGACAAATAATGTGGAAATTATAGGGTTCAGACATGTGATCCACCCATTATTTGTAATGATACAGTACAAAAATGTTAAGGTTTTTTAATTTTGCTCACCTACACACTTGCTTCCCTAATGTTGTTTATCACTAGTTTTATGTATACAAAAATAATATATATATATTTTTAATTCTATTGTTCCCACTAGGTGGCGCAGGTATTCAATATACCAGTCACTACTCAACCATAAAAATATTCATCATTTTATTTTGTAGATAAAAAGTCAACTAAATCTCAAATCCCAAAATAAATGTGCATATAAATTTGGTTTATGACTATAGCATAAAGATTAGATGTTATCTATCTATCTATCTATCTATCTATCTATCTATCTATCTATCTATCTATGTATCTATCTATCTATCTACATCTGTAAGGCATTGCACAACATTGACTGACTTGGATTCAGAAAAGTTGTTTGTCATAAGTTATATACATCTTTTTGTACTTTTTACATACATTATGTTGGTGTTCTGGCTACTGATTCGGTTTTGGTTGATTTGGTGTTTTTCTGTGATTTGGATGTGATTTTGCAAATTGGAGATTTACTAAAGGCCAATTTGACTGCAACTCACAGGTGAAACGACTTAACACACCAATAAAGCACAATCCGCCATCAGATCAAACATTGTATCATTTTCATGGACTCAAATACAAATCACAAATTTACTAAGAATTGTGTTTGACACATTGATCAAAATCACACCAAAGGTGTAGCACAATGCTCAAAACAAATAAGCCTGCCTGGGAGCTGCATGTTTGCCTGAAACAATGCACAGATCAGTATGACCTATGCAGGCCTTTGTGTTAAAAGTATTAAAAAATGGTTATTTAAATAAAATTGCATAGGGTCCCCCCAAAAACATGACCAGTTTGGGGCTGGTTTACATTATGGCATGGAGACCCCACACTGTGTGTCTCTCTGCTATAGTGTAAGCCCCCAGCTGGTTCAGCCTAGTGCTGGTTACTAAAAAATAGATTGTACCCTACGCCAGTATTCCCACCCATTTTCCAGTACCAGACAGCCGATGAGAGGACCAGGGAGAAGCTGTGCCGGAAGGAGGTCACACTCGCATGCCGCCACTCAGGTAAGTAAGCGGCAGAGGCTTTGGGGGTGGGAGGGCAGAAGGCTTAGGGGGAAGGGGGAAGCTCTGTGTGGCTTGAAGGGGTCCCTGCAATTTAGTAGCCCTGGGGCCCCCACAAACCTTAATCCGGCCCTGCCAGAGACTGTTGTAAACAGAGCAAATTGACTGATCTTGCACATGACAGAATTCACTGAGTATCACTGTCATATGTAAGTAGTCAGTCAAATATGCTGATTCTAAATGTGGATTTTTGTTCATAAAACAGTCCAGTGATGTCCAGCTATTACATTTAGAGGTCAAACATGATGCTTAGTTCATTTACCCCAGAGGTTAATTTGAGAATGTGTGTGTGATAATTCCATGAACTGCATAATACTGTATACATTGGCTATTAAATCAGGTTTTTTAGTCATTGTCTTCAACACAAATGAGAACATAGGTTGTCCTCAATACATCAACATAGCAAGTATTGTTCCTTTAAGAGATCAACGATAGGAAATAAAGATGTTTTATTCCAGGAATATGAAAGTAAAATATCCATTTAAAACAAAATCTGTTAAATGTCATCAGTAATACTAATACACATGTTCTTATATGATGTACTTAAATAGTTTGGGAAAGGAAATTCAACAGGATTTACAAAATTAGATTGTCTGCATAACATTCGCACTTAGGAAACTTGTAGGCTAAATAGCTTCAGTTTAGGTTTTGCTTTATATTGCATGTCAACTGTAACATTTGTAAAAGCCCCTTCATGATTTGCCACATTATTTAGTATTACTTTTTACTTCAGCCAAGTAAATGTTATTTTTGTTTATTGTTTTGAGGGTATGTAGTGCTTTCTTTCTGTAACATATAGAATAGTTTTTAATGTCATTTTAGGGCTTTGATATACAACTAGAGAGTATATTTATTAAAGTGCGGGTTTATAGAAGTGGAGATGTTGCCCATAGCAACAAATCATATTCTATTAATTATTTATCTTACACCTTCTAGAACATAATAGCTACAACCTGATTGGTTGCTATGGGCAACATCTCCACTTCTAAAAATCTGCACTTTAGTAATATAGCAATAAAACTGTAACCATTACTCCTTCTTGTAAATGACCAAATATACAGTACATATTTAAATTAGAGATGTGCAAATTTGCATGTTCTCGGACTCTATTAATTGGCAGAGTTTAAAAAATCAAAGAAAAGAAAAGTGATTCTGCACAGAACTAAGAATGAATTATAAACCAACCATTCAACAATCACAGAATTTTATCCATCATCAATAATTCTTGGTGGTGCTCCCAAAGCCCAATTTATGCGTATTGAACAAAAAAGGAGAAGAAAGTAGGGCTAAACTCTCAAATTTTACTGCTAAACTCTCAAATTTTCTAAACTCTCACTCTATTACATTTGGCCCGATCTGTCCAAAAATACTCTGTTGTGTCTGATCTGCACCCCAAGAAGACCCCTTTTGAGTGTTTTCCGGTTATAAAAAAAATAATAATTGCAAAGTCTCATAAAAAACCTGTAGTCTTTTCTACTTCAATTTAAAAATATTTTATATTTCAAGAAGTGTGTGGTAAGATGCTGCTTATATAATATTCCGGTTCTAACTGTGTGTGGTATCCCCTCATCATCTGCATCCCAAAACAATTCTTGCAAATAAGACCTGTTCTGTTCCAGGTGTGTGAAACAATTGTCAATGTTTTGTAAAGAATTTTTAAAATATTGCATAGTGTGTTTTCCAGTGGAAGTTACTGTGTGCAGAAGTATCCCCACATCATCTGCAACCCAAAAATATTTTTATTTGCTGGTGTA
The DNA here is from genome assembly GCA_031769625.1 of Taudactylus pleione. Classification (NCBI taxonomy): domain Eukaryota; kingdom Metazoa; phylum Chordata; class Amphibia; order Anura; family Myobatrachidae; genus Taudactylus; species Taudactylus pleione. Next base: position 8,492,403 of record JAUIMM010000258.1, read on the forward strand.
AAAGAAAAATCTCCAGTCTTTTAATAAATCCATAATTGTAAAGGTAACAGTCCCTCCTTTCTCTTTCTCATTGTTGCATGTTCACTTGGTGTTATGACAGTTAAGTTTAATAACAGTAGCTTTACTCCTATCCTGGTGTAAAATTAAAAACAATCATGGATCAGTCGATAAAAGAGCAGGAGCAACCGAGTACTAGTGTTGCGGCTGCTGCCAGTCATAGTACTTCTTCAAAATCTACTAAAGTGGGTCAAGGGGAAAGAAGGTTTAAGAAAGGGCACATCAAATCTAAATAATTTTCCACCATCTTACAGAAAACATCATCTATAACAATAACGGGCCATGTACCACACACAGTGGCAAGCAAAGGCTCAGGCCATGGCCTTTCTATGTGAGTGGTGGTCCTGCTACTGTTGCTTCATGCCCTAGAATGACTATTGTGGAAGCCTGGGCCAAACACAATCAGGCATCTTCTGTAACCTCACAAGCAACACCTCACTCTGAGTCTAAAGGTTTCACCTTTGAAACAGTTAAATTAGTGCACAAAAAGAACACTAAGGCTGAAGAACAAACTGTGTGTTCACAAACTTCACAGAGCCCAAAGGAGAGTGCAGGTTTTTAAAAGTAAAGTTGTTGCCAATAGCAACCAACCAGTTTCTACTTATCATTTATCTGGCATCTTCTAGAACAGTGGTTCTCAAACTTGGTCCTCAGCACCCCACACAGTTCACATTTTTCCATGTCACCTAGCTGGGCACAGGCATATTCATTACATGACACATTTCAAAAGATGCAGAGGTGGAGTTAATTATTTCAGTTGTGATTCTATGAGGAGACCAGGAAAACATGTACTGTTTGGCATCCTAAGGACCGAGTTTGAAAAACTTTGTTCTAGAAGGTAATAGCTAGAATCTGATTGGTTGCTATGAGCAACTCCACTTCTAAAAGCCTACACTTTGTTCATGAGTGCTATGTGTGAGTCTGACTTTTCTGACAGTGCAATTTAGGAGAAGCCTTCTTCCACCATTTCTGCAGATTTTGCAAATGTGAGGATAAGTAGAAGTACAAGTAAAATGATGATTACATACAAATTGAGGATGCTACAGTGGAAGTACAACAGGATTAGGGGGATATTTGTGCATGTTACGCTATTGAGGATGTTTATGATGAATGTGTTGGAAAAGAAGAAGTTGATAAAATTCAGCAGGAGGGTGTTGTTTATGTCAGTGATTAGAGGTAGCATTCCTGCATCCAATTTGCAAAGGCTAACCAATTCTACCCCTACCCAGGATTCCCAAGGAGAATCCTTGTGCACTATGGCTACTGCTATGGTGAATCTTTATCACAGAAGGGGACCAAGAAGACTAGTAGTGTAAAACAACAACTGACTATGAAACAATTGTTTGCAAGAGGACCAGCTGCCATCCTGAGGCACAGTGGATAAATGGATGACAGCCACCATCCTGCTGCACAGTGGACCACTGAAGCCATGCCTTCTATGTTAGCATAAGATCTGCATCCAATATCCACCATAAATGCATTTGGATTTTAGGTCATGTGTCCCCGCTACCAAATTCCATCTCAATTCCATTTTACCAGAACAGCAATTCCTCACCTGATGTAATAAAAAATTATTCTTGGCCTAGAAAACGCCATAGTACCCACTATCCACTTAACTACAGATATGTTGACTAGTGGTACTTTTCAAACCAAAGATTATATTACTGTAATACTGTAGCTCACTGGGTGAGTGTATTGCATTCAGCAGCAGTATCTAACACACAACACCAGCTCATTCACAGACAGGCTACTCTCTGTATTACAGGATTCACTAAGAAGTATATGGATGTCAATCTGTTGGAAAATTTAGGGATGTGATAGTACCGTGGCTTACACCACTAGACTACGCAGGATTTGTCATTTCCGATTACACATGTAATCGGAAATGTAACACTGTGAGCATTACAACTGGGTGAATTTTAACATGTCCCATGTTTTGCCCACACAAGAAACTTGGTGGTTCAGAATATCTTCTATCTATGGCCCCACATATTTCTGGACATCTTTGGCAACTTCATGTAGAAGATTGCAGCAGCTGCAACAACATTTCAATTTTCCATGCCACAAACTGAAGCAAAAGGTAGTGGCCAGGTGAAATTCCACCTTTATATGCCTCAGTGACTGGAGGAACTGCACCAAGCCATCCAAACATACTGTACACAACAAGCCTTGAAATAGGGACTGGGAGAGCATTGTACCTTAGTCCAGTACAGTGGAAAATACTTTGTTTTATGCAAGCTACTAAAACCATTTGAAATAATAACCAATGAGATTAGTATAGCCTGAGTCAGGTGATTTCCTTAATTTAACTACTGGAAAAGCAGCTAGAGAAGCTGAAGGAGGAAATGAAACCGATTCTGCTAAGTATGTTGGACTTGTAAGAACAGTTCCATTTGCCATGCCACCAATTGAAGCAATAGGTGGTAATCAGGTGGAATTCCACTCTTTATATGCTTCAACAACTGGAGGAACAGCAACAAAGCATCATGACGTACTCATAAACCCATGAGATAACCTTATTGCGGCACATTGAAGATACTCAAGATATGCAAGATACTGAAACCATTTGAAATTGTAACCTGTGAAGTGAGTTCAGACCCTGCCAGTAAGAGTCAGGTCATACCCTTGATTAACTACTGGAAAAGCAGCTAGAGAAGCAGGAGGAGATGGAAATTAATGATGACACTAAGTATGATGGACTTTTAGATTAAGATGTATGACAATGCAATCACAACTGCATTCTCTCTGATTGCAGTTACTATAAAAATGCTAATGCCTTCAAAAACAGATGTATCTGACCATTTAAACACCATTTCATAGGCATGCATAATTTAAACATTGCAATTTCCTGTGCAGTATGAACACTTTTTGTGTGTCAGGTGAGCTGAAGTGTTTGTGGCTGGATACAGGGGTGTATTTATAATGGATGCAGGGTATGCAGGAGGGGCCTGCTCTGCACACCCTGCACCCATACTTTTTTTTCATATTTACCTCTGTCCCACAGAGTAGCGATGCTGAAAACACCTGGAAAATGGCCGCCATGGCCATTTTCCCGGTGTTTTGTGCATGTGCAGTAAGAAATCTCCAGGAAAATATAGCAGCAGCCATTTTCAATCTAGTGCCCAGAATCTACTGCTGCTGTCAGTTCACTGATTGCAGCTGGGGAGAGAGGAGAGGGCCCTGGATGGGGATTGAACACTGGCCCCCTCCTCTCTTAATATGCCTCTTGCTGGTTAGACGTGCCGCATATGCAGCACGGCTTCCCAATGCAAGTCAATTTTACCATTATTTACGCTAAAGTAAATCATTGGATGGATATGAGAAGGCAGCAGTGGCCATCCCTATATTTGTCTGTGCCTTGGAAGACATTAGCGTATGTTACCAACTGCAATTCATGAGATTATGCAATTGCATTAGTGTACATCTTTGAATCAGGCCCACAGATCTTGAGAAATTCAAAGAGCTCCTTGTGAGCAAGTTGTCAACTCAAGTGGCACATGACACGACAATGTCTCCTGCTTCAGTTTCTCCTAGAAATGTTTCTGCCAGGAATAAACTTACCTTTACCAAGAGACCTACTTGTAATGCTGATGAGTCACTCCATCTCACCCAATTAAATAACATTAGGACATCTTCTCAGGCTTAAATTAATTGCTGACAATTATTGAAAGCTCTACCATGATTCAATTTGATACTGTAAGCATTAATAGAATTCACATGTCACACAGTCCCTTTAAATACTGGGAGAAAAAAAGGGAATTTTGAGTCCCTTGTACATACTACTGTAATTTTGCTTTTTTACATAAGCTGACCCAGCCTTCAGTGTGTATTCAGAAATAGTGTTTATTACAGCTGGAAATTTTTTGAGAAATTGGAGTAGAAGGCTAATACCTGTACATAAAAAAGTGGAAAAACAGATGTTCATTAAAATAAGCCAAAAAATATATGAGGAAGACTTTTGCTGCCAGTTACAACTAAGTACAGAGACTTCTGTAATGGTGGATTCCAGTTGGGATAAGCTAATATTGTGTGATGATAATATTAATGCTTGTGAGGGTAAGGATGATAATGACATCTTCCAACTGTTTTCAGATTTACAACACTGTTAGCTGCCTTAAGCCCATTGGTAAATTGTTTTGTGGGCGTCCAACAAACCCAGCACTTTTTACACAAAAGTGGTAGTCCCTGCCGCTAAAGTGCTTGGTGTTTTGATATGTGCATGTCCTTTTTACTGTACAAAACAAGGATGGGTGCGAGAACCCAAGGACAATTCCATTGTGCACCACTTTTCATTATGGGTATTTACCAAGTTTGTGTTTGTTTTGCAGGCAGTGTACAATACTATACTTTACTGAGGAGTTCATGTTCTTTTGTATCCATCACCAGCTTCTCATCCAGGTATATAGGCTCCAAGCTTCTCCACAGATACAGAGTAGTAGTACCATAAAATCATATAATCATACAATGAATAATCAATCAACTTCGACCAGGCTGAGGCTTGTAATTTACTGCTTGGAATCAGTTTTCCTCTTTACAAATCTGTGGGATTTTAGAAGCTTGTTTTGTTATATTGTTTTCCATGTCTCTGTTTAGTTTTTTTTATAGTTATACTAGTACTATAAAGAATCATTTAATCAATAAATCCTTTACCTTCTAATAAATACTCCAGCCCCATTTACCTGTGGCCTCATGTATCTGATCTAGTCCTTGATTAATAAAAACATTCTATAGCATCATATAGTTTATATTAAACTGCCATCCTGTCTGCCACTGCAGCAGATGTGCTATATTCTTTTCTAAACTACCATGTGTTTGTGCCACTGCTCTGTCTCTTACTTTATCCAGCCAGCTCACTGCAGCCTTTGGCCAATAAGGGAGAAAGCAATATTATGAGCTATGAGGTGGTCAAAATTGACTGGAAATGACTGTAAATTAATGTTATTGATGAGAATACTGTAGGAATGAAAACAGGCCCACAATACATGATTTTAGCTGTTTTATAAATTTTTAAGAAATCAAAAACCAAAGCACTTGAGGGTAGTTTGCCAAAACCAAAACATGGGGTCAGCGCAGATCTCTAATTTAAATCTGAGTTTTAGGGTCAAAGAACTAGAGATGTGCGTGGACCCTCATGTTTTGGTTTTGGATCCGGATTCATCTTCGTGTTTTGCAAAACCACCCTCACATGTTTTAGTTTTGGATCTGTATTTTTTTTTTAAAACAAATAAAAAAACAGCTAAAATCATTTAATTTATACGGTTGGACATATTTACACACAATCCAAAACCCAAATTTGTTTTTTAAATCCGAGTTATGAACTGACTGCAGAACCGAAGCTGGACTCGTTTCGATTTGACACCCCACAGTAATTCCAAACTGGGACTCGGTTCGACTCATAATCCCTAAATTTGGTTGTTGCCAGTTCTCTGGGATCCCGCAAATCTCTACCAAGAACAAATGTGCACACTTTAAAAAGGTGTTTTTCCCTGCCAATATTGTACAAGTCTTGACAATACAGTAAGTATACCTATAAAGATTTAGGTACAGTAACATTTGGGATTATGACTCTTCTTGGGCAAAATTAATTTTTCTTTACATTGATTCATTTTGCTAAATTTCTTAGTGTCATACCAAATTGGTTATATGGTTTTATTGTACTTATAATGGAATGGGAGAAGTAACATTTATTTTAAAATCTTGTTATTGTTATATTATTTTCAAGATGTAGAAAGAGTGGAAGGGCATAGGATCAGGGGCATAAGTTCATACCAGGTACTTGGGGGTGAAATAGTGATTTGGAGTCCAACCACATGTATTGATCATCAAGACTCTAGCACAGTGGTTCCCAAAAGTTTCTTATTGTGAAATTTAGCAAATATAAATCAGTTAAGTGAATTGTGTTTACCTGTTATTCTTAGGCTCAGTTATGTTGAGGTGGACAGGGTTGTGAGGGTTGTGCTCTGTTTGTCCACATATTTTCTGACTGGTGGCCACTAGCACTGTGTCACAGACTGGGGAACTTGGAGTTGTGTACCTGAACTGGGTTGTAAGACAGAGACACCTGAACCAGTAGGTAGGTTGAAACTGGATGGTTTAATGTAGTTTATGCTCATACAGTAATAGAGGAGACTGTGATATAAGATGTATAATAAAGTCCTCTGTGCAGAGATAATGCAACTAGAAGATACTGAATAAAACTGTAAAACAAAAGTCTCTGAATAGTCACTGGACTTGGGAATGGAACTGTAGGAAGAACTGTAGACTTGGAACTGAAAGAACTTGAGGAATTAGAATTTGACTCCTGACTGGAGCAACGAGGATTGAACTTGTAGAACTTGGAATTTGACTCTGGACTGGAGTAACGAGGATTGAACTTGTAGAACTTGGAATTTGACTCTGGACTGGAATAACATGGAATGAGCTTGAAGAACTTTGAATATGACTCCGGGCTGGAGTAATGTGGAATGAACTTTAAGAACTTGAAATATGACTCCGGGCTGGAGTAACATGGAATGAACTTGAAGAACTTGGAATATGACTCTGGACTGGAGTAACAGGGAATTAACTTGAAGAACTTGGAATATGACTTCGGGCTGGAGTAACAGGGAATTAACTTGAAGAACTTGGAATATGACTCCGGGCTGGAGTGACGTGGAATTAACTTGAAGAACTTGGAATATGACTCTGGGCTGGAGTAATGGGTAATGAACTTGAAGAACTTGGAATATGACTCTGGGCTGGAGTAATGGGTAATGAACTTGAAGAACTTGGAATATGACTCCGGGCTGGAGTATCGTGGAATGAACTTGAAGAACTTGGAATATGACTCCGGGCTGGTAACACACAGGGAACTCAGGAACATAGGTAAGAACTGAGTAACAGCTTTGCTATGCTAGGAAGCATAGTATCACAACGGGAGCTCAGGAACATAGGTTATGCAGCAGCAATGGACATTGTTGCACTGGCAACCAGTATGTGTTACAGGAAGGTCTTTTATACCATCAGGCTGAAACGGATTGGCTAAAGAAACTTGAGATGGCCGCTGACTGGATGCACGAGTATCACCTGACCTGGTCCAAGATGGTGGCGCCCATGTTCTGGAAAGCTTGTATACTGGCATGCCGTGTGCGCATGGATCTGCAGAAGAGGGACACAGGCAACAGTGGGGATGCTGCAGATGATCCACAAGTGGAGGCCCCGTATTGGAGATTCCTGGCACAGCAGGCTGATGACTCAACGGGCAACGATGGCAGAGATGTACGGAAAGACGCAGGGGTCTAGGATGGAGGTATCTAGCACAGTTTGTGACATACTGGTTTTTCCTATCACATTGACATAAATATTTTGATTGGTTCTGAACCACCAACCTGAGGCTCACTTGAAAGTACCCAAAGGCACCAAGTTTGGGAACCACTTGTCTAGCATCATCCAGGCACCCCCTTTCATTCACCACCAACAGCTCAGCAGCACGCAGACACCCCATCATTCACTTTCTGCACCCCTGCAGTACCCACAAGCCCTCATTCACTAACAACACCCGAGCAGCACTTACACACCCCCACCCCTCATTCACTACCAACACCACAGCAGCACTCACTCCCCAACCCTCATTCACTATCAACACCCCAGCAGCACTCAGACACAGGGGCATCTAAAGGGGGGAGCAGGTATTAATTACCCAGGCTTGTTGAAGGGGCCTGGCGGGCACTTGGGCCTGTCGCCATTCCCCCCTCTTACCTGTCAGCAGCCCAGCACAGGCTGCTGTATGCTGGGCTGCAGTGAGACCAGAGAGACTTCTGCCACTGGAGCAGTCTCCCATCCTCTGCCAGTGGTGGGGAGCAATCACACTGATTGCGGCCCCTGGATTTGCGCCTGGCTGAGGGGCTCACAGCGCCACCTCATCAGCATGCAGCAGTGCTTCAAATAGGGTTTTTAATTTTCACTAAGGGGTGTGGCCACAACTCCCGTGATTAGACCATGCCCCCTATTGTAATGTGGCCTGGGCTGGTTCTCTACGGCCCTGCCTAGACATCCCGTCATTCACCAGCAAAACCCCAGCAGAACTCACATTCATACCACCACCCTCATTTACTACCAACAACCCCCTCCAATGTGAGTGCACTCAGAATACCACTTAAAGTAATATGCGTATACTCCCCCTCCCTCCATTCATTGTTACTTCTCAGGATTCAGGGATGGTTGAGCTACTCTGTGCTCTGCCTCCCACTGCCAGAGCAGAGAAAGTGTGAGGGGGAGGTGCTGACAGAGGTGGTAGTGTGCATTCCTGCTTGTGTGCCTGCCACTTACATGTACAGAGCAGTGGCAGCACTGCTTGCCTCCTGGTGATTCGGGAGCAATGGAAAAGCTGCCCAGAAGTGGTTGCCTCCACTGTCTCCTGTAATTCCACCACTGCAGAGGATGATTGCAGAGTGAACATAACTCATATCTATCTGAAAAGCACATGCATCTCAATGACAATAAAACAATATTTTTCTACAATATATTTCAGAATATCCTTCAGAAAACCTTAACAATTTATTTAACCGTGATATACTATTTTTTCCTGATATAAGTTGTGCTCCTTTTTAACATTTGGTTTTAGACAGTTGAGTCACATTATTATGACCGGTACATTTGATGTCGGCAGCAAGTAGCCCATGAAGTACGTCTTGTGCTGTGCACTGGCTTGGTGGGTATATAAGGTGTGCAATAGGCTGTCTGCACACATATCACTCGTTGTTGTAATGGGTAAAAGGGGCGATTTATCCAAGTTGCAAAAAGCGATGATTACTAATAGTGGCTTTCGGGCCAAAGGTGGCAGTATTTCTGAAACAGCGCAGTTTGTGAACTATTTGCGTGCTGCTGTTGTGAAGGTGTATCATGACTGGACAAATGGCACCATTGCGAATAACCAACATGGAAAATGGGGAGCACCAAATCACCAAATGCCATTGACGTGAAAGGTGAAAATCAGCTATGAAGATGCATGGGTGCCGACTGACATGCTACAGTAGAGCAGCTCACCATCAAAATGAACCAGGGGACCACCAGACATGTGTCTAAAATGACAGCTCAGCGAACCCTACAGTGTATGGGGCTGCAAAGCAAATGGATGGTCACTACACCTATGCTAACTAAGGTGCATCGGTGGAAAAGGCTTACATTTTCATGCCTGTATTGGAATTGGACCTCCGCTGATTGGCGAAGGGTTGCCTTCTCCAATGAGTCACATTTTCTGCTTCATCAAACAGATGGATGTTGGCTTGTCAGACGAGAAACATTGGAGAACAAACATCCTGCAACCGTTGCTGGAAGAACATAAGCTGGTGGTGACAACATTATGGTCTGGGAAATGTCTTTATGGCATTCTCTGGGCCCACTCATCCATGTGGAAGGCAACCACAACCGATTTGGTTATGAATCCATCCGTGCAGAACATGTACACCCATACATGCTGATGGGATCTTCCAGCAAGACAATGTGACATGTCACACAGCTAGAAATGTCCGACAGTGATTGGACGAGCATGACCAAGACTTCTAAGTACTTATCTGGCCCCCTATTTCCCCGGACTTGAACCCAGTTGAATATTTGTGGGTCCACCTCAATCATTTTGTTCACTCTATAGACACTCCACCATGCACCCTCCAGCAGCTGTGGGATGCACTGCAGTCAGCATGGCTCCAGATGGGATGTAGTTAGAAGACCAACGGACAGCATGCCACTGGTCTGAATGGGGTGCAGAGGAGGAAAGATGATTAATTACTCAGGTCCCAGATCCGCTGCCTTTCTCTTCTTACCCATCATCGGCAGATCCAGGGAAGCTGCTGCTGCTGAGCAGCAGTGCTCTCCTTTGCCTGCATGATGTGCAGGGGGAGCAATCACACTGATTGCCCCCATGTATCTGCCCATAGCATGTCACACCTCCATGATTGGGCCAACCCCCTACAGTACCTGTGCCCATCAGTGCTCTCTACAACCCCGGTGAGGTGCAAAGCATCTATTGTTACTGCTTTAAAAATGTTCTGAAGGAGAAGGGTGGAGTGTAATGCAACCATAGCCATAAGAATGTCAAATGCTATCTGCCATGTCAAGTATTTGAACAATATTGCTGTAACTGTATATTTATTGTTCTGAAAATAAAGATAAAGTAAAGATTTCAGTCTGTTAGCAATAAAACAGACAATCAGTGTACAGAATTCACATGGCTAATTGGACGTCCCTTTCTGCTTCATTGTCAGCTCCTCTCCTCTCCACTGCCTTCAGGCTCTGCATGCTTAATGATGTATTGGAGCGGGGCAAGTAGACAGTCTCAGTTGATTGGCTCCTGCACCTTCACTTATACCCCCTTCTATTAAAAACAAGCATCTCTCCGCAGTCATACCTGGTACTCAGAACCTCCTACATTGCAGTCAGTTACCTAACACTTACTGTAGTGAGATCTATTAGCTCTTGCATAGGAAGCCTGGTACATCTGCGATGGCTAAAGATCTGTGCAGAAGCTGCACTGCACATGTGCAGAACCCAACCTGCGATGGTGCTTGCAGTGCCCTGGATGATTGACAGGCTGCAGATGTTCCAGGGTGGTGTAGGGTCTGTGTTGTGGGTGTGCTGAGGACAGTGACTTTTTACTGGCCTTGGCAATGGAGATGAGGCAGCCATTCTGAGGAGCCTTAGGCTCTCTAAGATGGCTCATGCTCTGACTGATGCAGCCTTGGATCTGAGTGTCAGCAGTAGGCACCTTTTTATATTAGATGCCTCCTGCGGGGGATGCGGTTAAGATCCCAACAACCGGGATGCTGTCTACCGGGACCCTGGCACTGGAATCCCGATCGCCGAGAGAACACAAGCAACGGAATCCTCACATGACTGGGGATGCTGATGTTGGAATTCTGGCAGACAGTATCCCGATCATAAGGAGACCGGGGAAAGGCAAGTATCAGCCACAGGGGGGAAGGTTAGGTTTAGGCACCCCAGGGGGACTTATCAGGAGGGGGGAGGTTAGGGTTAGGCTCTAGACAGGGGGGATTAGGTTCAGGCACCACCGGGGGGCGGTTAGGGTTAGGCACTAAGGGGGGAGGGTTAGAGTCAGGTACTAAGGGGGGAGATTTTGCCCTTGAAAAAGTCCTAACAAGGCCGAAACGCATTGGGCCAGCACCAATAACATTGACTTTATAGTGACTATTAACAGATTTAGAGCATCGTTACTGGGATGTCTTTATTTTCACTTGTAAATAAATGACATTATTTTTAGACATTTATGAGCGCCACAGCAGTATTATTAGCATCATCATCAGCAATACATACCTGCACATAGCCTCAAACATACACCCATTGGGAGAGGAATCGGTAAGCAGGAGGACCAGCAGAAGCTGTTTGGATAAGTACCATCCAACTTACCAATATCTGCACCACCAGTGTCCGCACAATCCTGATACTGCACTCATTGTTTTGAGGTACCCAAGGGGAAGTAGAGGCAAGAAGAAGTTCTTTGAGCACACAACAAATAAGAACGAATGGGAGCAAGTGTGAAAAAATCACTACAACTACAGCGTTACTGAACACACTGCTCACAGTTATTGCCAAGCTGTCACATTATACCATCATAACGTAATTTGCTACAGACTAATGCTATTTCGGCATCAACGAACACACTGCCTACAGTTGTTGCAAAGCAGACATATTAGACTATCAGAACTTAACTTTCTATAAACTGACGATTCCATATAACAATTATATATCGAATATTCTGCCTACAGTTATTGCCGACCAGTAGGGCAAGAAGCTTAGAGTCATAACTTTCATTACACATCTATATCAAGGGATACAGCCAATATACATAATTTAGCACATGTCCATACTACATGCTAGATCACAGAGCGCTTACTATTCCCCAAATTTGCTACTAAGGGGGGAGAGTTAGGGTTAGGCACTCAGCGGGAGGGTTAGGGTACAGGGTGGGGAAGGTTAGTATGAGGGTGCAGGAAAGGAAGGTTAGGGGGTAAATAGGACAGGGGAACATTACTCACCATTCCCCTGTTGGGATTTGAACCATCTGACAGCCGGCATCCAGTCCATCTGTATTTCATACTAATTCTTCCCTCCTGCGGCAATAGCACAAGTTTGCACAGCCTGTACAAAGCGGCAGCAGCTGTTTATTTGCATCCATCTCTGAATCAGGCCATAAACTAGGCATGTACATTTGACATGTACATTTACTGTATGTCTATTTCTTATGTATGAAAATGTAAAACTAATTTTCTTCTAATTATTCTTTATTACAGTATGTGCTTATTTTATACAAGAGTTATGTTTGCCATCCAATTGAAGAGTCAACAACTTTTTTTACTTATGTAGCATGTATTGAGTTTTTTTTTAATTATGATCTTACATTAACCATGTTCTTTTCTCTCATCATCATTAAAAAAAAAACACCTCAACATATAACATATTTTTGAGCAACTAGGGTATATTGTCCAAATAAATGACTATGATCAAGCTGTCTGTCTCCACCAGCAGCTGCCAGAACAGTAAAAGGCTTGGGAGTGGATCTACAGGTCACGTCAGCTTCTTTTGGATGCCAGACTGGGATGTAGGTCATGGCTTCCAAATCATGTGTTTATGGAAATTCTGCAGATTGTGCAGAGGGATCTAGGGGGAGATTTATCAATCCTTCTAACGAGGACAAGTATTTGCCATAGCATCCAATCAGCTTCTAGCTCTCATTTTTCTAGTAAATTTAATAAAGTGATAGGTAGAACCTGATTGGTTGATGTGTGCAACTTCTGCACCTGTCCTCTTCAGAAGGTTTATTACATCTCCTCTCTAGAGCCTAGAATTAGCATCTAAACATCAATACCACTGCTTACCAAGGTATTAGGAGTGTTGCACCTGTGTGTGTCTGTATCCTTGCAGACTACAAGTTTTCTTTCATGGGTGTAGCTATAGTGTATTTAGGGAATGCCATTGCTATAGAAGTTTAGGTGGCCCCAAACCATTGTCAAATAGTTGTCTACCAATTTACCAGAATTGACAGCTAACCAATTGGGTTCGGCCCATTTCCCAGCCTGAAAGGGGGTCTCCCCAGCGATCACATAGGTCATGGTCTCTGTCTGTCCCTTTCAGTAAAGCTCCATAATCATAGAATCAATTCCTACTCCCATTATACCCTCACAGGCAGAGCTGGGCTATTTAATGATCCCAGAACTCCTTAATTACATAGTAATAAAGAAAAACAATTGAGTATAATATCGCTCTGTAAAATAGTATAAAAGTAAGAGTATATTCCTTTCACTGTGTCTTGCATACCCCTCCACAGTCTTGTAGACCTCAAATAATAGAAAATACAAAGTACAATGGCCCTCATTCAGAGCCGTACGCTCTGAGCAGAGCGCACGCTCTGAATGAGGGCCGGGCTCCATTTTCATGGAGCGTCCTCCTGGACGCTCGTATAGCTGTGGGTCACCACCCACAGGCTATACGAGCGTGCTTTTTGATGGCCGCGATGGTCGAGACCATCGCGACCATCGAAATTGCGAGCCGGAGCCTGCGGTTGAGGTTTTCAACCGCAAGCTCCGGAGTGATTTTGGCTCTATCAGAGCCAAAATCACTCCCACTGACATCACTAGTGATGTCAGTGGGCCGGCTTCTGACGGGAGGCGTTCCCGTGGGAACGCCCCCATCAGGGAGGCACGCCCCCGGCACGCCCACCAAAGGGGGCGTGCTGTCAATCAACATTGACAGCACGCCCCCTTTGATCGGACACAACAAGCGAAGGACTTTCCTTCGCTCGTCACGTCTGGCGCATGCGCACGACGGAGCTCCCTCTGTCGTGCGCATGCTCAGTGCATAACATCGACCCACTTGCGAGCGGACAGCCGCTCGCGAGTGGGTCTGAATCAGGCCCAATATACATAAATTCCATAGTGTTCATTTGGATAGGAATGGTGAATCCACACAGACCACCACCTTTAGATCAGGTATATGCCAGTGTCACAGAGGCATCACCAGGTCTGATGACATCCGGTGTGCACTCTACATTCCCCTGTGTCCAAAAGGGGTGTGTGGCCTAACACAAAGGGGCATGGCCTGATGGGGAATCTGATAGCATTACTCCAGAGGGGTGCCCAGCATCCCCAGAGATGCTGGGCTGTCCCTGGAGACTGTGTCTTTGCACTGCCTGCCCTTCCACTGTGACAGAAGTCAAGTGCTGCAGGAGAATGTCATACTGCAGCACCCGCCCCTGTCACTGAGGAGGAGCCAGCATTTTGGTGTCACCCCCTTCGAGGGTGACACCCGGTGCGGCCCTCACCCCCATAGTGATGCCACTGTGGGGTACACACCCTAAGCATAACATTCAAAGCTTCCAGCTGGATAAAAGGCAGGTATAATAAAATACTTGTAGGGAATCTAGAAAGAAATAGAAATCTAGAAAGCAAAGAAATATTGGCATACATTGGCCAAATTATGATCAAAAATGACATAGAGCTTGCTTTGCATGACCACATAGTACGTATTACAAATTAGTATTTTGTTTCCAATATGTTGTTATTTTTTAGTGCAATATCTGTTTATCCTGTTTTATCCTGTAATTATTTTAGTTTTTCTGAAGTTTCTTTACTGTCTGAAAATAAAGTTGCTTTCATGTTGAAATATAACTCTGTTCTTTAATTTTTATTCATGTTTGTGAGGTCTTCAGTTATATCCTTTTGTTGTTAGTTTAGAGAGTTTTGTTAGTAGACAGAAACAGCGAAACAAGAATTTACACCCACATCATAAATAAAAAACTAGAAAAGACAAAAGAACCACAATTAATTATGGAAACAGATGTAAATGAACTATTATTTAATGGACCTATCCAAAACTTTTACATATTTACAACAGATGGAAATTACTTTCCACAAACTCTACAGAAATATTATTCTGTTTTTAATTTCCTAAAACAGTATTATAACCTCATAACAATTAAAATGAGGGCAATGCTAAATGCTGATAAAAAGATGCAAGTTGTTCAATCAATTTATATGCAGCAGCAAGTATTAGAAGAGAGGGTTTATCTAGAAAGACACAAAAGTAAATAGCTATAAACCCATATCTGATGGTTATGGGATGCCGGCGCTCCGGATCCTGGTGGTTAGAATCCAGATGCCGGCATCCTGACAGGGTTAGAATACAGACACTTGTTGGTCAGTATTCTAACCCTCCCTCCCAAGTGACCGATCCTAACCTCCCCCTAGTGCCTATACCTAACCTCCACACATCCTAACCCTCTCCCCTTAGTGCCTAACCCTCCCCATAGTGCCTAACCCCTAATGCTAACCCTCCCCTCAACCCCGCTACTTACCTTCTGAATTCCAGCGGTCGGGACACCGGTGTCGGGATTCTGACAAGTTTCTGCATTCCAGCGCCGGCATTCTGATGGCCGGAATTCCCGCAGTCAGGACATTGACAACATCAAATATATCTCCTGCTATGGCAACAAAAGGAAACCATGGCCACTTTCTGCTAGTAGAGTTCCTGCTACTGCTCTTACATGTACTAGAATGCCAAGAGCCAAGGAGAGCACCCAACATGGTCATGCATTTTCTGTAACTTCCCATGCAACACTTTTTTGCTTTTAGTCCACAAGTCACCTCCAAAACAGCATTACCAGTACCTGAAAGAAAACAGAGGCTGAAAAAGAAATTGGCCATTCACAGAGGGAGTCAATGAGTGCTATGTATGAGTCTAACATTTCAAATTCTGTAATTATAAAGAAGCCTCTATCCATAATTTCTCATATGACCACATGCACTGTATACCCTGCACCCATTCTAGATATACCTATAGAATAATGCTATATGTGACAATAATGAGGATAAAATCAATGTGTATATGAAGAAGACAATGATAATGTTGATTTTGTCAAAGTAAGACAGCCATCAGTGATACCAGCTTATGCCAATAATAATCACATTGTCATACCTAAGCAAAAAGTTCCTCCTGAAGTTCGCTCCACCCCAGACAACATTTTTGAAGTCATCCTTAACCTTTATAACACCAAAGTAAGTAGAGGTATTGATATTAACTATCTAGGCAGTGAGTTTAAAAGTAGTAAAATCATGCATAATAATGAACAGTCTAGCATCACATACCATCGGCGGGTACCATTTAACAAAAGAGAGTAATATACTGTACCAGTAATCTAGAAATTACTTGAAAATGGTATTTATTAATACTCATGAAGAAAACAGTGGGATTACTACTGGACAAGGGGACCGATCACTTGGTAGAAAGTAAGTATATGTGTAATAAAACTTTACTTTCCAGGATGTGTGAGTACTGCATTTAAAAAAAAAATATTTGTTTACAGCGGGGGTATGGTGCCAGATGCCTGCTGTCACTTGTAGTTCCACAAGTGCCAAAGGGAAGGTACATGGGCATCTGTAGTCCCACTGTAAAAAAAACAATAGACATATATTAATCCCACTATTACCTCTGCACCAACTGGCCAGGGGTGCAGGGAAGAGCCCTGGGATTAGCCTAAGCCTGGGGTGCTGAGGAGAGGAGGGACTCCTTTATTGGGGGGGTCCCCACATCCCCTGACATCCCCGGCTTGGGCTGACTAGCCTGGGGTGTTAATGTTTTAGCCAGGGTGACCGAGTGAAAAGGTCCCCTGGTTGTGGCATTTCACCCTGGCTAGTTTGAGTCCAGTGCTGGTTTTAAAAAGGGGGAACCCCACACCATTTTTTCCCCCTATTTTTTTAAAACTAGGACTGGCTCTCAGAGCCCAGTGCTGGATCATAAAATACAGGGCAGGCTCAGGAACCCGTGCTGGTTATGTTTTGGGGGGGGACCCCAATAGTTTATTTCTATTTATTTAACACTTTTTTGACACATACACACATGCAGCCTGCACATATACAACTCATATGTGCAGGCTGCATGTTTGGGTGAGTTTGGCTGCGGTCAGATGATCAGATACACCATTGATAAACTCAATTAAAGTAAATCACAATTCTTGGTGAATTTGAGAGTTTTGGCAGGCAAAAGTCTCCCAAGTTTCAGTGACGCTGTGAGTGTTTAAACTCGGACCAGACACAATTCTTAATAAATTTACCCCTTGCAGTTCTTCTAGTTGAGCTACAGCAGTTCGTGTTTAGTTTACCTTTTGTTCTGCCCAATTCCTAGCCTTAGCCAATCCCTTGTTGGCTGTGGGTATTTAGGGAAGGTAGAGTACACATACATAATTAAAGCAGCATCAGGATCAAGTTTGTCAAGTTCTACTCAAGTTCTTGGACAGTCAATTGTATGCCTAATGAGGAAAACAAAAATTTGAAGTATCTTTTCAAGGCTGTGTCACAACCACACAATGGATAGCAACAAAGTCAAAATGATTCAAGAATCTTAAAACTTTGCAAAGTGTCCTTATCTTTGCAAATTACAATAGTTGTTTCAGACATTCTTTCTCCTTCATCCACTAGGGGACACTGAAGTCTCAGTACAATGGAGTATAGAAGTGGATTAACCGAGAGCTGGCACCTTTAAAAAAATGTGAATGGTAGCTAGCTCTTCCCCCTCTATACCCCATACAGGCAGTCTAAAATTTGTGTCTTGGGAGCTGGGCCTATGTTCCTTAGGGCTCTCTAATTATTTCAAGAAAACTGATTCTGCAAACTGTCTGCGCCATTGGAGCTGCCAGGGAGACCTCACTGCAGCTGCTTGCAGTGTGCAGTGTGCACTGAAGTCTCCTGCTACAGAGACCTCAGTCTCTGGGGAGTCCCAAGATGCGATGCATGCGGTGCACGACACGGGCTCCCACAGCAAAGCCCGCCACTGGCAGCACAGGCAGACTCCAGGATAGTGTTTCCTAGCTCTCTGGCTAGCAGGGAGCCAGGATGTTAGGCGGGTGTACACTGCAGCGGCTGCTGGGAACGGGCGCCATAGCGCGGGGGGGGGGTGTAGCCTAAAGTATATTTCTGCTTCTGCCTCCCAGCAGTCCCAGCGCTGCTGTAAAGAGGCTGATGGCCATTTTATGCAAGACTGCTGCACGAGGAGACTGTTTCCTGGCTCTGTGACTAAGTCAGGCCAGTACAGCTGTTTATCAGGAATAGCACTATTCATTTAGCACTGAAAAGGGTCATAGCATATCTCCCTCTATGCCCCTTTCCTTTTCTATACAGTCTCTATATTCACTTCACGTGTGTGTGTGTGTGAAAGGTTATTACCAGCATGTCTAACAAAGGTTCTAAGGCTGCACAAAAATCATTCTCATGCAAAAATACGTTAAAGTCTATATATTCTGTTGCAGGGGTATCCCTGCGTCCAGCGCTAGTTAGCTGTTGGGTAAATAAGGCTGTAGAAGCTTGGGCAACGCAGCTTGCAGAGGGACTTAAGACCAGAGCACAAACTGAAGATCTCATTCAGCTGGCCGAACAGATTGCAGAATCAGCTTCTTTCCTTGGGGAAGCTTCTAAGGGCATAAGTGGTCTTTCTGCTAGATCTTCGGCTTTAGCTATCTCAGCTAGAAGAGCTCTTTGGCTGCATCAATGGCAGGCAGATGCAGAGTCTAAAAGAGAAGTAGAGGCTCTTACCTTTACGGGGGACGTTCTGTTCTGTATTTACCACCAGTAGCTTGTGAGATAAGTGGATCTCACAAGCTACTGGTGGTAAATACACTTACCTACCATCTGCTGCTCCTCCTCCTAGATGACCTGCAGCAGGACCATCCTTTCGGTCCTTTCGTGCCCCTGGAAGGTTTAGAGGTCATTCCAGAGGAGCTCTGGCCTTCTCCCGCAGTTCCAGAGGCCGTGGTAGAGCCTCGGCATCCTCTGCACCCGTATCCCAGCAGGACAAGGCTGCAGAAAAGCCTTTTGCATGATGCTCTCCCTTCTCATTTGGGGGATTCCAGGGTGGGAGCTCATCTTCTGCATTTCGAAGAAGTGTGGATCAAATCTTGGCCGGATGCTTGGGTCCGGGACATCATTACTCACGGCCTGAAGTTGGACTTCAAGATCCAACCGCCTTCTTGTTTTTTCACAACCGGTTTACCTCTGGCATCGGGAAAGTGAGTGGTAATTCAGGAAGCAATACAAAAGCTGTTATTGTCTCAGGTGGTAGTGGATGTTCTGACCCATCAGAGAGGTCAGGGTTTTTATTCCAGCTTGTTTGTGGTGCCCAAGCCAGACGGTTCAATGAGACCCATTCTCAACTTCAGGGATCTAAACCCTTATCTACGAGCCTTCAGGTTCAAGAAGCAGTCTCTCCAGTCTATTATAGCAGGACTAGAGAAGGACGAGTTTCTTATGTCCCTAGACATAAAAGATACCTATCTCCAAATCCCCATCTGGCCTCCTCATCAGGCATTTCTTTGATTTGCAGTCCTAGACTCTAATTTCCAATTTCAGGCCCTACCTTTCGGTCTTTCGTCGGCACCAAGAGTGTTCACGAAGGTCATGGCCGTTATGATGGCCCTGCTTCATCTTCAGGGGGTTATCATTGTTCCATACTTGGACGATCTCCTGATCAAGGCCCTGTCAGTAGCTCACTTGTTACTGGATATTCAATTAACTTAGAATCTCCTCTTACAACATGGGTGGATTCTAAATTTCCAAAAATCCTCGCTGATTCCAACACAATGCCTGCTATTCCTGGGCATGATATTGGACATGGTGGAACAAAAGGTATTTCTACCTCAAGACAAGGTCTCCTCCATTCAGCACATGGTGCGCCTGATACTGCGACATCAAAGAGTGATTGTACATCTCTGTATCCACCTTCTGGGGAAGATGGTGGCGACATTCGAGGTGATTCAATATGCTAGATTTCATGCCCGCCCATTTCAATTGGACCTTCTCTCCCAGTTGTCAGGATCCCACATATTTCTCCACCAGCGAGTCCTATTGTCTCCCCAAACTCAAACATCTCTCATTTGGTGGTTGAATCCCTCTTACCTGATGACAGGAAGACAGTTTGCAGAGTAGGATTGGATTCTCCTCACCACAGACACAAGTCTGAGAGGGTGGGGAGCAGTGACTCTGTAGAAACATTTTCAGGGACACTGGACTCAGCAGGAGGCAGGACTGCCTATAAACATTCTATAATTAAGAGCAGTGTTTTATGCACTCCAGCTGGCGCATCCTCTGTTGCAGGGTCAGGCAATCAGAGTACAGTCAGACAATGCCACAGCAGTGGCATATATAAACATACAGGGTGGCACAAAAAGCCAGGCCACCATAAGAGAAGTAAGCAGAATTCAACTTTGGGTGGAGGAATTTTCAGTGGCGATTTCTGAAATCTTCATCCCAGGTGTGGAAAATTGGGAGGCCTACTACCTCAGTCAGCAGGACATTCATCCGGGGGAATGGTCATTCAATCTTCATGTATTTCACAAACTGACTCTGCAGTGGGGCCGACCTCAGGCCAACCTCATGGCGTCAAGGTTGAACCACCAATTACCAATTTACTGTTCCCGAACAAGGGACCCGCAGGCAGCAGCAGTGGATGCACTGACAACACCATGGCCGTTTCATTACATTTACCTATTCCCTCCTTTCCCACTCATCCCCCAATTGCTTCAAAGAATCAAGCGCGAAAATGTCAGGGTGCTACTAGTAGCTCCAGATTGGCCCAGACGAGCGTGGTACTCACAGATAAGGAATCTGTTGATAGACAAGCCGTGACCGCTTTCTCTACAAGACGACCTCCTTCAGGGGCCGTTTATTTATCAAGACTTAAGGCGGCTTCGTTTGACGGCATGGCTATTGAAAGGGTCATCCTCAGGAAAAAGGGTATCCCATCAAGTGTGATTCCTACCATGATTCGGGCTCAGAAAGAGGTTACGTGTCAACATAACTATCACATATGGAAGATGTATGTAGCTTGGTGTGAACGACGCAATTCACCTCTGTCGGTATTTAAGGTATCGCGTCTCCTTCTTTTCCTTCAGGCTGGCTTAACAGCAGGCCTTCATCTTGGTTTATTAAAGGTACAGGTATCCGCATTGTCCATTTTCTTTCAGAGGAAATTAGCCTTAATGCCGCATATCCAGACTTTTCTCCAGGGGGTAGTCAGAATTCAGCCTCATATTTTGTGCCTCCAATGTCACCATGGGACTTGGATTTGGTACTGTCTTTTCTCCAGTCTGACACCTTTGAGCCATTACAGAGAGTGGAGATAAAGTATATAACTTGGAAGGTGGTTCTTCTTTTGGCACTCGACTCAGCGAGGCATGTTTCTGAACTAGGTGCTTTATCATGTTGTCCTCCTTATCTCATTTTCCACGAAGATAGGGTGGAGTTGCGCACACAAAAGTCCTTCCTTCCAAAAGTAGTATCTGCTTTTCATATAAACCAACCAATTGTGGTCCCTGTTTTTAGAGAGGAGTCTCCAGCCCCTAAGTCCTTAGATGTTGTCAAAGCCCTCAGGATTTATGTTGATAGAACTGCTTCTCTCCAAAAGTCTGATGCTTTGTTTGTTAGGTTTGATATGGCGCGACCAGGTTGGCCGGCTTCCAAACAAACCATTTCAAGATGGATTCGTCTGACTATCAGGCAGGCTTATGTGGTGGCTTCAAGGCAACCACCTGTTTCCATTACAGCGCATTCTATGTACTCAGTAGGTCCTTCATGGGCTGCTGTTTGTGGGGTCTCCTTAAACCAGCTTTGTCGAGCGGCCACTTGGTCAGGCAGGCAAAAGTTTTACCGCTTTGATACTTTTGCGTCATCTGCTTCAGAGTTTGGCCGTGCAGTTTTGCAGGGTTCTCAGCACTCTCCAACCCGGGATGTGAGCTCTGGGATGTCCCCATTGTACTGAGACTCCAGTGTCCCCTAGTGGATGAAGGAGAAATTAGGATTTTGATACTTACCGATAAATCCCTTTCTCCGATTCCACAGGGGACACTGGACGCCCACCCTGCACTGTTCTACCTGCATTGGTTATTGTTTTCCAAGTTCAGATGGTTGTTTGTTTTTATAGAGTCTGATTGGAATGTTGTTTTTCTTTTATAACACTGTTTACTTCTTTATACATGACTGATGTAGCTTTTCTGTCTCCTTTCTCCTTAATTACAGCTCCCCTCAGGCATGGTTTATTTAGATTGCCTGTAGGGAGGTATAGAGGTGGAAGAGCTATCTACCATTCAAATTTTTTAAAGGTGCCAGCTCCCGGTTAACCCACTTCTATACCCCATTGTACTGAGACTCCAGTGTCCCCTGTGGTATCGGAGAAAGGGATTTATCGGTAACTACCAAAATCCTAATTTCTCAGCCATATGGACTGAAGAGGACCATAGCATTTAACACTATAAAATAATGCTCTTAAAACTATCCCAGTTAATCATCACCAAGATCTTGAATCACCATTTATCATCAAACAAATGTGGTAGCTGAGGTGATCCTCTCACAAGTGACTGCCCCTGACAATACAAAGCACACCTGTACTTTATTTTCTAGAAAATTCTTCCACAGAGAATTATGATGTAGGAAATAGAGAACTTTTCACCATCAAGTGGGCCCTAATGAACTGGAGGCACTGGTTAGAAATAGGCTAGAAGATATACTATTACTGTAATTACCGATCATAAAAATTTACTATATATTTAGTCGTCCAAGAGATTAAGCCCTGGGCAATCCAAGTAGGCAATTACATTTTCATGGTTCAACTTAAAATTGCATTTAGACCAAGATCTAAGAACCTCATGGTGGATGTTCTAGGAGCTTTCTTCAGCAGCATTCAGATCCACCTTCTTTCTTTACCATCATTGTACCTGACTTAATTGTTCTTGGTCTTACTAGTTTGTCTATACATTCAGCTTAAAGAAAAGCTCCTGTGCAAAATCTTGTTGTACAGCTCTTTGCTCCAAAAAATGCTAGACAAGTTATTTTATGTGTCATTTCCAAACTTTCTTCATGGCCCCCTAGAGTATCAACAATTTTTTTCATAGCACCCCTAGGCCAAAAGTTTCTTAATAATATTGTTCTTACATGTCATCCTTAGGATCAGTTATGTGGCGGTGTACAGGATTGCGCTTCTGTTTGTTCACATATGATTGGCAGCCATCAATTTTGGATTTGCTTATCACATTGACCATAAACAATTTGATTTGGTCCTGGACCATCAAACCATGGCACCCCTGCATATCCCCCGTGACACCCCATTGGGCCATGGCACCTAGTTTGTGAATCTCTGGTGTACAAGATACTTGCAAGACCTCAGGACATTGAGTCTTTAGAACAATCAGCATATTGTCTTGATCAGTTGCCAACTCAGTGTGGCTCCAGGGGTCGGGCTGCAGTGAAGTCAATTCAAATAGGGGAGACATACCAACTGCCAACCCCAATTGCTGCCAAACATCACTGGCAGTTAATGTGGCTCCCCAATTTGAATTTTGGACTGTGCTGCAGCCCCACCTGCCACTGGTAGCCATCCATTAGTCAAGATGGTAGGAGTTATGTAAAGTCCTGCACAACCTGTGGTCACATTAAAAGTTCCAGAGGTAAACCACTGAGAACCCTTATGCCATTGTCCTATATCTTTATGAACTGTGTTTTGGAATTGCCATTGTCCGGAGGATTCTACACAATCTTAATTATAGTGGCAAAAATGGCACATTTTATTCCTATGCCTTGTCTCCTATATTCCAAGATATTGGCTGTGCTTTTGGTTCTCCATATTTTCAAGCTGCATGGCATCCCCACCAACTTCAAGTCCAAGAGTGGCTGAGTTCCGTAGATCTTTTTGTTATATGTTGGATATTTCTTTCAGTTATTCCTCTACTTACTAACTTCAATCAAATGAACAGATTGAACATGTCAATCAGAGTCTTGAGAAAAACCTGCGATGCTATGTTTTGCATTCACATAATTATTAGGCAAAATCTCTTACTTGCACTGAGTTTGCTTACAA
The DNA here is from genome assembly GCA_031769625.1 of Taudactylus pleione. Lineage (NCBI taxonomy): Eukaryota > Metazoa > Chordata > Amphibia > Anura > Myobatrachidae > Taudactylus > Taudactylus pleione. The sequence goes on from JAUIMM010000258.1 coordinate 8,516,343, forward strand.
CAGTGTTTGTGTGTCATACGGCTGCTCCCCTATTACTGCTCTTTTGAGCCTAAAAGATATTTTTTTTGGACTGAAAGAGATATCTGCTTATTTTGAGATTATTTACATCCACTTAACTCTTTAACAAGTTGCCAAGTCTGCACATTTTATTTTGACAAACAAAGGAAAGTTTATAACCTTAAAGTGAGAGACAGAATAAATATTAAATTAAAGCAGCCATCTGCGAGGTTGGAGCCTAAATATAATGGTCCATTTTAAATACCATGCTGCTCCTTACAAACTGGTATATTACTCAATAAAATTTTATCCATCTTCTGTCCTAGTTAATATATTAGCCTGAATACAAAATTGAAAAAATCCTGGATTTAAAGCTTGGGGTCAGATATAATGGGCAAAATTTACTAAGCGGTGGTTTGACAGCGGTTTCTATTCTATTCTAAACCCAGGCGGTTTGGTGGCGGTTTCTATTCTATTCTAAACCCCGGGGGTTTGGTGGCAGTTTTGCAGTGGTTTCTAAATGACAGCCCTGTTAGATTCTATTCTAAAATGTGTTTTGATTGTAGTTTGGTGGCGGTTTTGCCATCTGCAGATTTACTAAGGCCAAAACCACTGCAAAACTGCCATCAAAACACATTTTAGAATAGACTAGAACAGGGCTGTCATTTAGAAACCGTTGCAAAACTGCCACCAAACCCCCGGGGTTTAGAATAAAATAGAAACAGCCACCAAACCACTGAGGTTTAGAATAGAATAGAACCCGCCGTCAAACCACCGCTTAGTAAATTTTGCACAATATCTTGTTCATTGGAAGTCTTTGGACCTGAAGAGAGGTCATGTATTCCTGTCAGAAATGTACATGCTGGCAGGCTGAACATCCATCAAAACTTCAATATTGGGGTCCATTGATCCCCCCCCCCTGAAATGTGGGATTTTTTTGACTGGGAACTTGTGGTCTTCAGAACAGTGACTTTGCCAATTGATGTGAGTTTACATTTTGTTCTGTTAATTTTTTATCTCCTGAATTTCTTTTTCTCTCAGCCCACTTCAAGCTATAGGTATTTAAGGCAGGAAGTCAACACACACAGTGCTGGTTATATTGTATACTACTTGTCTGGACTGCGATGAACCTGCTACTACACTGTTTCCTGAATCCTGATGCTGACATTATTTGTTCTATTGATTCTGTTACCTATGGGCATCCTGACCTTGGCTTGTTACTTGGATATTCTTCTTTCTGCTACCTGTCTTGAACCCAGACCGTATCTTGACTATTTTGATTGCTGTCTGCCCTGACTATCTGCCTACCTCTGAATCTTGCCATTGTGAACTGCACTTTCAAGTTTCCAGTACTTGTCCTGGAGACCTGTCCTATTCTCACAAGTCCTGGTCAATATTTACCTGAAGGACTGTCAGCAGCAATGTCCAAACCTTTTTTGTGAGTGTCCATGTTAAACACCTGACTCTTGTTAGTCTTTGCATCTCTGGGCTAAACAGCACCAAACTGAGCTGTCTTCTCCAGACTCTCATTACCACTGGTGAGATTTATAACAATATTAAATGTTTTTGCAGTTATTACTAGATCCCATTTGCATTCAATATATTAGTGATAAACATAGGAAACACCTATTTGAGACCGATGACTCAAACTTTTATGTTTGATTCCATTGTCTTTACCAGTTAAAAGGTTGAGTCATCAGTCTCATCAGGGCCAGCTTGAGGCACGTTCGACCAGTGTGGTCGAACAGGGGAACCACCCCATAGATGGCACTCCCCTCCCAACCATCCCAACCATGGTTGAGAGTTTGGGCACCCCCACCACCTGCGCAAATGCGTGCAGCAACCTTTCAGTGCAACGAGAAGGCTGGGCTCACCCCCAACCTGATCTTAAATGAGAGGCTTGCCATATGGGCAGGCCCCCAAATAGCGTCATTTAGGGGGCATGTCCTATGGCAAATAGCCCACACCCCCTTTCAGGCATGTGCAGCAAAGCTACGCATGGGGCTAAGGGGCGTTGGAGTCCCTGTCTGCACACAGAGAGGCTACTCCTGGAGCCGGCCCTGAGTCTCATGTAGGTGTTTCCTATTTTATCACTAATAAATTGAATGCAAGCTTTATCTAATAATAATTACTAAAACAGTTACCATTAGATGAATGTCAGCTTATTAGCATTAATAATGTTTTCAGTGATTCAATTATATCAAGTTTAACAAGCAGCATTCACATTTCAGGGCTGTTTGTAAAGATAAATGTGCAGGAATTGTAGAGACATTGTGGTCCAAAGATGGGGAAGGGGACATGGATGAATGTACTCCCTCATACACATCATGATGTTTATAAACTAAATTATTATTTATAGTAACATCAGGTATGAAATTTATATTTTTATAAAGGGTTAGTCAATGACCAATTTCTTTCTTCACTATTTTTAAATGCAGAAGTTATTGATAAGTTTAAAACATATGTCTTGCTCTGCTAAAGCACTCATACAGTTCAAAGAAGTCAATGAAATAGTGCTTCACAATGGCCACATTTGGTTATAAAAAGAAACAGTGCTTTATTTCCATAACTATACATTAAATACATTTTTAAACATGGTTATTTAGTTCAATATGTGTTTATCCAGCAATCATTTATATTATTCTGAAGTTGCTTTGGAGCTATTTTTATGTTAAAATTTAACATCAATTGTGCTTCAACTCTGTTCTTTTAATTATTACTAATGTATGACCCATCTTTGTGAGATCTTCAGTTATATGCTTTTGTTGTTGGTTTAGAGCCTTGTCAACCGACAGAAACAATTCAACAAGAATTTACACCCCACATCATCAAAAAACTAGAAGAGACAAAAGAAACACAATTAATTGTGGAAACAAATGTAAATGAAGTATTATTTCATGTATCTACCCAAAAATGTTACATATTTATAGCAGATGGTAATATCTTCCATCACACTCTACAGAAATATTTTTCTGTTATTCATTTCCCACCACTGCATTAATAACTCACTATAACCAAAAGTCAATACACTATAATTGTTGTTATAGCATAAGGATGCTGAACCCACGTTTTGGCACCAGTGAATAATTTATTGAGGTTGAGTAGGACTATAATTACTATACGTACATACTACTTACTATGCATAAGGCAGTGAAAGTATATCTAGTAGCAAGATGCAGTAAGAAAGGCCCATAATGATAATGGTTTCAGCACTAGGACATTTCCACAAATGTTATTCCAGGTTTGTTCTTTTATCAAGATTACAGAGCCCCCCTTCAGAGACAAAGTTACCTTTCAGTTGGTTGTACTTATTATTAATATAGAGCAAAGTTTTATCATGCTATACCCCTATATGTTACTTTAGTCTAATAGAGATTTGGATGGATAATGAGTGAAAAATCTGTTTAATGGTTAAACACAGTGTCAACCACAGAATTGTAATGCATATGTGACATCCATGAAACGGACACCCCTAGGACCGTGAGGGGTTAATACCACCTTGGGCCAGGACCAGGAAGGAGTTAATACATATCTCCCAGCATGTGTGAAGCACGGGGACAGCGGGTGCTGATTGGATGAGCCTGTCCTGTCTCTCAAGCGGTGGGTGTGGCTAGGTGACCACGAAGAGAGTCAGTTATAGAGTGCACACCAGGAGCTGAGGAGAAGTGTGGTGTGCAGTGAGAGGACAGCGGGCAGAGACCGCCAAGCTGCAAAGCTCTAGTGTAGTGTGGAGCAGCCGAGCCGGGAGCGGGGCCGGGTCAGGTGAGCCATGGCAGTGGGAAGTTGGGACCAAGGGAAGCACTGAGCAGCTCACCATTAAGGTGCTCACCGCAGCAGCAAGAGCCACTTGTGGAGGTACGCAGCCACAGTGGCAACACGCAGTACAGGGTAATCGTCCTCCCTGCCCCATACCACAGCAGCAGCCATCATAGGGTAACCCCAAAGCACCCTAATTTCAGTTATACTACTTGTAAGAGAAAGCGCTGTCCTATTGCAATTTATAACTTTTTCTGCCAACCACAAGATGGCCACAGGCCAACAACAACACTTGCTTTGAGTTGCCATGCTGCCAACCACAAGATGGCCACCGCTTAAATGCAGTATAGACATACAGCTCCAGCAGTGGAAAAGTTACATAGCCTTACACCAGAGGTAACTACAGGAGTGGAGTGGTGATTGGAGGATTGATTGCACCACAGGCAGAGCTGCACTGATAATCAGTATTAGTTGACTTTCTCATACCTTGTTGCAAATAGCAGAACCTCAGTGTTACTTTCACTTTCATTATATACGAGTTATCTGCTTCACTGATCAAGTTTATTACTATTTACCTTGCATGTTTTCTGGATCACACCAAGACTATCCTATTTCACAGCACAGTGATTCTTTGATACTTGAAAGCTGGAATACACTACTTAAAGGAGACAATATAACCCATCAACCTGGGATAGAACTGCGGGACACTTTACAGTAGCAGTTGTCTAGGAATATTGAATAACCTTCTGATTGCCTGTGAGTTGAATGTGCCTATAGAGAGGAAAGTGGAATTAACATTCAGTGGCTGAATTGCTATACTGCGTACAGGACTTTCATATACACATTGGCGATTCTTCCCTCCAAGCTTTAATACTAACAAATGTTACACTAAGTGGGGCTAGTACCATGGTCAACTTAAACTGATCTATAAGAGCTCCACCAGCTGCAGCAGCAAAGACGGGTAGGAATACAGTGTTTTGTGTTTAAGTTCATGTGGACATTGAACTTGTTAGTTAGTTTAGTACTGTCATCATTGCTGAATTGTTTTCTTGTAGTGTGCAACTGTTTGAGATAAGATTGTATATTTAATACTGAATTTAACTTGAATAGTAACGTAAAAGTTGCCTTACATTGTACGGTCATACTGCCGAAATATTATTACACCAATTCGTATGGTGCCATGCAAATACCATTGTTTTTTATGTGTAATCTCATTATTGATGTTTTTCCCACTGATAATGCAGTACGAAGGCTGCCTCATTGAGTGAGGTGTGTTATTTATGCAAGTGCCCTGCTGACTCACTAATAAACAAACAAAAAAAGACACAAGCTGCCTTGTCACCCCTTCATGTGCTTCCATTACTCTCACCTCTCCGTAAGTCGAGTGAAGATTGAAACACAACACAAAAGGTAAACTCTTTACTTACCATATCAAGTCAAGGTTACCACACATATATTTCTGACAGAAACTATACAGGTGTAGAAAAAGATTGTATCGACTGAAATACAATATCACAACCCTGTAATAAATGTACAAATTTATTACATTTATTACAGGGTTGTGATATTGTATTTCAGTCGATACAATTATAAATAGTTCCAGAATAATCATCAATTTGCTTTTTTATTAGGGAATATTACTCCCAACATGCAAAGAATAGAGAGGAATGCGATAGTGTAAAAACGTTTTAATAAAATATATAGAATGACCAACAAAGTGTATGCAAAAAGAGCATATGACTTGGACTCCTACCAGATGGATTTGAGACAAAAGCCTCAATAACAGGAGTGAGTAAAAAAGGTAACACCCGGGTACTCTACCATCTGGAATATTGTTTTGTTCCTGGTCCCCAGTAGGATAAAATTACAGCTCCTCTGCCAACATGTTTTGCCCACCTTGTGGTCTATTTTAAGTCGAGGAGTGTGTGTTACTTCCTAATTTTTAAACCAGGTTCAACTAATCAAATTGTGTTTTGACAATAATAAATAAACATAAGCAATCCTTATGTTTACTTAAAACATTATAGTAATAAAACTGAACCAAACATTCATTTAATTCAGCTTTAAAGTGCCTAAAGACAGGTTTCTATATATTTAAAATGTTGGTATTTTCAGCATATAATCCCCTATGGCATCAAATCTCCCCCCCCCCTCTCTTTATCTCATTGGTTCCATCAGTTGTCCATCATGAAGATTAATCTATTGGTGATCTTGCCATCTTCATCTGCCCGGAAATGTGTGCCGATATTTTCTGTATTCTATCCGGTGGCTCAGCGACCTCTGGTCCCGTGATGACATCACTTCTGCCTGGACGCCGATTACATCTATGTGGGCAAATGTCACTTTCGCCCAAGTTAATCTTGAATGCGCTACAGAGTTTTAACTAGGTAACCTGTTGCTAGGATTTTTTTGGAGTAGTTGTGACGTCATATCCTCCAGGACTCTGATCATATTTATAGTGATTGTTATAGTAATTTGAGGTATTGTGTTAAAATGCCACCTTTAAGGCTGAAATTTTTATAAGCAATCATAGTAATAAATACATGTAAAAATACATAAAATATACATCAAGATCTTAGAACTATACATGACATTCATAAAACTAACATTTAAAATGCTAAGAAAAATTAAATAAATGATTCTAAAAACCATTTCAGCTCAAAATCATTATTAAATACCTGAGGTGAAAGTGTTTTAAATTGATAAATATGTTCCATTTAGTTTCTGTGATGTCTCATGTTCTCTTAATTGTTTTTTAACCTGTCTAATCCCATTAAAATTAGTTATCCCCTGGGTAGAACAAGTATCTATTTTTTTTTTAATTTATTGCGAATGCATGGGTCTCCATCCCCTTTCTAATGTTTCTTAAATTAAAAAGTCTTGATGTGCATCCTATATAGGATTTCCCGCACGTGCACACCAAAGTGTATATGACATCCTTTGTATTACAAGTAATGATATCTGTAATATTGATTTTTTTTGCCCTGTATCTCAATGTCCTGTATCTTAGAGGTTCTATTCCCTTTATATTCTAACACCCTATACAGTTACCACACCTATAGAAGCCTATTGATTTTATGGTTCCCATGTTATTAGGGGGCAAATAACTCCTAACCAGATTATTGCTAAGGTTAGGGGCTTTTCTATAGGTGCAGGTTGGATTATGGGGGATTTTAGAAATTATGATTTTTTGTTTTTTTTTGAGGACTGGCCAGTGTTTCTTAATCGATTTCTCTAGCCATCTGTATTGTGAACTAAAGCTATTGACAAGGCTTAGTCAAACTTTCCACCTTTTTTGGTTGATGGTTCTTTCTGGGATATAATAAATGCACTTCAATCTAATTTAGATGCCTGTTCTAATGTATTTTCCACTATTGTTTTTTTGTGTCCACTATGAAGAACACTGTCCCTCATTTCTTCCAACTGTGTTATAAAGACCTCCTTGTTCGAACAAGTTCTCCTCAGTCTCTTTAGTTATCCACTAGGGATCGAGTCTAACCTGTTGTGGTGGTCGACTGGTCGAATTTATGTACTGTAGGTCCTAGAGTCCATCAGTTTGACAAAATTTCTGGTTTGTAACTTATCATTTTCCAATTAGATAGTTACATCTAGAAAATTATTTTCTATAGTTTCTAATTCTGATGTCAATGTTATATTCCAATCATTATTGTTTATGTAAGTTAAACATTTATCTTTCCAAATAAAAAATATATTGTCAATATATATTTTCCAGGTCTCTAGATTCACCCCAAATGGGTTATTATTCCATATTGTGTTATCTACCCATTGTTCCATAGAAATGTTCATGTAACTAAGGATGTGCCCATTTTTTGGAGAAAGAAATCCTTTTTAAATTAAAAATAGATATTAAAAAGGATAAAACTGATGCCCTTCATTAAAAATTCCTGTAAAAGTGGATCTAAAAATGTATCCTTGGGTTTCGGTGTATAGGAAATTGTATTTCCTTTTCAGTTAGTAGTCCTTTTTTGTTATATTTCTTCACTATTGATATTACATTATGAGTTATCTTAATTGTGGGGTCTCCCCTCAATTTTTTGTATGTCTTCTTACTCTCCACCTGTCTATAAATCTCATGTTTGTAATCACTCAAATTCATTAATACGATGCCCCCACTCTTATCAGCAGGCTTTACTTTTTTCAGATTACAAATGCAAAATACTCTCAAACATCCTATTGCAATAAGTGAGTGAAAGATTTGTTCAAAAAGAGGGACACTTGAATGCAAAACCAAATTGTGCCTTTCTTGATTTTTTGCTTTGCTTAATCAATGGTGGGAAACTACAGAAGTACAAGGTATTACATTGTAATTACTTAGCAGATTTATAGTAGCTCTATACTGAGGAAATGGCAGATACATGAATCCCAAGTTTTTTCTCAGGACTAACCATCCCTTTGTCTCCCCATTTTGCATATGCAGCTTAGGATGTTTCACTACACGGACCTCACCCTAGTCGGGATGGAAGGTGTTTGTTTTTGTAGTCACATTCTCAGGCCTAAACTGTGGCTTAGATGGGATTGTGGATGGGTGAATAGAGAAAGAGCCCCTATTCAACCCACCATAGTGAACAAAGTAACCATGTCCCAGGCAATTTTGGGAGTCATCTGTAGCTTTTCATCTATATTCTTAGGAATGTCTGGACTTAGGTTATTGTTCAGTGTAGCTCTGTTGTTTCTGGCTGCATGTTACCTGCTCTCTGACTTCCTGTATACTGAACTGCTTGCTGTGTTCCTGAATACTTTCTCTTCTATTTCCAATTAGGTCAGCTTTGCTCACAAGTGTACCCGACTTTGAAATGTTTTAAGACCATGGTTCTGCTTAACCATTTCCTTCTGTAATGTCTGGAAGTGTACCAACCATTGCAGTGGTATCACAAGGGATGTGCGGGCCACACCGGGTAACACCATTAGAGGGAGTGACACCAAAATAACACAGTGGCAAGCTGTGGTGATGGATAATGCTTGCATGTGCACATAATTCATTCTACACAACCTTGGGTCTGAAGAGGTTGGGAGCTTCCCAGCAGCTTCCAGAGCTGCTTTGTTTTTTACAGGTGAAATACTGGTCCCAGCAAGGCTGCCAGAGCAGGATGGCACTTGTCAAACCAGAAGTACAAATTGTCACATGCTGTTATAAATCCTAAAGCCTGCTCCATGTGAATCCCTAGAACCCAGGTTAGTGGGGTCTTCTTCCAATAACAACTGGCCATTGTTCCCCTAGAACTAGGATATGTTCACCAATACTTAGGTTGCTGCCTGGGCTTATAACTCAGGGTAGTAGTGATTCACATGAAGGAACAATGGGTGAGAATGACAGAAACAGGTTCAGGTAGACTTTGGAGTCAATGGTATGACTTTGTGAACCAATGGTGTGGCTTGGAAGCCAATGGTGCAGCTCGGAGCCAGTAGCAGAAGAAAGTACACAATTGATGAGGCCTTGAGAGCCAAAGGTGTAGCTTGAAGCTGGCTGCAGAAGCAAGTAACAATAAATGTGGCTTTGAGGGCCAAGGGAGCAGCTTGGAGCCAGTACAGAAGATTGTACACAATTGATGCAGTTTTGAGAGCCGATGGTGCAGCTTGGAGCCAAATGCAGAAGACAGTAACAATTGATGCGGCTTTGAGAGCCGATGGTGCGGCTTGCAGCCTGTACAGAAGATTGTACACAATTGATGTGGCTTTGTGAGGCAATGGTGGGGCTTGGAGCTGGTATAGAATATAGTAAACAATTGATGTGTCTTTGAGTGCCGATGGTGAGGCTTGAAGCTGGTAACAGGAGAAAGTACACAATTGATGTGACTTTGAAAGCCGATAGTGTGGCTAGCAGCCGGTAACAGAAGAAGGTACACAGTTGATGTGGTTAGTAAGCCGATGGTGTGGTTTGGAGCCAGTAACAGGAGAAAGTACACAATTGATTCAGCTTAGAGAGCTGATGGTGCGGCTTGGAGCCAGTAATAGAAGAAGGTACACAGTTGATGAGGTTAGTAAGCTGATGGAGTGGCTTGGAGCCTGTAGCAGGAAGAAAGTAAACAGTTGATGCAGGTTTGAGAGCCAGTACACAAGTTTGAGTACTAGTTAGTGTACAAATTAATGTACTGCATCCATAAGAGTTGGTACATTAGTTAGTGTACAAGTTTGTGTACAAATTAGTGTATTGTGTCCTTGAGAGTCAGTACACAAGCTGTGTACTAGTTTGTGTACTGCGGCTTAGAGATCTGGCAGCAGCATGGAAGCTGATGATGTGGCTAGGGAGCCGTTGGATATGCTGGAGAGTCGGTGGCAGCACAGAAGCTGCTAGTGCGGTTAGGGAGCTGTTGGAGAGGCTGGAGAGCTGGAGGCAGCACAGAAGCTGCTTGATGTGGCTAGGGAGCCATTGGAGAGGCTGGAGAGCTGGAGCAAGGTAATACCACTAGAATACCCTTCTACGAGGAAGCTGAATACTGACATAACGGCTGAGCCAGGAGAACCTACAGGAACGCTATAGTCAGCGAGGTGGCAAAAGGCCAGCATGTAAAAAAAGGAAGACCAACCAATCACGGCCATGTTATATGGATAACATGTGAACTCCAGAGGCGTGCAGATCACCTAGCAACTGCTGGAACTGGAACAACAGCCTCATGAGAAGATAAACTGATAGAGTGAGACAAGTCATGGCCGCGACATGTAACACATACACTATACATGTATTTAGCACCTGTACTCTCGTATATCAGAAATTATATAAAAAAATAAAAGTAATATATAATAATAATAATAATAAATAATAATAATTAATAATAATACAAAAAAGGCACATTAGAAATTTGTTTTACTGCATCTTCACGCCTGCGACTGTTTACACTGTCTGTACAGAACTGGCCACCTTTCAGAGCTTGCTATAGTGTAGAACTATCTCCATCCACTGCTATTACTGTAGTTTTCATTAGTGGAGCATTGGCCACCTAGCGGTTATGTTGTATATTGCATGGTGTGGACTCTTTCATGTCTTAGTGTGCCGACTCGTGGCTTGGCTGCAACTTTTAAATCCTGAGACAAAGATACCTATTTGCCATGACTAGAGCCACAGTGTATAAGGACACATCTCTACCACTAGCTCTTGCTAGAACAGGTTCTTATCAGAGCCTGACTCCCAGCAATAGATTTTTTGTAAATTTGTGTGAAAATATAAATGTTTCACATCGCGAATGAGGAAAGAGGAAAATAGTTTTGTCACATCTGCCTACAAAATGCAGATTGTGATAAATATGTCCATTTCTGACATACTCAAACCACAGTCAAAGCCACTTAGATCACATTGCCTCCCTATTATTGAATAGCAATTTAACCTCTTGACAAAGCCTGAATGCTATTATGCATTGAGTTGCTGCCAAATGATTGGCTAATTAGATGATTGTACTAATGAGTAATATAAAACATCTACACTCGTCATTTAATGCCTCAATTTACCCTAACAATAATTAGATGAAGCCAACTGCCGCTAATGTATACACTCTGCTATGCCACATAGTAATTTATTTTTAAAAGTATATACAATCATATCAGAAAACAGCAAAATGGAAGAAGGTAGACAAAAGATTTTGACTTCTGGATTCCTTAGTAATGTGGCCAAAGGAGGCTCTTGCAAAAGAGCTGATGCTTACCCTTTCTGCCCAGGTGAAGCATTTGCCAGGTACATTGACAAGGTCCAGCAGTGGAGAGATGCTGATCCTTGCAAGGAAGGGCGTTACCCCTTTACAGGGGGTACAAAACACAGATACAGTAATATTGCAATCCATATAATGAGATAGATGGACCAAAGAACACAGCAAAATGTGCAAAGTCCATGTACAATGATCTGAAGGTCCATGAATATTACATTTATTTTGAAAATGATGATGATAATTTTGAGGAAACAGTGATAGTAATCACAGATAAAGAAAACAACAAGGAATTTTGTGTTTCCTGTGGCAGTTTAGATACCACTAGGGAGTATCTCCCTCTTTATTGGTAAATTCCGCCTCTATGCCAGGACTGGTTCGTTACTGGTATCTGGGGGACGAAGATGGGCAACAGTATTTCTGCAACCTATAATGCTCTGGAAGGAAGATACTGATGTGTAACAAAAGGCAATCCTGCAGGTGTTTCTGTGTGCAATTTGCGGAGATCAGTTCACTATAGAAAAAGACCCTTCAAACTGCTGCGTTGTGAACAAAGGGAATCCATTGATTATTATGGAAATACAAAAAAGACTGGTAAATACACCTCCAGTCTCTGACAAACATGACCATCACCAAAGCTTTACCCACCAATCCCTCATTGGAAGAGGAAGCCAATCTGAGTCATTTCTCAGTTTGATGGCATAGCGAAAAGTTTTTTTTGGTGCTGAAAAGACTGTACATCATGGTAACATGGGTAGAATGGTATATGGCCTTTCTCTTTAGAACTGTGTGAGGACACAATGATATTAGGGAGGGTACAGCATATTGGAGAGATAGAACACATACTGTAGATAATTTGAAGGCAGATCCAGGATGGAAGCCTTTGGATTTGTTGAAGCCCATGTTATTACATATATATAGTAAATCCAGTCTGGATAGGTTTGTTGGTGATACTAGATACCTCTTCTTCTATTTAATTTGCCTGCTTTATAAATTCAAGATTAAACTGGGTGAGGACCATTCTTCTAGGTGTTTGAGAATGCTATGGCCATTTAGAAAACATTCCAAAAGACCATAATCTCCCACCTGGAGACAAACTTATTAAAGGTCAATTACAGTGTGGTGTCTGCTGTACACAGAACCTATTACTTCTTGGATAACAATTTTATACAGTAAATAAGTATATTTACATAACATTTATTGTTGTTGTCCACTCTGGTGTGTTATCAATTTCTACTTTTATTGAATGATCTGGCTTTTATTACTGCAGGTTTATCTATTTCCACACACATGCACACATTCCATTGAGGATGACTTATGTCACCTTTCTCAAGTTATTTGACTTCTAGGTAAGGCTTTCTATATTTATTATTAAATTGCCTTCCTATTTGCCACTGGTGTGCAAATATGTTTCATAGGTGTCTTATGTGTTTGTCTGATGTCTGTCAATAATTTTAGCCAGTCAACTTGCTGCAGACTTTTTGCCGATAATAGTGAAAATATTTACAGTTGAGAGGTGTCATTAGAATTTTGACTATATCTAACAATATTCTCAATTGTATGACTACTGTTTCGCCAATTTCTCTAAGGTGGATGCAAACCTATTAAATCTTGGCAATGTGCTTCTGGTGAATGAGACTGAGAAGAACATAGTCACCTTCTTAACCACTTGATGAGACCATGCCAAGCTTGGCTTCCCCTGACACAGTCACATCTGATGCGATCGTCTCAGAAATGCTCACCAGTGGCTGCTGGAAAGTAATATTCCAGCATCCACCAGGCTCACAGTGCCTGGCCATCCCCTCTAAACCCATTGCTCTGGCATCAAGCTTCCTCCTTCTCTCTAGTCCCTGGACATGGCTGCACGAAGAGAATTTTATCCTGCAGCCTGAAGGCTTGTGGATCACTGTAGCTGGGGCTGCCTGAGGACAGCCACAGTGATCGGGGATCCAAAGAGGATCACTTACCCATGGCTGTAGGAAGAGAATGTTTCTGCAGCCTGGGCTCACTGCAGCTGTACTTCCTCCCCATCTCTCCCTGTCCCCAGACAACAGTGATGGGGGATCCTTGGGAACGGCCACCCACTGCTGCTGGCTGCAGGGCTGTGAAGTCCTGTGAAAAGTGTATCTAGGGAAAGAGATAGTTTCATTCATTTAAATAAATATTAACAAATCTACATAAGTGTTAGTAAAATTATAGTAAATCAGTTTATATAGCTACTATTTACATAGTTTGACAATTGAAAATAATCTACAATTTTGTGGACATTTTTGAAAAAAAATATTAGCCACTTAAGTGGGTAAATAACTAGTGTACCAAACTGATGAAACAGGACTAAAAGTAAACAAAAAGAATTGTCAGCAGAAGAAAAATTAATTACATTTCTTTGGTGTTGACATCATATCTAATAGCAATGTGCCTGATCAGCAGAAGGTAGTCATTATACAGAGGTTAAATTTGCCAGTGCCAAAGACAGCTCTGAGGTAACTTTTGGGATTAGTGCAGAATAAAAAAGACTTTTTTTCCTTATTTTATGGAAACTGCCAGACCTCTTTATGACCTGTTAAAGAAGGAAGTAAAGGAGGATGACATCAAGAATGAAAGCAAGGAGATACAAACAGCAGCTGTACAAGCTTTAAAGAGAGCAGTAATGGAAAGTTATTCTAGAGCATACCTACATAAAATTATATGTGCTTATATTTAATTAGTCTCAGACTCTAAGCAATGGATAGCAGCTAAGCACAGTCACACAATTCTGGCTCAACATCCTCCCATTATAATTCCCAGAATAAAGCACTGCTGCAAAATCTCGTTTTGTCACCATTGTTTTGTAAATGTCTTCAGTCTACTTTCATACAGGCCATAACACTATTATGGTGCTACCAATTGCTCCTTTAACTTCCATTTTCTTTATAAACTATCTGTTTTACATCTTACAGGGTCAATTATTTATTTAGTTTTTAGGGAGATTATACTAATTGTGCTCTCAATGCTAAATTGAAATCACAGCAGTTGCTACTAAATGAAGTCCATTTATATGGGGAAAGATTCCATATTTGTAAAATGATTACTTAAAACACCAAAACAGTCATTATTATCCTTTATTTATAAAGATTTTCTGCAGCGCTGTAAATTAAGGCAGCCATGGCCTTTACTAAAGGAGTATCATTATATTTTCATGAATGTAAATCTAATCCCTCCATAGATTAAGCTTTTGTGTAAACAAAGATTTTGAGAATATCCTGTTACTGTACATAGTATACACTGGACATTGAATTGCAGGTGGTTGCCTTTGCAGTAAGTAGCAATTCAAGAAGCTAATAAAACTGTCAGCAGTCCTTGAGATGATATTTTATAGTGGTCTGTCTTGGAAATGGTCTTCATTGCTTAGCCAAATAACTTTTCAAAATGCCTGTGTGATGAGGTTCATTTGGAGAATGTTTCTAAATGTTGCGGAATGAATAATTTCTAAAATGTTAAAATGATTTTAAGCAATATACAGTAACCAAGTTTTTACCTAAAATGTGTCTAAAGTCATTATAAACTAATAACAGTCTCACAAATAGGTATACACAATGTAATCAGTGGAAACACAGGGCCTGATTCAGTTTAGGGAATAGTGTAAGATATACGATGTAACTTTGAAACTTGACAAACCATGTTGCAATGCAAGGGGTGTAAATGCATAATTTTTTTAGCCATGTAGGGCAAATACTGGCTGCTTTTGCATGTAAGCAACAAATACTG
This sequence comes from Taudactylus pleione, assembly GCA_031769625.1. Classification (NCBI taxonomy): domain Eukaryota; kingdom Metazoa; phylum Chordata; class Amphibia; order Anura; family Myobatrachidae; genus Taudactylus; species Taudactylus pleione. Next base: position 8,531,495 of record JAUIMM010000258.1, read on the forward strand.
GACAGCTTTATTTTTACACTGCAATGTAAATATCAGTTTGGACAAACCCCTCCCAAAACTACATCTCTCTGCACATTTTAAATCTGCCAAACCTGCAGTGCAACATGGTTTTACTAAGATGCACAGTTATTTGCTATATCTCACTCTATTCCCGAAGCTGAATCAGGCCCACAGTACAGAGCATTTACGAAAAGGTGATATCAGAATATTACTTTCATTTTCTTTTTTGTATAATCAATATTTTAAACAATCACAAATGTAGCAAAACAAAAACTACAATAAAAAATAGCTTAAATTCAGTCACAATGTGAATGGATTTTTCAGAAATAACATTAAAAAAATCAAAAATCATGAGGGAGGAAAGAAACACAGGGATTGCAAAGAAAAACACATCAAGGGAAAGGAGACCAAGAGGGAAAACGGGAAACAGGTCAGATTGCATAAACTATATATATATATATATATATATATATATATATATATATAAACAATCAGACACAGAATATAGCACCAAGCTAAAGAAAAAAGTGCCTTTATCTGTCCGTTCTACCTGGACAGATGGTCCCGATATGCAGCAGATTCTTTATATTTCAGCCAGGCAAGCCACGTGATGGTAAACTCCTGTTTTCTATCCTGGCTGGAAAGAGATATATCTTCCATATCCATGTACATATCTACTCTATGAAACCAAGCAGATATCATAGGGGGGTGAGGGGCCCTTCATTAACCAGGATTATAGCTTTTCCTGCATTGACAAAATGTTTGTGTAGATACTTCACATATCTAAAGATAGATAAGTTTATTAGGTTAAGCAACCGGGAACCAGGGTCAGATGGTGCCCAGTATCCAACAACCACCTTGGTGATCTGGATAATCATACTCCAGAACTCCCGGAGCTTAGGACAAGTCCAACAAATATGGAATGGGGACCCTAGTGTATCCACAGTGCCAACAGAAGTTGGGAGGACCCAAGGACATTTTACACCAAGCACTTGGGCACCCATACCATCTAGTAAGAAATTTAAAGTGCATGTCAGTCACAGAAACACTTTAAATATTTGAAATATTGAGTATAAAGAAAGGTTTTTTCCCACTGCCTGTCAGAAATGGTGAATCCCGTTTCCCTCTGTCAGACTCTAGTAAAATTGGGAAGAGAACTAAACCGGATTTCAGCCAGCAATTCATATACATCTAAAGAGTGTGTTGAGGTATTACAGAAGAGGCGCATAAAGATTCAGAGGGAGTAAGGGTTCTAGAGAGAGAAGTGTCTCTGAGATATGTTGGAAGAAAATGTTTAACTTGTAAGTATTACCATATCTTACTACTCACCAGAGTACATCTCTCTTGAAGGGAAAGGAAGGTAACAACCACATCATTCTCCACCAGCTGACCAAGAAGAAGGGGATGAGATGTATGCCAATGTGGGAATGAGTGTGGATGGAGGCCTAGCACAAAGTCGGAATTGTAGAAGAGAGAAGTAAGAGGTGAAGGTGAGGAGGAAATGTGTCAGAGGGTCCTGTGTTTTATCCAACAAGATAGCATAGCATACCTCCCAACATGACCCTCTCCAGGAGGGACACAATGCTCTGGTTGAGGACTTCCCTGGTAAGAGGTGGGGCTGCAGCGCATTTCAAAAGTCAAATAGGGGAGCCACACCAACTGTCATTTCACACGCTGCCAAACATCACTGGCTGGGACTCACTGGCAGTTGGTGTGACTCCCCTATTTGAATTTTGGACTGTGCTGCAGCCCCACCTCTGGAACCGCCACCAATCATAAATTACCAAGGAAGTCCAGGACCAGAGTATTGTGTCCCTACTGGAGAAGGTCATGTTGAGAGGTATGGCATAGGAGAGATCATTGGGTGAGTTAGAGATGGGGGAATCTGTATCCAGGGGGTTATATCAATGGGGATAGATAAGAAACTATTTTCAATACAAACCCATTGTTTAAAATCTGTATCCCTCGTCCATTCGACTATACAACTAAGAAGAGCAGCAGTAATAGTGTAAAAAATTAGGATGTTGAATACCACCTTGCTGTTTACATCTGTAGAGGGCACTGTGTTTAAATCTAGGATGCTTGTTACCCCATAAAAAATCCTGCACTACCTTATGAAGATCTTTTCAATAAGAAGGAGGAATATGTATGTGTAGGGTCTGTAACAGAAAGGATTCTCTGTAAAATTTTAATCTTAATTATTCTAATGACTGTGGGCTGAGGGGTATTTACGTTCAATGCAATCGATTTGGAATAATTGATTTTAAAATTGGTTAACAGAGCAAATCTATGAAATTTAGCATAAATACTAGGGAGAGACAAAGTAGGGTAAGTAATGACAGCCAGAAGGTCATCCGCATAGAGCGCCAGCTTATAGATGTGGGAGCCTTCCTGCACACCACCAATTTTGGGTTCAGTCGGATCTTGTATTTGAATACATTTGTATATAAAATCTAAAATAAAAAATATTTCTGTTATGACATTATTCTTAGTAATAATTTATTTGCTTTCAATTAATTTTTTATAAAAGTAATGTAACCTTCCAGTTATATTACACATCCCAGAAGACAAAAGACCTCTATTCCAAGGATACAAACAAAATTGAATATCATGTCCTTAATAACAAGATATGCACTGTAATTACAATTGTGAATATTATGGTGAACAAACCTTATAATGGTGGATTACCAATACAATACAGAGCCAGACAAGGGTGCAAGTAACTGTTGATATAGCTCACACATATGCAAGGATTACAACCTGACTCACACCCAGTGGCGGGCTGGGCCGGGGGGCAGGGTGCCATGTGCCCCCCGGGCCGCAGCGCCATGCGGGCTGCGGGCAGTCTGTGTCTCTGTGACACAGACTGCACCGCACGTGTAGTGCTGACCCGACGGAGTTCGGTCGGCGCTACACAGTGCCTGACAAACACACAGCCGCCGGCGCCGGCATCTGTATGTTTGTTTTGAGTGGCAGCCAATGAGAGAGTGTCAGACTCTCACTGACTGCTGCTGCACCCACTGCCGGAGCCGCTCCATCTTCTGACTCTTGCAGCAGGTAATGGGAGAGACGTCATGACGTCTCTCCCATAATGCAGAGTGGCCCGGCCCGGGAAGAAGAATGGAGGAGCAGATGACGGCGGCGGAAGCGGGGATTAAGGTAAGTGTTTTCTATTTTATTTTTTTATTATGTGTGTCTACTGACGGGGGGGGGGGCACTACTGGTGGCACTACAAGGGGAGAGCAATACTGGGGACACTACAAGGGGGAGATCACTACTGGGGACACTACAAGGGGGGGCTACTAGTGGGGGCACAACAAGGGGGGATTACTACGGGGGGCACTACAAGGAGGGGACTACTCCTTGGGGGCACTACAAGGGGGGGATACTCCTGGGGGCACTACAAGGGGGGGACCACTACTGGGGGCACTACAAGGGGGAGACCACTAATGGGGGCACTACAAGGGGGAGACCACTACTGGGGGCACTACAAGGGGGGACCACTACTGGGGGCACTACAAGGGGGGGACTACTACTGGGGGCACTATATAAGGGGCTCACTACTGGGGGCACAAGGGGCACTGCACAAGGGGGACCACTACTGGGGGCACTATATAATGGACTTACTACTGGGGGCACAAGGGGCACTGCACAGGGGGGACCACTACTGGGGGCACTGTATAAGGGGCACTGCATAGGGGGATCACTACTGGGGGCATTGCTGGAGGCCTGCATAAGGGAGTCCTCTCCTGGGGCACAGGGGCACTGCATATGGGCACCTCTACAGGGGGCTGCCCCATATCTTTATTTTTACTTTACATTCATTCCATATGGACCTGCCTCCTCCCTGGAACACTTGAGGGGGGCGCCATAGCATGCACGTGCTCCGGGCACCCTGGCTACATGCTACTCCTCTGCCAGGGCCACCTGCATGCATTTGCCCCCCAGGCTAAAAGTTACCAGCCAGCCCCTGCAAACACCCAAGAGAGGGCGGAAATACAGCTCTGGCATGGAATCTAAAGAAGGGAAGAAGTTACGTGGTGCCCACTTCACAGATTCCATTTGTCAATAACCTTGGCTATTAAGTTTAAATAAGGGTTGGGTGGTAAAGAAGCAGATAATCCTCATGCCCTGACGAAGCCTGTGTGACAGAAAAAATGCACCAGTGGAGCTACTGCTACCACACTGAAACACAAACTTGGATTGATCAGTGTGGATTCTCTCTGCCGGCAGACATACCTACTGTATAACCCGTCCCCATCAGTGAAGTGCCAGAATCCGGATATTGATACAGGGGAGAGAACTGCACCTACCTAAAGGATTAATTAACAGATTGATCAGATGTTGCATTTGTTTTCCTTAGTACTGCAAACTTACCTCCTGTCATATGCTTATATCCTACATGTTGTGCTATGTTGCAGACTAATTTGTTGCCGTAAATTTTGTTTCCACATTTGCTTTTTCTTCCCCATAAATATCTGACATATATTTGATTTCTGGTCTTTAAACATATATGTGTACAACTGTATGGCTATTGATGTCTCTTCCTCTTATAGGGAAGATAAATTTGTTGTCACTTTACCAGTTACATCATTTTTGAATCCTACGTCTGGAAGATGTGCTGCAGACTAATTTTGTGCCATATGTTATTATCCTTCTGCACTACAGATGCCTGATGCTTAAATATCTACTCAGAACTGTATATGTAAAGCTATACACTTACTTTTTGTGCTCTGACAACGTGACATGCATCCATCCATCTTCACTTGACTACCTAGGCCCTCATTCAGAGCCGTACGCTCTGAGCAGAGCGCACGCTCTGAATGAGGGCCGGCCTCCATGAAAATGGAGCGTCCTCCTGGACGCTCGTATAGCTGTGGGTCACCACCCACAGGCTATACGAGCGTGCATTTTGATGGCCGCGATGGTCGTGACCATCGCGACCATCGAAACTGCGAGCCGGAGCCTGCGGTTGAGGTTTTCAACCGCAAGCTCCGGAGTGATTTTGGCTCTATCAGAGCCAAAATCACTCCCACTGACATCACTAGTGATGTCAGTGGGCCGGCTTCTGATGGGAGGCGTTCCCGTGGGAACGCCCCCGTCAGGGTGGCACGCCCCCGGCACGCCTACCAAAGGGGGCGTGCTGTCAATCAACATCGACAGCACGCCCCCTTTGATCAGACACAACGAGCGAAGGACTTTCCTTCGCTCGTCGCGTCTGGCGCATGCGCACGACGGAGCTCCCTCCGTCGTGCGCATGCTCAGTCCAGAACATCGACCCACTTGGGAGCGGACAGCCGCTCGCGAGTGGGTCTGAATCAGGCACTTAGTACATATTGGTTCTGCACAGGGGCAAACGTAGGATTTTCTGTTTTTTTTGTACACATATAAACACACACACATATATGTATTTTTTATATATTATATATATAAATCAAACATATATTATATAAACATGCACACTAACACATACACACACATATATATATATATATATACACACACCAACACATATACAGTATACACACACTAACACATATATACACATGTATATTATATATATATATATATATATATATATATATATACTCTAACACACATATACAGTAAACACACACAAACACATACATACACATGTATATTATAATATATATATATATATATATATACTCTAATACGCATATACAGTATACACACACTAACACATATTCACAATAACACATATATACACACAACCCCATATATATATATATATATATACATATATATATATACTGTATAGAGAGAGAGAGAGAGAGAGAAAGAGAGAGAGTAACACATACTTTCAGAACATTACACATATATACTTACACTTTTCATGCAGCAGTTGCAGGTTGATAATGGGAACAGGCACCATGCATCATTAGGTTCCACCCCCTCACTATGTAAAGCCGTGATTCACGGGGATATTGAGGGTGGGGCTTGCCATATTGGTTTAGCCCCCACTGCAGTCAGTGTAGGAGGAAAATAGTCTGTCGGGGGGTTTCTAGGTACTCAGAAACCTCCCCTGCATGCGGTCATGCTGCAACACTGTCTCATATGGACAGTACTCTCCAATTTGCATGTTGATGAAACAAGGTGTGTTGGCAGGAGATACATAAGAAATATATAAGGAGTGTGAGAATGTAACAGAACAAAATATTGGTAGTATCATTAAATACCATCTAAATGATAATTTAATGACTTACCAAAATATAAGGAACTCAGGGTCAGTTATATACACTTTAAATAATGATTATAGCAAAAATTATTGCAAACAATTTAAAAAAAGGATCTTTGTATATTTACCAATTCAATACTTATTTTAACCACACACACCTCTTGCGTTATTTAGGGTACAATTATTAAAAGATACATTTTAATTATTTATTTTTTGATTCACAGAACGAGTGCCTCCCCAAAGTTTTTTTTTCTTTCTGCCCTTAGCAACTTCTTGTTCTAGAAATACTATTTCAAACCTTGGGAGTACCACTCACCTTTATGTTGGTTCCATTAATCCTCTTTGTTATTTCTCACGCTAGTGTGGCCTCTTCAATCTTGTATAGAAAAATTATACATCAGACCTTTAGGAGAAGAGATGTGAAGTAATCACATTACAAACTACAGCAGGGTGAGCAAAATGTCATCTAAGCTTTGGTGTGTAGGCCTACTGTGTCTTTATATTTCTATTTTAAGAGTGTGTGTTGGAAAGGCAGCTTATATTACTGTACTTACTATGGGTGTTGTCCAGAAAATGAATAGAAGTTTTGCTGTATTCCATAGTAAATTTAAGATTCTGATTGTTTTTGTTAATGTGGGTGATGAATTCTGTTAAAGATTGTTCTTACCCTTCCCAGATAAATAGAATACAGCAAAACTTCTATTAATTTTCTGGATTTAAACATTTATATTGAAGATGGCACAATAAAGACCAAGACCCACCACAAAAATGTAGTTTCATCCTAGCCACAAGTGGGCATCATCCACAGTGGCTAGAAAACATACCAAAGGGACAACTAACCAGAATTAGAAGAAATTGTATGAACGCTGAGCAATATAAGGAATAAGCAGAACATTTGAAACAAAAACTAATAGAAAAACAATATGATGAAAAGAAAATTGAAACTGCTTACAAGGAGATTCTCAACATAGAAGGAGATACATTATTGCAACACAAAAAGAAGAAATCAAATGAAGAAAAAAACAGCAAGGTATACTTCGTAACAGAATTCAACACACAATCTGATAAAATCAAAAAGATTTCTCAAAAAACATTGGGGCATATTTTTAAAATAGAAAGATTTAAAAACCGTCTTATCTCCCAGACCAACAGTTGTATACAAAAAGGCACCGGATATCAAGAAACGGTTAGTACATAACCACATCAGACCTACTAGTTCAAAACAAACAAGAATCACCACTACTAACAAAATAACTGGTTTTATTACTGTGGGAAATGTATAAATTGCAAGACGACAGGACAAAAATCCACAAAACCATTGAAAATTTTCAGATCAAATATCACAGGTGAAACATTCACAATTCAGCATTTCCTAACGTGATACAAAAGGGATAATATACCTTTTGGAATGCCAATGTGGCAAACAGTATGTTGGCAAAACCACAAGAACTCTCATAGAACGTATAGGAGAACATAGACGTAATATGCTTAAAGGATATGACCAACACAGTGTGTCACAACACTTTCAATCAAAACACAATAAAGACCCATCGGTATTATCCTATATAGCTATATCTAGAGTAGAACCCAATTGGAGAGGAGGGGACTACAACAAAAAAATTAACAAAGAAGAAATACAATGGATTCTGACATTAAAAACCCTGTTGCCACAAGGACTGAATATAGATTTAGAAATTCAGGGGATTCTATAATCCAAAAAATACATTTTAGATAAAAGCTAAAATCATAAAACACAGTCAGTATTAGAAAATAATTAATGGCTAATATAGAATAATTACCCCCCCGTGACAATTTATTAGATCGACGGTAACAAAAAATAAAAAATTAGTAATTAATTACAAACCAAAAAACAAGCAAATAAATATATCACTATACGATCAGGATCATTCCATCAAGATAATTTTACACAATAATCAATAAAATAAACGATCCCTAAACAAACCAATTGGAATCAACACACTTTAGAAACTAAATAAATATTAGGCCTTCTGTTTAAAAACAAATAAAAATAAAGAGTTAATTTTAGAGGAATTGATAACATCAATAAATTAATATATTACCTTTAATTCTTAACACCAATATATACGAATTAGAGTATCATTTCTATAAATGAATAACATTAAAGGATTAGTGTATCTTTTTAGCATTAGGGCACATCTACTCATATGAATTTATGTATTAACATCTCCTGATTTGTATGTTTGTATTTTTCCCTCACAATCATCCAATACCAATACACCTTTTCACTGCAGTCAGTGTAAGGTGTCAATCACCGTTACCTCATTAAATCCAACCAATCATTGAATTTTGAAAAAAAATCAAGAAGCATAAAAAGCTCGTTTCCAGCCAAACAGGACACCCTTGACAAAGGCCAGAACGAGGCCGAGGCGTGTTGGGACTGAGCTGGACATAAGGAATATCATCATTGTGGACATAAGAAAAATTAATATCAACCACCCATCAGGATTTTATATTTTTTATTTATGACCGACAATGCATTTCTGCACTTCAGGCGGTGAGCACACTCTGCACAAAGTGGCCACACGTAAAGAAGCCAGCAGCGAGACTTCTCCACTACATCAGGCACAAGCAGCAGTGAAGCGGACAAACTACAGCCGCGGTCATCAGCGTGCATGATCCCGTACCGGCAGCCACACAACAGATCACGGAGAAGTGAAAACAGATATCCCTCCAGGTACTGACTACGAAGCCCGTTCCCCGAGGACGTGGTAAGTACCCGACAGCAGGATATACTAACAAACTGCTGGTACCGGCGCAAAGTCACCTAGCACATCATACCTAAAAGTCGGCTGTTGTTACCCACACCACATACCCGCACCTGAGGTATGCCAGAGGACACACATTAAGACTGAATCCCGGAGATATTGTAAATATACTCCACAGGACACAATCCCTTAGAAGGATTTATCTACGTCGGTTCAATTAACTGAACATTATAAATTTCATCCTCGGAGTTTGATTCCCGATTTCCCCCTCCCCCATTGCCCCTCACTGCACTTAGTCTGTCGTAGTCCTGTGTAAATTCACTACCTATCACTCACCCCCACCCTGTGTTTGTCATTCTGCCATTTATGTTCACATAACCACAGTCGGCTGAATATCCAAAATACCGTACCATAATATTGCTTTTAGTCTAAATGAAACATTGAGTCACTTTTTGATACAGTTTTAATTTTTTAGTTTTGTAACATTGTAATAAACCTTACTGATATTTTTACAAACAGTCAGGTTTCAGCATGAATTTATATAGCATACAAACTAGAGTTATTTAAACAATTGGGCACATCAAATAGTGCATGCAATATCAGAGATATTTTAAAGGTGAGTGCTAGGACAGCACCTAAATAGGTACAAGTTGATTTTCTGACGTGATTATTTTGTAAGGTTGGTGACCTTATTCAAACAACAATTGACTATGAAACAATCATTTGCAAGAGGAACCAAGTATGACAGCTGCCATCCTTTTGCACAGCGGATAACTGAAGCCATGACAGCCATTGGGTGCTTTGTTTAACTAATTTCTTTAATCAAGAACTATAGCATAATAGTAAAAGCCTGGTAGAAAATATAATATATTACCAACACATTTCTCCAACCAGCAAATTACAGGCCTCAGGCTAGTACAGGTAAATGGTTATAGAGTAACAGACTCTTAGTCTTTACACCAATACAGTAAGGCGGAGAAAGCCTATAGTAAAAAGTGGTGCACAATGGAATTGTTCTTAGGCCCTCCCACTGAAACTTATGCTGTTTATAAAAAAATGACATGCACAGTTTACCAAGCCAAGCTCTTCAGTGATAAGGACTGCCCCACAAAAGAAAACATTTGGTGGTTTGGTTAAACCAAGCTACCAATGATCTTAAGGTTAAAAGAGTTAATCATCCTCAGATTTCAAGATGTCATCATCCTCATCATCACACTCATCACTATTGTTGTTGTTATTTTCATCATCACACAATACTAGATCTTCCCCACTGTAATCCACCATTACAGTCTCTGTTTGTAACTGGCAGCAAAGGCATTCCTCATGAAATTTGTAGTTCTTTTTTATGAACATCAGTTACAATTTTTATAAAGTAGCTTCCTATGCTGAACACTCACAAGTTTCCCATCTGTGCTAAATACTCTTTCCAAAAGTGGGCAGCTTAAGTACACCATAGCTATATTGGTCAAGGGGCTGCAAGTTGCTTTTTTTCCTCCCAGTATTCAAAGGGACTGTGGCCCTCATTCAGAGGCGGTCATAGGATGCAAGCAGTCATTCTGAAACAGGGCGTCCGCTTGCATCCTGAACAGCCGTCTCCATGTCGGTCGTGAGGCTGTGGGTTAACACCCACAGCTCTAACGACCGCTAAGGGTGATGGTCACGATGGTCAAGACCATCGTGACCACCGGGGTTACGACGAGACCCTAAGGTATGGTCTCGTCAGCCTTAAGCCCCAGGGAGCTTCCTGCTCTGTTTGTTTTGATGATGTCAGTGGGGACGCCCCCAAACAGCAAGCGTTCCGATAGGAATGCCTCCATTTGGCTGGGCATGCCCCCGGCCTGCCCAGCAAATGGAGCGAGCTGTCACTCAACATCAACAGCTCACCCCGTCTGCTACGAGACCCCTAACGACGGATCACCCTTCGGTAGCCGGGTCTCGCGCATGCGCACGATGGAGCCGGCTCCGTCGTGCGCATGCGCACGGGAGCAACATCAACCTGGTTGCGAGCTCGTAGAGCTAACGACCGGGTCTGAATAAGGTCCTGTGTGAGAAGCTAATTTGTAAACTTATCAATGAATTACTGTATATCAGTCCTTCACCATTCTATTGATGCTTACTGTATCACGGTAGAGGTGTGTCTTTTGGAAAGAAAGGCATTAAGTAGGACTTAAAACTGGCATTAAGCATATTACACCACAAAATAAAAGACAAGATTATCTGGTCAAGTGCACTGATAGGTCTCAGTATTATGTCTAATTATTTTATATCCTCTAGAAAAATTATAAAATATAACTTTTATTTGCAAATTCTAAAATATGATGTTCAGATACATGGCGAAATATAAAATAAAATAGTAAAGCGAAGAATGTGAAAAGTATTTCGAATTTGTGATTAAAACACTTCCTGTTGCTGCCTGTCATCTGGATCCTATTATCTCATAGTATGATGACAGCACTGTCTGTATCTATATTATTTATTTAATTATTTATTTATTAACAGTTTCTTATATAGCGCAGCATATTCTGTTGCACTTTACAATTGTAAGCATTAATAGAACAAAACTGGGTAATAACAGACAGATATATAGGTAGGAAGGCCCTGCTCGCAAGCTTACAATCTATAGATCACCCCTATCCAAAGGCTATTCTCAATGCCTATTTATTATGGCTAGTACAAATATAGTCCTAATGTGGACAGAACTCTCCATACGTTAGTTTATTAGTAGCGACTATTGTTGTAATAATAAAGATACTCTTTGGTAACGTGGATATTTTGTGTTTGTTCCCGATATCATTATAAATCTGGACACCTTCGGGGGATAACTACTACCTGGATATATCAATATCACATAACCAATTGCTACCGGGGATAACATATACATTTAGCATAGTCTATGTATAGTCTACACATAGTTAATCTGTTGTATATCACTTGCACTTACAGTATGTTTATATGGTGTTCAAGTATTGTGCTGTTTTCCAGGCAAATAAAAAGTACAAGCTTATATGGGAAATGGGCCTCAGACTGCACACCTTGAACATATATATATATATATATATATATATATATATATATATATTTATATATATATTTATTTATATTTGGAGGTGCTACCTGTGGAGACAATTGATATATGCTCAAAAAAAGAAGTACAGGTGCTCAACTCCAAATTAATTGATTGCATATAAATAAATACATTTTTGTAATGAATAGAGGTTTTTAGCATAATCTTGGCCAAGGTTATGGGCCTACCCACTGCATCCGAGTAACCTCTGTTGGGTAGGTCCCTAATATATTAAGATTGGAGTTGAGCACCTGTACTTCTTTTTTGTGCAAAAAGTACCAGCTGTTGACAAATAGCTATAAAATATTTAAAGTTTTAGTCAGGGTCACCCACTATAATCATTGTTGGTATTCTGTGTATACTTAGTATTGTATCTCTCCTTTTCTCTCCAGCAATCATTACACAAATTAGGAAAATTATACACATGTACAGTATATAGTATCTATGTCACTGAACCATACATAAGTAGAGTGATCTAAAAGCCTGCATACAATTGTGCGATGACCGGCAGCACTCAGGGAACACCGGCGCACTTTGCCTGGGGGCTGCTTTTTCAGCCAATGAACGGCTCCCACCATTGAAATCAATGGTGGGAACAGCAGAATCACCTTTAGTAACCCTGCAGCTCTCACAATTGACTTCAATGGTGGAAGCCGTTCATTGGCTGAGAGAGGCGGGGGCTGGCCTCTCTCAGCCAATGAATGCTCAGGGAAAAGCCACGTCTGAGCTCTTCATTCAGAAGATATTTTTTTACACTACACTTAAACTATCAACCCACCACCCACGGGTGGTGGGGGTAGCCACGGACTATCAGCCTAGGCCTGGGGTGCCCTGAAAGGGGACCCCTTTATTGGGGAGTCCCGAACTCGCCTGGGTCCCCCGGCCAGGGCTGACTAGCTGTCAGGATTAATGTTTTGGCTGGGGAACCCGGTGATAGGGTTTCCCTGGCTGTGACATTACCCCCCCTATAGAAAGGGTCCGGTGCTGGTTGCGGAAATTACAGGTGAACCCTACACATTTTTTCCCCTGTAATTCCAGAACCAAGACCAGACCTGAGCCTGGTGCTGGTTTACTAAGTACAGTGGAACTCTACGCAATTTTTTCCCTGCACTTACACAACCAGGACTGGCTATGAAAAGTCTGGGACTGGTTGTGTATTTAGGCAGGTACCCCATGTCATTCTTATTTTAAACATTAACTCTTTACAAGCTTTCAATAGTAAGATACAAGCATGCATCTCACTGATGTAAAATCTGTGTGAAATCGAACTGATCATGCTAAAAACAAATGCATGAAGTTCTTCTATTCATTTGGGGATTTGCAGTTTGAGTATGAGTTAGTTTTTCATTCGATTTACAAATCGAATGTTGGTAAATTACATCGATGTGAAAACAACAATGTTTTTCAGAAATTCAGAAATTCTAATTAATTTCAAATTCCATTTTCTGTTCGATTTGACATTTGATTTGGCCTTTAGTAAATCACTTCATAAAAAATCGAACCAAAATCAAAAGCAAAATCGAACAGAAATCAAAATTGAACCACTGTAAATGTACCCACAGGTTTGCACTCTGAGTGATTTTTGCCCATCCTTACTTGCCTATTTCTCCCAAGATTTAGCTTTCTAGCAGACTGAAGCAGTTTGTCTTGTAGTATATCTGCAGCGCTGACTATTACTGCTACCACCTGCTGTTCCTGCAAGCCAGGGAGCGCGGCGCCATTAACTTGGCATTCACCCGCAGACCCTAAACAAAAAGCCAGCTGTGCAAACTACAAACAGTTTCTCATGGCCACTGCGGTATACAAGTTCTTTTATGTGGATACTTTGTTTATGTTTTTATTTGTTTGCAGTCTAATAGATTGTTTCTTAATGTAAATCAGTTCTAATTATAGTGTTTTGAGATACATTATTGTTTATCCATGAGACTTATCATTTTACAATACAGTGCACTTGAAAGGTGATATTTAATGAATTGAATGCATAGTATGATTTATTACAACTACAATTTTTAATAAAATATTACATTTTATTTTCTGTGGGACTACAAGTGATTTTGAGCAAACAGCCAATTTACCCTTTTTTATATACAGTGTTGTTTTGATTGGCAGCTGCAGTCAATCGCTAGGTTAACCCTGATAGCGCTGAGTTTCAACACACACATTTTTGTCTGATTAACGCAGCCTGGGAGTGCCATTTTTTCCTAAGACATATGTTTGGAAGGGCATTCTACCCCAAGATGAGCACCCCAGCAAGTATCTAATTGGCTTTATGTAATGAGTGCCGGTATTATAAAATTATATATATATATATATATATATATATATATATAATTATATATTGTGACAAGAATCACTGGGTAAAATCCATCAGTAGCTTTTATTGCTCACCACAGGATATGGCAGTTTCACAGCCACCACAGGATATGGCAGTATATGGATATGGCAGTTTCACAGGCAAGGTGTCATATAAAGTCTTCCTATACAGCAATATTTCTTCAGTGGACTCGCAGGTCAGTCACCCACCGAGCCTATAAGCTGGGCGACTATTTCACCGTCAGGCTCAGTTTTCCCATTGTCTCTGCAGTTTTTAAACCACCTTCTCACAGGTGTCTGTAATCAGCTGCCTTTCCAGGCACTGATTGAGACAGCACCTGAACTGGACATTTACACAATTCTAATGCCTTTGCTCTGCCAAACCTGGGAGATATGGATTTTCCACATTTACTTCATGTGGAATTATGCAGACCCTGTCACAATACATATATATTAGCAGAGATGCCAAACCTGCTATAACTCATATTTGTGAGTCGAACACCATAAGTCTTGACAGGGTATTTTACATTTGTGCAAATAAATATGTTGTATTTTAAATGTAATTGCAATGTATTAACCTAAAACTCATCAACTACACTGGTAACATGAGACCTTAACTCAATTGTAAAATACTGCTTACCACTTACAGTATCAACCCTGTACCTTACTCACCCCACCTAACTTTTTCATAAGCTATTCACAGATCCTCAAAGTTTCCTCATTATTATATACACTTTCCATTTCTCACAGTTGACTTCTGAGACATGGCCATTTTAAAAACCATTGTCTCACCTTGGTTCTCTTTACACTTATAATTATGGCCTCCAAGCATTCAATTTAAATATTTTTTTTAATCTGTTGTCTGCATAGAGGATCTTGTGAAAAAGATTTGTCAGTGTTCTCCTACATTGACTCATTTTTTTATGCACAGTTATATTTATACAGAGAAGAGATTAATCCCTATGATGCAATTTGAAGATAATAACATCTTGCAGAAATTGGTGTGATGTATAAACAGTCATTACTTGATTTCCCAAATATGTATTTATAGTGTGAATCCAAAACTATACTCTGTCACTGAAGAGAACATAAAGACGATAAAGTCCTAAGATAAAATCTATTATTCCACCTCCTGTTTACACAGACAGTGCTTTATTTCCCAGGATACTTAGTATAAATGCCCTGCACTTACATGAAATAAACGTAAGAACAGAGTTAGTTGTTATTGTTTCAACATGTTCTTATTTTCCTTTTATTTTTTCCCCACATATTACACCTCTTACTGTGCTATGCATACACAAAACCCATCTTGACTTGCTGATGTTTGCCATGTCTTACATTAGGGCCAATGGGCCATCACAAGTGGCTCTGTTAATACCCTCTGATTAATGACATTTTGTTTAAAGATTTATGTTTTCAGTAATTTCTCTCCAACCTCTGTCAATGCTACAATAATGGTGCAGAACAAATTAACTTTGCTATTCTCAACTGACAAACCAAGAGTGCAAAAAAATAGTAAAACTCAACCTTACAAACAATCTCAGTATATTGACTAGAATGTCTTAAAATGTATGTCATTACTGAACATTACGCATCTGCAAAACCTGGTTTCTCCTCTCTATGGACTTGGTGATTCCTCTTGAGCTATCTTCAGTCATCCAAAACTAAAGGGATTCACCAGGTGTTATCTTGTGTTCACCCCATTGACCTGGGATGCACTGTAGGTACAATGAACCCGTTTCCCTTTTCTTCCCCTATAATAAAATACACATATTCACTAAGTATAAATATCGATAACCCAATATGGGTGGGGATTTTATTTTATAAAAAACAAAACAAAAATGATTTAAGAATTCTTACAAATATCAAAATATCACATCTATGACCTAAAATTTGTATTGTACTTTAATAAATTAACACCTAATATAATTCCCAAACCCTTTATGCAATAGACTAGCGGGAAAACATTTCACACTCCCTCAAACCGTTATATAACCTAATCTCTTCACCAACACTCCGTTATGTCTATAACCAGCCTCAACTACCCATAATAATGTCCTAAAATTGTGAATACAGTAACTTATTAACCCTAAACATCCTTCTATTTATATAGCCTACCTACCCTCCTACAAATGATATATTCTGCTTTACTTTAAATACTAGACCAGTTGACCTCATCACCCACATTGCCCCTTTCACTTGATCACTCACATACTAATAAAAGTGAACTGTTTAATTACATATACTTTAACCAATTGTATATCCTCCAGTAGTCCTTAAAAGAAATGTGACCACTCTTTTCTCAGTGCACTTTCAGATTTCATTAGACCTAGATCTTTATGACCCTAAATTTTAACATCTATTCTGTAGTTGATTCCCTAAGTATCTTCTCTGAACCAGAAGTCTCTATTTCTCTTATATTTTCCATGCTATACAATCTCTAAAACATATCGTACTCAATGTAAACTGAACTACTGATAATGTTTCTGGTCTACTACAGTATAGATCACTGCTGTACTTGAATAGTGGCTGCAATATCTCACTTGCTTTAATGCCTCTGGGTCTGATTCATCATGGATCGCAACTGCAACAGAGTACACAGATCGGCTGATGGTGCATGTGTATGCATCACAGTGCGCGTGCATGGGTTAGCATTGCGATCGCACTGTGATCACTTACGCAGATACAAAGCCATTGCAGAGTGAGTGAAAGGACGTCAGCATTTGGGGGTGGTGACAGGGCAGTGATTGGAGAAACGCAGGGGTGCCTGTCCATTTGAACGCCATTTCCTGGATGTGCATAAGTTAGCCACTGGGACGGCATTCGCAGCTTGAGTACTCACTGCGTGAAGAACTTTAAATAAACAAAACCAGCCCGCAATGTATGTCCCAAAACTGATGTCACTTTATTGTTATTTTCTCATTACTCATTAATGATCTAAGCTTTGTCCACCAACACATTATTTTCACACATAAAGACATCTGTATTCATTCCTCAGAAATCAACTTTCCTTACCAGGAAAATGATAAAATGCCAAAGGAGCCAGACACAGAGGAAAAGATGGTCACACTCCATCTCATGCCTGTCTCCACACCAGAGCAAGATGATCATCAACAGTCTTCACATGTGAACCCTACAACACCACCGACACTTGCAAGAGATGTAGCATCAGAAATACTGGAGGACATAGCAGTAGAGAACCCAGGTTCAGTTTATGGCCACTCAGATGTAACAGACCATATACATAATTAAATAGGCAATTGCGTACAATTAATTAGATGTTATTTAATATGAATATAAACTAATACAAACTATCAGAGAATGGAAACAGCCAACAAGGCTCATACAACTGCGCTGTAATTAGATTACAGGAAGCACAAACTGCACAGTTTATTTGAATCCAAGAAGCCCAATTAAGTGCACAGTGCATGAGGCTCACACAAATGTAGTGTGTGAATTAAGTAGCAATTTTGCCAAAATTGTTGGTCTTTTAACTAAAAGGGGATTATTCACTTCCTTGAGCAGCACTCCTCCAACCAGCTCAGCACCACCAATTCCTCCCAGGCATGGTCTGCATACTTGTAGTGGCTCCATACACACAAACCCAGAGGACCCATCACTTGCCACACTTCCAAAAAAGGGAGAGATAATGAATTATTTGTTAAGTTTTCAGTGTACGTACCCTTTATAATTTTATATTTGTTTGCATTCTGTGAACAAAATGTTGATGCAACAAAAAAATATGGTATACTGTACATTACATTATAATTAGTTTTGTGGTAACAAATCACAAAGGAATGGTATACATACTGTACATGTCATTAAGTTGTTAACCTGCCTTCCACTGTCTATGCTCAGAGGGTTGTTTGATGGCAAAAAGACCCCTACCTGCTCACTGACTGTTACATAACCTGGTGATGGAGATTGATGTAATGACAATTTATGCAATAGACAGCATCAGAGCATGATATCAGACTCTTTTTTTTTTTTTTTTACTCAGATGATATAACAAAATTCCACCAAATGTATCTAGACATCTGAACTGGCTTTTTAATAGTCCAAAAGTGCAGTTTAAGTGGATGGATATACAGTATATGCCTCATTATACTTATGTTCACCAGGAATATGTCAAAGCTAAAACAAAGTTAGAAGTCAGGATCAACAGCGATAGCCAGAATCCCAATTTTTTTAAATTAAGTTTATAAAAAAAAAATTTGTATTATCCAGCAATGTTTATAACTTTACATTTGACAGAAATATTAGAGATAACTTACCCAGCAACCATCCCTCAGGCATTTGTTTCACCTTAATCTTTGCATAGAGGGATGATTATAAGATGATAAAGACATTGTGGCACAAACCATGATAGCCATCTATAACACATATGTTTTTGTTTTGTATCACTCACTACATGCACATTCATGGAATAAGCATGGTTCCTAAATCACTGCCCTCTTTTTAGGTGATCTCAGCCCAATGTGTGTGCAGTCTATAGCTCCCAGGACTTTAGGCATACCATAGAGACTATAGAAATATACCATTAGTTCATGCCACTGTGACTTCTGGCTGGGAAAGCAGATGTAGGTATAGGAGAAGATCTTTAGGCCTGTCATAACGTGGGTGAGATGGTGGCTGATAGTTACCTGTTATTTTCCCAGCACTTTAGAGGTGACTGATTGGAAGGAGCCAGTGGCAAAAAATGCAGAGCACACAGCAGCTTGTGCAGGCCTGATACAGCACATGACCATGCAGTGTTTGACTTAAGCTGATCCTTGACAAAGTCATACAGGTTCATTAAGTTTTTAATGGTGAGGAAAAACATCTCTATGACCTCACCATTAGACACTTTATTTAGATTTACTCACCCATGGAAGAACCTAGGGCTAATTAGCCTAGCCTCTGCAGTACCTCGGGAATCTGCTGTTGGCCATCTGTTTAAACCTCCTGGGCCATTTCAGTCAGTTGGTGGTGTGCTCCATATCTCAGGTACATGGAGAACATACAGTACCGTTGAAGTCAATAATTGCTACAGGTACTGTGCATCACATGGTTGTGTCTCTTTTTATATGCATCATGTGGAGCATTTGTTCAATGGAATGTGTTTTACAACTCAAACACACCTGTCAGTAGATAATCTGTTATATGGGCAATTTAGGCTAGGGACGCCAGTATAGAGGAGCCTTGACGATTGGCCTGGCGCTTATTCATATATTTGCAAATGTATGTAACTAATACCTCTGAATCGCTATTATCATGTAGGATTTAAGTATTGTTTTTGCTGCAGTGTGCTGGGGGGCAAATCTCTTTTTTTATATCTGGTATTTACTGGAAACCCTGCACAGATCACTATAATCTGAGATTGCTTTATTTGCTTAAAATGTGATAAAAGGGATAAAAAAATTTGGGCAAAAGGCATGGTGTTCCTCCAATTTCATAACCAACCCCAGGTCTCTGAGCCTAGGATGTTTTCGAAAAACAGGGGATACCCCTATTTTCCAATAACAAGTACAAAGCTGAACCAGCTCAGGGGCTGATGCTATATCAGGGGGGAAACAGCAATTTGTCACTTAGTGGCTTATTTATGAAATATTTATTTTGTTATTTTGGTAGTTTTTCAGTTGGTTGTGCAAACCTACCATTTACTAAAGGCAAAACCGATGACAAAACAACCAATTTATAGACTTTAGAATATTGGAGCCAGCATTGATTATTTTCCATAGACCAGTATAGAAACCAGATATTTATTAAGAAACGTTTTTAAAACCATCCAAAAAATGACTCTAAAATGTAAAGATGAACAGTTTGGTTTAGCTGAAACCTAAACACACCAAAACTTTGAGGTTCTGAGTCGAACCAAGCCTCGACTTGGGTCTTCTCGCAAAGTTCAGAACTTGGATCTAAGAACCAGATCTTACATATTTTGGATTACAGTCCCTCCTAAGTGATTTCAGGTGCTGTGAGGTGGTCAACATTTACTGGAGATAAATGAAAATTAATGTTATTGATGCTAATAATACTATAGAAATAAAAACAGGTCCAAGTTACATGAATTTAGCTGTTTGGAAAGAAATCCAAAACCATAACTAACTAAACATAACTAAACAAATCACTTAAGGGTGGTTTTGCCAAAACCAAAACATTTAAGGGTGGTTTTGGCAACACAGGGGCCCACGCACATCTCTATTGAAACATTGTCAAACCTGCCCAAACAGCAGACTGAAAGTGGCCGGAAAGTTTGGGTGAAACACTGAACAGCTCACTATGATTTGTGCAGGCTTATTTTGCTTAAAATGTGAAATAAGGGTTAAAAATTGGGAGAGAAAAATGGTGTAGGTTTTTTTGGCCCAAAAAACTATACCAGACCATGTCCATTAAAGCCCAGGGCTCTTCTGTGCACCCACTGGGCTTTGAGTGCAAAGGTAATAGTCATGAATTAGTTATATAAATTAGTTTTTTACAGGTGGCCTACAAGTCCCAGCAAGCCTGACCTGGCATGATTGCACTTGTTGAACTACAAGTGCCAGTAGGCCCAGACATTAAGGGCCCATTGGCACCTTTCGTCAGGGGTGTATCTATAATGGGCTCAGGGTGTGCGATGCACCCAGGCCCTTGGGTTCAGGGTGCCCACACCACACACCCTGCACCCATATATACTTATAATTACCTTGCCGCTGACTCCAAATGCTGCTCTGCAGAACTGGGCTGGCACTGCGGAACAGCAAAAATCACAGGCAAAATGGCGACATTTTCATGGTGATTCATGCATGCGCAGAAAAGATTTCCCCAGGAATGAGGTTCGGGCACCATTCTCCTGGAGACACGTGCATGCGCAGTAGATTCTGGCATTACGCCAGAATTTGCTGCGCTGCCAGGGAGGAGGGGGCCCAAACGGAAGCTGCACAAACAGGCCTCCTCCTCTCTTAAAACGCCTCTGTCTGTAGTCCACCTGTAAAAAAATATTAAACAAAGGACATGACACACACAGAGAATTGTAATAATTTATTGAATAAACACATCCTCACACTAAAGACCCCCATACACGGTGCGATGGCACCTTGTGAGGCGACAGGGGATCCGTTGTCCGACATATTGGGTGGTCCGCACACACGATGCGATCGGGTGGCCAACCGCCCGATATGCCGGCTCTGCCCTTACCCGCATAGATATCCATGGGATTGCACATCGCATCCCCTGATTGATTGGTACTACAGAAAGATCAGGGGGTGCGATGTACGACCCCACGGGAGCGATCTCGTCCCGACATCAGGGCCATACACGGTGTGATATATCAAGCAAATCGCACCAATAAGTTGGAGAGCCTGCTTTATCGCCCTGTGTATGGGGGCTTCAACCCTCATTCACCATTTTATTAGTCACAGGGGGTGATTCAGAGGTGCACAAAGGGAAACCATCAGGCGCAAATGTCCAATGGTTTCCCTATGTGCATGCATCGGGGAATCACTGCGCATGCTCCACAATGATTACCACAGAGACGCAGATCAAAATTTCACAGACATCCATGCAGTTTTGATGGGAGTTTCTCGGCGGTAACTTGAGATGTAGTTGCACTGACATCCGCGGTCATGCTCAGTCGGACATTTTGCACCTGTCATAGGCAGGTGTGACGTACAATGGTCCCGCTGATTAGCAGAATCACTGCACCGGAAGTTGACCAAATTCACCATGGCATTGACATAAAGACACAGTAGTGGTTGCAGAAAAAGGTGCAACCACTATTGTCATTGCCTCCACCTTTAAATCATCCCCACAATCTGTAGGGGTCACGTCCATTATGCTAAGACAGGCTTGCTAAGACTTGTATGCCACATAGAAAATAAATATTATTTTACTTATTTATGACTATTACCTCCTCATCAAAGAGCACTGGTGCAGAGAAGGTGCTGATTGTCCTTGGGGTGGGGAGACCCTTTTTGGGGGGGGTTCCCACTTCCCTAAGGATTCCAGCCCTGGGCTGACCAGTTTGAGGCTGGTTGCTTTTAGGCAAAGGGATCACAAACTGTGTGTTCCCCTGCTAATGCATCAGCCTCTCACCTGGTTGAACCTGGTGTTGGTTATTGGAAAAATAGGGGGAGGTTTTCCCCCTATTTTCCAATATTAGGCTTTGAGGCCTGAGCTGCTATGGATTTGGAGTGGACCTCACCATTTTTCTTTATATTTTAACCATTTTTACACATTTTAAGCAAACAAATCCTGCACAGATCATATTAATCTGTACAGTGTTTCACCCTGCCAATCTGTTGTTTGAGTGGGTTTAAAGTCATTTTAGGGTTTGTTTTTGCGTTGATTTTACAAATGATGCTTAGTAAATCTCCAGTTTCTATATTCATCTATGTAAAATAATTGATAGTTGCTCCGATGTTCTAAAGTGTTTCAAAGTCTGTATTTTGGTAGTTTTGCCATCAGTTCTGCCTGGTTTGTTTGGTAAATGGTTGGTTTGCAAAACTGATGGAAAAACA
The DNA here is from genome assembly GCA_031769625.1 of Taudactylus pleione. Classification (NCBI taxonomy): domain Eukaryota; kingdom Metazoa; phylum Chordata; class Amphibia; order Anura; family Myobatrachidae; genus Taudactylus; species Taudactylus pleione. The sequence goes on from JAUIMM010000258.1 coordinate 8,554,295, forward strand.
ACCAAAATTGACCTTTCATGAATATAAAAGAGTCAAATTGATGTCACCAGAGAGTGTGTGCCAAAAGCACCACCTGCTTGGATATGTGTGACACCTGTTCAACCAGATGCCATCTTCAGAGCACAATTGGAGTTGCCCACTCCAGTTCTTTTGGGGCTCAGAAAATGGTGCCATTTGCTATGTTTCTAGGGATAGGCAAATGATCTTTCACTTAATTGAGCATGCAGACTTCCTTGGGGGACGACAACTTCATTTTGAGTGGTATTTCTCTTTAATATGAGACCGGTAGTACTTCATTTCTTCTATTTTTAAAACAGAAGCAAGATGCTTTTACATACTAGAAACCCTGCAACTTTAATCACAGTGTATCTGTTTCTTATGATGTATCATTGTGAAAGAATATTTACACAACCCAAACACATACAGCACAGTAAAGTATGACGCAGTTAGTAAAAACAATCTAAATGAGAGCAGCAGAAGATTCTCTTATTAATACTATAGGAGTATAAATAATTATAATATTCTCTAAATAATAGTTATTGTTGATACCCATATTAAGGCATTGTAAACCATGTTTTTTGTCTCAGTCACCAAATTTAATAAAACTATAAAAACTACACTGTGGATTATGGCATTCACTAAAGTTCTGAATCTGTGTAATAAAAATAATATAATAAAATATAAAATGCAGTGGTTTGCGGTTCTAGAATATAATCCCCAAGTGTTATTTGGAGGCTACTAAAAAAATCATAATACAAAATATATGTTTGGCTATGAGCTGCGTTATATCACATGGATCATGAGAATATTTGTTGCTGTAGTGTGAAATATAGAAAACTATGTTTGAGTGGTGCATATTTGCATAATATAAAGTTCAGCAAAAAGCAACACAAGTAATTAAAGTTATGTATAATATGGCTTCTGTATAAAGGTTGCAGAGATTAATGTTGTTTAAATGACAAATACATAACTCTAATGTCCCCCTTGATTTGTAAAAGTGAGTTCCTTCAAACTCACACAACTCTTATGGGATAGGTGGTCAAGGCCATGGCGATGCCATTGGTATTGCCAGCTGAAAATTTTATTATGTCTTGTTAAATATCAATTTTAAATTCAGTTTAGACAGATTGATATTTATCATGTTCCTATAAGAAACTGCTTTTTACAATACAGTAACTAATATTCCGTAGATGTGTTCCATATACATACAGTATAATTATTAATAGATATTTACATAGCATGGAATCAGTATTTAATTCCGGCTGTTGGGGTGCCTTCTGTCAAAATACTAACAGTGGCATCCCAATGGTTGGTATCCCAACAGGGGTCGGGTTAGCAGTGGTGTCCCTACCTGTCTTTGCACCCGGTGCAGGCAGCGGCGGGGAGCTTGTACTGCGCACGGTGGTGCTGTGTGCCGGCAAATAAGGGGACATGGCCTTGCAGGTGGGGTGTGGCCTCGCAGGTGGGGGAATGGCCTCATGGCCCGAACACTTGTTTTTTGTCACACTTGGGGTGCGGGAGGTGCAGGCTGCCCCCGGGGACCAGCCTGTGTGAAGTGTCAGCTCCCTCACTGTGCTAGGAACCTGAGTGCGGCCAGCACCCCCCTTGTGATGCCAGTGTGGGTAAGTATACTTACCCTCCCCCTTCTCCCCCTTACCCTCCCTTCTTGTAGTCGAACCCTAACCTTCCCCACCACGCACCCTAACCCTACCCCCTTAGTGCCTAATCCTAAACCCCCAGTGGTGCCTAACCCTAACCCCCCTAGGGGTGCCTAACCCTAACCTCCCTCCCCCAAAACCTAATGCTAACCCCACTATGGTACCTAAACCTGATCCTCCTCCCCCACTGCCAACAGCTAAGATGCCCCGAACTTACCTGGTTTGGGCTGGCATCTGTCTGTGTTCCGGCATTGGGATTAAGATAGGTGTCGGTATTTTGATGTCTATCTTAAGTCCCGCGTTGTACTTCCAGCGTTGGTATTCAGACTGGTGGCATGCTGTCCGCCGGTTTGCTAACTACATCCCCATAGCACATCGCACACATATATTGCAGCCCCTTACAGAGAATGTTTAATCATTCATAACAGTCCCTGCCCCAATGGAGTTTACAATCTATTTTCCCTACCACATGGACATACGCTAGGGTTAATTTTTTCCCTAGAAGCCAATTAACGATTGAGGGAGAAAACCGGAGTACTTGGAGCAAAATCACACAAATACAGGTAGAACATGCAAATTCTACACAGATAAGGCCCTGGTTGAAATTGAGCACACATCCTCGGGACTATGGATTAGCAATGCTAACCACTGCACCATAGTGCTGTTTAAGTATACACATCTTAAAATGTTGTGTTTTATATCACCAAGAAACTTTAAAAAACTGCACTGGATATCCAGCCATCATAGGAATAAACTTATTTTGAAACAATTTTCTTTTGATGTGATCCAAGCTATATCTGAATGTTCTAAAAATAACATTGTTTGTGCCTGCATATTTTCCCCATGTGGATTTGATCTCAACTTTAGGTATCAGTATCAAATTCTTTTGTTACATTTTTAAAATGTTTACAGTTTTCTATCATAGGTTTTACCAAATAAGGGTCAATGTTTTTCTGCCTTAGCTTATTAGTGAGGAGCACATTTGGTGAGAAGCCTAGGAATTGTGCAATATTGTATGCATTCTGCCAATAAATGTCCGAATTCTGTGAATTCAGTAATGATTTCTGATCTGTAATATTGGGAGTATAACTGCATATGATATGCCCTGTATACTGGCCCTGATGTAGTGATGGACTCATTGCCAGTAATTATGCAGCTGTGCGATGTTTTGCTACTGCGCATGCGAGAAAAGTCTTGAAAACCCTTACTGCACATGTGTGAACCAATGCGAGTGATGCCTTTTGTAATGGCACCTGGAATTGCTAACACTTGAGAAATTGTTTGCGATCCCTGGGCGTATCAGGGTGGAGACTTGGAGGTGACCTAAAGTGATTGCAAAAAGGGGCTGTTTCATGGGTGTGTTATGAAAATGTACCCGGCGTGTCTGGGAACACAGCTGCACTCCCAATTGCAAATCCACAGCTTTAGAGGCCATGTGTAGTTGGATTTAAGGAGCGTAGCTAGAGTAGACTTAGGATACCACAAATGTCAATGGTATGACCGAAGTTGCTTCATTGTTGAAGTGTTTACAATCTTCATTGCAAATTAGCAGAGCACATAGCCTGAAAGTAGGCGTATCACCGCTCATACAGTCCATTGCTCTGCCCTGCACAAAAGGAAGGCTGAGATTAGCATTTGCATATTCCCATAACTTCTATTGCAAGAGCGGCTGCAACCATTTCTGGATCAGAGCCACTGTACATTAAACAGAGATTCACGGAAATAAAATATATATATATATTTTGTATATGCTGTAAAGGAGTGACGATTAAACACAATATGATACAGAAGTTGATTACTGCATGCTGGTATTTTTGTATAAATTTACTCACAGCTTTTAATTACTTGCCTAATAAAATGCTGTGTACTTCATACTGCTGTGGAATTTAAATTTTTTACTCATTTCCCTGTTTTCATATGTTTAAAAATAGACCAAATCATTACTATTATCATATAAGAACCAGCACTTTCAGAGTGGTCATCATAGAGATGGTAAGCAAAGCCAATAAGTCACAATAGGAACATGGAAAATTGCAGCCCAACTCTGACTTCTAATTTTCGCTAATTTATTTATTATTGCAAATTAACCTATTTTGTCTGTTAAATGCACTTCACATTTCACACTCGTCTCTTGGTCCCAATGCCTACAGTGGCTCCAGCGTCTTCTGGGTCCCCATGGTCATGTGACATGCAGTTCCAGCACAGGTGTGGTACCCCAGAACCTGGGAGTACCTCATGTTGTGTACCCTTATATATGTGTGCTGGACATTTGAATGTATTCATTGGTGACAGTGGACAATGTAGCCAGCTTCAGGAGTTGGCATGCGGCTGGAGAGACTGGACCTCCAATGCAATAGAGAAACAGTGCCCCGTGACCAGAGGGGCTTGTACGACAGTTGGGCGGCAGTTGTTGTGTGCAGTTGGTAGGTGAGCTGTGAAGGGGAAGCTGCGCTGCGGAGGGCCACTGATGGAGCTGCTGGAGAGTGCCGGGAGCTCAGTGAACTGAGTGCTGGCAGCCATTAGAGCCTTCTGACCCGCCTCCCTTAGTGAGGAACAGCAGCCGGAGGTGTTCCTGGGTGGAGCCACAGTTTGATGACAGTGACTGGAGGCTGTACCAGACCCTGCAGGCACAGAAAGGAGTCGTGGTTGTTGCGGGGGGTAAGAGGCGCACACTCTTCTACAACTACCCAATAACAGTGGCCCGCAGCTAGCTGGCAGCTACAACCCTATGTGTAGTGCCCAGCAATAACCTCCCCAGACACCAGTGCAGAAAAGGAGTTATAATTAATAAGTGTCTACAGCCTGAAACTTTATTAGCCGAATAAGCCACACAGAGCCTTAGACATGGTCTTTGGGACTTGTGGGCTGGAGAGTCCCCGTAAGGAGCTGCAGGATTTGCGTATAATAAATCCCATCCAAGCAGCTGTGTGCAGTAGGAGAGGCAAAGCCATCTAACAAGCTGTCACAGTAGTCCGTTTGTAGCAACAAGGTTGCAGCACTATGGACATTAACATTGTTGCAGAGTCTGTCAGCCAGGATTAAAAAGAGAGACAATTGCACTTAGGAGCAACGCAGCTTTATATTAACCCACAGTGGAGCTATTTCTGCGTAAGCAGGATACAGTCAGAACTTCCAGCTAATAACCCGGGCAACGCAGTGTACACTCAGGAATATTTAATACAGTATTAATTCATGAACTAATAGCTTCTGGCTATTAGTTCATGAATTAATACTGTATTAAATATTCCGCAAACTGAGGAAAATAATCCGCAAACTGAGAGACTAATTTAAGGACTGTTAGTTATTGTCTTACTGTTTAGTTACAGCGTTTAAGTTAATCTGTGGTAGGGAAAGTATTGCATGCATTAACCTCATAAAATCAACAGGAGGAGAGGAATCCCTACCGATTGCGAGGGAGCTGTGTTCCTGAATAATAAATCCTGAATTGTTGTTTTTCTCATGTAAACTGTAAATGTATCTGTTATTATAATTGAACTTGTAACTTTTACTACGAAAGTGTTACCTTGTTCACCGTGTGCATCACTTATAAATTTATTGTAAAACTATTATCTATTGACATTGCATGATCTTATCTTATTTACTTGTTTGTCTCACATTAGCCCTTACCTCTCTGTATGAAAACCTAGAACCTATCCTCGATATTATCTGAGACTTTTTCGTGGTACCATGATTTACCAGGGTGTCACACAGGCATCTGAGGAATGGCATTTTGCTAAATATTCTGTCCCTATCCCTAAACCTAATCCTACTCCTAACCCTCCTCTTAGTGTCTAACCATAACTTCTCCGCCCAGCCTTAATCTAACCTCCCCCGGCAGCAGAAACCTAGCCCTCCTGGCTGGGATTAAACTTTATCATCGGCATTCTGAGAATGTCGTCATTTCACATGTCGACCATTGGGCGTATCTGACTGGTCGCATAGTATGTGACCATGTCAGGGAAAGCCCATCCTAGCATAGTTGCATCTGATGTGACTACGCCAGACAAGTGTTAATGTAATATGAAGATTATTTGGCGCTAATAATTTAATGGGTCAGGTTGGGGGAAATAATGCCTATTTATTAAATTTGGGTATATTTGATTTAATGTTGGGACTGGTTAGGAGTGACGCAGGCTTAAAGTGTACATTTGGTGCTGAGCGTGCCAGGAGATGAATAGTATCTATCCCTTATCCAGACAGGGCTCTAAAATTTGAAGATCTAACAAACCATCAACATAGTTTAAAAATCTAGCAACAGCAGGTAGTTCACGCTGCTGTTCCATGATATGAAGTTACATTATCATCACCAACACTCTTAGAGTTTTTCCCACTTACAGTGGAATTAGTGGCATCACAAGAGGGGTTCGGACTGCACCCGGGTTTCACCGAGGGGTGAAACCAAAGTGCCAACTTTTCCTCAGTGAAAGGAGATGGGTGCTGCACTGCAGCATTTTGTGCAGCAATCGGTTCCTGACACAGTGAAGGAGCCGGCACTGCACACAGAGTGGTTCCTGGGGGCAGTCTGCACCTCCGGGACCCCCAGGAGTGATAACAATGGGGGTTTGGGCCATGAGGCCATGACCCCTGTCTGCAAGGCCATGCCCCCTGCCACGTGAGGTCACGCCCCCTTTTTGTCAGCTACAGCTCTCCCCGCAATGGGTGTAACTGCGAGGAGGGATGCCACTGAGTGGAATCCAATTAGGTGCAGTGTTTGCCACATGGGGTATACTGTAGCTCTGGTTTTCACAGCAGGAGATATTTAATTAATTGGCATTTTCCCCAGGTAGTAAACCATGGGTTAACACGCGCTAACACATAGATTCTGTGCAGAGTGCTGGCAGCGCGTTCAATTAGCTGTGGGGTACATCCTGTGACTAATTGAATTCCTCCATATAGTAGAGAAGCAAAGGTGTGAGCTACTGTGAAGACCAGGGACCTCCTCACCTGACATTGCAACAGATCGCAACCTGTGTTGGAGGGCGGTAGGGAGCACTTGACAAGGTAAGAAAAATGGGGAAACTTATGTGACCATGGAAAAGTGTACAGGGCATTACTGAGAACAATGTACTTCAAAGGCTGTAACAACAAGTTTTTTTGTTTTTTTTAAACTTTATTTATTTACAGGTTTACATATGTTACAGTACATATATAATTACTGTGGTTGAAGTGTGCATCCATAGTGGACAGTAATTATATGCCATGGGGTATACTTACTAATGTGAGATGTTGTCTATAGCAGCCAATTAAATTATACTTAACATTTATCTAGCACTTTCTACAAGATAATAGCTAGAATCTGACTGGTTGTTATGGGCAACATCTCCACTTCTAAAAACATTCACTTTGGTAAATATACCCCCTAGTCTAAATAAATAAGTGAGAAAATAATGAATTAATTATGTCTAAATTCTAATCTATGGCTGGCCATAATTTATATTTAACACCACTCCCAAGTGCAGTTTTCAATCGATAGTCTCACTACGAGCCTTATTCCGAGTTGGACACAATATCAATATCAGATGCAATTGAGAGATTTTTTTCTACTGCGCATGAATCTACAGTAAGTTACACTGTGCATGCATCTACAGTAAGTTACACTGTGCACGCATCTACAGTAAGTTACACTGCACATGCATCTACAGTAAGTTACACTACGCATGCATCTACAGTAAGTTACACTGCACATGCATCTACAGTAAGTTAAACTGTGTATGCATCTACAGTAAGTTAAACTGTGCATGCATCTACAGTAAGTTATACTGTGCATGCATCTACAGTTAGTTACACTGCGCATGCATCTACAGTAAGCTACACTGCGCATGCATCTACAGTTAGTTGCACTGTGCATGCATCTACAGTAAGTTATACTGCACATGCATCTACAAAAAGTTATACTTTGCATGCATCTACAGTAAGTTTCACTGTGCATGCATCTGCAGTCTACAGTAATTTACACCACGCATGCATTTACAGTAAGTTACACTGCAAATTCATCTACATTAAGTTACACTCTGCATCCACCTACAGTAAGTTACCCTGCACATGTACCTACAGTAAGTTACACTGCGCATTAATCTACAGTAAGTTACACTGTGCATGCATCTACAGCAAGTTACCCTGCACATGCATCTACAGTAACTTACCCTGCGCAAGCATCTACAGTAAGTTACACTGCGCATGTATCTACAGTAAGCTACACTGACCATGCATCTACAGTAAGTTATACTGCGCATGCATCTACAGTAAATTACACTGCACATGCATTTACAGTAAGTTAAACTGCACATGCATATACAGTAAATTACACTGAGCATGCATGTAAGTTGCACTGTGCATGCATCTACAGTAAGTTACACTGCACATGCATCTACAGTAAGTTACACTGGGCATGCATTTACAGTAAGTGACACTGAGCATACATCTACAGTAAGTTACACTGAGCATGCATGTAAGTTATACTGCGGATGCATCTACAGTAAGTTACACTGGGCATATATTTACAATAAGTTACACTGAGCATGCATCTACAGTAAGTTACACTGAGAATGCATGTAAGTTATACTGCAGATACATCTATAATAAGTTACACTGTGCATGCATTTACAGTAAGTTATACTGTGCATGTATCTACAGTAGGTTATACTGCAAATGCATCTACAGTAAGTTAGACTGAGCATGCATCTACAGTAAGTTTCACTGCGCATGCATCTACAGTCTACAGTAAGATACACCACGCATGCATTTACAGTAAGTTACACTGCAAATTCATCTACATTAAGTTACACTCTGCTTCCACCTACAGTAAGTTACCCTGCGCATGTATCTACAGTAAGTTACACTGCGCATTCATCTACAGTAAGTTACACTGTGCATGCACCTACAGTAAGTTACCCTACACATACATCTACAGTAACTTACCCTGCGCATGCACCTACTGTAAGGTACACTGCGCATGCATCTACAGTAAGCTATACTGCAAATGCATCTACAGTAAGTTACACTGTGCATGCATCTACAGTAATTTATACTGATCATGCATGTAAGTTATACTGCACATGCATCTACTGTACAGTAAGTTACACTACGCATGCATCTACAGTAAGTCACACTGCCCATGCATTTAAAGTAAGTTACACTGAACATGCATGTAAGTTATTCTGCACATGCATCTACAATAAGTTATACTGCACATGCATCTACAGTAAGTTATACTGCACATACATCTACAGTACACTGCACATGCATCTACAATAAGTTATACTGCACATACATCTACAGTAAGTTATACTGCAAATGCATGTACAGTATACTGCACATGCATCTACAGAAAGTTACACTTAGCATGCATCAACAGTAAGTTACACTAAGCATGCATGTAAGTTAAACTGCACATGCATCTACAGTAAGTTACACTGCGCATGCATCTACAGTAAGTTACACTGACCATAAATCTTCAGTAAGCTACACTGAGCATGCATCTTCAGTAAGTTTTACAGCACATGCATCTACAGCAAGTTACACTGCGCATACATCTACAGTCAGTTACAGTGCACATGCATCTACAGTAAGTTATACTGCAAATGCATATACAGTATGTTACACTGATCATGCAGCTACAGTACGTTTCACTGCACATGCATTTACAGTAAGTTATCCTGCACATGCACTACAGTAAGTCACACTCCTCATACATCTACCGTAAGTTACACTGCACATGCATCTACAGTAAGTTACACTACGCATGCACCTACAGTAAGTTACACTGAGCAAGCATCTACAGTAAGTCACACTATGCATGCATCTACAGTAAGTTACACTGCGCATGCATCTACAGTAAGTTACACTGTGCATGCATCTACAGTAAGTTACACTGTGCATGCATCTACAGTAAGTTACACTGTGCATGCATCTACAGTAAGTTACACTGCGCATGCATCTACAGTAAGCTACACTGTGCATGCATCTACAGTAAGTTACACTGCGCATGCACCTACAGTAAGTTGCACTGCGAATGCACCTACAGTAAGTTACACTGTGCATGCATCTACAGTAAGTTACACTGTGCATGCATCTACAGTAAGTTACACTGCGCATGCATCTACAGTAAGTTACACTGCGCATGCACCTACAGTAAGTTACACTACGCATGCACCTACAGTAAGTTTCACTGTGCATGCATCTACAGTAAGTTACACTGCGCATGCACCTACAGTAAGTTATACTGCGCATGCACCTACAGTAAGTTACACTGCACATGTACCTACAGTAAGTTTCACTGTGCATGCATCCAGAGTGTGTGCACACAGAGCTGCAGTACCAGTTGAGAAAAACGGTCTCAGAAATGCCGTGAAAATGAGTTGAGTGTCGCTGGGCAGTGACTGGGATGTGTCTATTCAGATGCACGGAGATGGTTATGTTATTAGAGTGTCCCGGGCATGATGGTGAAGTGTTCGTAAAATTACATGCTTTATCGCTTGCATTGGAGGCCATACTCTGATGGAGAATCTGTATTGATGATGCAACCAATTTATTTGCCTAAAGATGCACCAAGTGGTATTTGAGCATCTGAAGATGCTCAAAATGTGCATGCAGTTCTTCCAAAAGCAAATGCACAGGTGTACCCCAGGGAAGGGCTTGTAGCACTATTTGCATAAAGTCATAGATGCCAGACTGGCAAAAGGTGCACACAGGAATGCTGCAGTGTCCAACTTGGCCCAGTGTGTGGTTTGGTCACTCTCCACTGACACCCCCAACCGCCACCTCACTACCCATCCCTCCTCATAGCAGGGGCACATACTATTACGTTAGCACCTGTAATCGGTAGTTTGACACAGTCCAGAACTGTATTTACATGTACAACATACATGCCGATTTTCCCGGTTTGGCCGGGAGCCTCCCGAAAATTGGGTGCCGCTCCCGACCTCCCAGAAAAGTAGGCACTTGTCCTGGTATTTTCCCTTCCGCTGCCCGCCGGATATAGTAGACAAAATATACCTGCAGCGGGGGCAGGCTGATGACGCGATTCACGCTAAATCATGTCATCATGTCCCCGCCCACGGCAACACAAGATAATAGATATTATGTTGCCAGTGATGGGGCCGCGATGATGCGATTGTGAGGTCACGCCCCCGATCCACCCTAAAAACTGTGACATGCCCCCCAGCTGTGCCGCACCTCCTGCCTCTCCCGGAAGAGGGAGCCAAATAGTCGGCAAGCCTGATGTACAATCACACACACACATGCACACACTACCATATCTCTGCTTAACTAGATCTAGAGGTTTGAGTTTCCCTAATGAAAATTATGCACTCAGAATTAAAGGTTGTCATCTAGCAGTCATAGTATGTCTGAGAATGACTATAGCTAGCTGCTGACAATAGTCTAGGCCAGAGGTTCCCAAACTCCTCCATTACAGTTCAGGTTTTAAGGATATCCATGCTTGAGCAATGAGCATAGGTGACTTAATTAGTACCTCAGTCAGTCTGATATAACCATCTGGACTTAAGCATGGATATTTTTAAAGCATAGACTGTACTGGTGTAGTTTGGGAACCTCTGGTGTAGGCAGAATCTATATATAAAACCTTGTTATGGTAGTGAAAGAACATGTATCAAGTGCTCCTCCACTAAGGTGCAGTACAGTCTATAAAGCCACTGTTTGTGCACAATAAATAAAAGATGAATCAGTTTGTACTGCACAAAATAGTCCATATAATGGATAAGTAGTCTCCTCCAATGCAAGGTGTCCCTTTTATATTTCCAGGGTAAACTTCAACACTTATAAATAAAATAGTGTCACTGCACATCCAAATGAATCAGAAAAGGGAACATACCACCGCATAATACCATCACATTTATTTGTGGATCAAGCAAGGGCATACAAATGAATATATAACCACATGATTAAAATTAATTGAAACCATAGGTAAAGTGGCCGCATACCGAAAGAGACCTTTAGAGAAAGGCACAATGACTCACATAAGGGTTGGTCCTGCTACCCCTGGAGCAATATCGCCTTCCTTCTGGTAATGTTCCAGCGTCCTCTGTAGCAGTAGCTCTTCCAGAATACACCAACTCGTTTTGACTCTTCACAGTCTTTATCAAGGTTTGTTACTTCTAGCCACTTCCTTATCACATTGTTACCGTATCCGCATAACTCTACATATATTATGCAAATATGCTCATCACATGAACCCATTGTACTTACCCGTAAATTCTCATTTAAAATATTATAATGGACAAATATTAACATATATATTATATCTTGTCTCAGCAATATAGCTTCCGGTATCTGTGTTCCATCTAGGATACATCTATGACACATTCCACTAACAGTGGTCTCCCTAACTGGGGAAGAACTCAGTAACCCTCCAACCAGACCTGAAAATCGGAATTATGCGCTCCAACCTTTGGAACTCAAACAAGCGCAAGCGGGGGGGCAATATGTAAATATACAGAGAAGAAAAAGCCATAGAATGAATAATAATAAATATCTATATATCTCCAATGGCACTCTATGGCATATATTGGTGTAAGTAGTGCACTATGGACTATACCCCAGGAATGAAATAAAATTCATATCATAGATAAAACACTAAAATACTTAATACAAATGTGTAAAACAATAAAAATAATAAATAAATTATTAATGATATAATAGAGGTCACTATTTCACATAGAAATACAGTACATATACGATGCGGATAGACATCAACCAATGATAGCTTAAAGGTAAATAGGATAAGATATGAGCATTAAAAGAACATTCAATCATAGTAAATAAACCCACCCGACCAACGTCAGTGTGAGCGCTTCCCTGATTACACATATTGTCACTCTCAACATGCTATTTACTTATAATACATAAAATGAGAAACTATAAAATGAGAATAAACATCTATAAAACAAGGGCCACATGTTGTCTGTTGCATAAACACATAGGCCCTCATTCAGAGCCGTACGCTCTGAGCAGAGCGCACGCTCTGAATGAGGGCCGGGCTCCATTGAGACCATCGCGACCATCGAATTTGCGAGCCGGAGCCTGCGGTTGAGGTTTTCAACCGCAAGCTCCAGAGTGATTTTGGCTCTATCAGAGCCAAAATCACTCCCACTGACATCACTAGTGATGTCAGTGGGCCGGCTTCTGACGGGAGACGTTCCCTTAGGAACGCCCCCGTCAGGGAGGCACACCCCCGGCACGCCCACCAAAGGGGGCGTGCTGTCAATCAACATTGACAGCACGCCCCCTTTGATCGGACACAACGAGCGAAGGACTTTCCTTCGCTCGTCGCGTCTGGCGCATGCGCACGACGGAGCTCCCTCCGTCGTGCGCATGCTCAGTCCATAACATCGACCCACTTGCGAGCGGACAGCCGCTCGCGAGTGGGTCTGAATCAGGCCCATAATTAGGAAGGATGATCACAAAAACCACTTAAGCTCGAAGTTGCTATTTAAACCTAATGGTTCCAGTGTTTTAAGTTCATAAATTAGTTCTATTTCTGCCTTGGCAAGGAATTTATCAATACCCTTAGTTCTCCAATTGCCTTCTACTTTTTTGTCTCCAATTATTGACTTAATATTACGAATTATTGAATTTTATCAATTATTGACGTAATAATCTTTTTACGTAAGTGACTGAAGGAGCTTGGAAGAGTAAACTTGTTAAAGTAAGACACTAGTGTTCATTTACTATTACACTTAGGTTCAAATATTCACACTAAAGTAAGTCAGAGGAATCAGCAATTATCTTATTTCAGTCTAGTAAAATATGAACTTTGAAAACAAGCATGCGATTTATTACTATTGTTCAATGCAAGTTTTGCACCTAAATACAAATGAGTAAATGAGCTGTACTGTGTGCACAGTAACATAACGTGTAAGAGCTGAGCTGGGCAGAAATGTTGCATTAAACAGAAAAATTATTTGTTGCTTATTACGATTACAATCTAGTCCCAAAAATATTTACATGCAAGACATTAGGAACAAATCATTCCACTGAAAACATTGAGTAATATACAGTATATTTACTTTGTTATAAAGTTATAAATATGTTGTTGGCAACATTAGTAATGATCACAGGTCTGATTGTAATATATAGCTACAATATGCTTATTACTGCAGTGTATGCTCATTCTCCTTGTGTACAGAAGGTGGAGCTGCAAGCAAATTTATATAGTCTGCTTAAGATGCTTCAATGTAAACAGTGTTATACATGCACATAATCTGTTACATACTTTATTTAGAAGTAATCATAGATACTACAATTTGCAGACAAATGGTGCATACACACGGTCAGATTTTTCCTTCAGATCTGAACGATAACGATTTCAAAATTGTTCAGTCGTTCATATCTGAAGGAAAATCTGACATATCTGACATACCTGGATGATGAACGATGCGCGTTCCCGTTTGTCAGATAATAATATCTAACATCTGAGGTGTTTACAGTCAGACTTGGACGATTCCATTAATTTTAATTCAGTCAAAAATCGTTCAATCGTTCAAATCGTTCAAAACTTTGGTAAAATCGTTCAAAACGTTCAATCGTTCATCTGACAAATCTGACCGTGGGTATGCTCCATAACAGGTCTCTATGATAGTTATTTTCTGGTACAGGTAGTACTTAATGTCTGTATTTTTTTCTTAATATTTAATTAAAATTCTGTTGCTTATTGTATGCAGTTTGTTTTATATTTAATATAGTCACTTAATGCTAATTCATTAACAGTAATTATTTTAATAAATATGCTGTTAGCTTCATATTGGTAATGCAAGATGCTAGCCCTGATACACAAAACTATGGGTTCTTAAGTGTCATTGTGATGTTACATAATTGTATTTGCAGACTGTGGGCTAAATGTAATAGCACATGATCTTCAGATGCTGAATGGATTTATACGAGTTGCCCCATATTTTTAAAGTGGCAATCATTCTAAGGCTAATCCAAGCTGGTTTAGCCTTTACAGGGATGTGATGTGATGAGAAGTGACCCCGCAGCACTAATATGTAGATTACAAAGGCCTTTATACTTTTCAATTGTTTTATATTTGTGAGAAGCTGAGTATTTAGTGGGTAAGGAAAAAGCTGATGTAAAGTACAATCCATTTCTAACTGACATCCACAAACTATTGTATTAGCATTTGTCATTTATGGAAAGCAATTACAAGTTTTCACAAGTCCATGCAATGATACTTTAATGATAAGGAAAATGGAGTTACAGCATATTTGAAAGTATTTATGATTTTGCTGTTTTTCCAATCATTTTAACTAAACCTAGTGGTCACAAATAGAGTGCAAAATATTTACAATTCCACAGGGAAACCAATTTAATTAAAGCCGAGAAATAAAAACATTTGTATGACAAATAGTTGTCTGTCTTGTGACCAAGTTCAGTTTGTACAAGAAGCCTTACATTCACAAACTACAATGACCATATACATCTCATGTGTAGGTGGACCATACATTAGGGGGTATGCTTCTGGGTTTATAAGGACCTGTAAAAACATGTGTGATTGCTGTCTGTAAATGACTCATACAGACATTATCATAATGCAATTTAAATCTATTTTTCACTTTCACAAGTGCATATCAATATAAATAGAACAGATATAGATATGAACCAAGTTGTCCTGTGGAGGGCAATCAAGAATAACAGCACTGTTTGGGACATACTGTTTATTTGAACAATGATGCAGTCCATGGATATTGGTGATATATCTCAGCTATGTTTTTCAAATACAGTTTTGTACTTATGAAAGGCTGCAGACAAATGATAGTTAAAACTTTCCACCCCAGCTAGCAGAACTATGTATACAATCCATAAGTCTCCTGTCATGACAGATACTCCTCCCCCCAGTCCAGAGCAGGTGTAAACATGTAGCTTTACCAAGTCATATTTTATTGGGCCTGATTGAGAGATGTACGCCAATGCCATCAGAGCTGAGATCCTGTGTGAAAATATGCAAATGCCTCTGATGTCGATTCATTTGAGACGCCCTCCTGTGGCTTCTAGGTCCTCTCATCCTAGATTGCCGACTTGCTTGTTATCACAGTTTAATTGACCCTATAGATTATAAATATGCATGGATTTAATACATTTCATGTAGTATAGACATTATATGATATTGAACTCTATGGAGGCAATTCAATTGTTTTTCGCGCCTCCACTGGGCATTTATACAATTGTGCACCCAATGGAGCAATTCAATTGTTGCTCTGTTGGGACGCCTAAAGCTGTGGGGGGGACACACATTTTTTCTCACAGCCTCTTAAGGTGCGAGAAGAAATGAGTGCAAAGTCTATTGTTTGGGCGCCTGAAGAGTGGATTGGGTGCCCATAGGGTCTAACCGCTTTGCACGGCTAAACTTGGTGCTTTAGGGCACGTTAAATACTAATGAGCGCCCGAACGGACAAACAATTTAATTTCTCCGTAAGGCACCTATATGTATAGACGACCAGCAGGGGGTGCACAAAACAACTGAATCGTCCCCTATGAGTTTGTTCTATTTACTATATACTTTCTTGGAAATATCTCTTAAATATAACTGTATTAGTTTTATTTTAAAACTTGTTCTAAAAAGATTATATGAAAATGAACTTAAATTAAGTAGTAGATAATTTGAAAAAGTTTAAAACATGTTATAAACCAAAGTAAGACTCTACAGGGACCCCATGAATTTCTCTTTACAGAATTATAGAAGAATAGATCTAGAGTAGTACAGAAACCAGGAGGAAATATACATCCTTAGCAGTTGCCTTTCATTTTGTCTTAGTTTAGATAAGGCAAATATCATACTTTTCTGATATACAAATATACAAGTCCATACAACCTAGCAGTGCCAAAAAATGTTCTTCCAATTCCTAGTCCTGAATTTTCACACGGCTAAATACCCAAACTTGCCAGAGGTTTCTGATTAATATCCAAAAATTTCCCTGTTTTGACATAGCTTTAGTCATTTTTCATATGTCAACTTGGATTACTAAATATATTGCAGCTGGTTACCCGATGTACTTGTTATATCCTTTGTAGAATTAAGCTGCTAAGTATACTGGCACTATGTTATATAAATTTAATAATAATACTAATACTACTACTACCACTACTACTAATAATAATAATAATAATAAATGGATAATTATGTAACGACTTGTTGAAGATGCCATATGTTTGTTTTGTGACAATCGATTTCAAATTTGATGTGTGCCATTGTACTGTAGGGTAATATTTTAATTAGACTGCTTCGATTATAGAACCTCATTCAGAGGTGGTCTTTAGATGCAAGCGGTTGCTCTGAATGAGGGCGGCCGCTTGCATCTTATAGTGCTGCCTCTTGGTCGATCGCTAAGCTGTGGATCTGTTAGCGATACTGATCACAGATATCCCGTGAGATTCTTTTACTCGGTATGATTTATATTGGTGTGTTTCCCAGACTAGCACAAGAGAGTCAATCTCTTTAACTACTAACTGAGAGCATGTGCAAGATTTTAAATATGTGATCTTTAGTAGTTAATGAATATTAGGGCACGCAGCACTTTTTTCATTAACATTGGTCTGCTCAACACTGGGCTGAAAAGCGTAGTTTTCTTTTTTCTACTTTTAATAATAGTTAAGGCTTTGTAATATGAAGCATTTTACATTAAAGTCACATGGCCCATCTGCTCCACACTTCTATTGCTTACCTCTGCCTAATCCAGGGAAAACCATACTGTATGTTAAATATATATTTTTGCTATGATTCTGAGCAGCTATGCACAAATATAGGTAACAGTGTCTACAATATTTTTCCAGCGCTGTTTTTTGTATCTCTTAAACTAGTCCCAATGAGTAGGGATGGACTGAGGCTCTAAATCAGCCCAGGCATTCCCTTCTGTGCATGGGACGTAGGCAAGAAACGCTCATGTAAAGGGGGTGTAGCCTTGCCTCACAGGGGCACAGTTACATCTCACAGGGGCCTGGTCTCGCAGCACGCCTCTGTCTCTTAGTATCCAGGTCGAGCAGAGTGCCGGGAGGGAGGTGGAGCTGCTCGGCTAGGCTTTCAGAATGGACTGGCCTGTCAGGCCATCGGCCCTTCTGGCATTTGCCAGAAGTGCCAGATGGCTAGTCCAGCCCTGCCAATGAGCTAGTGTCTTATTTACAATATGGTACTATTGGGAGTGGGGTGATGTCCAAGCAAGCCATGCTTCCAATCTAGATGTATTATATTGTGGGAAGGCCTTCACACACACATACGATTGACAGGGTACTCTGAGAGCAAATATGGAACTATGCAGAGTTATAGAAAGAATAGGGTTCTTAGACAAGTAAAACAGAAACACCTTCATAGGCAATGAAATATAGCCCTCAATAAGGGTATTATTAGATAACATTTTTGGATTATGCCTATTAGTCAAATAAAAATATAAAGAAATTGCAGTTAATTGAAAATTCTGCATTTGATGAACTGTATGACTTTTTTTTTATCAAATCATCCACAAAGAGAACTCAATTTGAAAGGATATTCTCATTAATCCCATTTCTCTCTCTTGTTATTACAGGCCTAATGGTGGGATTTACAAACAATATAAACATTATTATCAGCTGAATTTGTGTGCGAGACATAATTGCTGAGCATTGATGCGGTACTGATCTCCAAAATGGAGCTCTAGAGCAAACAATTCTAGTGACACAGGCGAAATTCCATTGGGAGTATTTACACTATTTGGACATCCCACTACATGGGAACAAATAATGCAATATTGCAGTTTTGTCTTTAAAAGTTCTATTTTTACTTATGCTATAATACATGGACATGTTTTTTTACTTTATCAAGTCATTAAATAGAAAAATAAATATGTGCACACTTTACAGGACAAGGGTATGAAAGTCCTATACATCTCCCCGAAATGGGTATAGCTATAAAACATACAATCACACGGAGATTAATTGTGTCAGTTTGGAATGATATGCTTAAATCCACTATAGTATTAAGTCTGCTAGCAGCTTTACGGCTCCATGCCTAGAAGCTTGGAGAGTTGTAAAAGTAGTCATCTTCTCACTGGTGACAATCACTGACATGCTTCAGGTCACATTGTACTGCACCCCAGACAACAGTACATACTCAAAGACATGAACACTAAACATTGGCCTTTTGTTGTCTGTCCATATAAACCGAACCAGGAATGTGTGAGAGTGCATGTGATTAGCACAGATTTCTGGTAACACTTACATACACATTATTAGAGATGCACAGAATTGGAAATAAGACAGATAACAAATAATGCGAACAATGTCTTCAAAAAAAGTGTATGAATTAAGCAGAACCTACAGTAGTATATAACCATTATATAGGAAGCTATCCATCTTGTAGCAGAATATGACTACAATTAGAGTGCAACAATTATGACTATATACAGGGAGTTCAGAAAGTCTCTCGGCAGTGACTGTGAGCTAAGTATGTGACAAACAGTGGCAGGTACAGAGGTGGGGCTGTAGCGCAGTCCAAAATCCAAATAGGGGAACCGCACCAAAAGCCACCCCAAATGCTGCCAAACATCATCAGCCGGGACTCACTGGCAGTTGGTAAGGCTCCCCTATTTGAATTTTGGACTGTCACGCATGGTATGCAGTCGGGAAGCCAGCGGACGTAATCCCGATAGCCGGTTTCCTGACTGCTTTATCCCAGCAAGGGTTAAATGACAGGCATCTAAATCTAGACGCCTGTCATTTTACAGATGCCGGGAGACCGGCGCCCGGCTTCCCGATCGAAGTGATGCCGGGCGCCGCTGTGGACAGCCGCACGGGGGGTGGTGGTTAGGTTTAGGGGTCCCGGGGGGGGACTTAGGGTTAGGCACCCCCCACGGGAGGTTAGGGATAGGCTAGGGGAAAGGAGGGTAAGGGTTAGGCACCCCCGGGGGGGACTTAGGGTTAGGCACCACCCCAGGGGACTTATGTTTAGGCGGCGGGGAAGGGGGGGTTAGGTTTAGGCACTTAGAAGGGCGATTAGGGTGGGGCACTGGGGGGAAGGTTAGGGTTAGGCACCCCTAATGAGGGTTAGGGTTGGGGGGGGAGGTTAGGTTAGTTAATACTTACCTTGGGACGATCAGGATTTTCAGCCTTGTCGGGCAGCCGCTGTCGAGATTTGAACCGCCGGACTTGCTCACACACTTAGCAGACAGTCACTGTGGAGGGACTTTCAGAACTCTCTTTACATTAAAGGCTCATACACATTAGGCGATGTGCTGTATGAACGATATTGATAAAAGATTTCCCTTGAACTTTCTGTAGTGCAGGACAAACAATATTGCGTGTACACACTGAAAGATATCTTTCAGTGAAGTCCTGCACAATCTCTGAACAGGCAAATCTTGACGATATTGTCAGATTGGCCTGCATGTACGGACGACAAAAGACATTGGGAGCGCACATTGTTGGTCGTACACTGCATACACACTGAACTATATGAACGATACATCATTGAATGATATCGTTATCATCTATATCGTTCATAAAAATTGTCTATAGTATTCGCAGCTTAAGACATTTGATAGTAATTTGGTTTGCATGTAGGAAATCCTGCGTTATCCCTGAGTGTAAAAGCGAACGTATACAGTATCTTTAAAGATGGGGACACACCAGAAAGATAGTCAATCTGCAGATACAGATGATGTTTGCTCATACACACTGAACAACCATCATCTGCCATCTGGCTGCGGATCCCGCTTGCCGGGGGTGCCGTCACGCCCCCCTCCCCGCGGCCTCTGCAGACAGCCCGTACACACAGCACAATATGCAGATATACTGTTCCTGCAGATATATTGGGCATCGGCTGTGCAGCACTAACAACGTGATATGTCTGTGAATGATGTTTTTCACAGGCATACCACTGGTACACACTGGCCAACGCACACATGATATATTGGCTGATCAATTGATCGGCCAATATATTTTCCAGTGTGTACCCAGCATAAGTGTGATTTAACATAAACACTACATAAATCAGTTTGTGAACACAACATTTTAACAACACAGGAAAATGTCCTAATAATGTCCTAATATAAGAAATAAGGATGAACACAAATTCTGTATAAGGTGTATATGTAAGTATATATGTAATTTAATTTAACATACCATGCTGTATTATACAGTAGATGCAGCATTTACTTAAAATGATCTTCAAAACTACATACTAGACTTCAGTAGTTAAACATTCTCTTCTGAACATATTAAGTCAAAAAGTAAAATAACAGTTTATTATCTTTTAAAGTAAAAAGTTTTACAGATGACTGAAATGAGGAGTATTTCTCAATATCACTCTTCTGATTAAAGGTCCCAAAGTCTTTCGACAGCTTCTTTACTTCACTTTAAAGCTGTTTTCATATTAATCACATCTTCTCCCTTCTCTCCTCCCTTCCTTGCTCTGACTATACCCCCTGAAGGCGGAGTAGAGGATTGCAAACTTTTTAAAAGCCTTGATAGAGTGTCTAAGCTGCTAAAAAAAAAAGTTCAGCAACTTCTGCAGGAGGAACTGTGCAGTGAGCAGCAGACTTTTAAACTTTAAAAAGACACGCTGACACTTGTTCATTTTACTTTTGAAGAGCTGCTTGGAGTTTGTTGTCACCAGTTTGGATCTGAAAGGTATTGTGTGGTTTACTCCTTTTGGTTTATGTATTTTTTTATATTTTCTGGGGGATTATGGATTTCTCCATTGTTGTCAGTATAGTAGAAAACCATGTATTGAGCAACTGTTTATATTTTAATGCTTACATTACAATGGTGTTTAGTATATATCATTTACTTACTTCTCTTACTGACAACTATCTCAAATGGAAATTTGAGCATTTAAGGATTGTAAAAGATTGGAGAAATGTGTCAAACAATCACAAGGACTAGTTGGTATTATCTTCGAAAAAATGTTAATGCATTGATTGGATTTATACATACCAAACGAACTGCAATATATATATATATAAAATAAAAAATAATGTTTATATACTGCATGTGTGTGTGTGAAATAATCAAGTAGCTGCCGTCCAATGTAATCATGCTTAATAATAAATAGCTTTATAGATTTTTTATAGTATTTTGTCTAGCCATGGGATTTTTTTTTCCTTTGGGGGGTGGGGGATATTGTTTTAAGGTCTGTGATCAATCCCTTACACAATACAATAATGTGCCAACTACTGCTGGTGTTGCAATAAAATAATGCAAAAATAATAAGAGACTGTTATGTAACCTAAATTCCAGTAGCCTATTTTTCAGTAAAACTGCTTTAGACAAGATAATTTCCAGCTTAGTTAAAAGGCTTTTTTCTTTTCTCTTAACAATATTTTTAGATAAGTGTTTCCTTTCCTATTCCAGCTGGCTATATATGTACTTCACCATACATATGTAATTAAGATCTGCTTTGTTACATTATTTTGGAATTTGAACTTTTCACTTTGCAGTCTTAACTAGCTATCTGTGCAGGCTGTGTGATGATGTAATCTAATTTCATTTAATTTTCAACCAATTTAGTTAGTATTTCCAGCAGGCAAATGTTATATACTATTAGTATTTATCAGAGATAGCTAGCATATGGAAAGACATAAAAAGGTCAATATTTAAACATCCTTTAGATTTTTTGAACTGTAACCCCTAAAGTTCTAAATTGAATTTTTAATCAACTAACTCCTATGGGAAGTTACAAAGAGCTTACCCAACAAGGCACCCTGCTTCATGTTTGTCTTCTCTGGATGCCCAGTATTAGATACTAGTACCAGGTTCAAAACTAAACCACAATGAAATGTAGTTTATTTTGCCTTTTTTTTGTTTCTGCAAAAGCTTTCCACTAAGTAACATGTCATCCAGATTTATGGCTGCTGGAAGTGAGACTTTGCATGACTTGGAATTTTCATACTTACCAGTTCAGGCACTAATTGTTGGTAATCCTGCTGAGTAAGATTTTGCAGTTATTAAAGCCATTGTACAGAGTCTGTCATGCCCACATTTCTCTGCTTTGGCTGCTTGGTAATGAGAGAGGAGAAGCAGACTGCAAACTGCACATCCCCCTGGTTTGCATTTGCAAATCAGAACTCTTGTGTGTGCTTTGCCATTATACAGTAACATCTGTTTAGCATACTTTGTTTTTCAACTACCGAAACCTCTTGACTGTGCTATGTTAATTAAAGTGTTTTCCCCGGAAATTTTGAAATCTAAATATTGGCCATTTTCCACAGAACCCCTGAGTCTCAGTGACAAACTAGTAATACCAATGCAGTAGGTGGTTCATTCTGCAAATCACAGGATTGAAAAAAATCATTCTTGTTTAGACATGAATAGATATTGCAAATGTTAAAGTGTGGAATTGTTTAGATGTTAGAAATATGTAACACTTTATTTAAAACTACACTATGCATTGCTAATTATGACAATAGTCTATTAGAACAAAGTGCATTGTACAGTAAGTTTTCCGGTTTACCCTTTGTCTGTCTATCTATCTATCTATCTATCTATCTATCTATCTATCTATCTATCTATCTATCTATCTATCTATCTATCTATCTATCTATCATTATTATTATTCCCAATAATAACCATTCAGACACATCTGCTCTTTATAATCTCTGTACTGTAAATTGCAGTAGGAGGAGTATTGTTTGGTAATAAAACTATATTCATTATTAAAAAAAAACACTTCTATTATTTATAAAACGTTAAAACTAAGCAGCTTTTATGTTTCTAAACTCTATTTGAAATATTCAGTTGTCAAATATTTGTTTTACAAATATTAGCTGTTTTATCTGGTTATCTACATTATTGATATGATATGACATAACGAGAGACCACTTTGGTCCTTTATATATTCATCAAACCACAGCTGTTTTATTTTATCATCTATTTTCCAAAAGTTCATCACAAATTTGAAATAATGTTCTAAATATCAAATGAGTCTTCCTGTAACAAGAAGTTATATTTAGATTTATGTTATTTATATGTTATATATTAGCATGAAAGGTGGTAAATAATCAAATCCATCTCCTATTAAGTTAAACATTAAATAAAATATTTACATTCACATTAAAAACTGTTTTCAGCTCTCGCTACTGCGCCCACATAATGATCATTGGTTTATTTATGCCAGTGAAATTTCTCTGACGCAGTTTATTATGACTTATATGTAAGTTCATTCCAGTGTTACAAATACACTAATGGACCATCAGATATCAATACTATAACAATTTTAAAACTCCCTTTCACTACACGTTTGTTAAAGCTGTTGAACAAAGGGTTTGTTTAGTGAAATAGAAAAATGAAACATTTTCGGGTTCTTTACAAAGGATTTATTTCTGGGACATTTAAATGACAAAGATCTCCAAATCCTGACACTTAATAAATAAGGGAGTAAAACTGTAAACTCTAGGCTAAAAAACTTACATAGAGGGGTCAGTGATGGTATTTTGCTTTTGCGATAATTTTTCTTTAAAGTCAAACAGTTCTATCAATAAGTTTGACATAAGTCGTTCTTTTGATAAACATATAAAAATGGTACAAATAAATGTTGGGTACTCAAAGAACATTTATCTTAGAGGTAACGCACATACTGTATGGAGCTGCTGTATATGTTCTTTTGTTAATTCTAAGTATATAGATAATAGTTTTATGGTAACCTGAAGTCAAACAGTGTTAAATATTGATAGCCCCCACAACTTCATCTTCACAAACATTTTTTCTGTTGCAATTCTGTTGGGTTGACAGACTTTAAGAATCTTTTTTACTATTGCCAATATTCCAAAGATGCCTTTGATGATGTCAAAATTCTCTAAATCTATACATGCATATTACAGATTTAAATTAGGAGACAATTTACACCGTACTTATATACTTTATAACTCACAGTAATGTGCAAGTGGAAGAGAAACTATCCTTTTGCACATTACACCTAATATTTCCCAAAAACAACATAGACATTGCATATAACATATCAGCACTCTCCTTGTGATAATATATTATGTGGAGTGTCTTGAAGAAAGCCCAGAATGGGCCTAAATGACAACTGAGACTTATTCATGGTGATTATAATGGATATAATCTCAACTTCTTGTTCTCAAGTCTGTTGAATGTTCTCATTATTTCTATATTAAGAGTAGCCTGAATATTTTATTTTATTTATTTATTTTATGTTATTTTGAGGTGCACCCCAGCAGATGTAGTTAGTACATGTGTGTATTACAGTTTGACTTTATATGTATGCATGTATATATATTACAAATGGGTAATAAGATTCTTTCATTGTTCTGATGGTTATAAAGAACATAATATAATATAATATAATATAATATATACTATATAATATTTGAAAGTTCTGTTTGAGTTTAAACATAAAACATTATTTTTATTTTAGGTAACACTTTCTAAGAATGGGTGACTGGAGTGCCTTAGGAAGACTCCTTGACAAAGTGCAGGCCTATTCCACTGCTGGAGGAAAAGTGTGGTTGTCAGTCCTGTTCATCTTTCGCATCCTGTTATTAGGGACTGCGGTGGAGTCGGCATGGGGGGATGAACAGTCAGCATTCCGTTGCAACACTCTACAACCTGGTTGTGAAAATGTTTGCTATGACAAGTCATTTCCAATCTCTCACGTACGTTTTTGGGTTCTCCAAATTATATTTGTCTCTACACCGACGCTCCTATATTTGGCTCATGTGTTTTACTTGATGCGTAAGGAAGAAAAACTGAACAGGAAAGAAGAAGAACTGAAAATCGTCCAAAATGATGGAGGTAATGTGGACATGCACCTTAAGCAAATTGAAATAAAAAAATTCAAATATGGCATTGAAGAACATGGAAAAGTCAAAATGCGTGGTGGTTTACTTCGTACCTATGTGATCAGCATTCTATTCAAATCCTTTTTTGAAGTTGGTTTCCTGGTGATCCAGTGGTACATGTATGGGTTCAGTCTAAATGGTATCTACGCATGTGAAAGGCATCCCTGCCCACATAAAGTCGATTGCTTCCTTTCTCGTCCCACCGAGAAAACTATTTTTATTTGGTTTATGTTAGTGGTGTCTTTGGTCTCACTAGCACTGAACATTATTGAATTATTCTATGTCACTTTCAAAAGTGTCAAGGATGGCATAAAAGGAAAAAGAGACCCATATGCTAGCACAAGTGATCCTGTTACTCAGGGTAAGGATTGTGGCACAACTAAATATGCTTATTTTAATGGCTGTTCTTCTCCAACTGCACCTACCTGTATGTCACCACCAGGTTACAAACTTGTTACTGCAGACACAAATCCGTCTTCTTGCCGTAATTACAACAAACAAGCTAGTGAACAAAACTGGGCTAATTATAGTGCAGAGCAAAACAGGATGGGTCAAGCTGGAAGCACCATTTCAAATTCTCATGCCCAGCCATTTGATTTTCCTGAAGAACACCCGAATGTCAAGAAAATGGCACCTGGACATGAAATGCAGCCTCTCAGTATATTAGATCATAGACCATCAAGCAGAGCAAGCAGTCATGCAAGCAGCAGACCCAGACCAGATGACCTGGAGATCTAGGACACTTTCATTTCCTAGTAGAAAGCACATATTATTGCGTGGAGGAGGTACTTCACTATCTCAAAGAGAGATTTAACAAACTGAAAGACTTTTATAAAGTACTTTATTCATGATGTGGAAGGTACACATTGATATTTAAGTAGTTGGCTGCATACTTTGCTTTATCACTCGGAAAAATAGAGTAACATACATTCTTGAAAACATGTGCAGTATGTAGCATTGCTTTTCTGACCATCCAGAGAGTAGACATTTTTATGTGGTGGTTTGTGACGTAATTTTACTGAGTGGTGACTACCATACTACTTAGATTTAAGAAGAGGGATTCTTGAGAACTAAATAAATAATAGTTTGATTGTCTGGAACAGTTCTGAGATAATTCTGGAGAAAGCAATTAGTGCTTTGATCCATAATGAACATTAATTTTATATAATGGTGAATTATGAATGCTTTATGAATGAATGAGGTTTTTTTTACATCAATTTTCAGAAAGGGGGAGATTATATTAACCAAAACATTCAATTCATTTGTCTCATAAGAAAACAGAAACAGTACAAACCGCCTTTATGACCACTATATGGAATTAACATCATAAGCAAACAGTTTTCACATCTTTTAAAAAGGGCAGATGTTTTTCTTAATATAAGGTTCACATGATCTGCCTATTTTATTCTGCAGTCGACACTTTAGTTTTAGCCATCACTGTGAACAAGTTATTGAAAATAGTTGAAAATAGTTGGAATTCCCTTGTTTGTGTAGCTTTTATCATAAACCTTATTTCCTTAAATGTGAAGCCACTTGCTTCATGACAAAAATAATTGTTTAGTTGTAGAATGTATTGTTTTAAGCACATTGTTTATGAATATGTTTATAAATATCCATTAACCCAAACCATCAAATGTCACAATCTGACTTTGTATTTATTCTGGTGCATCTTTATGTCAGGAAGCAATGTCAGCACAACTGTATTCCAAGGCTGTTTTTTTTTTTTTTAGCTCGTTTGACAGTGGCACATTTTTTTCTCACTTAGAAATGACCAACATAACTCATGGAATTGGTACCACTATACTGACAGCGATAGCACAAAGGGAAACTACTCAGCATAATGTGCTTTAGTTTCAGATGTATTTCCTGCAGTGCATTTCTCAGATAAGTTTTAGTGAAACTTCATATTTGAATTTCATGTGATTTTATCATATATGTAATATTACATTCCCTTTGACACTTTCTCATTTATTTCTTAAAAATGACAGTGACCAATGGACATAATTGAGACCATAAACAAGTGCCTGCATTAACTGTGTGCAGCTATAAGATCACCTGCCAAAATATTAGCAGGTCAGAAACAAGGTACGCTAGAAGACTTTGGGCAAAATGCTATATAAAATGTTATTTTGGTTCTTTAGATACAATATTCTTTTTACATATTGCCCGAAGTTGATGTTACTTAGAACTGAACCAATGCACACATAAAAGTTAACTTAATAAGAAGGTGCAAATAGTCAATATGTACTGTACTTCATTGCAACCAATAATTCCTTTTCTTTTCATTCAATTTTCCATAAAACCCTGCCCCCTAACATCCTTGATTCCTGGGGGTATATTTACTAAAGTATGGGTTTTTAGAAGTGGAGTTGTTGCCCATAGCAACCAATCAGATTCTACTTATAATTTATCGAGTACTTTCTAGAAGATAATAGCTAGAATCTGATTGGTTGCTATGGGCAACAACTCCACTTCTAAAAACCTGCACTTTAGTAAATATACTTCCTGATGTCTGACTGACAAAAGTCAGTATAGCCCACTAAATTGTGACTTCGGCTAAATATCAGCATGGCTAGGCATATCACACATTCAGCCTATATTGTCTGATTGTATTACATGACAATATTGGGAGGTATGAATAATCAATTATATCTCACTTGGTTGCTATAGATTACAGTATAGTTGTGCTATTTCTACCATGTAAGCATAAAAGTTTTTAATAGACTGTTGCATGCCTAATAAAGTTATGTAACATCTCACACAAGAGGCAATGATATGGTAATGGTATTTAAGACCATGTTGTGCCATTGAAGCACATAGTCAGCCCTTGCTTGTTTTTAATGTTGTTATCCAGATTTATATTTTTTTCATATATGTTTTTCCTGTATTCTGTTTTTGATGCAATTGACCGGCATATTGTTTTGTTAATATTTGTATATGGTGTGTCTTTCTTTAAGCGAGAGAAATAAATTTATGGCATAAATGATTTAATTGTTTTAATATGTAATCAAAGAAGCTTGAATGATAGTAATAATGTAGTACTGTAAGCATATTTTATTTGCTTTGTGAGAAAATTAACAGAAATGCTTAGAGCTGGAACATGATTTAATATAGCTGCATGGGCCCTGATATAGAGGGGGATGTATCACTTCCCAGTTTATCTCAATATGGGGGAGATCTACTAAGCCTTGAAAAGAGATAAAGTGGAGAAAGATAGTACTAACCAATCAGCTTCTAACTGTCATTTTACATGTTGTGTTTGTGTAGGAGCTGACTGGTTGGTACTTTATCTCTTATCCACTTTATCTCCCTCCAAGGCTTAGTAAATCTACCCCATTGGGTATGACATGAACATTTTAGAAAATGATGATGTTTCCTTTTCTCAGTATTTAATAATAACTACAATGGATTCTCATTTTAGCTTTTATTTGTTCTAAAAATACTGCTAGCATGCTACAAGATATGATTGAATATAAGATGGACCAATGGCATTGAACATGAGTTTCCTCTACAAGCATAGAGTAGATGTCAATGTTAGTTACACAGTATTTGACATGCTGAGATAAGTTTAGAAAGGGCAGTTAGGAAGTCATACATTCCCTCTTAAAGAGTCCACCGTTGTGAATTATGTTGTAATTATGTACTGTACACTAGAATTCATTACTCTGAAGAGACTCATTTTGTACATTGAATTATAATCTGGTTGCTTCAACCATTTTAATATTTGCACTTGGGATATGTTTAGAACGCAAGAGTGTCTGGAAATACTCTTGTTCATTAATACACCTAGATCTAATTTATTTGAAACACTGCATATGTTAAATTCGCTGAGTGCACAAATTTTGAGCACCAGGGGTTAAACATCTCTTCCTAATATTCACAGCACCATTATCTTCATCCAGCAGAAAAAGGTCCTGATAGGATGTGTATAGTATGTATGACTTCTAAAATATGAGAGAGAAAAAGTTACAACAGTAATTATAGTAATTCATATTTTCCATAAACTACTGTTATACTAAGCTTTATTACATGTATACTGTCATGGTTCATTAGCAAATGTTTCTGATGTGATTCATTTAGACAATAAAATTCTACTTTAGTAATAGCTGACACTGTGTGTATTTATTTTCACATCCGATTATTGAAGAATGACGTCGGTATCTTGATCTTCTTCTAGATATCAGCGTCTACATTATAACAGGTGTTAGGATTCCTAAATCAGTATATTGACGTCCGGGATCCTGCCCGCAGGCATTCTGAACACATCCCCATTTCCATATATATTATACAAATACATAGGCTAACTATAAACACAGTGACAAAACTAAGGACAATGAATGGGTAAGGGTTGTAGAGGGTAAAATAGAGTAACTCACTATGGCTTGTAGAAGCAAACAATGATTAGCTGCACAGGGGGTAGTAGGGAGCAAAGTGCACTAAATTAGTCATTTGGAGGCTAGTCAGACAGGATTATAGTAACAGGTTGGAATAGTCTTGATTGGGATACAGATGCACACTAGTGACAGGGATAGTGCTAGAAGGAGAGAATAATGGATGAGGCCTCTGCTCATGAAGGCTTACAGTCTAAGTGGTGTAACAAGGAGGGTAAACTAGGAGAGAGGATAAGTGGCTTTTAAATGCTCCTCTTACATTCACCCTCCAATCCTCCCATAGCATCAGCATCTTCCTTTCCACAAGATTTTTCCTTCATTCCCTTCTTAAGTAGCCCAAAGCAAGGACACAGGTCCAGCACTGTATAAAGTACTGATTCAAGTAATCATGGGACACCAGTGCTGGTGTTTGCACAGAGGGCCTGATTCAGACCCGGTCGCTCTGACAGAGCGCTCGCTCTGAATCAGGGCCAGGTTTTTTCTTTTTAGAACGGCCTCCTGGCCGCTCGCATAGCTGTGGGTGACCACCCACAGCTACAGCGAACGGCCATGATGATGGTCGCGATGGTCAAGACCATCGCGACCATTGGGCTTGCGACGAGAACCTTGTGGTAGGGTCTCGTGGCCGCAAGCCCCAGAGAGATTTCAGCTCTAACAGAGCCAGAATCTCTCCACTGACATCACTCGTGATGTCAGTGGGGCCGCCCCCAAACGACAGGCATGCTCATGGGAACGCCTCCGTTTGGGCAGCCACCCCCCCGGCCCGCCCACCAAAGGGAGCGAGCTGTCACTCAACATCGAAAGCTCGCCCCCTTTGTTGCGAGACCTGGAGCAACGGAGTGCCCGTCGCTAGCCGGGTCTCGCGCATGCGCACGACAAAGCCTGCTCCGTCGTGCACATGCGCTGTGGGCCACCATCGACCCGGTTGCGAGCGCTCAGCGCTTGCGACCGGGTCTGAATCAGGCCCAGAATCCAATACATCAGAAAGTATATTTTGTAGAACTGACCTCTTAGTAAGATTCAAATATCTTCTGTATTATTGATCTCTAAGGCACACATGATTAGATCCAGAACATCTTTTTGGAAGAAATAAGCTTGTTGGAATTTTACCAGTTATGCAATGGGGGAAATGACTACCTGTATCAGATTGTAGCAATGTTCACAACAGAGTATTTAAGGAAACAAGGTTTGCATCTAAGGGGGGCTACCAAATTAATCAAATAGGAAGCCACAGATTTCGAAAGAAACAATGTCCTCCAAAAACAAGTGATGTGTCAAACTAATGCTGAAAAAGTATGGTCAGATTATTTCCCTGTATAAAATGTGCCCCTGTTCTGCCAAAAAAAGGAAGAGCACCCCAGGATCCCCTTATTACCTGAAGCCAGGAGAAGGACTGATTGTATTACTCAGCATTCAGTTGCAGCTCTGCTGTAGCATAAATATGAAATCTACAACATGTCCCACTTCCCAGCTTTGGACAACAGGGTGGATGCCAGTGAGGTATGCAGTCAAATTGTCAACGGTGACAATGTCTACATACAAAATGTTACACCAGAATGTTGACAGTTATGATGTTGACATGGTTAATATGTTTACATCATAAATGTCAACACCTGTAAAATGTCAACATAGACAGAATGTTGACATATGAAAAGTCGGAATTGTCAAAATGTCGACATTAACATTAGGGTTAGATTTAGGTTTAGGGATGATTGTTAGGTTTAGGGGTCAGAGTCATGTTTAGAGATCAGAGTAAGGGCTTAGTATTAGCAATAGATTTACCTAAAAACCACGTAGTCGACATTCTGACAATGTCGATATTTCATCAATTCCGGCATGATGAACACATCAACAAGTCTGAAGTTAATTTGTTTCCTGCTCCTATGACATGTATTCTATCCTTTCCTATAAGCCAGAAAGTGTGACGTGCAACTCCTTCATCTATAGTACTTTACACAAACAGTAATTTA
This sequence comes from Taudactylus pleione, assembly GCA_031769625.1. Classification (NCBI taxonomy): domain Eukaryota; kingdom Metazoa; phylum Chordata; class Amphibia; order Anura; family Myobatrachidae; genus Taudactylus; species Taudactylus pleione. The sequence goes on from JAUIMM010000258.1 coordinate 8,586,094, forward strand.
GTCTGTAAGGCTGTTACCTTTGCTGAAGAGATTGTCCATCAGCACTTTATTGCTATTATATATGTAAAGTCCAATACTTTACCCAGATATGGTTCTCAAATGGGTTCTTTTTATATCTCTATTTTCATCTTTTTCAGAGATATGTACATTCTAGCTCCATCCTCTGCTATACACCCTAAAACATAGTTTCCCCTCATAAATGTAATTCAGATTCAGTGAAAAACTTCTGGTTTACAACAGTTTGAGTATCTTGACACTATTTGCAACAGATATTACATAATTAAATGTATAGTCATCCAACTAAATGGATTACAATCCTTTTAAAAGTAAAGCTGGGTATACTTTAGACCAGTGATTCCCATCCTCGGTCCTCAAGGCACACTAACAGTCCTGGTTTTAGTGATATCCCTGATTGTGCACAGATGGTTATATCAATATAACTGAGGTACTAATTAAGGCCCTGATTCAGAGCCGGACGCTCTGACCAGAGCGCTCGCTCTGAATCAGGGCCCACCTCCATAAATATGGAGCGTCCTCCTGGACGCTCGTATAGCTGTGGGTCACCACCCACAGCATATACAAGCGTGCAGGATGATGGTCGCGATGGTCTTGACCATCGCGACCATCACCACTGCGAGCAGAAGCCTGCGGTTGAGTTTCTCAACCGCAAGGCCAGGAGTGATTTTAGCTCTATCAGAGCCAAAATCACTCCCACTGACATCACTAGTGATGTCAGTGGGGCCGGCTTCTGACGGTAGGCGTTCCCTTGGGAACGCCTCCGTCTGGCAGGCACGCCCCCGGCACGCCCACCAAAGGGGGCGTGCTGTCAATCAACATCGACAGCACGCCCCCTTTGATCAGACACTACGAGCGAAGGAAAGTCCTTCGCTCGTCGCGTCTCGCGCATGCGCACGATGGAGCTCCCTCCATCGTGCGCATGTGCAGACCATCGACCCACTTGCGAGCGGACAGCCGCTCGCGAGTGGGTCTGAATCAGGGCCTAAGTCACTTGTGCTCAAGTGTGGCTATCCTTAAAACCTAGACTGTTAGTGTGCCTTGAGGACCGTGGTTGGGAACCCCTGCTTTAGACAATATTTAGCCTGATCTGAAGGATCGGGACTACTTATTGTCAAAATTGCCTAGTGTGTACCCACTTTGTCGGCCATTGTGTGCTCCAGCGGGGTTGACAATAGCATCGTCAGGTCGACCCTACATGCAGCTCAATCTGACAATGCGACTGACGAGCCCATGCAGTGGGATGTGGCAGGGGCCGACATATTGGGCGGTCGGGCACCGGATTGTTTAATGTGTTCCGGCCTCCCGATATGTCGGCCCGTGTGTACTCAGCTTAAAATTTAAGGACTGGCTCACTTTGGCTTTAGTTTGTATGAATGACTGATCTTCCAGGTTTCCGATTTTTCAGTATATCTAAAATAAAAAAAAGATTCACCACTCTCCTTTAAAGTCAGAGTACATGATACATTTTTTAATGACCTACTAGCAGTACTTTTTTTTTTTTTTTTTTATCTGTGCTGGAAATGTAAACTTAATGACGTCTTCTAAAAGAGTTCTAATTATTGACACCTTTTGACCTTTACCCAGAGGTGTCTTTCCTCATTTACTTTTCTGCATCTGTCTCTCTCATGCTATCCTGGCCTTTGGCATATTGGGGACTGGGCAGGCAAGTCCTAACATGGACCGTCTCTCTCTGCTCTCCCCTGGATTCTTGGTGGGGTGACAATATACAGTTCATGACACAAAACAGCATCTGTATAATTGCCATAACAGGCAAAGAAGTTGATGTTCCATTATTGACATCTTGCAGCCAAGTTTTCTGTCAGAACAGAAAGATTGTTTTTAACAACGTACAGTACAATTATTTATTAATCCTACATAGCATGCATGGCAGGAAAATAGAAACATTATTAAATGTGTAAGAAACTATGACGCAATGTTAAATATATTATTATTTGAATGGTACAGTATTGTGTGGAATATTAAAGAAATGTAATTATATGAATAACAGGAAACCCTATGAACAGTGACAGTGGGCAAACATTGCTAATGAGCCTGTCCTGTATTTATGTATATTTATATAGCTCCACTAAACATACAGCTATTTTCATGCCTTACACAGGAATCTATTAATGAACAGGAAATAAATGTGCTTTGAAAAACAGTAGACAAAATATCAACATCAAGAAGTTTGTCATTGAAGCCCCTACAAGGCTTCAGATCATTGGCTTTCAGAGTTAGCCAATTGAAATAAGTTATCTTCCATACACATACAGTAAGCAAACTTTTATTAGCCTTTGCTCCCCCCATGAAGCCTGTCAACTTTTCAAATTATATCACAGTCTTGTGTTCTTATGTAGCTCAGAGAGCAGTCTCTGTAAAGGCCACATTTATTGAGCTTTGAAATACTTTGACTAAAACTTACTTGGCCAGTATTCTTTTTTTTCCCAAGTTACATTGTCTGATTTGTTCTCAGGGTTTCCTGCTGAAGTGAATAGACACACAGGGGCTCATGTAGAGTCGGACATAGATTTACTTATGCATTCATCCGTGGCAACAGGGGCGCATTTTGCGATTACTATTCATTGTGTTAAGAGAGGCAAAAGAGAGGTTGCCAGTGGCAAGTAAGCATGGGGTAAGTACAGTAAGGGAGTGTTTGTGCAAAGTGCATCCCATGCTGACTGCAAGAAAAACACATATGTGCCTGCCACGAGGAGGATCACATGCAGATGTTCGACCCCTGCATACAAACTGATAAGAATGGCGATTGACTACTGCTTCTTATTGGCTGAGTGTATCTGAATCCCTCTCACCAACACTATGAAAAGCTTCTCTACAGCCATCATCAGTGACACACAATTTAATGCCACCTCCTCTCTTTTTGCAGACTCCAAGTGTATTTGTCATGTGCTTTTTTTTTTTATTCCACTTTGTTCAGACACTACTGTGCACACGCCATTTCCTTACTCCAGGGAGGTTTCACTCCTTGTTCCAAGATGGCCACCGGACTTAGCTACTCACATGCACAGTGCCATCTTGTCACAGTGTTGAGTGATACAGTGGGAGACAGTAGTCTCTTACTTCAGGCTCCAGATAGACCTTGGTATTTCCGCCATCCACAATGCCTTCCAGCATCCCTGTACCACTATCCAGTCACCAGATAAACTCTGGTGATTTGTATATGAACCTGCTCCACTCAAGCTCCGCTCCATCAAACCAGTGTATAAATGTGAGTACAGCTGTATCTCATATAAGACCAATAAATCCATGGCACTGGTTAAGCAAATGGGCTGTTTGTAGTCTCAGGGCATCCACTGGTGTGTACTGGAACTCTGCTACACCTACAAACCTGTGCACACATATTTCCAGAAATCCTGACATTGTGGAACATTATGTAGCCGCATGGTTCTGAAATGGTGATTTTAGTGCTTCTCAAATGGCCAACCAGTTACTTGCTCAACTCAGACCCTTCTTACCAAGCAGGATTCTGTGAATGGATATGAACAGGTGCCCTTAAACATGGTATGACAGAACATTAATGCAGTTGATCCTCTGCTAGAGAGATGGCATTTTTGGATGATTCCAACACAGTTCACCTATTATTGGCTTTCTTTAGGGCAATGTGTTAATTCCTGCTGTACACCACTTTATGGAAACCACTGTGTATTCAAGTCTTGGTCTAAAAGGGTAATTGACCTCTCATTTGATGCAACTGGTGCTACTACTCATAGTATAAGGGTAGAATATAGTACTTGCTGCCCTGCGGCACCAGTCTCCAGTTTTTGTGGTACGTGCCATGGTACAGCACTGTAATTTTGAGTGCATATTATGACAATAGTAATGATAGATCTAATGAATGTGTGAACAAAATATGTAAATGTGGTAGAATAATCTGGGTGGATTTAAAAACTACTAATGAGTAATTAGGAGTATATGTATCACTGTGAGAATATAAATGTAGGCTGCAACTCAGGGGTGAAGCCAGATAGCTTAATCGTGTATCTATGATTCAATTGGACTGTTGAACAAGATGTAGGTAATCAATCCTTATTCTTTTTATTCATTTGCTGTGTCAAAATTAGTCTTGGGATATACATATCTGCCTGCTGCACTGTGCTTAAGTCAGAGGTGTCACCATGGTCTGGTAACACCCAGTGTGTACATTAAATTCCCCCCCCCACGTGGCAGAGCCATGCATGCCTGAAAAGGGGACATGGACCACCATAAAGATGGCATGGCCTTGCAATGCTGTGCTGTCCCTGGAGACTGTGCCTGCACTGCCCGCTCCTCCTCTGTAACAGGAGCTGAGCGCTGCAGGAGAATGTCACACTGTAGCACTGTCACTGAGGAGGAGCCACAATTTTGGTGTCATCCCTCTCCAAGGGTGACACCCGATGGGGCCCACACTCCCATAGTGATGCCACTGGCTTAAGTCATTAAAATAAAATATTACTACTGTAAGTTACATTTTCAGATAAAGAAGCTTATTCATTATTGAGGGCCAGGTAGGAGCTGTGGATACAAAATCACCGGAGCAAATTAATATTGCTCAGGAGTGGAGACAGGTGATCCGATAATGAGCTGTCCCAGTGATCCTTAGCACTGCCGAGTCTGACTTGGCAGTGGTAGTGCACATGTGTGAACTTGGGTACACGCATGCGCAAAAAGAACCCTGCATCTGACTTGAAGAGCTGGACAGGGGCAGAGTGATCCCAAAGGATCCCTCTTTGGAACATGGGACCCCTTCCCATAGGAAATTAGCATGGCCTGGGAATCCGCTCCTTCCGAAGATGAGGAAAGTTCCCACTGTCAAGGTCCAAATATGTAGTATTTTCAGAGCTTGATGAATTTAGTTCCCCATACTATTGTACGTATCTATAATATCTCCTTTATTACCTTTATAATGAATTGCCCTGATACTTAATTTCTACATAAGTAGGCGAAAATGTTAATTTTTACCTACTTTTGTATGAATTAAGGGATAATGAATAGACCCCAACGTGTAAAGAGATTTTGCATAACTGTAAACATTTTTAAAGGGTTTCTTAACATAAAACCTTGAATAGCAGTTAACACACCACCCATACCGTGCAGTATCATAGTCATAGCATTTATGTTTGCCTAGGAATAACCATTTCTTCTGAAAGCAAACAAAATAAAACCTCACTTCAACCCACATACTGTCATTCATTTTTTTATTTTTAGCTTTCCTAGCCAGACATAATGGCACATAAGATTCCACATGAACCACTGAGGGATACAGCACGTCAGACTTCAGGAAGTTAAAGACTTCAGTAGTTTTTAGAACTGGAAGTAATTCACCTCCTGTAAATACTAGGATAAATGTATCAATGTCTAATCATTAATTTTTTAGGCTCATTTTACATTCAATATTGTAATTATGACTTAAATAATACACCATTATAACAAACAACATAGGTCCAAAATGTCAGGTACATACAACATTATTTGTATTAATATCTGTAAAATCTGAATGTACAGTATGGAAAACATTTAATAATAAGCAAAACAACTGAACTCCTCCCACACTTACCACCATTTGTTAACTTAGGGCCATTGTTAACAACAAAATATCATCCTACTTATGCTGGTGACTGCCCTGATTCTGATTTACATGCAAGCTCACAAGTGCACACAGGACCTGAAGTGGATCCAGTTGCAACTGCATTTTTTGCAGTCACAGTGGTGGTAATGAGCATATGCTACAGTAGTTTCAGCTTTCACCTTGTGTACTAGCATGCACCGGACTGTGCACAAGCACTCCTTCTTTCAATGTCCGTGGACAGTGTAACTCCGCCGATGTTTCTGAACACTGCACCATTAGAGCACCATCGCGTCCACCATCAAAACTTGCACTAGCCTATGGCTGGCGCAGTTTCTCCTTCTATACTCTGGCTAAATATGGCCTCTGTGTCTGCGGCTCTGAATTTTGGAATTCAGCTCTGTTCACTGATACGCCAGTGACAGTCCCATAACGCCCCATGAGAAGGCTTTATTTGTGCACACTTCAGGCCTCCTCCCAGACACCGACCCGGAATGTCCATCTTTTTGCTTAAATAGTTCTAATGCCAATGCATCCACACGCAACAGCAGATTTCACATACACTCATGGGAACGCATGCACTGTAGGGGTTTACAGGACTTTTTGCAATTGTGCAGTAGCAAATAATTGCTCAACTGCACAAACATTGGCATTGTGTCCACCTCTGAATAAGGTCCACATTGCGTGATCATTTGCAACCTACTCATGCGCCAAAGAAATCAATAGCAGAGTGTGCATGTGCTGCACCTTGATGGAGGTAACTGGGTGGTACTGTATGGAGGCACAAAACAGATCCATCTTGTGGCAGTGTTGTGGGCGCATAGGCCGACTTCTGTGCTTGTTTGAGGTGTGCATGCAAAGATACGATGCCTGTTTCCGTAGATCCTTGGCACTCAGCATGGTCTGGGTGCAAGTGCGGATATATATTATGATGGCTGTAACTGCATACAGAAAACAGTGGGTGATGTGATAATACCCATGGAAATCGATGGATAATCACATAGAAGGATGGATACTTGCATGATCAGAAGATAGTAATATGGCTCCTGCATATGTCCTTACTTGTGGCCTCTTCACATCTAACTCAGAACCAGGTCCAATGTGATTTTACACATTGATAAAACAAAAATGTATTTAATTAGGAAGACAGCAGAGATGTAAACAAAGCAATAGAGAATAAAGTGGTTATATATTTATGGCCATTGTACAAACATTTCTGTCATTAGTTATAATAATGGTTTTGAAAAACAGGTAGAAAAATGGTGTGGGGTCCCCCCTATTTTAAATTGTTATGACTACATGTGAGCCTATCACATACACTGTTCTTATGTCTGCTGCCACAGTATTATTATTAGTAGCTGGACTTACACCAGCCCCTTACAGGTGCAAAAGTCCCAACTTAAACAGACACCTCATCTCAGACCCCACTATGCAAATGAGCACATGACATACCCACAAGATGGAAGAGTTCAGTACGATCGCATTGTTGCTATGCAATTACCATCCAGAAATGCCCATTTTATGGATAGTGTGGCCCGTCAATAGATGGATCAATTAGTATGCACCAGTGATCTCGGTCTATGTGCTAATACCTGATATGGCATATGCGCAGAAGCCAACTTCTTTATTTGGGGCATGCACAGTATGCTAAAGTCTGTGAGATCCATGACCATTGCAACTCAGAATCAGCTCCAAAATATGTAGGGAGATTTAGATTTGGGAGTGGTGCGTCTTAGCTCAAAACCAATTTAAAGCTGTCCATCATTTGTGGGCTAAATGCAAAAGCAACCAGAATTTACCATGCATGCAAAAAATGTAAAATAAAAAGTATTTACACCCCTCGCATTGCAGCAAGGTTTCGTCTGAAATCAGAGGGATCTTTACATGTGCTCACCTCCTAATAGTCCACAATTCTATCTACATGCCTACAGAATACTTATCCTATGTTTGAATGTCACATTGCCACCCAGTTAAACCCATTTAGCCATTAAGTGGCGATGCAGCTCTGATGCATACGCAGTTGCTAAATATTAGAAGAAGCACCGACAAGTCGGAAGAGTGTGCAACTCTGAATCAAGTGCATTGTATGTATTTTAATCACAGTGTTATCAAGTACAAATATAACACCATTAATAAAGATAGTCACTTTCACAACTTAAGACACGAATGAAGCTACATGATCAGTATGTTTTAGAAGAATAGGAAAAACTGCAATTAAGGAGGTTGTATAAAAGCTAAGGACTGATCATCACCTATCATTAAATTTTGGCCATTCCTTTGATGCCTCAGCATCGGAGGAACGAGGAAGACATAGCGGCTTCTTGCCTGTGATCCACTGCAAATCGGGGTTGCGGCTGTTAATACAGCGAGCAACCACAGACAGTTTGTTCTAGTACACTCCAGGAAAAATGTTTGAAGAGCTGTAAACAAATTTTATAATACTATAAACATTTGTTATTGAGCTATATTTGGCTTTCTTCAGTTGACAGAATTTATTTGCTGAATTTTGGGTGAATTAGGAAAAATTTGTGAATCAATTCCCAAATTGCAAAGCGCCAATATGAGTTATTATTTCAAAATCCTCAATTTTTCCATCTGTAGTAGTTGGCACTTTGGCTTAAGTAACAGCTATCAATCTACATATTTACTGTTAGGGGTGTGCACCGGCCACTTTTCGTGTTTTGTGTTTTGGTTTTGGATCTGGATCTTTCTTCGTGTTTTGGATCTGGATTGGTTTTGCCAAAACCACCCTTCCGTGTTTTGGGTTCTGGGTTTTGTGTTTTGGATCTGTATTTTTTTTTTAAAAAGCATAAAAACAGCTAAAATCACAGAATTTGTGTGTTTTTCTGCTCCTATGCTATTATTAACCTCAATAACCTTAATTTCCACTCATTTCCAGTCTAATCTGAACACCTCACACCTCACAATAGTGTTTTTATGTCCAAAAGGTTGCACCGAGGTAGCTGGATGACTATGCTAAGAGATACGAGTGGGCGGCACAAACACGTGGTCTATCTAGGAGTGACACTGTAGTGGCAGACAGGATGGCAGTTTGAAAAACTAGGCCCCAAACAGTACATAATTCAAAGAAAAAAAAGAGGTGCAAGATGGAATTGTCCTTGGGCCCTCCCACCCACCCTTATGTTGTATAAACAGGACATGCACACTTTAACAAACCAAACATTTCAGCGCCAGGGTCTGCCACACGACTGTGGCTGAAATGATTGGTTCGTTTGGGCCCCCACAAAACAAGCTGGCAATTAATCTGTCCCTGCACAAACTGGCTCTACGGAGGCAAAATGTCATCCTCATCCTCCTCATCCACCGATTCCTCACCCTCTTCAGTGTTGTGTACATCCTCATCCTCACAGAGTATTAATTCTTCCCCGCTGGAATCCACAGCCACAGGTCCCTCTGTACGTTCTGGAGGCTGGTCTCCCTGGAAGAGTTGATAATTCATTTTATGAACATCATCTTCTCCACATTTTGTGGAAGCAACCTCCTATGCCTTTCGCTGACAAGGTTCCCGGCTGCACTAAACACTCTTTCGGAGTACACACTGGAGGGGGGGCAACTCAGATAAAATAGAGCCAGTTTGTACAGGGACCTCCAAATTGCCTCTTTTTCCTGCCAGTACAGGTACGGACTGTCTGATATGCCTACTTGGATGCTGTCACCGATGTAATCCTTTAAAAGACAGACGCATGCTTATCGCTGCTGCTTTTAGGATGCAGGTGTGGCTACAGCCCACACAATTCACAAAGACAGAAAAAAAAGAAGAATTTTTTATTTTTTGTGGAGCGCACTTTGAGGGTTACACAACCCTTTAACAGACAGACGCACGCTTGTCGCTGCTGCTTTGAGGATGCAGGTGCGGCTACAGCCCACACATTTCACAAAGACAGAAAAAAAAGAAGAATTTTTTTATTGTTTGTGGAGTGCACTTTAAGGGTTACACCACCCTTTAACAGACAGACGCACGCTTGTTGCTGCTGCTTTGAGGATGCAGGTGGAATCTAGATGGGATTTGGAACCAGGGACACACTACCTCCATCAATTGTCTAAATCCCACTGCAATAATGGCGGATACCGGATGCACGTCTAACATCAACATAGCAGTCAAGGTCTCAGTTATACATTTTGCTTCAGGATGACTGCTGTCGTACTTCATCCTCCTCGCTAGGGACTGTTGGAGGGTCAATTGTTTAGTAAAAGTAGTGGTGTTCCTACTTCCTCTCTGGGATGATGAACAACTCCCAGCAGCAGCAACAGCACTAGGAGGAAGTGGTTCTTGATCTTTCCCTATTTTATTTTTATCGGAGAAAGTTTGGTCCTCCATTTATGTTATATTGATATATACGTGCGGCTAAGGCGCACACAAACGCAGAAAATATTATTTTATTTTGTTTGGAGTGTACTTTGGGGGTTACAGCACCCTTTAACGGACAAGCCAGCCGGCCCTTTACTTATGACACAGGCGCATGCTTGGCACTACTTTGTTGATGCACGTGCGGCTACTGCGCACACAATTCACAAACACAGAAAATATTTTGTTATTTTGTTTGGAGTGTACTTTGGGGGTTACAGCACCCTTTAACGGTCAAGCCAGCCGGCCCTTTACTTATGACACAGGCGCACGCTTGGCACTACTTTGTTGATGCACGTGCGGCTACTGCGCACACAATTCACAAACACAGAAAATATTTTTTTATTTTGTTTGGAGTGCCCTTTGGGGGTTACAGCACCCTTTAACGGACAAGCCAGCCGGCCTTTTACTTATGGGACACAGACGCACACTTGGCGCTGTTCCTTCGTCGATGCACGTGCAGCCACAGTGCACACAATTCACAAACACAGAAATTTTTTTTTATTTTGTTTGGAGTGCCCTTTGGGGGTTACAGCACCCTTTAGCGGTCAATCCAGCCAGCCCTTTATTTATGGTACACAGGCGCACGCTTGCCACTACTTTGTTGATGCACGTGCGGCTACTGCGCACACAATTCACAAACACAAAAAAATATATTTTTTTATTTTGTTCGGAGTGCCCTTTGGGGGTTACAGCACCCTTTAGCGGTCAATCCAGCTGGCCCTTTATTTATGGGACACAGGCGCACGCTTGGCACTACTTTGTTGATGCACGTGCGGCTACTGCGCACACAATTCACAAACACAAAAAAATATATATTTTTATTTTGTTTGGAGTGCCCTTTGGGGGTTACAGCACCCTTTAACGAACAAGCCAGCCGGCCTTTTACTTATGGGACACAGGCGCACGCTTGGCGCTGCTCCTTTGTTGATGCACGTGCAGCCACAGTGCACACAGTTCACAAACACAGAAAAAAAAAAAAAATTTTGCACTTGGGGGAGCACCCCTGACGGACAGAGCACCCCCTGGACAACACTACAGCACCCCTTTAGGACTGGGACACTGCACAGGACTTTGGAGTGGACACAGCCCCTATGGACAACTGACTGCACAACACAGTCCAGCCAGCCCCTATGGACTTTGAAGTAGTGGACACAGCCCCTATGGACAACAGCAGCACAGCGCAGCACAGCACAGCACAGCACAACACTACTCTGCACTACACTACACTACACTACAACACTACACTACACTACACAGCCCAGCCAGCCCTAACTCCCACCTTCCCTCTTCACTGTCCACAGCCAAGTGAGAAAATGGCGCCGACGCGGGTACCTTATATAGGATCCAAAACCCGCGAGACTCGGAAGGCGAGATGATGACGTTTTGCCCCGATTTCAGATCCGAGTCAGGCGGGAAAAGTCGAGCCTGACTCGGATCGGCCTCAGATCGGGGGGGCTCAGGTGGTTTCGAATTTCAGAAATCCGAACCCGCTCACCCCTATTTACTGTATACTAAAGTAACTTTATTCTATATTTTGCTATTCACTTAAATATTAAGATTTCAATTTATTTATCACAGTGAACTGTGTAACAAAGATAATTACAAAAATTTAAATGAATTATTCCAAGCTGGGGAACAGTTTGATAATCCATTTGAAGGAAGTACTGTAATGTTTACACTGATAGCAACTGGCAGAAAAGCTGAAAACTCTTTACAGAAGCCAGGTGTGCATCGTTTTACCTTCAGATGACAGCCCATTAAAAATGTTTGAAATTCTGTTGATATTGGATGTGAACCAAAACGTGTCCTTGCCAAGGATGTGAAGGCACTGCCCAGCTAGGGGATGCACCAGGCCTAAAAACAGTTCAGAAATGGAGATATTTCATTTAATGTTGGTATATAGGTAGAATTTGTATTAAATCAGAAACATTCAACAATCAATTGTTTTTCATATGTTCTATGTATAATAATACTGATTAAATATATCTCTTTGTTTTGTGTATAACATTTCTTTCAGGGCTCTGGAATATATAACTGTCTGAATCAGACAATAATGAAAAAATGCATACCAATGACTAACAAATTGTGATCTTCCTTCACTAGTAAAGTGCAGGCTGTGAAGATTCATGCGTACACTTTTCCATTACAGGTATTTGTAGCAATACTTTTATATTTAAACATATTTTCTAAAAAATTTTGTGGCATTTTACTTTCAATGCTATCTAATATATATCACTTCCAGACATAATTACCATTATAATATTCTAATGTTTTACTTTAATGCTATTTATTACTATTTATTTTCTTTTACCTAATATTTAATATATAATAATAATAATAATAATAATAATAATAATAATAATAATAATAATAATAATAATCTACACAACATGTCAGGCTGGCCACTTCATAAATATAAACATTTCATTAGTTTCCTGTAGTTTTATTGTGTAATCTCAGAATAGACTAATCAATCAATTGTATGTTTGAGACCCAGAAAGAATATATGAGTGATATATTATATATTTGCTCTGCTCCATATTTGGTTGCTATAGTTTGCGTGCTTTACTGGTGGAATTTAGCCGTAAGTGTTCCCAGTCATACTCAAACCAACTCCAGACAGGAGAATGAATACTTCCAGCTCTCAAGTAGCACAATGCACATTTAGAAGTGTGTAGAAAAATGGTTAGGCAAAAGTGAAACTCTAAGATCATATTGTTGGAACTTGGCTCCATCTGTTCCACTGCAAAACTTCATTCATTATTGCTGACTTTTTTTTTTTTATCTCTACTGGAAAACCTTTAAATAGCCACTAAACCGAAAACATAAGTTTCTTTATTAATAACTGCCAAATATATATGTAGTGGTTTGCACGTTAACAGATGGTTCACATTGTATTTTCATTTGCTGTGCAACTGAATGGAAGCTATTGTTATATGTTATTAGTCATTAGTCATTTTATGCAAAATAAGCCTAAAACAGTCATTATCCTTCTGAGGGATTAATGACATAAAATTAGTTGTACATACCCCCAACTGTCCCAATTCCTGCAAGATATTCCCAGTTTGAGGCCTCTGTTCTGCATTCCCAATCAGGATTGCATTGTTAAATCAGTTGGGAAGGTAAGTTGCATACACCATTGTACTGCATATCAGTGCAATAGTAAACGGTCATGGTGTGTGCAGCATTTAAAGTAATTTAAAGGCAATGTTACAGGGTGGTTCAGCACATCACAAGTGACATGCACACCCCCATGACACATGACCATGCCCCCATGACAGATGATCACATCCTCCTTCATAACATGTGGCCAGTACTCTTTCCTGCTGTGTTGTCCCACTATGGCCACTAGATATGTCAGGAGATAGGAGCTGTGTATGAAGACATACTGTATATACACCACATAATTAAAACTTTATCTCATGTGCTATATATATAGCAAGTGGAGTAATAGCACTCCATAATTCATAATATCGACCCTGGTGCGCATTAGACCAATAATGTAATATAGAAAAGTTTTAGGAAGCACTTATAATAAGGATTGAAAAATTTGTCAGTTCTAGGGTGTGATGCTAATGAAGTTTCAAATTGTAGCAACCAATGTAATACTAAATAACACTTTCTTCAGGAACAATTAAGAAATATATTAATAAAAAACAAATTCACCACTAAAACATTACCTGTCTAGATACAGTAAACCATGAAATATACAAACAGGCTGATGTTCCATGCTTCAGCACAGGTGACTTAATTAGTGCCTCAGTCAGTTTGATTTAACCACCTGGACTCTAGCATGGATATCCTTAAAACCTGGACTGTAATGGCAGATTTTGGGAATCTCTGCAATAATGAATAAAGGCAATAGTTGACCTTATATAAAGTAGGGGTGCCCCTCCGATCCGAGGCAGATCCGAGTCAGGATCGACTTTTCCCGCCTGACTCGGATCTGAAATCGAGGCAAAACGTCATCATCCCGCCTTCCGAGTCTCGCGGGTTTTGGATCCTATATAAGGTACCCGCGTCGGCGCCATTTTCTCACTCGGCTGTGGACAGTGAAGAGGGAGGGTGGGAGTTAGGGCTGGCTGGGCTGTGTAGTGTAGTGTAGTGCAGAGTAGTGTTGTGCTGTGCTGTGCTGCGCTGTGCTGCTGTTGTCCACTACTTCAAAGTCCATAGGGGCTGGCTGTGTTGTGCTGTGCTGCTGTTGTTAATAGGGGCTGTGTCCACTACTTCAAAGTCCATAGGGGCTGGCTGGACTGTGTTGTGCAGTCAGTTCTCCATAGGGGCTGTGTCCACTCCAAAGTCCTGTGCAGTGTCCCAGTCCTAAAGGGGTGCTGTAGTGTTGTCCAGGGGGTGCTCTTTCCATCAGGGGTGCTCCCCCCAAGTGCTAAAAAAATAATATTTTTTGTGTGTTTGTGAATTGGGTGCGCAGTAGCCGCACGTGCATCAACAAAGTAGTGCCAAGCGTGCGCCTGTGTCATAAGTAAAGGGCCGGCTGGCATGACCGTTAAAGGGTGCTGTAACCCCCAAAGTACACTCCAGTCCAAACCAAAAAAAATAATATTTTCTGTGTTTGTGAATTGTGTGCGCAGTAGCCTCTTGTGCATCAACAAAGTAGTGCCAAGCGTGCGCCTGTGTCATAAGTAAAGGGCCGGCTGGCTTGACCGTTAAAGGGTGCTGTAACCCCCAAAGTACACTCCAGTCCAAACCAAAAAAAAAATATTTTCTGTGTTTGTGAATAGTGTGCGCAGTAGCCGCACGTGCATCAACAAAGTAGTGCCAAGCGTGCGCCTGTGTCATAAGTAAAGGGCCGGCTGGCTTGACCGTTAAAGGGTGCTGTAAACCCCAAAGTACACTCCAGTCCAAACCCAAAAAAAAATTATTTTCTGTGTTTGTGAATTGTGTGCGCAGTAGCCGCACGTGCATCAACAAAGTAGTGCCAAGCGTGCGCCTGTGTCATAAGTAAAGGGCCTGCTGGCATGACCGTTAAAGGGTGCTGTAACCCCCAAAGTACACTCCAGTCCAAACCCAAAAAAATAATATTTTCTGTGTTTGTGAATTGTGTGCGCAGTAGCCGCATGTGCATCAACAAAGTAGTGCCAAGCGTGCGCCTGTGTCATAAGTAAAGGGCCGGCTGGCTTGACCGTTAAAGGGTGCTGTAACCCCCAAAGTACACTCCAGTCCAAACCAAAAAAAAAATATTTTCTGTGTTTGTGAATAGTGTGCGCAGTAGCCGCACGTGCATCAACAAAGTAGTGCCAAGCGTGCGCCTGTGTCATAAGTAAAGGGCCAGCTGGCTTGACCGTTAAAGGGTGCTGTAACCCCCAAAGTACACTCCAAACCAAATAACAAAATATTTTTTCTGTGTTTGTGAATTGTGTGCGCAGTAGCCGCACGTGCATCAACAAAGTAGTGCCAAGCGTGCGCCTGTGTCATAAGTAAAGGGCTGGCTGGCTTGACCGTTAAAGGGTGCTGTAACCCCCAAAGTACACTCCAAACCAAAAAAAATATTTTCTGTGTTTGTGAATTGTGTGCGCAGTAGCCGCACGTGCATCAACAAAGTAGTGCCAAGCGTGCGCCTGTGTAATAAGTAAAGGGCCGGCTGGCTTGACCGTTAAAGGGTGCTGTAACCCCCAAAGTACACTCCAGTCCAAACCAAAAAAAAAAATATTTTCTGTGTTTGTGAATTGTGTGCGCAGTAGCCGCACGTGCATCAACAAAGTAGTGCCAAGCGTGCGCCTGTGTCATAAGTAAAGGGCCGGCTGGCTTGACCGTTAAAGGGTGCTGTAAACCCCAAAGTACACTCCAGTCCAAACCCAAAAAAAAATTATTTTCTGTGTTTGTGAATTGTGTGCGCAGTAGCCGCACGTGCATCAACAAAGTAGTGCCAAGCGTGCGCCTGTGTCATAAGTAAAGGGCCGGCTGGCTTGACCGTTAAAGGGTGCTGTAAACCCCAAAGTACACTCCAGTCCAAACCAAAAAAAAAATATTTCTGTGTTTGTGAATAGTGTGCGCAGTAGCCGCACGTGCATCAACAAAGTAGTGCCAAGCGTGCGCCTGTGTCATAAGTAAAGGGCCGGCTGGCTTGACCGTTAAAGGGTGCTGTAACCCCCAAAGTACACTCCAAACCAAATAACAAAATATTTTTTCTGTGTTTGTGAATTGTGTGCGCAGTAGCCGCACGTGCATCAACAAAGTAGTGCCAAGCGTGCGCCTGTGTAATAAGTAAAGGGCCGGCTGGCTTGACCGTTAAAGGGTGCTGTAACCCCCAAAGTACACTCCAGTCCAAACCAAAAAAAAAATATTTTCTGTGTTTGTGAATTGTGTGCGCAGTAGCCGCACGTGCATCAACAAAGTAGTGCCAAGCGTGCGCCTGTGTCATAAGTAAAGGGCCGGCTGGCTTGACCGTTAAAGGGTGCTGTAAACCCCAAAGTACACTCCAGTCGAAACCCAAAAAAAAATTATTTTCTGTGTTTGTGAATTGTGTGCGCAGTAGCCGCACGTGCATCAACAAAGTAGTGCCAAGCGTGCGCCTGTGTCATAAGTAAAGGGCCGGCTGGCTTGACCGTTAAAGGGTGCTGTAATCCCCAAAGTACACTCCAGTCCAAACCAAAAAAAAAAATATTTTCTGTGTTTGAGAATTGTGTGCGCAGTAGCCGCATGTGCATCAACAAAGTAGTGCCAAGCATGCGCCTGTGTCATAAGTAAAGGGCCGGCTGGCTTGACCGATAAAGGGTGCTGTAACCCCCAAAGTACACTCCAAACCCAAAAAAATATTTTCTGTGTTTGAGAATTGTGTGCGCAGTAGCCGCACGTGCATCAACAAAGGAGCAGCGCCAAGCGTGCGCCTGTGTCCCATAAGTAAAGAGACGGCTGGCTCATTTCTTAAAGGCTGGTGTAACCCACAAAGTGCACTACTCTCCAGCAAAAATAAAAAAATATTTTCTGTGTTTAGCCGCACGTATATATCAAATCGATATAACATAAATGGAGGACCAAGCTTTCTCCAATAAAAATAAAATAGAGAAAGATCAAGAACCACTTCCTCCTAGTGCTGAAGCTGCTGCCACTAGCCATGACATAGACGATAACATGCCATCAACGTCGTCTGCCAAGGCCGATGCCCAATGTCATAATAGAGGGCACATACAATCCCAAATGACAAAGTTCAGGAAAATGACCTTGAAAAAAACATTTAAATCAGCTGAAGAGAAACGTAAACTTGCCAATATGCCATTTACGACACGGAGTGGCAAGGAACGGCTTAGGTCAATCCCTAGTATGTTCATGACTAGTGGTTCAGCTTCACATGACGATGGAAGCCCTCCTCCCACTAAAAAAATCAAAAGAGTTAAGCTGGCAAAAGCACAGCGAAGAACTGTGCTTTCTAAGAAGATATCACAAATCCTCAAGGAGAGTCCAAGTGTGGTGGTGGTTGCGATGCCTGACCTTCCCAGCACTGGATGGGAAGAGGTGGCTCTTTCCACCATTTGCACGCCCCCTGCAAGTGCTGAAAGGAGCACCCACAGTCCACTTGCTGATATGCAAATTGAAGATGTCACTGTTGAAGTACAACAGGATGAGGATACTGGTGTAGCTGGCGCTGAGGAGGAAGTTGGCGAGGAGGATTCTGATGGTGATGTGGTTTGTTTAAATCAGGCTCCGGGGGAGACAGTTGTTGTCCGTGGGATGAAAAAGCCCATCACGGTCATGCCTGGGCAGAAGACCAAACATTCCACCTCTTTGGTCTGGCAATATTTCTATCCAAATCCGGACAACAACTGTCTTGCCATATGTACCTTATGTAAATGTGGAATAAGTAAGGGCAGGGACGTTAACCACCTAGGAACATCCTCCCTTATACGGCACCTGCAGCGCGTTCATAATAAGTTACTGTCAAGTTCAGAAACTTTGGCTAAGACCGTAAGCAGTCCAGGGACACCTAAATCCTGTTGTCCTGTTGTATCCAAGCGCCTGCAAACCACACCGTCAACTCCCTCCTCGTCAATTTCCTCCTCAGGATCGGAAGTAGTCCTACAGGCCATGTCACTGGCATGACTGACTCTCCTATCGGGGATTCCTCCGGAGGATCCTGCATTGCTACGCCTCCTGCTGCCGCTGCTGCTGTTGCTGCTGCTGGGAGTCGTTCATCATCCCAGAGAGGAAGTAGGAACACCACTACTTTTACTAAACAATTGACCCTCCAACAGTCCTTAGCGAGGAGGATGAAGTACGACAGCAGTCATCCTGAAGCAAAACAAATAACTGAGGCCTTGACTGCTATGTTGGTGTTAGACGTGTGTCCGGTATCCGCCATTAGTGCAGTGGGATTTAGACAATTGATGGAGGTAGTGTGTCCCCGGTTCAAAATCCCGTCTAGATTCCACTTCACTAGGCAGGCGATACTGAGACTGTACAGAAACATCAGAAAAAGTGTCCTCAGTGTCCTGAAAAATGCCGTTGTACCCAATGTCCACTTAACCATGGACATGTGGACAAGTGGAACAGGGCAGACTAAGGACTATATGACTGTGACAGCCCACTGGGTAGATGTATCACCTTACGCAGCAACAGCAGCAGCGTCACCAGTCGCAGCATCTCAGAAACGCCAGCTCGTTCCAAGGCAGGCTACGCTGTGTATCACCGGTTTCAGTAAGAGGCACACCGCCGACAACCTCTTAGAGAAACTGAGGGAAATCATCACCCAGTGGCTTACCCCACTTAGACTCTCCTGGGGATTTGTGATATCTGACAACGCCACCAATATTGTGCGGGCATTACATCTGGGCAAATTCCAGCACGTCCCATGTTTTGCTCACACAATAAACTTGGTGGTGCAGAATTTTCTGAAAAGTGACAGGGGCGTGCAGGAGACGCTTTGGGTGGCCCGAAAAATTTCTGGCCACTTTCGCCATTCAGCGACTGCGTGCCGATGTCTCTCCCATAGTGCACAGATGCACACTGTGGGAGCCAGAAGCTGGAGCTCAGGAGTGAACTTCAGCCCTTGGCTGCCACTGTAGGGCAGGAGCCGGGCGCCCGCTGGTAACAAAATCTCACCAGGCGCCCGGCAACTCCATGTGGCGCAGGGCTGACAGGCCAGGTTAGGTGGGCTGGAGGAGGCGGAACTGGTTCCGTCTCCAAATAGAACTGACGGAATGCAGTTCCAACCCGTTCCGGCCCACTTTAACCACTGGTAGTGACAGATTAATAGGATGAGGAAGGTGCAAAGCATTTTTATTTTTTTTGCCTGATACTGTGGGTGTCAATGGTGTCTAATACAACTATGCTATTTCATTACAGTCCCTGTTGTTAAAATAAACTATTTTCTTGTGGGTGTGGATCATGATGTCACTTTAGAACATAAGGTTTGTCTACAAGGAGACACAAGTATCAGACTCTATGCTGACTCCATTCTCATAGCTGTCCCAGGTGATGCAAATGTGAACAAAGCATCAATTCTGCAAATAATTTATCTCTCCACATGTTCAATTTATATGAATTTCAACTATTGTATTTACTACTTTAACTAGCAATTTTTTTTCAATAAATTCCCCCCAAATTGTTTATTATTTTAAATGATCAAAATTAGGAAAATAATAGCTATTTTAAAGTTGATTAAGTATCATTGGTTTTTAACAAATGTGCAGGTTTGACAATAAAATTATACTTAAGTTTACATAGCTATTATTTAAATAATGTGATAATAAGAAAATAATTAACAATTTTGGGGACATATTTGGAAAAAAATTAGTTTTATGCAGCTTAAAAAAAAACTATATATATGTCCTGAAAAAAGCAGTCATTCACCCAAAATAAATCCAGGTGACAGAGTCAAGTATTGTTAGTAAGGAATGAAAAAAATGAATGCATGGTACCATCCTGTATCTATAAACTATAAATAATCTTATTTCACTGTATTTACTGTTGTAACATATTTGAGAGATGTTACAGTATATCATAACAACATACACTGCATGGTGATTTTATTTATTGTTACTGTTGTAATGATGATGTATATTGCACTGGCGGAGGGTGTGGCCTTGTGTCAAGGGGTATGGCCTCATGTGAAATGCCATGCCCGCAAGCCACTCACCTTGTTTTCATCCTGCTGGGGGCATTCCCGCCACTCTGGGAGCTGATGTATATGCCCCCAGCCCCTCTCTCCAGTGAATAAACACAGTGAGCATGTGAATGAGTGTTTTCTTACCTACAGTATATGATTTCTTGGGTTGGGTGTGAAATCCCGGCAGTCGAGATGCCTGCTGCCAAAATGCCATCAGCGTCCCCCAGCCTTTCTTCTAATCCTACCAGCGGATCTACTTGTGTGTCTCCAGCACCACCCACCTGTGTGTCTCCAGTACCATCCCCCTGTCTCATACCCATGTCTCTCCAGCACCATCTTCTCTGTGTCCCCCAGTGCTATCTGCCCCAGGGCCCCACCACCCTCTCCTCTGTGTCCACAGCACCCTCTCTGTATCCCCATTGCCCTATTATATTACACTGTGATCTACAGATACCTTCCCCTGTATCACCCCATTATACAGTAACCTACCCTGGTTTCACCCCATTATATACTGGTACATTATGTCCCACAGTAACCTGCTCTTGTATCACCCTCAGTAAGTGCTCTCCTGCCCCTATATAGCCCACATTAAGTGCCCCCTGGCCCTGTTTCACCTGTAATAAGTGCCCCCCCTGTATAACCCACAATAAATGCCCCCTGGCCCTATATCACCCACAATTACTGCCCCTTGTCCCTGTTTCACCTATAGTAAGTGCCCCCTGGCCCTATATCACCCACAATTACTGCCCCTTGTCCCTGTTTCACCCACAGTTATTGCCCCCCTGCCCTTGTATCACCCACAATTTTTGCCCCTTAGCTATACCACAATGACTCCCCCCCACTGCCCCTGTAACACCCAAAGTTAGTGCCCCCTGCCACTTTATCATGCTCAATAAGTGGCCCCCTGGGACACCCACAGTAAGTGCCCCATCCCCCCTGCACCTGTAGCACCACTGCTTCAGTATTACTTTACCTTCTCCCACAGGAGCTGATGTCCCAGCTGATGGACCGGTGCTCGGTTTCAGCTGGGGCTGTCTGTCTTGGACAGCTTCTCTGGCACCCACTCATCCTCCTCTCTAACATTCTCCTCATAGTCCACACTGCTGCTTAGCTGGAGCTGCTGAATGTACATGGAGGAGGGTTCCACCATGATGCTGCTGTTGCTGACCCGGCTCTGTCCACCTCCTGCTCACTGTTCTCAGAGCTGGACTGCTCCATTTTCCTCCTCCCCCATGAAGCCACCAATGCTGTTGCTGCTGTCATAGCCTCCCATATTGTCACCCGCGGCCCCCCCACACACTATATACCTGCCAACATGTATTTTTAAAAAGGGTAATTAAAAAAAAGTATGACAGGCAGCCAGCCCCACAGTGTATCAGCCAACTGGGAATATTCCCACTAAATGTTATGGCCAATCCACCCCTGCGCGTCACTAGGAGTGTGCGGGGAGGTGCTGGCCACACTGGGTGAAACCATCCGATGGGGTGACACCAAAATAGCAGGGCTGCTGTTGGATTGTGTCACCGAGCATGTGAGTGATGCCACTGGGACATTATATTATGCAATCAATTAAGCAGTTATAAGTCAAATTTCAATGTTTAAATACAGGTCAGGTGGTAACATACCTTGTTGAGCTTGAAAAAGGAACACACTGATTCGAAATGTTTTGTTTGGACAATAAACACAATGGTTTATGGCATCTAATCCTGAGTGGTTTTTTTTATCTATCTATCTATCTATCTATCTATCTATCTAATCTATGATGTAATATGGTAATATGGGTGTAACTACCATTTACAGTATATGTATATATATATATATATATATATATAAATAGTGATCAGAAGGAGGCACTGTGCAGACTTTCATCAGAATAAAACTAAGTCCTTTATTCCATTCCTACGGCGTTTCGGGGTTACCCCCCGTCTTCAGGGACAAGCAATACAGACTGACACACAACATAGACAAATATATACACAACAGATATGCAATTAAAACATAGTTATCATACTCACCTGTGTCACGCTGCCGCCTGAGGACCCGCTTCCTGCTCCGGCACCTGTGTCCATCGCGTACCCGGTGATGTCATCGGCAGCGCGGCACAGGGAAATGATGCATCCTCTCTGTTGCCAAGCAACATGAGTACTCCTGAGACAAAAAAATCACAAACATGTTAAAAACAACGGCACTATGTAACTGATGTTTCTAACATCATAAGGGAGGAACATTATTATGCCAAAATCAAACTACGGCAGAATTTATCACTGCTGGTAATATACCAGAAAAAATGTCAGAAAAATCACTATCAGCTTAATTATAGAAAACACTGAAGACCCAGGGTCTCATTCAGACCTCTGGGAGCCAGTGTGCCTAACTCGAATATCCACTGGCTTTCTCTATGCAATAAAATTTTTGCTCTATTACCACCTCGTTTACTTTCTGGAACGTGATCGATGATAATGACCCTTATGCTAGCCACACTGTGTTTGAACCGGGCACAATGTCTGGCAACCGGCTGTTCGCTGGTGCCGGACTCAATCGCCTGGCGAATTGCACTGCGATGGAGAGCCATGTGCTCACGGAATTGACGCTGTGTCTTTCCCACATAAGCCAATCCACATGGACAGGTCAATAAATATATGACATGCGTAGTGGTACAAGTGACTGCATGTCTAATATTAATTTTTTTGCCCGTATGTGGATGACAAAAAGTTGAACCCACAGAAAGTGATCGACATGTTACGCAGCCTAAGCAGCGATAACAGCCTTTTTTCTTGCTTAAAAAATGTGTTACTGGGCTTTTATTGAAACCTGTGATGTCTAGCTTGACTACCTGATCTTTGATGCTCTTTCCCCTGGTGAAACTGGGTAAGAGTCTAGCATTGTGTAAAGAGGGTAGTTCCGGGTCACTTTGCACCAAAGGCCACCATTGCTTAACCTGACTTGTAGTCGATTTACTAAAGGGGCTGTATTTGTTCACCCAAGGGATTACATTCATCGGTTGTCGAGCAGCATCTTTAGTTCTACTCTCCAAAGCCTCATCTCTGGACATATTGATAACTTTGTTCTTTAAGTTAATTAACTCACTTCTGTCATAACCTCGTATCACGAATTTATCAATCATTTCCTCTAATGAAGGCTCTAATGCATTAATATCAGAAGTGATACGTCGTACTCTAAGAAACTGTGAAAAAGGCAGACCTTTGCATAAAGCTATAGGATGAAAACTTTCTTGACGCAATAGTGTATTTCTATCCGTTGCCTTTGTGTACAATGAAGTGCTGAACATTGAATTCTGTATAGTAATCATAACATCCAAAAAGTGGATAGACTCCTTACTCATCGTGTATGTTAGTTTGACTACACTCTGTGAAGCATTGTGTGTATCTAAGAGAGAAGTCAGAGCAATAGGAGGCCCTGCCCAAAAATCAACAAATCGTCGATATATCGACTATACAATACAATTTCTGCCCTCAACTGACCCTGATTGTATAATAGCCTTTGTTCTACCAAATACATGAATGCATTTGCATAAGAAGGTGCCACTGGAGACCCCATGGCACATCCCGATGTTTGTTTATAATATTTGCCATCATGGTAAAAATAATTTCTAGTTAGCACTAGATCCGTAGCTGTAGAAATAATTTTTTAGGAGGGCCAGTATAGAAGGGATTATCCGTAATGAGACTGTCGACTGCCTCTACTCCTGCCTTGTGCGGTATGCAGGTGTAGAGGCTAGCCACATCCGCACTACACATAACAAGGTCCCTAGGGGAATGGCCAAGCTGTTGTAGGACCCGTAACAGAGAAGAAGTGTCCTTCAAATACGAAGGAATTTGTTGTACACAAAAATTGAGATAAGAGTCCAAAAATATAGGGTAATACAGTGAACCTCTGGCTGATATAATGGGTCTGCCTGGGGGGTTAACTAAAGATTTATGAATTTTTGGAATAACATAAAATAAAGGAACGACTGGATAATCCACTTTCAATGCTTGTAACAGATCTGCCGATATCGATAGTTCATCCTTAGCTTGCTGTAAAATATTGTCCAGTTCTGTTTTAAATTTATTGGTAGGATCATAGGATAACTTGGCGTAGGTGACTGTGTCATCAAGCTGACGCTGGCATTCCTCTCTATATGCCTCCAAATCTTGTATCACCACCGCTCCGCCTTTGTCGGCGCTTCTAATTACTATGTCAGACCGCTTGGATAGAGCTTTAAGTGCTTCATGTTCTTCTTTTGTTAGGTTAGAATGATAAGGTGCTGGTTTGGATGAATGTTGATGTATATTGTCAACTAGACGCGAAAAGGTTTTAATTGAGGCGTTCTGTGTGGTAGGATCAAATTTTGAACGAGGGATTATTTTCTTAAGTTGAGGAGGTATATCTGAAATTTGAACACGTTGGGACATGGGTGCCTCTTTGTCAAAATGTTCCTTAATACGTAATGTCCTGTTGAGCTTGTACGTGTCGACTTTCCATTGGAATGGATCAAAATTGGAGGTAGGTATGAATGACAAGCCTTTAGATAGTACTCTCGCCTCTGCTGATGTAAGTGCTGTGGAGGAAAGATTAAACACTAAATCTTCTATTGCCGCTGGGGTTTTTTCGCGTTTCCTTTTGTTTTGCCCCGACCTCCTCGTCCACCTGCCACTGGAATGTAAACGGTTGACCTGGTTTGTAACCCTAAAGGGGGTAAACGTTCAGTGGAAGTAGATGGTTGTGTTTCTGCCTCGCTTAAAGAGGTGCTAGAGCCCTCCATTTCCTGATATCTTTGTCGTTGCTTCCGAAATTTTGGGTAATGGTACCGCTCTCTTTGCAGATTGGACTGATTGATCCATGTGTATACTCTTCGTTGTTCATAGTCCATTTGGACCTTCCGTAGTTTCTCTTTTTTGAAGAGAATCAAATCCCTCTTGTATTGTTCCATTTGTGTTGTTAATTTGTCCAACCACTGTACATTAGGATCTTTTAGTAAAGTCGACTTATGTGAAGCTTCAAAAGCAGCCAATTTTTCTTTAGTAATATTGAGTTCACGTGTTGACTCTTCTATTACTAATAGCAGTAAATCCATACTGCACTTGTTGAGAATAGCAGTCCATTTTTTGCAGAATGGTAGGCTATATCTGCCTATAGTGGGAGTATTTTTGATGCGAAAGCCTCTGGGTATCTGCTTGTTTTTATAATAGTCAGACAAGCTGATGCCGTGATATAAAAAGTCGCATTCTTTCTGTTTTAGCTTAACCCACTGTTTAAATAAAATTTCTGGCGTGGAAGATATAGAATCCTCATCCAATCCGCGTTGATATAATATGGACGCTGCCTCTGCATCAGAATAGCTGAAAGTGTCGCCCATATCAATCTGGGCTAAATCAAAAATGCCATCCGAATCCATAGTGACTTGAGACATGGTGTATTAAAATGCTGTTCACTCCAGTGTATGGTAACAGTCAAAAGGCCGGTAAACTTTAAAAAAAAAAAACATGGATATAATTATGCTGATTAACTGAGACCGCAAAGAATTAATGAAAATTGTATGAAAATGAATGTTGCTGAAAATGCATATATCGAACCAGGTGCCTTGGCTGAAGAAATGCGGTTCACCTGGGAAATGATGAACCACCAGAACTCCTGTATATAGTCCAATAAGCCCGGCACTCCAAGGGTTAATTGTTATTGACCTGCTGCGGTGCACATCCAGGGAAATGAAACCCTTGTATAAATAGTGATCAGAAGGAGGCACTCTGCAGACTTTCATCAGAATAAAACTAAGTCCTTTATTCCATTCCTACGGCGATTCGGGGTTACCCCCCGTCTTCAGGGACAAGCAATACAGACTGACACACAACATAGACAAATATATACACAACACATATGCAATTAAAACATAGTTATCATACTCACCTGTGTCACGCTGCCGCCTGAGGACCCGCTTCCTGCTCCGGCACCTGTGTCCGTCGCGTACCCGGTGACGTCATCGGCAGCGCGGCACAGGGAAATGATGCATCCTCTCTGTTGCCAAGCAACATGAGTACTCCTGAGACAAAAAAATCACAAACATGTTAAAAACAACGGCACTATGTAACTGATGTTCCTAACATCATAAGGGAGGAACATTATTATCCCAAAATCAAACTACGGCAGAATTTATCACTGCTGGTAATATACCAGAAAAAAATGTCAGAAGGAGGAGTTCTGGTGGTTCATCATTTCCCAGGTGAACCGCATTTCTTCAGCCAAGGCACCTGGTTCAATATATGCATTTTCAGCAACATTCGTTTTCATTCAATTTTCATTAATTGTTTGCAGTCTCAGTTAATCAGCATAATTATATCCATGTTTTTTTTTGTTTGTTTTTTAAAAAAAAAAGTTTACCGGCCTTTTGACTGTTACCATACACTGGAGCGAACAGCATTTTAATACACCATGTCTCAAGTCACTATGGATTCGGATGGCATTTTTGATTTAGCCCAGATTGATATGGGCGACACTTTCAGCTATTCTGATGCGGAGGCAGCGTCCATATTATATCAACGCGGATTGGATGAGGATTCTATATCTTCCACGCCAGAAATTTTATTTAAACAGTGGGTTAAGCTAAAACAGAAAGAATGCGACTTTTTATATCATGGCATCAGCTTGTCTGACTATTATAAAAACAAGCAGATACCCAGAGGCTTTTGCATCAAAAATACTCCCACTATAGGCAGATATAGCCTACCATTCTGCAAAAAATGGACTGCTATTCTCAACAAGTGCAGTATGGATTTACTGCTATTAGTAATAGAAGAGTCAACACGTGAACTCAATATTACTAAAGAAAAATTGGCTGCTTTTGAAGCTTCACATAAGTCGACTTTACTAAAAGATCCTAATGTACAGTGGTTGGACAAATTAACAACACAAATGGAACAATACAAGAGGGATTTGATTCTCTTCAAAAAAGAGAAACTACGGAAGGTCCAAATGGACTATGAACAACGAAAAGTATACACATGGATCAATCAGTCCAATCTGCAAAGAGAGCGGTACCATTACCCAAAATTTCGGAAGCAACGACAAAGATATCAGGAAATGGAGGGCTCTAGCACCTCTTTAAGTGAGGCAGAAACACAACCATCTACTTCCACTGAACGTTTACCCCCTTTAGGGTTACAAACCAGGTCAACCGTTTACATTCCAGCGGCAGGTGGACGAGGAGGTCGGGGCAAAACAAAAGGAAACGCGAAAAAACCCCAGCGGCAATAGAAGATTTAGTGTTTAATCTTTCCTCCAAAGCACTCACATCAGCAGAGGCGAGAGTACTATCTAAAGGCTTGTCATTCATACCTACCTCCAATTTTGATCCATTCCAATGGAAAGTCGACACGTACAAGCTCAACAGGACATTACGTATTAAGGAACATTTTGACAAAGAGGCACCCATGTCCCAACGTGTTCAAATTTCAGATATACCTCCTCAACTTAAGAAAATAATCCCTAAATTTGATCCTACCACACAGAACGCCTCAATTAAAACCTTTTCGCGTCTAGTTGACAATATACATCAACATTCATCCAAACCAGCACCTTATCATTCTAACCTAACGAAAGAAGAACATGAAGCACTTAAAGCTCTATCCAAGCGGTCTGACATAGTAATTAGAAGCGCCGACAAAGGCGGAGCGGTGGTGATACAAGATTTGGAGGCATATAGAGAGGAATGCCAGCGTCAGCTTGATGACACAGTCACCTACGCCAAGTTATCCTATGATCCTACCAATAAATTTAAAACAGAACTGGACAATATTTTACAGCAAGCTAAGGATGAACTATCGATATCGGCAGATCTGTTACAAGCATTGAAAGTGGATTATCCAGTCGTTCCTTTATTTTATGTTATTCCAAAAATTCATAAATCTTTAGTTAACCCCCCAGGCAGACCCATTATATCAGCCAGAGGTTCACTGTATTACCCTATAGCCGTATTTTTGGACTCTTATCTCAATTTTTGTGTACAACAAATTCCTTCGTATTTGAAGGACACTTCTTCTCTGTTACGGGTCCTACAACAGCTTGGCCATTCCCCTAGGGACCTTGTTATGTGTAGTGCGGATGTGGCTAGCCTCTACACCTGCATACCGCACAAGGCAGGAGTAGAGGCAGTCGACAGTCTCATTACGGATAATCCCTTCTATACTGGCCCTCCTAAAAAATTATTTCTACAGCTACTGGATCTAGTGCAAACTAGAAATTATTTTTACCATGATGGCAAATATTATAAACAAACATCGGGATGTGCCATGGGGTCTCCAGTGGCACCTTCTTATGCAAATGCATTCATGTATTTGGTAGAACAAAGGCTATTATACAATCAGGGTCAGTTGAGGGCAGAAATTGTATTGTATCGTCGATATATCGACGATTTGTTGATTTTTGGGCAGGGCCTCCTATTGCTCTGACTTCTCTCTTAGATACACACAATGCTTCACAGAGTGTAGTCAAACTAACATACACAATGAGTAAGGAGTCTATCCACTTTTTGGATGTTATGATTACTATACAGAATTCAATGTTCAGCACTTCATTGTACACAAAGGCAACGGATAGAAATACACTATTGCGTCAAGAAAGTTTTCATCCTATAGCTTTACGCAAAGGTCTGCCTTTTTCACAGTTTCTTAGAGTACGACGTATCACTTCTGATATTAATGCATTAGAGCCTGCATTAGAGGAAATGATTGATAAATTCGTGATACGAGGTTATGACAGAAGTGAGTTAATTAACTTAAAGAACAAAGTTATCAATATGTCCAGAGATGAAGCTTTGGCGAGTAGAACTAAAGATGCTGCTCGACAACCGATGAATGTAATCCCTTGGGTGAACAAATACAGCCCCTTTAGTAAATCGACTACAAGTCAGGTTAAGCAATGGTGGCCTTTGGTGCAAAGTGACCCGGAACTACCCTCTTTACACAATGCTAGACTCTTACCCAGTTTCACCAGGGGAAAGAGCATCAAAGATCAGGTAGTCAAGCTAGACATCACAGGTTTCAATAAAAGCCCAGTAACACATTTTTTAAGCAAGAAAAAAGGCTGTTATCGCTGCTTAGGCTGCGTAACATGTCGATCACTTTCTGTGGGTTCAACTTTTTGTCATCCACATACGGGCAAAAAAATTAATATTAGACATGCAGTCACTTGTACCACTACGCATGTCATATATTTATTGACCTGTCCATGTGGATTGGCTTATGTGGGAAAGACACAGCGTCAATTCCGTGAGCGCATGGCTCTCCATCGCAGTGCAATTCGCCAGGCGATTGAGTCCGGCACCAGCGAACAGCCGGTTGCCAGACATTGCGCCCGGTTCAAACACAGTGTGGCTAGCATAAGGGTCATTATCATCGATCACGTTCCAAAAGTAAACGAGGTGGTAATAGAGCAAAAATTTTATTGCATAGAGAAAGCCGGTGGATATTCGAGTTAGGCACACTGGCTCCCAGAGGTCTGAATGAGACCCTGGGTCTTCAGTGTTTTCTATAATTAAGCTGATAGTGATTTTTCTGACATTTTTTCTGGTATATTACCAGCAGTGATAAATTCTGCCGTAATTTGATTTTGGCATAATAATGTTCCTCCCTTATGATGTTAGGAACAACAGTTACATAGTGCCGTTGTTTTTAACATGTTTGTGATTTTTTTGTCTCAGGAGTACTCATGTTGCTTGGCAACAGAGAGGATGCATCATTTCCCTGTGCCACGCTGCCGATGACGTCACCGGGTACGCGACGGACACAGGTGCCGTAGCAGGAAGCGGGTCCTCAGGCGGCAGCGTGACACAGGTGAGTATGATAACTATGTTTTAATTGCATATGTGTTGTGTATATATTTGTCTATGTTGTGTGTCAGTCTGTATTGCTTGTCCCTGAAGACGGGGGGTAACCCCGAAATGCCGTAGGAATGGAATAAAGGACTTAGTTTTATTCTGATGAAAGTCTGCAGAGTGCCTCCTTCTGATCACTATTTATACAAGGGTTTCATTTCCCTGGATGTGCACCGCAGCAGGTCAATAACAATTAACAGTTTGGAGTGCCGGGCTTATTGGACTATATATATATATATATATATATATACTTCCAATGGTGCCCGGCACTCCAGTAATAAGAAATGCTCCGGTGCCCTCCAAGGTCAAGAACAGGCCAATAGAAAAACATCCATAAACGGAGGCAGTCGTGAGACTGGGTAATTAAGATAAAAGTCCTTTAATCCTATGTTTCGGGATTACACTCCCGTCGTCAGAGACTTACAGCAACATTAAGATCACCAAGACACACATACATATATCCGCGGAGCACACCCCAATCAACATTTAAATAAGACACACCTGTTACGGAGCGGGCTGGAGAGGTCCCCATCAGTTCGGCCCGACAGACCAGCGCCAGATGACGACGTCATCCACCCTTGCCCACCCCACGTGGTCGCCGTCAAAGCAACAAAAACATTGCAGATAAACAGATCAGTGCAGCGAATAGCAAAACACATAACATTACAACAATAATCTTATACATTAAAAACATTCACAGACAAACACAATATGACTCCATTTGTATTATATTCATTGAGATTTCTGCAGGAACAGTGATTCCTGGAGACGAAAGGCAGACTGTACTCATTTAAACACAATATTTTAGTAGTGAATCAAGTAATATTACAAAGTATATGTGAGCCCTCGGTAGCACTATATGCCAATAAGGACATAACTACACCAATGGGTAACCAATGTACCCTTAACCATTACTGTATTCCTAAAGTATCTAAATCGCATATAGGTATCACACATCAAAGAAAGCACTTCAATCCTAAAGTTTCATTAAGGCCTCTAGGGGCCAAAGTGCCCAGATTATAAATCCACCTCGACTCCTTCTGCAATAGTCTCTTACCTCGATCACCCCCACATTTAGAAAGTGGCTCATGATCGATAATAATGACTCGCAAATTGGCCACCCCATGTCTAGCCTGCAAGAAGTGTCTTGCCACAGGCTGTTCACTATGGCCCGTCTCCAATGCCTGTCTAATGGCACTCCTATGCAGCGCCATTCTTTCTTTAAACATCCTTTCTGTCTTGCCCACGTAGTTTAACCCACATGGGCAAGACAGAAGGTAAATCACATGAGTGGTGGTACAGGTTAAGGTGAATCTGATGAAATACTTCTTCCCCGTATGGGGATGAGAGAAAGTATCACCCACAGAAAGAGATCTGCAAGTTACACAGCCCAGATACCGGAAACAACCCGGCTTTTGCTTAAAAAGTGACTAGGAACGACTTTGTCCATATCCGTTATGTCAACTTTTACAAGCCTCTCCTTCAAATTTCGACCCCTTGTGTGGCAAGGCATTAGCCTAGAACCACACAATGCTGGAAGTTCCTTGTCTGAGCTAATGATTGGCCACCATGCCTTAGCTTTATTGTTAATTCTACGGCTGCCCGTTGTATATTTATTGATCCAAGGAACCACTTGTTTTGTATCACTGACCACTATTTCCTTAGGTATAAGGGTTTGGTCTCTAGGTATTTTTAATACCCTATTTTTGGTACTCTCTAGATCCTTTCTTTTGTAACCTCGAGCTACAAATTTCTCCAGCATCTCTTGCATCACAATTTCTACTTGTGCAGAATCGGAAACTATCCTCCGCACTCTCAAAAACTGAGAGAAAGGGAGCCCCCTACGTAGCGCTGCCGGGTGAAAACTGTCAAATTTAAGAAGGGTGTTCCTATCTGTGCTCTTGGAGAATAAGGTGGTAACTATATCATGATTCTTTAAAGATATATCTACATCAAGAAACTGGATGTTGACATCACTGATATTATATGTGAATTGTACCACACTACCTTAATCATTGTGTTGATCAAGCAGCGCACGTAAATCCACCTCAGTACCACGCCACATAATGAGCAAGTCATCTATGTACCTGTAGTAAAGAATAACATCATTTAGTAGATGACCCTCCCTAAATAATAAATTCTGTTCTATACTGTACATAAAGGCATTGGCGTACGATGGGGCCACATTGGACCCCATTGCACACCCCGCCCGCTGTACATAGTACTGACCGTCAAAAAAGAAGTAATTCCTCTCTAAAGTAAGACGTAGCAATGTGAGGAATAGCTCAACTGGAGGACCTACATAGTGAACATTATTAGTGATTAACAATCTGACCGCCTCCACACCTGCATCATGAGGAATGCAGGTGTAGAGGTTAGTCACGTCAGCACTACACAAAATTGAACCAGGCGGTACAGACCCCAAAGATTTTAAGGACATTAGTAATGTAGTAGTATCCTTTAAGTAGGACGGCATTTTTTGAACACAAGGATTTAAAATAGTGTCCAAATAAACTGAAATTGGCTGATATAGTGAGCCGCGGGCCGAGATAATCGGCCTCCCTGGTGGATCTTTCACACATTTGTGTATTTTCGGTAGGGTATAATACAACGGTACCCTCGGATGGGCCACAGTGCAGACCGCAGATCATTAGTAATATCATCATTCTGAACTGCTTCCATTAAAATTTGGTCCAATTCACGCTTAAATTCCACAGTTGGATCCTTGGATAACAGTAGATATACCCTAATGTCCTGCAATTGACGTAAACATTCACTCCTATAGTTCACAAGGTTTTGCACCACCACAGCTCCACCCTTGTCCGCTGAACGAATAATAATGTCCTTTCTTTGGGCCAACTCACGTAAGGCCACTCTCTCCTCCTTAGTCAAATTATTTTCTTTATTGAATTCCATATGCATAAGTTGGGCACCCTCATCCTCCAACATACGGGTATAGGTTTTAATAGCAGCACTTTGTGTTACAGGGTCGAAACTGGAATGTGGTTGTAACTTCCTTAATTGCGGAGGAATATCTGATATAGCCTCAGTTTTATGTGAACTTTTACCAAAGTGCTCTTTTAAACGCAAAGTCCGATTAAAACGATATGTGTCCACTTTCCATTGGAAAAGGTCCAATTTTTCTGACGGTACAAAAGATAGACCTTTTGATAGAACACGTTCCTCCACGCTAGACAGGGGATATGAAGAAATGTTAATCACAGAGTCCTCTATTTGCGGGGTGGTTTTCTGCCGCTGACATTGCCTTTGGTTTTGCCGCGCCCTCCTCGTTGGCCGACAATAGGGTTGTAAACGGTGGATCGGGTTTTTAGCCCTAAAGGGAGTGCATTATCAGTGGAGGTTGATGGTAATGACTCAGTCTCACTGGCGGATGTGCTAGCACCTTCGGTTGTTCTTGAGTAGTGTCTATTATAACGAGGTCGCCGGGTGATCTGGCGATCATTATAGGCTTGAGCACTGCTCAACCAGGGATAGACCCTTCTTTGCTCATAGTCGAGCTGTACTTTCTGTAGCTTAATTTTCTTTAAAGCTATTAACTCCCTTTTGTATAGCTCCATTTGGCTGTTTAATTTATCACACCAGTTGTTTTTAGAATCCAAAAGCAATGTCGGTTTATGGACCTGTTCAAAAGTTGCTAATTTCTCTTTATCAGATTTAGTTCTTTCGTGGATTCCTCTATTACTAACAGGAGAATATCCATTGAACATTTGTTCAAAATACCAATCCATTTTTGGCAAAAAGCAACATTATACCGCCCAATGGTGGGCATAATTTTTATTCTAAATCCCCGTGGTAGTTGTTTGTTCTTATAGTAATCGGATAAGCATATACCGTGGTACAAAAAATCACATTCCCTTTGCCGCATCTTTAACCATTGACTGTATAGTGAATCTACTGAGGGAGCTGGGGCATCATCCTCTAGCCCCTGTGTATACAAAATACCCTCAGCTTCAATGTCTGAATAGCTATGCTACAACAAAATCTGTTGCTCCATCCATATCCAGTGCTTTAAATGATGACAGTCTCCAAAATAAATGCAAACAATGACAAATGAAAGTCACAGAAAAATTAAAAATCACACTGCGCTGAGTGTTGACTAGAGAAAAATCCCATGTGCTGATATATACATGAATGATGCTGGTAAAAAATAATCAACAGGATTTTGAGGGTGCCATGGCTGAGGTACTCACACTTATGCAGTGTAGTGACTCCACGATACACTTCCAATGGTGCCCGGCACTCCAGTAATAAGAAATGCTCCGGTGCCCTCCAAGGTCAAGAACAGGCCAATAGAAAAACATCCATAAACGGAGGCACTCGTGAGACTGAGTAATTAAGATAAAAGTCACACATACATATAGCCGCGGAGCACACCCCAATCAACATTAAAATAAGACACACCTGTTATAGAGTGGGCTGGAGAGGTCCCCATCAGTGCGGCCCGACAGACCAGCGCCAGATGACGACGTCATCCACCCGCGCCCACCCCACGTGGTCGCCGTCAAAGGTTGCTAAGCAACCTGACAACAAAACATTGCAGATAAACAGATCAGTGCAGCGAATAGCAAAACACATAACATTACAACAATAATCTTATACATTTTTCTATTGGCCTGTTCTTGACCTTGGAGGGCACCGGAGCATTTCTTATTACTGGAGTGCCGGGCACCATTGGAAGTGTATCGTGGAGTCACTACACTGCATAAGTGTGAGTACCTCAGCCATGGCACCCTCAAAATCCTGTTGATTATTTTTTACCAGCATCATTCATGTATATATCAGCACAGGGGATTTTTCTCTAGTCAACACTCAGTGCAGTGTGATTTTTTACTTTTATGTGACTTTCATTTGTCATTGTTTGCATTTATTTTGGAGACTGTCGTCATTTAAAGCACTGGATATGGATGGAGCAACAGATTTTGCGCAGATTAATCCTAAATTGCAGCATAGCTATTCAGACATTGAAGCTGAGGGTATTTTGTATACACAGGGGCTAGAGGATGATGCCCCAGCTCCCTAAGTAGATTCACTATACAGTCAATGGTTAAAGATGCGGCAAAGGGAATGTGATTTTTTGTACCACGGTATATGCTTATCCGATTACTATAAGAACAAACAACTACCACGGGGATTTAGAATAAAAAATATGCCCACCATTGGGTGGTATAATGTTGCTTTTTGCCAAAAATGGATTTGTATTTTGAACAAATGTTCAATGGATATTCTCCTGTTAGTAATAGAGGAATCCACGAAAGAACTAAATCTGATAAAAGAGAAATTAGCAACTTTTGAACAGGTCCATAAACCGACATTGCTTTTGGATTCTAAAAACAACTGGTGTGATAAATTAAACAGCCAAATGGAGCTATACAAAAGGGAGTTAATAGCTTTTAAGAAAAATAAGCTACAGAAAGTACAGCTCGACTATGAGCAAAGAAGGGTCTATCACTGGTTGAGCAGTGCTCAAGCCTATAATGATCGCCAGATCACCCGGCAACCTCGTTATAATAGACACTACTCAAGAACAACAGAGGGTACTAGCACGTCCGCCAGTGAGACTGAGTCATTACCATCAACCTCCACTGATAATGCACTCCCTTTAGGGCTAAAAACCCGATCCACCGTTTACAACCCTATTGTCGGCCAACGAGGAGGGCGCGGCAAAACCAAAGGCAATGTCAGCGGCAGAAAACCACCCCGCAAATAGAGGACTCTGTGATTAACATTTCTTCATATCCCCTGTCTAGTGTGGAGGAACGTGTTCTATCAAAAGGCCTATCTTTTGTACCGTCAGAAAAATTGGACCTTTTTCAATGGAAAGTGGACACATATCGTTTTAATCGGACTTTGCGTTTAAAAGAGCACTTTGGTAAAAGTTCACATAAAACTGAGGGTATATCAGATATTCCTCCGCAATTAAGGAAGTTACAACCACATTCCAGTTTCGACCCTGTAACACAAAGTGCTGCTATTAAAACCTATACCCGTATGTTGGAGGATGAGGGTGCCCAACTTATGCATATGGAATTCAATAAAGAAAATAATTTGACTAAGGAGGAGAGAGTGGCCTTACGTGAGTTGGCCCAAAGAAAGGACATTATTATTCGTTCAGCGGACAAGGGTGGAGCTGTGGTGGTGCAAAACCTTGTGAACTATATGAGTGAATGTTTACGTCAATTGCAGGACATTATGGTATATCTACTGTTATCCAAGGATCCAACTGTGGAATTTAAGCGTGAATTGGACCAAATTTTACTGTAAGCAGTTCAGAATTATGATATTACTAATATTCTGCGGTCTGCACTGACTGTGGCCCATCCGAGGGTACCGTTGTATTATACCCTACCGAAAATACTCAAATGTGTGAAAGATCCACCAGGGAGGCCGATTATCTTGGCCCGCGGCTCACTATATCAGACAATTTCAGTTTATTTGGACACTATTTTAAATCCTTGTGTTCAAAAAATGCCGTCCTACCTAAAGGATACTACTACATTACTAATGTCCTTAAAATCTTTGGGGTCTGTACCGCCTGGTTCAATTTTGTGTAGTGCTGACGTGACTAACCTCTACACCTGCATTCCTCATGATGCAGGTGTGGAGGCGGTCAGATTGTTAATCACTAATAATGTTCACTATGTAGGTCCTCCAGTTGAGCTATTCCTCACATTGCTACGTCTTACTTTAGAGAGGAATTACTTCTTTTTTGACGGTCAGTACTATGTACAGCGGGCGGGGTGTGCGATGGGGTCCAATGTGGCCCCATCGTACGCCAATGCCTTTATGTACAGTATAGAACAGAATTTATTATTTAGGGAGGGTCATCTACTAAATGATGTTATTCTTTACTACAGGTACATAGATGACTTGCTCATTATGTGGCATGGTACTGAGGTGGATTTACGTGCGCTGCTTGATCAACACAATGATTAAGGTAGTGTGGTACAATTCACATATAATATCAGTGATGTCAACATCCAGTTTCTTGATGTAGATATATCTTTAAAGAATCATGATATAGTTACCACCTTATTCTCCAAGAGCACAGATAGGAACACCCTTCTTAAATTTGACAGTTTTCACCCGGCAGCGCTACGTAGGGGGCTCCCTTTCTCTCAGTTTTTGAGAGTGCGGAGGATAGTTTCCGATTCTGCACAAGTAGAAATTGTGATGCAAGAGATGCTGGAGAAATTTGTAGCTCGAGGTTACAAAAGAAAGGATCTAGAGAGTACCAAAAATAGGGTATTAAAAATACCTAGAGACCAAACCCTTATACCTAAGGAAATAGTGGTTAGTGATACAAAACAAGTGGTCCCTTGGATCAATAAATATACAACGGGCAGCCGTAGAATTAACAATAAAGCTAAGGCATGGTGGCCAATCATTAGCTCAGACAAGGAACTTCCAGCATTGTGTGGTTCTAGGCTAATGCCTTGCCACACAAGGGGTCGAAATTTGAAGGAGAGGCTTGTAAAAGTTGACATAACGGATATGGACAAAGTCGTTCCTAGTCACTTTTTAAGCAAAAAGCCGGGTTGTTTCCGGTATCTGGGCTGTGTAACTTGCAGATCTCTTTCTGTGGGTGATACTTTCTCTCATCCCCATACGGGGAAGAAGTATTTCATCAGATTCACCTTAACCTGTACCACCACTCATGTGATTTACCTTCTGTCTTGCCCATGTGGGTTAAACTACGTGGGCAAGACAGAAAGGATGTTTAAAGAAAGAATGGCGCTGCATAGGAGTGCCATTAGACAGGCATTGGAGACGGGCCATAGTGAACAGCCTGTGGCAAGACACTTCTTGCAGGCTAGACAT
Source organism: Taudactylus pleione (assembly GCA_031769625.1). Taxonomy (NCBI): domain Eukaryota; kingdom Metazoa; phylum Chordata; class Amphibia; order Anura; family Myobatrachidae; genus Taudactylus; species Taudactylus pleione. The sequence continues at coordinate 8,623,808 of JAUIMM010000258.1, forward strand.
GGGGTGGCCAATTTGCGAGTCATTATTATCGATCATGAGCCACTTTCTAAATGTGGGGGTGATCGAGGTAAGAGACTATTGCAGAAGGAGTCGAGGTGGATTTATAATCTGGGCACTTTGGCCCCTAGAGGCCTTAATGAAACTTTAGGATTGAAGTGCTTTCTTTGATGTGTGATACCTATATGCGATTTAGATACTTTAGGAATACAGTAATGGTTAAGGGTACATTGGTTGCCCATCGGTGTAGTTATGTCCTTATTGGCATATAGTGCTACTGAGGGCTCACATATACTTTGGAATATTACTTGATTCACTACTAAAATATTGTGTTTAAATGAGTGCAGTCTGCCTTTGGTCTCCAGGAATCGCTGTTCCTGCAGAAATCTCAATGAATATAATACAAATGGAGTCATATTGTGTTTGTCTGTGAATGTTTTTAATGTATAAGATTATTGTTGTAATGTTATGTGTTTTGCTATTCGCTGCACTGATCTGTTTATCTGCAATGTTTTGTTGTCAGGTTGCTTAGCAACCTTTGACGGCGACCACGTGTGGTGGGCGCGGGTGGATGACGTCGTCATCTGGCGCTGGTCATTCGGGCCGCACTGATGGGGACCTCTCCAGCCCGCTCCGTAACAGGTGTGTCTTATTTTAATGTTGATTGGGGTGTGCTCCGCGGGTATATGTATGTGTGTCTTGGTGATCTTAATGTTGCTGTATGTCCCTGACGACGGGAGTGTAATCCCGAAACATAGGATCAAAGGACTTTAATCTTAATTACTCAGTCTCACGAGTGCCTCCGTTTATGGATGTTTATATATATATATATATATATATATATATGCATGCATACATACATACATACATAGATGGGGTGCATTTGCTAAGGGGCCCAGCGCTTAGGAGGGCCCATCTTCCTTGTCAAAGTTAGATGCGTCATATACATTTTTCACCATTGAGTGCTACATTGGAGCCCTTACAAACTTCAAGTGCCTAGTTACACTCCTGTATTTTATATATATATTTATATATATATATATATATATACACACACACACACACACACACACATGCATCTATGTATAATATATACGCCTATAGAGACATATTTATATTCCATTTGGGGGTATACGTAATAGACTGCAGCCATCGGTGAGTTCTGTGTGAGTTTGCCCAATGTTTTTAAAAGGCTAAACCAGGTTAATTTTGCCTTTTAAATGACTACTATGTTAAAACAATGGGCAGTCTCGCATGGCACTCGCCGATGCCTGCAGTCTATTACACTTACCCTTTGGTTTGTAATGTCAGCTATATTTTACCTAGCATGAATGACAACATCCTAAGCATTTTCCATGACAAATAGTAGTGGTCTGAATACTTGTTTAGAGTAAATTTCTAAGGGAATTAAAAATATTGGGACTACAGTGACACAAATTACATTTCTGTCTAATGTCATCAACAGTCTTGAATGTTATTTGTATATAAAATATTTCCTACCATCAGTGCCAAATCATCCTCTGTGTTAGCCTGTTGTGAAGTTGTAATCTCATGTTTATTAAAGAATAGTTTGTTCCCATAGTAATAATTATCATCAATCATTGCTTTTTAACTTAACTGCATGGATCTGTTGGCAGAACTAACACCTAATTTAACGGAAGCCCGTGGTAATCGAAATTAAGAGTATAAAAACAAATGTGCTAACTTTTATTTTTGCACATTTAGGGCCTGACTCACTACGGATCGCTATTGCGATCGCAGCTGCTGTTAAGCACACATATACATGCTAATGAATGCAATCGCAAAGCCATCGCACAGCCAGCATAGAGACGCCCGCTAATGCCCACTACTGCTATCTCAAATTCGTAATACCTTGCAGTCCTACATATACATCGGTAACATCGAGTAAAATCGGACCCTCACGCACAATTACAACAGGTTTGACTTTACCCAGAAATTGCTAACCTCATCACACGCAGTACACAAGCTGCATATGCCATCGCAGTGGCTAATTTATGCACGCCTAAGTAACGGCGTTCAAATAGACAGGCACGCCTGCGTTTCCCCAACCACTCCACTGTCACCACCCCCAAACGCTGATGTCCCGTCACTCGGTCTGTAGTGACTTCGTATCTGCGTAGGTGATCGCAGTACGATCGCAATGGTAACCCACACGCGCGCACGGTGGTGCATGCGCAGTGCGCACTATCGGCCAATCTGCGTACGTTGTTGCAGTTGCAATCCGTGATGAATCAGGCCCTTAATCTTGAACCATCTGTAGAAAACCAATAATACATAGAAAATCTTAGTGACAACATAGCTGTGTTTCTTTATACTAAATATGAGTGCCACGATAGACCTTATTGTTTGCTGGTTGCCACCTCATGTTTTTTTCACTTTATGTTTTTTTTTCATTTGCTTTTTTTGTTTGTTAGACTGGCAGATATTGAGAAGCAAGAGCATTATTTGATGACTGTGTTCATATTTTTTTTTTAATTAATGAGCATTATTTTAATTTATTTACACTGTAAACACTGACTATTTCAATGTTCTCAATGCCTTGCAGTCAGAACCGTGTTGTGGGAAAGGTTCATGATAAGAGGATAGCTTGTCTTTTACTAAGGCACATCATTTTCATTTAAGCATAGTGAACAACAGCAGCTCCTACCCTTCTTGATGGGGGGGGCTACCCACAGTGCTGCCCCCCTGCCTGTGTTTCTCTGCCGGCCTGGACCATTGCACATGCGCAAAGGATCTAGTAGGCACTGGGACTGGCACATTTGCACAAACACCAGCAGACCAGCGCATGCACAGAAGCACTGGCTTCTAGGAACTCCATCAACTGCAGCCCCTAGAAGTTGGGTAGGGCAGATGGAAAGACAGGGGAGTGTTTTCTCACTGGAAGTACTCTCTCTGTTAATTGCATTCTGGCTGGCAGTCCCAGGGGAGAAAACATCTACCGCTGGGACAGTCTGCCCTTTGTCCGATTAGCAGATAGTGCTTCCCATGTGAAGTCACTGCTAGTGCAGTCAGTGCACTGACTGCAACAGGCTCACTTCACTTCAGATGGCGGATTTTAGTGGGGGACCTGCAGCCCCTAGGTAAAATACACCACTGATAGAGACCATCCCCTGATAGTATATAGTTGGTGTGTTGATAATAATGATGTCAACAAGTACTATGTGGACTCCATAACAAAGGCTCCGGGACATCGACAAGTGTGAAATGCAAATTCAAGTACAATTGTAAACCTAATGATTAATGTCCACATGGGGGTAAATTTACTAAGATTCGAGTCTGGGAGAGTTTGCTTTTTTTTCTTCTCGATTAGCTTCACCAAAACTCGGGTGATTTGAGGCTCCTGAGACTTTCAAATTTACCAAGAAGTGAGTTTAGCTGAGAGTGAGATGGCCGATGGTGAAGCAGAACAAGATTTCTCTCCCAAGTAGCAGGTTTTGCAGGAGATGACTCACCCGAGATTGCAGTGTCTTCTCTCTGCAAAACTCTCCCGAGCAAGCAGCCTGCACATATCAGGACTTCAGGACAGAATCCAGGACTGGCTGGCAAGTCCGGGACTGGTTAGGCTTTTTCTGATATTTACATTTTTTTATATATATTTAAAGGCAGAAACATACATGGATTACAGTGATCTGTGTATGTTTCTGCCAAACTCGCAGATCACAGGCAGGTGTATTTATTTCACAAGTTTTTACAGGAGAGTTTTCCCATCTCATGAGAGTTTAGAAACTCTCTGCTTGGTAACTTCCAGAATCCTGTCTTCACTAGTGAAAAGGTTCTCGAGTTTTGCCGATAGTGAATCGAAGAGAGTTTGCTAACTCTCCAGTATTTTCCCGTAGCAAAGGAGATCTCTCTCCCGAGTTTGACATTAGTAGATTTGACAGTGGGAAAAAATAACCAAACTCTCCAGAGTTTGCAAACTCTCCCTTTAGTAAATTTACTCCATAGTGTTTGTCGACATTATCCTGCATCCTGTAATCTACCAGTTAATAAATGAAGAACCCAGGTTAAGTATCCTGTCATATTGACTGAGCTCAGTTGCACACCACTATTTATTATTTATTACCAGTTATTTATATAGCACACACATATTCCGCAGCGCTTTACAGAGAATATTTTGGCCATTCACAACAGACCTTGCCCCAGTGAAGTTTACAATCTATATTCCCTACCACATGTAAATGCGCATGCACTGGTGTTTAATTTTAGTAGGGAGCCAATTAACCTACCAGTATATTTTTTGGAGTGTGGGAGGAAACCGGAGTACCCAGAGGAAACCCATGCAAGCACAGGAAGAATATACAAACTCCACACAGTTAGGGCCGTTTTGGGAATCAAACCTACAACCTCAGTGCTATGAGGTAGTAATGCTAACCATTACACCATCTGTGCTACAACTGACACTTATCATCACCATAGGTTTTGCCAATAGGTTATGGGCCCAGGCACCAGCATGTGAAGAATACTGACACCAGGAGAAATAAACTACAGCAACACACTATAGATGAATCTGTGTGATTAACAGAAAAAAAATATTTATTCATATTAAAGCTGAAAATGTACAGTACAGGGGCTACAATCTGCTTTGCCAAGGTATTGGGCTTAGAAAAGTATGCCACATTGAAATTAACCAAGCAAATTCAATTAAAATGGGAGAAGGTGTGGAATGTCACCAATGATCCATGGGAGCAACCCAATCCAAATGATGTAGTTAAGGTCATGGGAACCATAGATCTAGATGTAGAATAGCACATGTATTCCAATATTCACAGGAAGGTGACAGCACACAACATGTGGATAGCATTACAGACATCTTATGAAGCCAATGGCTTAATGAGATAAATCAAGATGTATAGCACTGAGTTAAGTGTGTACAAGAATATGAATGAATATATAGATAGGATGATGTCTATACTTCAACAGTTGACATCAGTAGGCATCAAAGTTGATGATGAGAAGGTTGCAATATTGATGCTGTAAATTCTTGCGTAAGAAGATAATATTCTAGTAGTAGCCTAGGAGTCATGCATCAAGTGTCACAAGATGGGGCATAAGGCTTTAGAATGTAGAGCAAATGAACCAAGTGGTGCTTTGTCATGCAAGTGTGACACACAAAATGAGTCAGCATAAATGTAGCCAATAGTCACCGCAAACCATGCTTGTGCAATACATGGATTGGAGAGCCACAAGGCTGTAATGAAAGTTGGTTCAAGTCATTAAAGTCATTTGATCCTGTAACCATCAGGTGAATAGGAAATAAAATCCTAAATGCCACGAAAGTCAGGACAATTACTGTGCACTTAAGGATCAAGGATGAAACAGACATTGAAGATGTACTCTAGGAACTAATCTGATTGCCATCAGTGTATTGGAGAAGAAGGGATACAAGGTCCAATTCGCAGAGGGACAGCGTGCTGTGTACAATAAAAGAGAGACTGTAATTGCAATGACAACCCAGTGCCAACAACTGTACATCCTACACACTGAGGAGTGTTGTGCAATGGAAACTTCAGATTCCAGCCAGTCTATGGAGCTAAGCATAGGAATCTGGGTCTCCTAGAATATGACAATGTACAGAAGCTTCTACATGGCATGGTGAAGGGGATGTCAGTGAACAAACCAGGGTGACCAGAATGTAAAATTTGCATGAAGGGTAAGCAAACACATTGCCCCTTTCCAAAGTCAGCTTCCAAGATGAGAGCACTATTGGAACTAGTGCACATGGACATATGTGGATTGATGGAGACAGAGTCAATGAGTCGGAACCACTACTTAATAAATCTCATAGCTGATGCTACAAGGATGACTCATGGATACTTCCTGTAAGCCAAAAGTGAATTAGCTAGCAATATTGCAGAATACAAGAATCTAGTAGAAAGTCAAACAGGCCTGAAAAATAAAAGTGCTGTGGTCTGATAACAGTAGACAATATGAAAACAGAGATCTTGCTATATTTCTATAGAGGAATGGCATAAATCACAAACTAATGATTGTCCACAAACCTGAACAGAATGACATGGGGGGAAAGGGCAAACAGAACAATTGTTGAGAAAGCACAAGCTATGATGTGGGTCTAGATAAAAGATTCAGGGCAGAGGCAGTCCTAACTGCAGTGCATCAACAGTGGCAGCTAAAGTTAAAACACCAATGGAAGCATGAGGCCTGATTCAAACCCACTCGCTGAGATGCATACCCTCGCTGCTGTCGATGGCATGCAGTGTGTATGCAATGCATTTGCATTGTGCGCATTCATTGCAGTGCGCATACCTTAGCAAAAGTTCACAATGCATTCGCTCACTGCACATAGACAGCCCAGCAGAATGAGTGACAGGGGAAGCCGTTTGTAGGTGGTAACAGGGGCTGGCCATTAAAAACGGGGGAGTGGAGGTGTAAACGCAGGCGTGCCTGAGCATCTCAACAGTGTTTTAGAGGTGTGCATAATTTTAGGACAGCATCATAGTACACGTCACCTGGCTTGTTTTTACACTGAAGTGCTCACAGTGCTTGCGGCAGGGTATGGTCAACCTCAAGCGCTGCGATAGCATCCGATGTACCGATGGTTGCATACACTTCCTGGACATGATGCGCACAAGTGGGCTTCCTAAAACAGGCTGGTGGGTATCTGCATACACTATGTGATCGCTCACTAAGAAATTTTGGGCATGCTAAAGCTTTGCTGTGCGGTAACACTGCCTACGCAATTTGCATACACATTGTGCGAGCGATCACATCTAGGGAGTGGCTCTGAATCAGGCCTATGGTCCAGTAAAAAGCAATATGTCAGTCACCTCTGTATTTAGGTGTAAAGCATATGCCCATATAAAGGAGACACAAACTGAATCCCATGTACATCTCATGTATTACGCTTGGTTATTGTCAAGAGATTCAAGGATACAGATTGTGGGACATTGTCAACCAAAATCTCATAGAGTTAAGATACCTAGGGGTAAATTTACTAAGAATCGAGTCTGGGAGAGTTTTGGAGAGTTTGGTCATTTTTTCCCACTCTCAAATTTACTAATGTCAAACTCGGGATAGAGATCTCCTTTGCTACAGGAAAATACTGGAGAGTTAGCAAACACTCTTCAATTCACCATCGGCAAAACTCGAGAACCTTTTCACTAGTGAAGATAGGATTCTGGAATTTACCAAGTAAAGAGTTTCTAAACTCTCATGCGAAGAGAGAACCCTACTGTAAAAACTCGTGAAAAAAAATCACATGCCAGTGATCAGAAACATACACAGATCACTGTGATCCATGTATGTTTCTGCCTGTAAATAGAAAAACAAGGTTAAAAGTTTTTTTCTTTAAATTACATAGGGTCCTCCTTAAACTTAACCAGCCCCGGACTTGACAGCCAGTCATGGTTTCTAAAATTCCAAGGAACAAACTGTGTAGGGTTCCACCGTAAATTAGAAACCAACACCAGGCCTCATGGCCAGTCCTGGTTTTAAATATAGGGGGAAAAAATGCGTAGGGTACCCCCTATATTTAAAACCAGCACCGGACCAAAAATGGCCAGGCTGTAATGCTACAGCCCGGAGACCCTATTACCGGGTCTCCAGTGCCAAAGCATTATCAGCCCAAGCTAGTCTGGCCAAGCAGGGGATCTCAGGGGAGGTGGGGACCCCCGATAAAAGGGGTCCCCCCTCTCCCTTAACCCCAGGCTTGGACTGAAGCCCGGGGCTCTTCCACACACCCCTGGAGAGTTTGGTACAGGGGTAAAAATAGAATTAAACTATTGTATTTTACAGTAGAACTACAAGTGCCAGCATGCCTGCCCTTTGGCACTTGTGGAACTACAAGTGCTAGCAAGTGGCGGGCACCCCTACCCCCACTGTAAAATAAATAGTTAAAGAAATACAAAACACACACACCGTGACAAGTATAATTTTATTGCGCAATGAAGAACAACAAATTGTGCATATTGTGCAGTGTGTATGCCCAACTGCACACTCCCTTGCGTCTCATGTTGCACAGCCAATCGCACAATGTCGAATGCGAGACTGTATATATTAACTAAGGACGGAATAGTGATCATTCCGTCGTTCATTAAATCTTTTAAGTGTGTACTGGCAATCTGTTTTGGAACGAGGCAAAGGGAAATCTCCCCCTCCATCAGCACGATTGCCAGTCATACAAGTGTGTAGCCGGCCTTACTCATTTTAGTTGTGTATGTAGATGATCTATTGCTTGCAGTCCGAGAAATCCAGATAGCAGAAGTTAAATTGTTGCTGAGTGCAGGGGCTGGCTGGCAACTTTTAGCCTGGGGGGCAAATGCATGCAGGCGGCCCTGGCATAGGAGTAGCGTGTAGCTACGGTGCTCGAAGAACGTGCGTGCTACGGCGCCGCCCCCCCTCAAGTGTTTCAGGGAGGAGGCGGGTCCATATGGGATTAATGTAAGGTAAAAATAAAGATTAGGGGCAGCCCCCTGTCGTAGTGCTCATATGCAGTGCCCCCGTGTGCCACAGGAGATAACACTCTTATGCAGGCCTCCAGTAGTGCCCCCAGTAGTGATCCCCCCTATGCAGTGCCCCTTGTGCCCCCAGTAGTGGTCCCCCCTGTTCAGTGCCCCTTGTGCCCCCAGTAGTAGGCCCCTTATATAGTGCCCCCAATAGTGGTACCCCCTATGCAGTGCCCCCAGTAGCAGTCCACCCCCCCATGCAGTGCCCCCAATAGTGGTAACCCTTATGCAATGTCCCTTAAATAGTGGCCCCAGGTGTAGTCTCCCCCCTATGCAGTACCCCCAGTATTGCCCTTTATATAGAGCCCCCAGCAGTGGTCCCTCACAGTGCCCCCAGTGGTAGTCCCCTCCCCCTATGTAGTGCCCCTAGTAGTAGTCCCCACACCCCTATGCAGTGCCCCTAGTAGTATTCCCCCCCCTTGTAGTGCCCCCAGTAGTAGTAGTAGTCCCCCCTTGTAGTTCCCCCAGTAGTAGTAGTCCCCCCCTTGTAGTGCCCCCAGTAGTAGTAGTCCCCCCCCTTGTAGTGCCCCCATAGTAATCCCCCCCTGGTAGTGCCCCCATAGTAATCCCCCCCTTGGTAGTGCCCCCATAGTAATCCCCCCCTTGGTAGTGCCCCCATAGTAACCCCCCCTTGGTAGTGCCCCCATAGTAATCCCCCCCTTGGTAGTGCCCCCATAGTAATCCCCCCTTGGTAGTGCCCCCATAGTAATCCCCCCCTTGGTAGTGCCCCCATAGTAACCCCCCCTTGGTAGTGCCCCCATAGTAATCCCCCCCTTGGTAGTGCCCCCATAGTAACCCCCCCTTGGTAGTGCCCCCATAGTAATCCCCCACTTTGGTAGTTCCCCCATAGTAATCCCCCCCCTTGGTAGTGCCCCCATAGTAACTCCCCCCTTGGTAGTGCCCCCATAGTAATCCCCCCCTTGGTAGTGCCCCCATAGTAATCCCCCCTTGGTAGTGCCCCCATAGTAACCCCCCCCTTGGTACTGCCTCCATAGTAATCCCCCCCTTGGTAGTGCCCCCATAGTAATCCCCCCCTTGGTAGTGCCCCCATAGTAGAGAGAGACTTAATAAAAAAATAAAAAAAAAACACTTACCTGAAACCCCGCTCCTGGTCCCGACGCTTCCACCGGCTCCTCTGGCCGCTTTGCATTATGGGAGAGACGTCGTCATGACGATGTCTCTCCCATTACCCACTGCGGGAGCCAGAAGATGGCTCCCGCAGTGGGAGCAGCGGCAGCCGCTGAGAGTCTGACAGACTCTCAGCGGCTGCTGATTACAGCAAACACACAGTTGCCGGCTCCGGCGGCTTTGTGTTTGTGCTGTGTAGCGCTAACCGGACTCCGTCCGGTCAGCGCTACACACGCGGTGCAGTCTGTGTCACAGTGACACAGACTGCACCGGCCCGCGGCCCGCATGACGCTGCGGCCCAGGGGGCACATGGGACCCTGCCCCCCGGTCCAGCCAGCCACTGGCTGATTGACAAGTTCAGACTCAAAGACCTTGGGCTGGCACACCAATTGCTAGATCTGAGGATCATATGACATTTGATTGCTGGGACTGTTACTATAGACCAATAAGGATACATTGGGGCAATACTTATTATATTTGGAATGAAAGTCCCCAAACGTGTTTGTACATCAATTGACAAAAAACAGAAAACTAACAAAAGCTATGTGTCCTACAGCAGAGGCAGAGATAGAGTATGAAGAAAGCTCTTTTTTAAAGTGCCATTGAAATTTTAATGTATGCAAATGTTGGTACATGTCTAGACATCATACATGCAGTCAGTTGTGTTAGCCTATTTGTGATCAACCATGGAAGAGAGCATTGGACTACTGTAAAATGCATTTAAGATAACTAAAGAGTACAAGTTCTCAGAAGCATATCTACCCTTGGCCAGGAAGGCACTCGCCGGGTCATTAGGACTTAATTCAATAGACATTGCATGCGGCAACTAAAGTGCAATTTATTTGTCTTCCAGCATCAAACATCCTGGCACATTGCCATCAGACACCATTTTGTAAGAGAATTGGTAGATGGTAAATTGATGATTGTTAAATATGTAGCAAGTGAGGAGAACCTTGCTGATATGATGACATATTATGCAGAACTCTACCTTGAAGTGATCATGGTGCAAACAAATGACATAAAATGATATGAAACTGAATGCACCCCCAAATGAGCTTGCAATCAAAGAGAATATTGACTTGCTTAAGGAATCTTATAACCTCAAACCTTTCCTTACATGGAGAAAAGCATGTATGCCACTGCAATGTAAAGTTTTGCTTCAGCTAGGAGGCATCACATAGAAACCTTCAACTCTAACACATTTTCCTCTCATCTCTGTAAAGTGGTTACATTTTGTGCTCTGATCTACTGTATTTTTAGTTTTCTCTTTATTCTGTGTACTGAAAGTCGATAGGCCACTGATTTCACCCTGATTTTTACACCTCACTATTTATATCCTTGCATTAAGTAGGCAGCATCTGTAATGTTCAACAGCTCTCAGGGTTTCTGTTTCAAAGCGGATTGATTGGGGAAAGTCAACAGAAATACTATCAGTGCATTTCCTGAATTGCTTGCATTAGGTTCCTTGTCAGTCAGTGTACTGGGCGCTTTGTGAGATTTTGGATACTATTTTTCTGTGTTTTGACCTTAGCTACATTTAGTGAACCACTATTCTACCACTGTCTGCCCTTTGACACTTTTACCTCTATGCTGAACACCATTTCTAGCTATCTGCCTGCCTATTCTCATTGCCTGTATCAAAACCTTGCTGCTCTCTATTGCACAGTGACCTAGCCTGTCTCCGACCATTCTCATTGTGTCGTCTGTCCTTTCCAGTCTGGATGTTGATCCATTGTGTTAATGATATCTAATTCCAGGTGGCATTTTCAGTACCAGAGACCAATTGTAGTTCCTGAAAAGGCGGCTGCTAGTGGAGAAACATCCTGCACCTTAGCTTCTGCAGAGTGGCTATCATTTTTCACACACTGAGATATATAACAGTCAAAAAAAAATCAGACATGGTACTAAAGGATCCCAATCAGGCTTGATGAACCAAGTTCAGTCCATGGCCCAGAGGATCTCTCAAGTGTCCTTAGTCACTGCTGTGGCCAGTAAAGAATTCACTATCAATCTGTCAGATAAATGTGTTAGTTTTAAGCAAGGCTGCCTGCTGTACTTCAGGATGAGCAATTTCCTCTGGCTCTGTAAGCCAAAAGTGGGACTAGTGATATCTTTTCTGCGTAGAGACCCTCAAATATGGGCATTTAGTTTAGATTTTAGCTCAGAGGCATTCCGCTTGGTGTATGAATTCTTTGCTGCATTAGGCCTCTTACATGTTGACCCTGATCTCACCTCTTCTGTAGAGGCAAGTATTCAGAACATTAATGAGTGACAAAGTTCTGCAAAATATATTTGCTCAGAATTTCAAAGATGGGCTAATGACATATAGTGGAATGACCCAGCATTGAGAAGCCAGTTTTGTGTAGGTTTAAATTAGAAACTGAAGGAAACTTTAGTCTACTATCCAGTTCCTCAAAATTTGGATGCACTTCGGAAGCTGGCCATTGAAGTGGATCATTGTCTTCAGGAACATTCTGATGAACATAAACTGGCCTCAGTGGCAATTGTGACTCCTTTCTGCTTAATAATGAACCAGAACTCATGCAGATAGGTTGCTGTAAGCTTTCTGAGGAGAAGCAAGCCAAACAACAATTGCAGGGACTATGTTTATATTGGTCACTTTGCTACCCATTTGTCACAACTTACAGATGGATCATGGATGCTAGCCCATATTTTGATATTGGCGAGAGCTAGAATTGAGGCATGCAATCTAACGTGCCAGCAATATACACAAGGGAACCCTGCAAGGAGGTTTGGACGTAGCTACATCTGACATGCAGGTTTGCGGCCCTCAGACTTGGTTCCCTAATACAGGTGTACTCTGGATTGGAACAGAGCAAGATGAAGGCATACAATGTAGTCAACAAGCCACATCAGAACCAAATGGACAAGATGGTACCAGGAATCAGACATTAACAGGTCATGGAAAATGGCCAAAGTCAAAACTGGAATACCAAGCGCAGTACCAGGGAGGAGATGGAATCAGGTCACAAGCAAAGCCAAGGTCAGGAACGAGCTGTAAGGATCACTAGGAATGGGAGCATATACTCTAGCAAGTGAGTATAATTAGGAGGCGTTTCCATTGGGCGCCCAAGTGAGCGTGCCAAAGCTAGGCCTCAGAGGGACGTATAATCTGATCTAATTTAAGGGGACAAATGGAAGACAACGTTTTGCACACACACCAATCATTATGAATATCTTGTAATGCCTTTTGGGTTCAGCAATTCCCTGGCAGTCTTACAGGATCAGATTAATGGTGTTCTTAGAGAGTTCCTGAACAAATTTGTGGTAGTATATCTTGATGATATCTTAATTTATACTTCAACATTGTTTGATCATCGCTTTCAAGTATAAGTGCTCCAGAAACTCAACTAAAACCACCTTTATGCCAAACTAGAGAAATGCAAATTTGAGGTCACTTTTCTGGGCTACTACTGTATGCATAATGTCATTTCAAAGTATTTCCATGGATCAAGTAACTCATACCCATGGATGGGTGCAGCCACAAAACTGAAAGCGTTACAACATTTCCTAGGATTCAAAAAGTATTGCCAGAAATGTTTTCATGGATTTTCTACTCTGGTGGAAGCACTGACAGTACTAGCTAGAAATTAAGTGGGTCTCACCAATTGGCCTTTGAAACCAATGCAATCATTCTCAGATATAAAGAAAGCTTATAGTTCAGCCCCCATACTCATTCATTTAAATCTGGAAGAAACATGTTTTGTGGTGGTGGCCAGAGCCATCCTATCTCATAAGAGACCTTTAGACAACAAATTGCATCCTTGTGCATTCTTCTCTAAGAAATTTTCATTAGCACAAAGCCATTATGATGTCGGCAATAGGCGGTTGTTGGCAATTAAATGGGCATTAGAAGAATGGTGTCATTGGTTAGAAGAGGCCAAGAATGTGGTCACTATATTTAATAAATATAAAAATTCTTGTGTATTTCAAATTAGCCAAAAGACTCAATCCAAGAAAAGCTCGATGTTCTTTATGTTTTTTTCTGATTTAAGCTAATTATTACATATCGACCTTGGTCAAGGAACACAAAGGCAGTTGCTCTCTCCTGGACTTTTGTACCTCAGCAATCCAATCCTTACCCTCCGGAATCCATAATCACCACAAGCAGAATAATTGAAGTGGTATATGGAAATTTTTTCTTCAAACCCCAACAAGCATAGACACCTGATTGGGTTGTCTTTCCTGTCCAGTTTGCATGTTGTTCCATTTTGTTACTCTGTTGCTATCTCACAGGTGTGTTAGCAACTCTGCACTACTGGCATCTAAGTCCAGGGGGCATCTAAGTACGACTGTAGTTCCGGGAAGGTCGGCTGCTAATGGAAAAACATCCTGCACCTTAGGTTTGCAGAGAGACTATCATTATCCACACAACTGAGAAATATACTGTAACAAAAGCATTTATTTGAAAACAAGATCTATTCCTCCATGATAACTAGAAATAGAAATGTGTAGCTGTGAAGCAAACTTGTGTCAAAGGGCAACAAATCTTAAAAGGTATATTTTGCTTTATATAAATATAATAATATTCACAAATATATATGTAGCATTTCCCATACCATCATATTCTATTTGAATTTGTTAAGTTTCAATACAACGTATGCCCCACATTATGAATCAGTAATGAAATTAATATATAACAGCATATTACCATTATTACAATTGACATTTTATAACACACTGTTAGCCACAATATATTGACCTTATTCATCATTCAGTTGCAAAATCTCACACACTTCTCCTGAAGAATTTGACAGTAAGTATTCTCAGTCCTAATCCAGCCACACCACAAAGCAGAATACATTAACCATTGTCATCCCAGATATATTTATAGACTATACAGTCTGCAAAATGGGAAATGATGGTGATCTGCAGAATAGTGAAGCAAAAAAGAAACTCTGTTGTTCTATAAAATGAGATGCACACATCAGCAAAAGAGGGCAGATTGATTGTGCACATTTTATAGCATGGTGGCTTCTCTATATGTGTAATGGTGCGAGGGAACAGTGAATACCATAACACAGGTTTGGCATCCCAATGCACTGTAATATTTCATTGACTACAGTGGATTATATTATGAAAATAATTGCTCCACCAACTGCAGGAAAAATAATAATATAAAAATCAATATAATTGTTTTTTTTTTTTTAAGAAAATGATTTATTAAAATTTTCTCCACAAACATTTTACCATTGCTTTTGTTGAATTCTGATTGATTTTGTTAGATCTTTTATTAGAATTCCAGTGTACTAGGCAGCTAGCTTTGTAGTAGCAGAGCAAAGGTTTCAAGTAAATGTGACTGTTGGCGTGCTGCATATGAATGCCAGTGAGATATTGTAAGCATGCTAAGCATTGCCAACAGTAAACAGTGAATTATTTCATGTGTATATTATAGAATATTTTCACCTGGAAGCTAATTGAGAAGACACAATCATTTAAAAGTTGTCATAAATTGTGACAAACCAGCAGAAAGTTCTTTTATTTAAAAAAAATGTCAAGAATGCCTCCAAACACATAGGGAAACAGAGAACAGACTCATGTACTTGCCACGTCTCTATAAACTTCAACAGGAAATTTCTACATGAATAACTATCTTCCCGTTTCAGCTTCCAAAGCAGGTACAACAATAATTACATGACAGGACAGAAAATGAATGGGAAAGAGAAGGTTAAGAAATCCAGCAACAGAGGGACAAGACTATAATAAATCTATAATCTAATATTTTGTTGTCTTTCTCACACCACAAGCAGTAGCTGCTGATTGAAAATGTTGCATTTTTTATTTATTTTATTTATTCATTTTTTTCAGTTTTATGGAATTCTAGGCATTTAGATTTGACGTCAAAAAGACTTTTGCCTTCAAAATCCTTGAGTTATTACAGGATCTGATTAAAAATGAAAGGTCCAAATAAGTTATTTGACATAAACAGTCTCCTGAATAATTGAAAGTGATAGAAGATAATTTATAGCTTTATTAAACTTGAATATTTTTTTTTAAATCTGACCTAATTTTGATCACTTTAGAAAATCATCCACCCTTTTGTGAATACAGTAAACTAAACTCTAATTTATGGTTACTTCTGCCCTAGTCATTGTGAGTAAATAAGCTCTAACTTAGAACTAGCACTCCATATGCTCATAACACCCTATTCAACAGCTTTACCACTAATGGTGCGTACACACTAGACGATATGCTCCCTGAGCAATATCGTCTAGTGTGTCCCCGGCAGGGTGTGCTCAATGTCGTTCATGACATTGAGCACACCCGCTGAACGATATCATTAACGATATCGTTCAGCGCCGAGCTCTCTTCCCCCATTCCACAACATGCAGCAACCTGACGACATTATCAGGTTGGCCTGCATGTTAACCCGATGAACGAAGATGACGAACGACCCGCGGGAACGTGCGTCGTCGTTATCGTTCATCATTTTTGTGATAAAAATGGACGATAAAGTGGACGACTGAACGATAACGATATCGTTATCATTCAGTCGTCCACTTTAATCACCCAGTGTGTACCCACCATAAAGGGGGGCATCCACTACTCGATTTTAGCAGGCGATTAAACGATAATGACGTCGTTATCGTTCAATCATTTAAAAATCATTTATAAATCGTGCAGTGTTTGGTCGTTAACGATCAACGATGCGCGCTCCCGCTGGTCGTTTGATCGACTGAACATGCAGGTCAATTTCACTTAATCTATGAAAGATAGTTTGCAAATTGTTTTCAAATCGTTGGTTAATCATTTGTAAATCGTTCAGACTGAAAGATAAAATTTCAAAGGAAAAAATCAAGGGAAAATCGTTTAGAGATTGGACAGGGAGTAGATCGTCTAGTGGATGTGCCCCATAAATGTTTTTCAGTGAAAGTCCAATAAAGTGGTTGTTCAATAAATACCAAAGGGTATATTTACTAACTATTAAGGGTTACTTAGGGTATATATTTACTAACTACCTACACCAGCCAATTCAATTGGTGGGGTTTACTACGGGCATTAAGAGGTCTATGTAGTAAGCCTACAAGAAAGATAAAGTGGATGGAGATAAAGTACCAACCAATCAGCTCCTAACTGTCACACAGGCTGTGGGGGAGATGTATGAAGCTCTGAAAAGTGGTAAACTGGAGAGTGATAAACTGGCTGCCACTCAGCTCCTAACTGTCATCTTACAGACTGTGTTTGAAAAATGACAGTTGTGAGCTGATTGGCTGCTGGTTTATCACTCTCCACTTTATCACTTTTCAGAGCTTAGTACATCTCTTGTTTTAAAAAATGACAGTTAGGTGCTGATTGGTTGGAACTGTCACTCTGTCCACTTTATCTCTCTAGAAGGCTTAGTAGATAGACACCTAAGACCCAGAGGTGGACTTCAGCTTCAGGAGTTGTGAGGAAAAGACTGTGACAGAAGGCACATTAATGAGGTTGAACGTATGGGTATACCCAGTGTGTGTTAACCCAGGGTTTACCATGCTGGGAAAAGGCAGTTCTACAGAATAGCTCTGGGCATGAAACCCGGAGCTTTTCCACGCATGGGAAACCCCGTGGCTAATTGAATTCCCACCAATGTAGCGGTTTTTAAAGCCACTGATTGTCGTCAGTTCTGGATGTAGGTTTTAAACGACAATAATATTAGATGCAAAATCAAGTGTGTTTTTCATTTCAAATTATTACTGCATTAAATCTGGCACCCAGAACCACCAAATAAATCGGTGGCTTTGAAAAGTCACTGCTTAGTACTGTAGTTATACCCCAAGTGGGAAAAAGATGTTTAAAAGTAATTAAAATATACATAAATCTATTACCATGCTGTCAATTAAAACTGAATCTTGTACACCTTAATCATAATATAGTGCCAAATATAACACATTGTAAGTGAATTATCATTGTAAGTGAATTATCAAGTGATGTCAGTGGGGTCGGCCCCAGACGGTAGGCGTTCCCATGGGAACGTCTCTGTCTGGCCAGCCACGCCCCCAGCACGCCCACCAAAGAGGGCGTGCTGTCACTCACCATTGACAGCACGCCCCCTTTGTAGCGAGATCCGGAGTGATGGCTTGGCCGCCGCTATCCAGGTCTCGCACATGCGCACGACGGAGCTGGCTCCCTCGTGCGCATGCACACTGGGCCAACATCGACCCGCTTGTGAGCACTCAGCGCTCGTGAGCGGGTCTGAATCAGGCCCTCAGTTCCCGTGAGATACACTTGATGGGAGAGGAGAAAAGGCAATGACAAAGGTGGGGGGCGGGTAAAGCCATTGGAGGGTAAGGCTCCAAAAAGGTCAACACTATCCATATATATTGACACGTGACACAGGGGAAGGGGGTTATGCCACTGGGGATTCATTATTACTAGGGAGATGGGTGATAATGCGACTGGGGGATCTATTGTTAATAGGGGATGAGAGGTGCTGTTACAATGGGAACATTGGCACATATGAACACTGGGGGTGGCAAAACACCTCTTGTGCATATATTTTTTAACATAATATTTAAAAACAGTTATAAATATATCTTATTGACAAAATTAATGTTTTTTTTTAATTACAATATTTTGATGTTTTTTTGAAAAAATATTATCCGGTTACTAGGTGAATAGGCTTAATGTACAAATTAAAAAAGAATGGTAACAAGGAGGTGAGTGAAACACTAAAGAGGTATATTTACAAATGTGTGGGTTCATAGAAGTGGAGGTGTTGCCCATAGCAACCAATCAGATTCTACTTATCCTTTATCTAGCACATTCTAAAGATAATAGCTAGAATCTGGTTGCTATAAGTAACATCTCTACTTCTATAAACCTGCACTTTAGTAAATATACCCCTAATGGTCCTTGTGGATTGGAATTAATTAGAGGAAATAATTTTCTCTTATTAATGTATAGAAAGTGATAAAACGGTATGAACCAGCACCAACTCCTTTCCTTTGGTAAAATATACTTTATTTTATGGGTACTGCCGGGAGACACTGAACGAATTTGGTCGCATGAGCCAAGGATTTCAGTGGGTGTTCCTAGGAGGTAATAGGAGATGGTTAGGCAGATGTGGGTATGTTGCTGATGTGTCACTGAAAGCATCTGCTGAAAGCATCACTGGCACAAGACAATGGAGAAATTGCACCTGCCATAGGGCTGGTGCAAGCTTTGATGGTGCAACCAATGGTGAACCGATGGTGCATCTAAAGATGCACCGAGACGTATTAGCAGTCAATGGGCATCTCAGTAGGTAGAACATCATCCACTGCATTATCATATACAGATGCAGATACCTCTGTGTGCACCTCTGAATCAGGCCCTAAGAGTTGATTGTAATAGAATGAAAGTTCTCTGCAATATATAAGTTGCCACAGATTTGCCAGATATTGAATGTTCTAGGTATTACGCTCTTGAAAAGGTTTTTATAATATACCTTCAAACTCTCCTAATATTCTGGAACCATCTTAGGTTAAAGCATCCAAAGTAGGATTGGCTACCAATTACAGTATCAATGATTAACAATAATCGATAGTTTGATGCCAATGGTAGCTTGGTTTTCCATTGATGGGAGGCCATCGGCAGTGTACATCGGTGTCAAAGTCACATGCACAAAATTAAACCATAAATAGTTTCTAAGAAATGGTTTAAAACCATTGACTCTAATCCAAAGGTGTGTAGCCTAATTCAAAATGGGTGTGATCTCATTCAACATGGGTCTGGACTTGTTTGGTAGATATGGTGTAGTCTAACATATGGACCTCTCTTCCATGATGGAGATTTCATAGGAGAGGTCCGAGCGACAAATGTGTGGGTAATGGCATTGCATTTTGTGCAATCATGACCCAGCCCTCCACTGTGCATTGAGCATTTGAATCATCTCACAGTAGGGGCTGGGGCTAAAATGATGCAATACTCTATATGCTGCATGTCATCAAACTCCACCCTCTTCCCTAAAGCGGGAGGGTAACCTATTCACATGGGGATTCTGGTCACTCTCTGAAACCCTGGATTAGCAGGAAAATATGGTCAAACCTCCAGACTTTCAAATAAAGATTTTGGCAGGTAAACTATTGTTTAAACCAGCATAGAATTGTGAGTGATCTAAGACAAAACAGGCATAACTATAGCCGTTTTCATTTCTCTAGATAGTGACTAAGATAATTTCAAAGTAATAGGAATATGATTGTTAGTATGTTGAGAAAGTCATCCATATTAAACATGATAAAAATGCAGATGGTAATAGTGATATTATACACAAATTATGCACTTTTCCTTTGTTTGTTTGTTCTCAATGTTACTGTTAACGGCATAAGGCTGATAGTGAGGAAAGCATGCAGAGTCATTTTACAGCAATTACTTTCGTGCAGCTTGTTTGAAGTTAGACAAGTGTGAATGTGTTTTCTTGCTTAAAATGCTTTACTATACATGTCAACACTTCTACACTTAAATCTAAACCAAAATGATATTGCTTTTTTCTGACATGAGAATTGCTAGTCTGCATTTAGAATATGATGCAGCTCACCAGGGAGGGGCATGTCCTTACCAGAAGGAGACAGATTCTTAGCAATGATGGAAATTGTTTTAAATAAAACAGTGTAAATATTGAGCTATGACCAGTTACAGCAAGGTATGTAGGATTATTCATTTGCTGCAGAAAACTAGATCTTAAATAAAAGTTGGGTCAGTTTAGTGCAACACATCTGCTCTGCAAAGCAAAACCAGTTTAGACCCACCTAGATTTTCTCCTAGTTATTTATTTATTTATTATTAACAGTTTCTTATATAGCGCAGCATATTCCGTTTACAATTGTAAACATTAATAGAACAAAACTGGGTAATAACAGACAGATATATAGGTAGGAAGGCCCTGCTCGCAAGCTTACAATCTATAGGGAAATAGGCATTGATACACAAGGAAAGGAGCTATATATTGCATTTGGTCCAGCCAGAATGCACAGTTTCTTGGTTGGCTGCATGATCCAGTCACACAGGAATGTACTTGAAACTGTTTGTATAGTAACATGGCAGCATTTGTTTGGAGAAGACATTTGCACAGGCCAAGGGAGAATAATTGGGTGCAGTGACGGTTTTCTATGAAAAACACCTATTAGGCACACATGCAGGGATGTAATTAGACCTATGGGGTCCAATAGCAAAATTTTCACTGGCCTCCCCTGACGTGCATGGGTGGATGCTTACATCCTGAGTCCTGTGGGTAGCTTTTTTTCTTAGTGTGCTGCTGCTGCAGACACAAATGCTGTCCTGGCCAACTCCGCCTCTCCTCACTGATACTTCTGGGACATCCCCAGGTCATGGCCACACCTCCTCCCAACATCAGTGAGGAGATTTGGAGCTAACTGGAACAACAGATGTGCATACAGCAGCAGCACATTGCTAAGAAAGATTAAGCCGTCCACAGGGCTCAGGAGGTGAGAGTCCACCTTGTACTGAGTAGTAGTAGTGACTTAGGGTTTGATTAATTACCGATTGCAACTGCCATTATTCACACAATTGGCCGATTGTTGCGTTTTGCTCATGCGTATGCATCGCAGTGCGCATGCACGAATTGGCCACTGCGATCGGGACTGCGATTGCCGTGACTACGCAGACAACATAACAGAGTGATTGACAGGAAGTGACTTTTGTGGGAGCTGATGGAGGGGTGGTCAACGAAATGCAGGCATGCCATTGTGTTTGAACTCCATTGCATGGGCGTGCATAAATTACCCACTGCGATGCCTTACACAGCCTGAGCGCTCATAGCGTGCGATGAAGTTAGCAATTTCTGAGTAAGATCAGAGCTTGTGCAAGTGTGCATGAGGCTGCGATGGTACTAGATTGTATCGATGGTTTTGCAGTCTTGCTAAACATTACGGATGTGTGTAAGATAAAGTGGGCGTCCTTATGTTATGCTGCAGCGGCATAGCAATCACCATGGATTAGCATACTATCTCAGTTGAACTGCGTGCGTAATCGCTATTGCATTTGCAGTTGCGATCCGTAGTGAATCAGGCCCTTAGTGTGATGCAAAGAAACTAGGTGCGGGGGAAGGGCTGGGTCCTGGAGGTGGCCCAGACTCCATAGTAGCTACACCCCCTGCTTTATCTTTACCTATGAACACAGTTGTGACTAGCTTTATAAAGTAGTGCAGACACAACAGTTTATTTTTGGTATGAAATTATGGAAATTGGATAAATTTGGTTATGGTGTTAAAAGATTTTATTTTTGGACAAATTCCTTGGATCACATCCTCTTCAATCCATGTGGGAATCCATGGGATCTTTGTTTTGGAAAACAAAAAAATTGAGAGGAAAAAAATTCCTCTCCCCTTGAAGGGAGCCATCACAGAGTGACAGAATACTCCTGGTCACTCAATAGAAATTAATGAGGTAGAGCTGATTGGCTGAGAATGTGGGAACAGTTGGTATGGCAGTGTCCGCTCTCAGCCAAGCAGTACTTCTCCTTTCAATTCCTTAGAGTGACTGAGAGGAATACTGTTGGCTGAGAATGTGGGAACAGTTGGTATGGCAGTGTCCGCTCTCAGCCAATCAGTACTTCTTTCAATTCCTTAGAGTGACTGAGAGGAAACTGTCAGTCTGCAATGGGACCCTTCATGGGTGACAGTCCGGCATTTTTAGAAACTGCCGGGAATCAACGGGGGTTTCAGTTTAGACATGAAAACTGACCTGTGGTAAATGCTCCCAACTTCTGTTAATTCACGGGGGTTTCTACTAGGTGTTAAATGACACCAAACCTGATGTGCATGTAGCAGCAGCACACTTCTAAGAAAGTTGAAGCCGTCAGGAGGTGAGTGCCTGCCTCGCACTAAGTAGTAGCAGTGACTTCGTGTGATGCAACATAAGTGGGTACAGGGAAGGGATGGGCCTTTGAGTCTGCCTGGGCCCCATAACAGCTACACCCCTCTGCACCTACTTTAGGCATGCCAATGAACACAGGTGTGACTAGCATTATAAAGTAGTGCAGTAACAACATTTTCTTTTTGGTGTGAAATTCTTGAAATGGTATAGATACAGTATGTTAATGTGTTAAGAGATTTATATTATTAGACGTTCATTGGCTCTGTGTTAGAGTGCACTTTGGCTATCTTTGGATATTTTCCAGTAGTTTTAATAAGATTGCTGCATGTAATAAAGACAATCCCCACATTCTCCCACATGATTAACTTAAAACATAAATGAGACTAAACCAATAAACATTTTGGGGTAGTTGTATCAATTATCACAAACAAATTGTGATACAATTCCCTCCTATTCACCTGCATAACAGAATTTTGAAATCGGGTATGCAGGAATACTTAGCAACCCCGACAACTCTCCTGATATAGAGTTGTCTCAGATAAACAGTTCCTTCTGGGTTTATGATCTTGATGTCCAAATGCACATGTTGCTGTTTCAAGGGGGCAGATAATTGATGAAGGACAATCTGGAAAATCTAATAGAGAATAGTGCTAGCGATAGCCAAGAGAAAATTGGATGTATGGTCAAAAGTAGTTTGACCTTCTGGCAATAAATGACAAGACTGTTTCAACAGAAATACATGTGTGCATCATCTTTTAGACTTTAGTAACACACTATAGCTATATTTTAGTCTCATCACTTGCTTGTCTCATTCCATGTTTTAATCATCTCTTGAACACACCTCCCCTAATAAGTGCAACTTTTATGCTATAATAAGAATAACCTATGTGTTTTTTCCTTAGGGCCTGATTCAGAGATGGATGGAATGCACATCACTGCTGAATCTTTGGATTTCTCACAGCATATTAAAAATATGATAATGAAGCATTTAGCATCTTAGGAGAAAAGATGCCTCCTAGCAGCATTGTAGATCCGAGTGCAACATCCTAAGACACCATTGGCCATCTAAGTAACCCTAAAGCTACTCATATTGGCCCTCTTAGCTCCGTAACCAAGGTCAGGAAGTCTGCGTTGGAACCTGCAGATCTTGGCTTCAGCACGCTGCAAAAATGGGGATGACACACCGCTGTTTTCTGGAACAGAGGCTGGCACCTCCCTCACCCTGACCCCAAACAGCTGCAGCCTATCAATCAGGCTATCAATCAGGCTGCGGCTCAGGCGGCACTGCATGCAACAATAGAGGACCCATACTGCACATGCACAGAACAGGTCATGCGCATGCAAAGGTTCCCCACCATTGGAGATGTACACAAACAATTGGGTTGGCATACATCTCATGCGGCCGGCGGTGTAACATACCGATTCCTCTCAGACAAGCCAAAATTGTATTATTGTGCCTCACAACTACACTTTTTCTCAATAACAAATGGAGGGTGGCTTAACAATCCATGGCAGGGTTGTAAGATGACAACAAAGGGTGAACATCTATGTGCCATGCACATAGTGGGCTGTGAGAATAGCCCACATCCTTTACTAGACCAATTTAATGTTCCTTTATGGACACAGCGAGGTCCCCTCACATGAGCAGGAGTCCTTGCCATACTATAATGGGAGTGCCTCACCTTAAATTATATCTCCCATATACAAATATTTAGAAATACAGAATATTCCGAAATATGGAATATTTTTAGCGTGACTGAGATAGTGAAACTTTTGCTTTCTGATGGTTCAGTGTACACAAACTTTGTTTAAGGCACAAAATTATTAAAAATATAGTATAAAATTACCTTAAGGCTGTGTGTGTATAAGGTGTATATGAAACATAAATGAATTTCATGTATGTACACAAACTTTTTTTTGATGCACAAAATTATTAAAATTATTGTATAAAATTTCCTGCAGGCTGTGTGTATAAGGTGTATATAAAACATAAATGCATCCTGTGTTTATATTTGGGTCCCATTCCCAAGATATTTCATTATGGTATGCACATATTCCAAAATACAGAATATTCCGATATCCAATATACCCCTGGTCCCAAGCATTTTGGATATGGGAGACTCAACCTGTACTGTCACTGAAAATCAATGCTTTACCATCAACGATAAACACAACCCCCCGCCCCCCCCCAGAGAGGAGGGAGAGACAGGGAACTCTCAAAGTCAAAGAGGCAGAATAAACACTCCAGCATGACTATACTAATCCCACACAACCCACCCCCTTTCCTGATATACTATCTTGTGAAATACATGCTGTCAATCAAGTTAATGTTCTTAACCCCTTCTCCACCAAACCATCCATTACCCACAAGCCCATACACTTATATGCCCTTGGAGCTTATTGCCAATTTACCTACCAACACGGGATGTAGTTACATTAATTTGCCAGTGTTAGCAATGCAGTACTCCTAAAGACCGGCGCTGAATCCAGATGGGGTATGTGATGCCGACGTCTAAATCCTGACACCCAGCATCCCAGAAGATGGTACAGTGGGTAAGTATAGTATTACACTGTGGGGGGATGGTTAGGTTTAGGCACAACGGGGGAGAGCTTAGTGTTAAGCCCTGGGGGGAGGTTAGGTTTAGACACCATTGGGGGGTTTAGGGTTAGCACCATCGAGGGGGGTTAGGGTTAGGCACTAAGGGGGAAGGTTCGGTTTAGGCACTAAGGGGGAGGGTTAGATTTAGGCACTAACAGGGAGGATTAGCGTGTGGGTGGTTAGGGTTAGGGTGCAGGAAGGGGTAGGGTTAGTGTACTTATGGAGCCCCCATCAACATGCTGGTGATTGGGATGCTGGCATTCAAAAGACTGACATACCACACCCACCATGACAGCCTGTGTATGACAATGAAGACACCTCTACACATGTCGAGGAAGAATGTTGGACTACACAATTTGCAAATACATTCACTAATGCTAGATTGCAGGAGGGAAGAATTAATTCACATGATGAGAGCAATACCCTTGCTTTGCCCCAAATCATTACCCCACAAATGCATCATAAACCACTCAGGAACCCATGCCTGGCTATCTCAGACTCAAAAAGATGAAGAGAAACATCCCAATGCAAACTATGAACACCAAACCAATGGACAGTCCTTCCCCCCAACACATAGGTGGCCTGATAAAAAAAAATAATGCCCCAAAAACCAAACCTCACAATGGGCAACACCACAACCTGCAAAACAAAATAACCAAAAAGTCAATACAAACAAAACACACAAGCAACAATAACTCAAGCAACTAAACATGCCAGAACACACAACAGAACACAGGAAGTGAAAGAATGAGTAACTCAACTGATGGTAAACAAAAAAACTTCCTGGACCAAAATCCAATCAGGCCAATATGTATAATGTCGCTATATGAGAGTATAAGAAACTAAACTATAGCAGGAAAAGGCCTTGGTTTCTAGCGCAAGGATCACAACTAGAGGTACAAAAGGAAAGAGTGAAAGAAGGTGTTATAAAAGACAAATGGCCTAAACTCTGGATAGATGCAATGGAGCAGCCAGCTGGCTGCCCTGATACTGAAAGAGTGTGTTCCATAGTCAGCCGCTCTCAAACCCAACACATCCAATAATCACATGAACACCATGCCAAACCAGTGGCAGATCAATGGGGACTGGCAATCAAAGCAATTGCCCAAGTAGCACATTTCCTCTCCTTCATGCAACCACAACCACTCTATCTCCACCCATGGCCAAACTCTCAGCCAGCTCTGGCCGAACTGTAATTTGGTGGTGGCACCGTCCACATGCACCAACCTCTAAAATTCCCTAAACAGATGCAAGGATGCAACAGGGCAAACAGACAAAGTCACATGAGCAAAGAGAGAGACCCAACGCCCCTTAACTAGCTGATCTGACTTAGAGCAGTACATGCGAGAGTGGACCACTGCTGGATGAACCAACTCGTTTTGGGAGAGAAGGACAGAATTGGTCATTAAACAATAAATATATTACAGTAACCTGCACCCCAACACTGCAGCTTAGTCCACACTCAGGAGCACCACCCCTTAAATAGACATTATAAAATGAGTGGTCCAAATATAAGCGCAGTGGTCTTGATAAGCAGTATATAGTTCCTCATTTCCTGTTGTTTTCCCAGGATGGAACCTTTATGCTCCGAGAAAATAAAAAAACTAATCCACTGATTATGCCTGTATCAACAGTGATTTTTGCTGTCCATATATATCTTCGAGTCACTCACCTCTATACGGTGAG
Source organism: Taudactylus pleione (assembly GCA_031769625.1). Lineage (NCBI taxonomy): Eukaryota > Metazoa > Chordata > Amphibia > Anura > Myobatrachidae > Taudactylus > Taudactylus pleione. The sequence goes on from JAUIMM010000258.1 coordinate 8,650,513, forward strand.
ATGTGTGCACATAAAGGTGTCTTTTATTCTCTTATTGGATCTAAACACATGTGTGTCACTCAATATAGTCCCCCTCAGAGACAACACTCACCTGGGACCAGGTATAGTCATTCACCTAAAGGTTTCTTTATATCAGGACATCCATCCACCAAAGATATGGTACAGTGCCACACCATATAAGACAAATGCTCTCCAATACTTCAACTGATATAAAAGGTTTTATTCCATATGCATAAAAAAACAGTTCAGCAATGAATGGGAGGAAAATATCCAACCAAAAAAATATATCATAAATAAAATACAAAAGATAGTCCCCAGAGAGAATCCTTCTTGATATTTTAGGATTTAAAAATGGATCAAACTTACTCCTAACCCCTCCGGAATGGGTGGGGCAAGTAAAATCCTTCAGGATGTAACCAAATAAAATCCATTCAAACAAAAGGTCCCCATTTACCACTAACGCGTTTCTGACACAAGTCCTTCCTCAGGGTCTACCTGGAGTCATTACCTGTAAGCTATATATACCCTCTTCAATTATATTCAGGGCAGATCTATCCCCCATAATCATTTTGTAAAATACAAAACATTGCAAAAATGTACATATTATTCTTCAATTACACAGCCCAAATAGTACTAAAATACATCCTCCACAAGAGATATACAACCTATTAACACTAATAAAATCATGAAAAAAATCACATAATAACCCCATTATATAAAAACATACAATAAGTGATGCATCTGCAGTCCGTATTTTCCAAAGTTCCGTCAGTGTTCCCATCTGGTAGTTGCACTGGTTCTAAGTCTGGAAGTATGAGGGGGAGCATTGTGAATAGTTTTCCCCTAAGTCCATCAATATCGCGGCCGCTGGAAGTGCCTGTCTTTGGAACGCAAGCAGGAAGTCAGTGGTGCCACGGTGGAGCACACAGCCAAAACAGATGATTCGGCTGTCATTGATAGAGTCCATATGGGAGATGTCAATCCCAATCTTTCTTATGGAATCCTTTGTTTGGGTTGGCACTTTAACCTCATAGAATTCATATTCCCTCATAGGGTAAAGCCCGGTATCCATAAAACAGATGTGTTGAAAAATAGAAAAAAATAGAAAAATATATAGATTAGTACACAAATATTGAAATATTTAAAAAACTAGTAATACACACTTGATATAAAATTCATATATTAAATAAATATAAAAACCCTTAAAAAATCATTGGAGAAATCATTTAATCTCAAAATCGACATTCAATCCCCTAGGGGTCAGGGATCTAAGTGTGTATATAGATTTCATGGAGAGTCTAGTGCATCTATCGTTAGTTCTTCAGTTAGATTGGGCTTTACTGTATACCACAGAAGGATACCAGATGTTTAATATCACAATTATGGGTTTGTTTAAAATGTAATGAGACATTATGTGTCTCCAAACCCTTCTTAATGTTTCTTGCATGTTCACCAAGTCTATCCTTAAGCATTCTCATGGTTTTACCCACGTATTGACTACCGTACACTGGAGTAAATAAACACAAAACTTGGTATTGCATGTGATGAAATCCAAAATATCATGTATTTTTTTCATTTGTGTGGATACAAATGGGGTAATTTTAGTGTTAGTACCAATACACATTCGACACATAACACAATTGCCACACCTATAGAACCCCTTTGATGTAATTCGGGTCAATCTAGAGGGACCCGAGATGGCACTCCTTACAATCATATCTTTTACATTACTTGCCTTCCTATATACAAATTTTGGTAATTCTCCAATGTGTGGTTCCAATACCAGATCATTCACTAGGATCCCCCAATGTTTGTAAATTATCCCTTCTATTTGTTTATGGTTATTGTTATATTGAGCACACTGAAATCATTCATTTTAGGTCTATCATCCTTCTCTTTAAGTATAGAACCCATCCTATCGATGTCTCTACATTTGATTTTCACCCCCTCAACCCTTTAGACATAAATTATGTTATATGTGTTTCCAATTGTGTTATACCCTTTAGACATAAATTGTTGCTGGAGGGTCAGTGTTTGTTTATCACAGACTTCCACCTCGGTACAATTACGCCTAATACATTGAAATTGTCTATTAGGGATGCTGGTAAGCCAATTATGAACTGGTCATTCACCAAGTGGCGGCATCCAACTTCCCGACCAAAACAGCCCTAAAATATGCAATGGAAAAAGGAAGTCTGAACAAAGCCACCTAAAAATAATCTGAGGTAACCTTGTCCAAAGATGCTAACAAAGAACATAACAAGACAAGGTCAACAGGTTGACAACCATCCATGCCCATCAATCATGCCATCACACAGCCCTGTAAGGCCAAGGAAACCAGGTACAACTTGGTTGGGTCAAAACGGCCATAGACTTTGAAGGAGAAGGCAAATCCCACCAAAGCAGCAGACATGGCAGCCCACGACTGCCCATCCTGAAAACAACACCACAAAAACACAGTAAGGTACTGCAAAGGGGACTTACCAACAAAACCCACCCTAGACAGAAATATCTCCATTTGTGCCACACAGTTGAGTAGGACCACAGGGTAGATCGAATCAATGCATTGAAAGCCAATACTTCTACACTGGCTTGTTAATCTGCTAATCACACTAAGCCAACAGAGACAGCTCATGGAGCCAACAAAGGACCAAGTGACGCAGCAGCTGAAATTTCACCATGGCAGTGAAGTGCTGATTATTGATGGCCTGCACCATCCCAAAGTTGCCACACCAGAAAGTGATGTTCCGGTTGTCAGGGATGGGGAAGCCACAGTTCCACAGCAAACACAATTGGAAACAATTCCAATAAGAAAAGATTGGAAATGAGCCCCGCAAGCCAGTCAGCTGGCCATGGCTGAGAGAGAAATCACAGTGGCCTGCTTCAGTTTCTGACAGAAAATCCAACCCAAAGGAATAATGAGGCAAGCAAAGTTAAAGTGACCAAGGTGAGACTGGACCTGCAATAAGATTAGTTTAAAAGGGATGCAAGGCTCAAGTACACCTGATCAGACAGTTGTGTCTCCTTGTTGAGATAAAGTCAGTAACAACCAGCCACTGTATCCACCACAATCCCCCAAGTAAGACAGGCAAGTAGCTGGACCTGCAGTCTTATCAGCAACAATGGGGACTACCACTGTATAAAACAACCCCTGCATGGAAAACAAAATCTCTCCACAAATGTCACTTACAGGAAGACCCAAAATCAGGAAGTCATCAAAGTAATATGCAACATCATCATGATGCCCACCTGAGCGCACCACTTTAGAAAGGTACTAAACCTCTCAAAGCAGGCACAGGAAACAACGCAGGCCATGGGCAAGCAGCGGTCAATATAGAAACCATAGATACCAAAATGTATCATAGTGAAACAGCAGCAAGCAAAAAGCCAACTAATGTCAACCTTTGCCATGAGCATGCCAGCACAAATCCCTGAATCAACTGAAGGGCATCAACAAACAACTGATAAAAAAACATTACAAACCCCATGGTCCATGGCATCATTAATTGATGCCCCCACAGGATATTATATGTGCTTTATCAAGCGATACTTCCCAGGAACTTTTTTGGGCTCACATCAAAGGGAGAAACGCATATTTTTTGGATGGGCTGAGAATGTAAAGGGCCACACAAACCACTTAACGTTGTGATGGGAGAAAACAAATACCTTCCATGTGACAAGCAAATGAAACACCATGGAAGCACCTTGAAGCAGCAAAGCCTCATCCTCCTGCCAATCAATGGGACAGGAATGCAATGCAAACTGGAAAGGGCTTTTTACTTTGGCTCTCTCCCAGCATCAGGATGAAGGGCAGCAGTAGAGATGGAAGAATGGGGACAGTCCTTTGCCGAGTGAACAATACTGAAGTCTGCAGAGGCGAAAAAGTCATGATGCACCCTGTGGACACTGGGACTTATTGTAGGCAAAAGCATTTTTCCATAGGAAAAGGCAATGCCAAAGCAGAGGCCTGAGACTGGTGGCAAGCATAGTGACGGGGCAAGGGAGCCGGAAGGGGCCAGAGGAAAGGTGTTGGGGGAAAGAGGTGGTTGCAGAAGGAGTGGGGGAACTGAATGTCACAACTCACAGCTGGGAGCAGGCTGTGCAGAGCCCAGGAGGGGGAATGAGAGGAGAATATCGGTGTGTGGTGGGGAAGTTAGAGGTTTGGGGAGAGGGAGACATACAGCTGGGGACAAGGAGGTTGCAGGGTAGAAATGGAGGGAGTAAAACTGAATACAAATAGAAAGAGGGTTAATTAGAAAGAGAGAGAGGAGGCAAGGAAGAGTAAATGGAATAAGATACTGTGGGAATAAAGAAGAATAAATCCAAAAAGCAGCTGCATCCAATGAGGAACCCTCAAATTTAAAGTGGCAGAACTAACACTCCAATCTGACTATACTAATCCCACAAAACCTTCCCCCTTTCCTGAAAGGCTATCCTGTGAAAACAGGCTGTAAATCAAGGAAACGGCCTACTTGTTAACCCCTTATCCACCAAACTATCATTTACCCACAAGTCCATGTGCTTATGTGACCTTTAAGCTTATTGCCAAAGCACTCAGGGCCTGATTTTCAGTTGCACGCAAGCCACATCAACGGAATGAGTTGACCAACTTTTTGCATCTGTGCATGCGGCAAAATTTCTCTATCCCCTATTGCGTATACATTACACGGAGTGTATTCACAAAGGGGCTGTTGAGATTGGGTCAGACGGTATCAGAATTGTGGTGGGGAAGTAATGGCCATTCACTCAGAGGTTGTTACATGCCAAAATGGTCCACTCAGTGGGCGTATTATTGGAGTGTCGAGGGTGTGTCAATGAAACCGACTGCATTCCCAGACCCACAGCCGCAGGCAAAGGAGGCCATTGTCTGACCGAAAAACTGCTTCTGCCACAGTAATGGGTATAGGTTTCGATGGTGCGACCAATGGTGGTGTATATGGACGCACCAATCAGTATTACAGCATGCAAGGACAATAAAAATGGGCGTCTAAGTCCTTGCACATTTGACTGAACGTATGTACACAAGGGAAGCAGCTTGTATATTATGCATTTGCCTAATGTCACAGATGGGTGACTGCTAATAGATGCTGATTCCTGCGACTCAGAATTAGGCTCTCGGGTGCCTGTAACGTTGCACCTTGGTAAAACCATACTGCACTGCAGGTGGGGCAGATTTAAAATGTGCAGAGAGATTTACATTTGAGAGGGGCGCATCCAAACTCAACTTTACATTGCAGTTTCAAATATGGGCTACATGCAACAGCAGCCAGTAATTACCCTGCATGCACTTACAATAATGTATTTGCACCTCTTGCATTGTAACATGATTTGTTCAGGTGATATGAAAAATTATTTCTCGGTTTGCTTTGTTCCCAACTCAGAATCAGCTGCTTAATCTATATTTCATAATTGTTCTCATTATTCCTAGAATTCCAAATCAGGAGAAGTAAGGAGTAAGTAAGTGTTGTAATTCCCAAAGTAGGTGGAGCTAATGTTACCAAATTCCTTTTTGAGTTGATCTCTAATTTATTTAATATTTGCTAGATTCTAATTTGCCATCATAGCTTAACAAAATAAAATATATGCAGAGCTTTTGAAACCGGGCTAAAAACAGCTAAATGTGCATGCTGGTCCCTTTGTAAATTTGTCTTTATTTTCCATTCTTCATATTTAAAAAAAACACAGGTTTTAAAATACATATAAGTAGGTGTATCTGTTGTTGTCTATGGGCCTGATTCACCACGGATTGCAACTGCAACAGTGTACGAAGATCGGCTGATGGTGCATACTTCGCATGCACCGCAGTGCGCGTGCTTGAGTTAGCATTGCTATCACACTGCGATCACTTACGCAGATGAAAAGCCATCGCAGAGTGATTGACGGGACGTCAGCATTTGGGGGTGGTGACAGGGAAGTGGTTGGAGAAACGCAGGCATGCCTGTCCGTTTGAACGTCGTTTTCTGGGCGTGCATAAATTAGCCACTGCAACGGCATACACAGCTTGTGTACTCACTGTGTGCAAAGACAGTTGCAATTTCTGAGTAAGGTCAGACCTGCTGTAATTCTGAGTGAGGGTCCGATGGTACTCGATGTTTCTGGATTGCGAGGTCTTACGGATGTGCGAAAGCGGTAGTCGGCGTCTCTATGCCGGGTGAGCAGGTGCAGACATTAGCATATTTTCACAGCAGATCTGCTTGCATAATCACAGCTGCGATCGCAATAGCGATCCGTAGTGAATCAGGCCCTGTGATACAGTAAATGAATCATGGTGTGTTTGGGGAAAAGCGTGCACATTACAACAAGAAGCCTGTCCCAAACATGCACGTGTTGTACTTTAAATAGTGTTTATTTTCTGCATTCCACACTAAACTATTGAAGTGTCTTTCATAAAAACTCAAACACTAGCTAATTAATTGTGATTTGATCTGTAACCTAGAGCCACTATCCTTGAAAATCCCACCACAGCTGTAACAATATTTTTTTAGCCGCAAGTTTGAAAATAATAAAATGCTGTGTAGTAGTATCAGATTACAGACGACTGTGAACAAAACACACGCTGACATTTCTATTGTTGAAAAAATGTTTAAGAGATTGCGCAACTGTAAGTTTCACATTTAGGGTCTATGTGGATTGTGATCTCTTTCTTAGAGCCCCTTAGGATCTTGAACAGCTGCACATTACTAAATGAAGATGTACCAAATCTTTGACAGAGATACAGTAAAGTGGAGAAGTTAACCACAGCAACCAATCAGGTTTTACAGTATCTATCATTTTTATAACACAATAAAAAAAAATTCAACATTCAGCGGGTGTCACTAGGAAGTTTTGAACATTGCATGTACAGATTTAGGGTCTGATTCAGAGATTGATGCAGTTTTGATCGCAGCTGCTAGTTAGCAAGCTGTGAGGTGGGATTCTAAAAAAAAAATGCACACACCATTAAAAAGCATGGAGATGCTCAACGCAGCCATTGCAACCAGGAACACAGCAGGGTAGGCCACCGAAGTCCATACGCAGGTCCACTGATGTTAGCAGTCCTGAGTAGCCTCCTGGTCACGCAGCAGGGCTGGCTGGACAGACATGATGGGGGTATGATTTCTACGTACAAGATTGCAGACACCTGCCAGTACCTGCCCCTAAAACTACTCCACCACATCTGCATTTATCCAACCACTCCTCTGTCACCTCCCCCAAACGCTCCATTTCCACCCCCTAATGCTGCATTCCTTGTTTGCAATCCCAGGAGGACTACGTGCAGGATCGCAGAGGGACCTTTGCATATTGAGATGCATGTGTACTCTCCCAATAATCACCCAACTGCGTAATTAATCGGAACTGCATCCATCTCTGAATAAGGCCCACAGTGTGCAAGTGCCAGTTAGATGTCGAATGAGGCAAAGTGCAATTCACAAGACAGGTGAATTAACACTCTACCTCTTTGGCAAATCAAATTATAATACATCTGGGTGGTATCTGGACCTGCTTGGTCGAAGCAGGGCCAGACATTTATCAGGTTGTCAATACTTCTACGCCACCGTCTATAAAATGACAGTTAGAAGCTCATTGGTTGCTATGGACAACTTCTTCACTTTATCTTTCTTGAAGGTTTGATACATCTTACATTGTCACTAGACTCTGAGATATTACTCACCAACAGACAGACACTGTCTGAGAATAGCTCTATCTGTACGATTGTGAGTAAATCCGCTGTCAGATCCAAGCATCATTTATTGCATCTTTCAGGCATTCGGAAAGATTTCTCATGCCCAACACAGCAATAGTTGCTGCTCGGTCATGGACATACATTGTACAATTATCTGCCCTCTCAACCGATTATCATCATATTTGGCCGATAATTGCACAGTGTATGGCTGCTTTTAGGACCTGTTGCCCCGGGATGTAGTGACATTACAGCTGCCCGGAATGGAATGCCGGCAGTTGGAAGCCTGACAGTGGAAGGCCGACCCGGTACTAAAGATAGGCGTCAAAATCCTGACGCCTATATTTAGCCCAACGACGATATTCTGATGGCCGCCTTCCCGAATGAAGTTAAGAGGGGATAGTAAGCTCTTAGCCACATGGGGGGAGGGTTAGGTTTAGGCATCCCTGGGGGGACTTAGGGTTAGGCACCCCCCGGTAGGGTTAGGGTTAGGCTAGGAGGAGAGGGCTTAGGGTTAGGCACCCCAGGGGGGAGGTTAGGGTTATGCACCCCCCGGGGGGGTTAGGTTTAGGGTGCAGGAAGGGGGGGTTAGAGTTAGGCACCACCAGGGAGGTTAGGGCTAGGCATCACTAAGGGAGGGTTAGAATGAAGAGGGACAGGGGAGGGTTATGGTACTTATGTGCCCCTGTCAGGATATGTTGTCAGCAGCATCTGTATGAGAACCGGCGGCTATTCATATGTCGGTATTTCATAATATTTCATAATATAGGGGCAACAGAATTTCAAACCGATTCCGTTACCCCTATATTATATTATTTTTATAGAATTCCTCAGAGAACTCTTGAGTGGGTAATGGTAGACATATGTATTATTCCTTCTGGCAACCAAGGGTTACTTTAATCAAGAATGGATCATAGTGCCTGATTTAGAGGCGCTCGCAAAAAGCGAATGCTCGCTCTGAATCAGGATGGGCGCTGGTTCTTTTAGTTGCGGCCTCCTGGCCGCTCGCACAGCTGTGGGTGACCATCCACAGCTATTGCAAGCGGCCAGGATGATGGTTGCGATGGTCAAGACCATCTCGACCATCGGGCTTGCGACGAGACCCTTGTGGTAGGGTCTCGTGGCCGCAAGCCCCAGAGAGCTGCTGGCTCTAATAGAGCTGGAAGCTCTCTCACTGACATCACTGGTGATGTCAGTGGGGCCGCCCACAAATGGCAGGCATTTGCTTGGGAACACCTCTGTTTGTGAAGCCACCCCCCGGCCACGCCTACAAAACGGGGCGAGCTGTCGATCAACATCGACAGCCACCCCTTTTGTAGTGAGCCACAGAGCGAGTGCTTTTTGCGCTCGCTCCGGGGCTCGCACACGCGCAGTGCACACACCACGCGTGTGCACTGGGCCACCATTGACCCAATTGCGAGCAGGTCTGAATCAGGCCCATAGTTAGATACATGTCTGTATGTCCAACAGTTTAATATCTTGCACCATGTAACTTAATAAGTATTGAGATCTGTGATGTCTGAAGTCACATAAGGCAAGTAAAACTTATTTATGCTGTCCCATAAGACTATATTGTTGTCAGTCATCAACCTCACTAACCTGGGCAAGAAATAAGCGATCTTAGCAATTATATTCACACTTATATTCACATATTATCTTTGATTAATATAGATTCAAAATTAGAATATCCCATAGCATCCATTCTGAAATTAGCTTTGTTCAGCCTGTCATCAATGAATGTACAAATCTGCTTGCTATACAGTATGTTATTGCATATATTGATTTTTGCAATTAAGTTCGTAAATAAAAAGCAGTACAGCACATACTATATAATAATAATAATTCAGAATCTGACTTGTCATTTAGTTTTACAATATACTCTTAATGATGTTCTATAGCGTAAAAATATACAGGAGGAAAAGTTCTATCACTGGGCCGCATAGCAAAATGTTTTTAGTAGGCCCTGCAATGCCCATCCATCCTCCAGAGCTGCTCTTTTAAACATGTCCAGGGGCCAATGCATACACAGTAAAACCCTTTCAGAATTCTCCTGGTCAATGGAGGCTAAGTACAGCCTCAGCAACTGATGGCCTGACATTGCCTGCCCCCCCACCCCTTATCACCAACCACCTTCAATGGTGAGAATATAGATGGTATTCCAAGAAGTGGGTACCATGCCCAAGCCTGCCTTGTTGGGCCAGGACCCATCTGTGTTTGTTGTGTAGAACTTCAGGGGACCAAATGCATGTACCTAGAGTAGCAAAGCAGACATCGGGTAAGGGAATGTTAGGTACTGTAACTGCCACTGCATACACATCATTGGGAATGTGAGCCAGACAGGTGGTGACATTACATGATGACATCACTTAGTGGCAACCGATATGGACCACATGCTTGAAGAACCCACTGTGCCAGGGCAATTAATGTTCACAACATTAGTTAATTGCATCTATATTTTAAGTTTCTTTGTCAATGTGATTCAAATTTAACTTATAGGAGTCGAGAATTTGATCTTACTTTTTAATTTCTGTTTTACTACTTTTAAGGTTTTTTGCTTGTAGATGTATTTATTGTATCATATTATTATTATGGTGATGCAGCTTGAAATGTGTTTTATACAATACATTTAGTTTATGTTTATTCTCAAAAGCAAATAGTTTCAATTTAGCTTCCATTAATCAAATCATATTAATGTACAGTTGACTTTTTGTTGACCTCCTTTCTCTCCAAATTTCTCTCTCTTTTCTCCAGCATCCTCTTTATCTCTCCCCTATTGTTATTACCCATTCACTCCTGCCATCCTTGTTAGTGTTTACCGATAAAAATTTTTTTTATTTTCTGGCACCTACCACACTCACAGGCCTCATCCACATATCATATCATACTTACATATCCTCTTTCTCTCTCTGCTTCTTTTCATGTCTGTGGTGATATCTCACCCAACCATGTTTCCCGTGCAATCTGCTCACGTGTCACATTCTATCCCAAAATGTTTTATTTTCTTCCACCTCATAATTCCAATACCCACAACCTTATCCACATATCGCCTCTACCATACCTCTCTATTGCCTCTGCACTTTAGAACATAAAATATGTTTGTAACAAACTCACATCCATGCTTGATTTGTTCATTTCAAAATCCCTCAATTTCATTGTCATTATAGAAACCTGGCTTACCTTCTCTCACACTACACTGCATTTCTGTCTCTGCTGCTGGACACTCTCTCCTGCTCTCTCTCCTGCTGGACACTACTAACCTGTCACACTTGTGTTTGTTTGTGGGACCAGGGTCGGGTAGATGTCTGTTTGAGTAGTGGGAGGTGTATATGCAAAGCTGGCAGGCCTGAGGAGACCTTTGGACATGTGAATAGATGCCTCTCTGACCGGGAATTGAACCCAGGATCCGGCAGAGAGATGCCGGATCGTACCCATTAGACCACCAGGGACGTCGGTGTTGTTGATGGTATGAAGTATGTAACAGAGAAGAGTGTAGCAGTATATTTACCAGGCTGAACTGGGTTGTTACTTGATAGTAATAAAAGCACTCTTCTTACTTGGATCTGTAGTCCAGGAGTTGATGTTGATAGGAGTATTTACCAGGTGTGGACTGGGTATTCTCTGTATTCTGGGAGCACTCTGAGATGACAGGGCTGGATACAGACCAAACACCAGAATGATGGTAGCTGTGGAATAACCTGGCATGGATCCATGGAAGCAGGAACGGCTGATATACCTGAGCAGACAGGTGGATGCTTTGAACAGATGTAGCATGGATTCAGCACACTGAAACAAGCTGGAATTACCTGTGCAACTTGAGATGCTGATTACACAGGAGTAGAATGGCATAGAAATTTATTGCAGCTGAAACAAACAGAACTGCACCAGCATGATAACAATGACTGTAAATGGAGCACAGTTTAGCTTCACTCAGTAGGGACTGAACTAGACATTGTACTGGCAATGACTGAGAGACAGAAGTTAAAATATATCCCCTGGGGTTAGCCAGGATTGGACGAGCAGTGTCAGATGGTCCTGGCTGACTCAGACTCGCTAGGGATTGGCTGGATCGATCAGGTAATTAGAATAGCAGTACTCCAGAGCTGGCTGGATGTGAGCTGTGACCTAGTAGGCCAGAAACAGTGAAGCCTGTGACTCACTAGGATGACAGTAGAGGCACAATCCGAGTTCATGGAGCGAACCCGTTGGTCACAGGAGTAATCGATTCAGGGGTAACAAGCCTGGGTTGTGACCTCAAAAACAAACAAGATGTTAGAGTCAGTATATTACCTTCACCATACTGCACATTGAATCATAACTTTTGAACCTTCCATCTCTTTCTCTTCCTTTATAGACTACACTATCATTCTATGGTCTCCTTTCTACATTTGTGTTGCTGTTGTTTATCTCTATTAGGTCTAGTTTCCATTTTCCATTCTCCTTTGGTCTCTCCATCTGGACATCATCTCCCATCCACTGTGATAGAGAATGCCTTAACATATTTTCTCCCTCTTCTGCTCTATGTTCCCCAAATTGGCCTTCCTGTTCTCCAACCACATCCTCTTTTCCCTCATCCCTTAAACTCCGTATGCTGCACTGGATAAAATCTTGCTCCTATGCCAACTTTTTCCACTTGAAAAGCAAAATACATCCGTTCTTTAATATCCACTGAGCTATCTAACCTTGTACTCTCTTTGCCATTATCAACTCACTTATTTGCCCACTTACTGTACATCTCCTTCCTTTTTCTCCCTTAAAGCCCATTATTTTGCCACCTACTTCAAATTTAAAATTAACATCATGCAACAAAATATTTCCTCACACTAAACCCCACATTCCTAGACATACAGATGTGTTGGGAGTGGCTTTAGTTTCTAACATGCTGGAATGCTAAACCTGACACTATCTGCCAGATCACTGCTGTGTTTTATTGTCATCCCCTCTATTCCTATCATTGTGGTCTTACAATGCTCTATTATCTGCCCTCTGATTTTCAGATTATTTAACTTATTTACTTATTCGGCCTCTATTACCAAATGTAGCTCTCTTGCCCTGGGCAACTCCCTTTCCTCACGGTTTCATAATCAATTCTCTTCTGTTACCTCTGCATGGATATACCAATGCTACCTAAAGCTTAACATGTCCAAAACAGAGCTCATCATGTTCCCTCTTCCCAGAGTCACCATCTCTCCCTAAATTGCATCATGGTTAATATGAGCACAATTTCTTTGGTCTTTAAAGCTCACTACCTTGTTTGCACACTTAACTCTGCCGGCTGCTTTTTCCTTCACATTCAGTCTCTCTCACAGTCCCATTGCCCCCACCATAGAAATATTGCCAGAATACACTCTTTTCTTGTCCAAGATGTTTATCCAGTCATTCATCATCTACTGTACAAGCTTGATCACTGTAACTACCTCATATCTGGCATTTCCCTTACCCATCAAGCTCTGTGTCAATCCATCTTAAATTTATCCTATGCTCCACATTTGCCCTTTCGTGTAGATGTTCCCTGCACCTTCTCTGTGTGTCCTTCAAAATCCAATACAATTGCTCATACTAACCTATAAAGCCCTTAGCCCACCAACCCTTCATACACCTCAAAATACTATCTGTAGAGTATGCTTGCTGTCCACTAGTCTATTCTAAATGCCTATTTATAAAAAACAAAACACTGAACTGAAACAGTAGGTGTCCTATGGTTTGTCCTTTTAAATAGGCAAAACCAATCTGATTCTAAATCAATGAATGGACAAATGAATTTAGGTTATTTACCTAAACTTTAAAATGTTGCTATAAATATAAAATGAAAGTATGATACCCCTGGTGTACAGTCTTCTTGATAGAGTTGTTTAGCCTCCTGTTGATTGTGGCATGTACCCAAACATGGTACTGGATACACTAGAAACATGATACATGAGGCCACACTATGAGCTAGTTTACATTCTAAAAGGGGGACTACATGCTCCTGCTGGATACTGTGTTATAATATTAATAAGCCTTAGCTGTATGTTGCATAGAAGGGGTAGTGATGCCCATTGTTTTAATTGATTGATATTTATCGCCAGTGCTGGTCCTGCTTTTGAAAGTGTTGGGGGCTCTGGTCTCAGGTTAGAGAGCAATTAAATTTAAATAATTTAGTTTGAACTGGTAACTTGTCCTGTTATTGCAGCACATCTATCCCCCATAGGAACTAGTGACAACTGATCAGTACATATTAACACTGGTTGAAAGTTTATTTTAGGAACTTAAGTAACAGTTACTGTAATTTCAAAGTCAGTTTATTAGTATTATGATTATACACATACTGTTGACTCCAGGTATATATTCTACATACCTCATGTTTTTGTGCATGCCACTTAAAACTAATTATATAAACTTAAATCAGCAGCTAATGAAAGAAAATTATACTTTTATACTTTGAGTTTCAGCAGTTTTTGAAAAGTGTAATTAAGAGAGCTACAATTAAAATAATTGCTAATTACATCCATGTTTTGCAAATAATCACTTCCCTTGATAGAGCGGTAGTAGTAATAGTATAGTAAGCTAACTAGACTAAACTCTATTTGTGGGGTCTTATCTTATTCTACTTTAGCTGTATAACCACGAATACAGGAATTCCCAATCACAGTCCTCTTATTTTAATTAATATAATCGCATTACATTTTGACATTCTCTACAGCAAGTACATATTGAAATATGGAGAAGGCTGACATTTAATACCTGTAATTTAGGATATACTTTACAGTATTTATGATGAATAGGTCCTGACCCAACACCACACATCCTGCTTGTACATGAAATCCAGAACAGACCCTCACAAATGACTCTGGCACAAGTTGGAAGAATGAAAAGGGGAAGTGGTTTAGCAGTTATTTCAGTTATAATAAAATGTTCTCTACCACGGTAGGTTTATGTTTTCTCTGTTTAATATACACTGTCTATGCATCTAATCGTCAAGTTATAAAAGTAAAGTAATTTCAGGTTGTCCAAAAAGTTGAGCTACACTAGGTAGCGATTGGAGGTTGTTTTTTCTGGGTCAAATAAAGGAGCAATGGGCTACGAGCTCCACTGACCAATGACATGGTCTTGAAGCAAATGTGGTAAAAGAGCAGTTATCTTCACTCGTCATTACTAAGTGCCAGGATAGTCCCGCATTTTAACCATTGCTCAAAGTTGAGGTGTTTGGTTTACATATTACCTCTTAAAACAACTCACTTCTATACCAGTTAAACATGTAGATGTTTAAATATAAAAATATTTATCATTACTCCTCTAGCTATTCAGGAATGATTCTGATCTCTTTACTGTTGGTAGAGAGAGTGTGCTCCATCTCAGAGGAGTAGCGTGGATGCATGGCGCCCGGAGAAAGTGCATGTCATAACGCCCCCCCCCTGTACTGAACTGTGCCAGTGGGGTATGGCCAGCCTGCGGGGCAATACTGAAGTGGAGAAAAAAAGCAAACAGTGGAAGTATCACGCTGGGCATTGAGGTCCCATTGGGGGAGTAGAATGCTTCGGTGATGCACTATCTGTCATAAAGTGGCAGCTGTTTTTTCACTGATTTATTTATGTATAGCACCTAGGATCTGGCTTTTATATCCTTTGAATAATTGTTATTAGTCAATAGAGGAGTTTGTATTATATATTCTGATCATTTAACATAAATTGACAGAATACATGTGCTAGAGTGAGATTCCACAGGGTGCACAGCTTATTACTGCAATTACTGCCCCAAACAGCTTTCACTGGAGTGGGAACACCTATGGGAAGCTCCATTCTCAGCTACTGTATGCGCCTACTTCGCAAATATACATTGCACCTATATTAATGTGGAATCAGTATGAAATACCGCTGGCCGCAAGATGAGCAGAGCCCGGCAGCGGACGCCCGACAGTGCTAGAAATCCCGTTAGTCGCTAAGGTAAGTATAAACTAACCTAACCTAACCCCCTAACCCTAACCCTCCTTAGGGGTGCCTATCCCTAACCTCCCCCCAAGTGCCTAACCCTAATCCCCCATCTAAGTGCCTAACCCTAACCCCCCCTTCCCTGCTGTCTAAACCTATGTACCCCGGGGGTGCCTAACCCTAAATCCCCACCGGGGGTGCCTAACCCTAACCCTCCCTCCCCCTAGCCTAACCCTAACCCTCCCGGGAGGGTGCCTAACCCTAAGTCCCCCCCAGGTGCCCTAAACCTAACCTCCCCCCTGCGGCTGTCCACTCGCGGCGCCCGGCATACCTTCGATCGGGATGCTGGGCACCTGTCTCCCGGCGTCAGGGAAATGTCAGGTGTCTACATCTAGACGCCCAGCATTTCACCCTCACTGAGATATGACAGTCGGGAAGCCGGCTGTTGGTATTAAGGCAGCCAGTTTCCCGATTGTATACCATTAATGTGAGTACTACTAATCATGTTCTGTCTACCACCGTTACTTCAGGTCTCTTAATATTTTTTGAAAGACCTTTCAAATAACACTTTGTGGTCATGCCTGGGAACACCTCATTACTTTACATAGCAAAGCAGTGACTATTTTTTAAACTCATACCTTATAATTGAAGTTTAGGATTTTTCCTCAGATGTGTCACTTTTAAGTCCATTGAAGCACAGAATAAGGAGAGAAGGAGGGAGGGGATCAAAGATGAGAGGGGAGAGGAAAGTGCTGATCAGAGAGGAGGGGTGACAGAGGCGAATAAGAAAGGAGAGGGGAAGGGTAAAGCCAATCAGAGAGGGCCAGTGACAGAAGCCAATAAGAAAAGGAGAGAGGTGGTGATAGAAGCCAATAAGAAAGGAGAGGGGAGGGACAAAGTGGATCAGAGAGGGGTGGTAACAGAGCCAATAAGAAAGGAGAGGACAGGGGAGCCGATCATAGGGTAGAGAGGGGATAGAATTAAAGAGGTGAGAAGTGAATGTAATCAAGCTCACAGGAAAGGGGAGGTGACAGAAGGTGATCATAGAGGAGGGAGGGCCGGCAATCTGGGCTACCTGAGGGAACATGAAATGTAGAAGCAAATCTCAGATCCGTCACTTATTTAGGATATAGAGCAAACAAACCGAGAACCCTGGATGGCGCCCGGAGCTCATGCTCCACTGGAACCATCCTCGCTACACCCCTGCTCCATCTGCTGTATCCTCAGAGGCTACCAGATTCCTGAAGCTAGGGCCACATCACCACTGATTACTGCAGATGCACATTGTCCCCACACATTCTTCCTCACCATCCTGCGTAGAGACAGGATGGACCACAGAGTGCTCCCATAATGGAAGACTATATATGCTATATAAGTGGTGCTATATACTACTGCTGGTACAATACATAAATACTATTGCAACCACGGTGTATTACCTGCTGTGCACATTAACCCTGCATACAGTATGCCTGTGGTGTATCCTGGAACCTGTTCAAGCCAGTCAGTAAACTATTCCTGATTAAGTGCATCTTCATGTGGACTCACATCTATCACACATCTGCTAAAGCCCAGTAGGGTTCAGCCGATATTTACATGAGATTTACAAAAAGATTCAATATACTGTACTGGACCTAATCAGACTGTTCATCTGTATTTTTGAAGCCACCAGTGGATGTCTCAATACACATCCGGGATATTTTTGTACAGCCACTGCATTGAAGTTTGCAACAGCAGTGGCATTAGTATACATCTAGTAGTCAGGCCCTTAGCCTGCAATACCCAGCATTGTCATCACTTGTGGCTCTCTTCAAAGCCATATGAGTATTTCATGATGATCCAGATAACTGCACTTCAGTTGAGAATGCTCTTCTAAACTCAGAACAATGTTATAAATCAGCCGAGGAATACAGGTGAGAATTTTTTGGGATCAGCAGATGTTGAATAGCATGATACTTCTTTAAAAATATATTTTTGACTTGTCAGAACCCATTAGGCTTGCTGTGGTTAATTCTTTTGTTCAGGATCTAAAATAGACGGTCAGACAGAAATATCAAGATGAATCCTCAACTACATCATCACTTTCTTTTTCAACAATATATTCTTATCATCTTCTGTACACTTGGATGAATATATACAAGTTGGATTTTCAAAATTGTATCAGGAGGAAACTAATTGTCAGGGACTTTGGGCTCTATTTACTACAATCCGCATTGGTAATGCAGATTGTAGTGTGATATTACCGAGTGAATTCGCATTGCGAATTCAGGCAATATCACAGGGATTTACTACAAATTCCTTGTAGGGACACAGCTTGCGATAAAGCTCTGTCCCTGCTAATCCCCTTCGGAGCCTTATCACGGTATTTTCGCAAAAAATACCGTGATTAAGTGCCTGTGCATGCGCCGACCGTTCGCCGCAGCTACCCCCCCCGGTGCTAAGCCCCACCCCCCGTGATCGTGGCCCCCCCGCGACCTCCCTCTCCCTTACTTACACTTACCTGCATGCTCCAGGCCTCCGGTGATGTTCTCCATTCCTAAGGTCAGGTGATCTCCCATGCTGCACTGGGACCCGATCACCTGATGACCGGGCAGCAGTGCACTGTGGGAGACCAGCTGACCGGAGGGGAGTCATCACCAGAGGCCTGATCACCGGTCCCTGGAGTCAGGTAAGTAATTTTTTTTTTTACTATTTTCTTTTTCTTTTTTTTTTACAGTAATCAGCTTGCGGTCTGTTTAGACCACACAGCTGATTACAGGGACCGACTCCCGGCTCTGCTCTCCCCGTTAGAGCAGGGCAGGAGGCCGGTAACCGGGGGAGACCCTGGATAACGCCACCTCCAGGTGGCTTTATTTTCACAGGGCTTTCCCCGGTATTTTTTTCACATTTATTTTTAGTAACTATGGTCAGATCACATTTCCCATTACAGTTATGGGAAATGCGATCTGCTTACTAAAAATAAGTGACACTTAGGGGTTGGAGTAGAATTTTACGAATTCTACTCCAATTGCCCTGTAATAACTATAGGTGATACTAAAATAATGTGAAAAGGGTGTGAAAACACCCTTTTTCACATTATTTTAGTAAAAATAATGTTGATAAATAGAGCCCTTAGTGTCCATTATGCAAAAGTTAGCACTTGCCATAAAAGGTCAGTACTATGGGCTCTATTTATTAACATTATTTTTACTAAAATAAAGTGAAAAAGGGTGTTTTCACACCCTTTTCACATTATTTTAGTATCACCTAAAGTTACTTAGGAGCCTATTAATGATGTTAATTATCGGACCCCAATAATTAACATCCTAATTCGCTGCGGCCACCGGAGCAATTCATCATTGCCTTGGCGCGGTGGCAGCTGATGTGAAATCAGCTGCCCCGTGAGCAGCTTCACTGCTCCTTTTTGGAGTAGTGAATCTTTTCACTGCTCCTTTCGGAGCAGTGACGGCGATGTGCATGCGTGACCTACAGGTCATGCATGCGCACAAGAGCCCCGATGTCCAGCGGAAGGAGCCGGGCAGGGGCGGAGGGATCCGAAAGGATCCCTTCTCGCAAGCCGGACCTTCTTCCCATAGGGAAGACCGGGCGGTGAAGAACAAGCGGGGGTATTCGCCATCTGAAGATGGCTAATGCCCCCGCAGTCAACCTCTGAAAATATAATATTGGTATTGTATGGGGACAGCGGGCCATTCCGAAAACAGAAGGTAAGTAGGAGATATCTGTGATATCTCCTGCTTCACCTTCTTAATGAATGGCCCGAATACTTAATTTTAACAATTGCAGGTGAAAATGTGCTGTTTCACCTGCTTTTGTCAAAATTAAGTGATGATGAATAAGCCCCTAAAGGGCAATTGGAGTAGAATTCGCAAAATTCTACTCCGAGCCCTAATTACCACTTATTCTTAGTAAGCAGATCGCATTTCCCATAATTGTAATGGGAAATGTGATCTGGCCAAAGTTACTAAAAATAAATTGTGAAAAAATACCGGGGAAAGCCCTGTGATAATAATGCTGGTTGGTGTTATCCAGGGTCTTCCCCGGGTACCGGACTCCTGCTCTGTTCTAACGGGCAAAGCAGAGCCCAGAGCCGGCCCCAGTGATCAGCTGTGTGGTGTAAACAGACCACATGCTGATACACTGTAAAAAAAAAAATATTTGTAAAAAAAAAACACTTACCTGAGTCCAGGGACCGGAGATCAGGGCTCCGGTGATGTCTCCCCTCCGGTCAGCTGGTTTCACAGCCTGCACTGGTGCCCGGCCATCACCTGACCGGGTCCCAGTGCAGGATGGGATGTCAGCTGACCGGAGCCATAGAGGACATAACCGGAGCATCAATCACTGCAGATAAGTGTAATAAAGGGAGGGGGTCCTCGATTGTGGGGGCGAGGCTTAGCATCAGGGGGCGGGACTTAGCGATGGTCGGTTGTCGCATGCATTGGCACTTGACACAGTATTTTTTGTGAAAATACCGTGAAAAGTGTGCGGAGGGGATTCGCAGGAACAGAGCTTTATCGCAAGCTCTGTCCCTGCAAGGGATTTTTAGTAAATCCCTGCGATATTGCCTGAATTCACAGTTTATTAATAATGCAAATCTACAGTACTGTATAAAGCTTTAAATTGTGAATTTGAAGAGCTCACTGTGTTAGCTTTTACAGATTCAGGGCTTCATTCAGAGGCGGCCGAACGGTCTACGACCGCACGGCTGCCTCAATGTTTTTCCAGTGCGCATGTGCATGAGGGAGCCGGCTCCTTCGTGCGCATGCGTGAGACCCGCTACGACTGACAGCGCCGGTCGTAGCGGGTCTCTTTCCAAAGGGGGCGAGCTGTCGATGTTGATTGACAGCTCGCCCCGTTTGGAAGGCGGGCTGGGGGGGTGGCAGCCCAAACGGAGGCGTTCCCATGGGAATGCCTGCCATTTGGGGGAGGCCCCACTGACATCACTAGTGATGTCAGTGGAAGGCTTTCGGCTCTGACAGAGCCGGAAGCTCTTCGGGGCTTACGACAAGTGAGACCATACCCTAGGGTCTCGTCGTAAGCCCCGATGGTTGTGATGGTCTATGACCATCACGACCATCACCCTAGCGGTCAATAGAGCTGTGGGTGTAAACCCACAGCCTAAAGACCGAATCAGAGGCGGCCGGTCAGGATGCAAGCGGCCGCCCAGTTTCTGAGTGACCGCTTGCATCCTCCGACCGCCTCTGAATGAGGGCCTCAGAGGGTAGTAGTACATTTCATAGTAGAGATGTGCGGGCTCGGTTTTCTGAAAACCAAGCCCACCTGAACTTCCTCATGAATCCAAGCGGCGGCTTGGGTGCTCCTTCCTTGCTCAGAATCCAAATTGAGGCAAAATATTACCATCCCGGAGTCGGATTCTTGTCGGTTTTAGATTCTATATAAGTTGCTCCCACAGTAATTCGGGTGCCATTTCACACTGTTCATCCTCTCCAGCTCCAGTGGCTGCTGCTGTGCTGTGTCTACTTCAGTCTGTGTTCAGTGGCTGCTGCGTTCATCCACTCCCTGTGTCCAGTGTCTGCTATGCTGCTGTGTCCATCCTCTCCACCTAGAGTGCCTGCTGCTGCAGATTTGTAAGTAGACATTTTGGTGCCCTGTGCCAGAAAGGGCTTTGGTGCCCTCCCCCATTGTAAACATGGACAGTGTGCACTGTAGGGCCAAAAAGGGGCATGGTCTCATAGGAAAAGGGTGTGGTCACACTATAGTACCCCCAATTCATATTACGCCACACAGTACTGCCCCTTATTCACATTACACTACATACATGTTATGCTAAACAGTAGTAGTGCCCCTTACACATTATGACCACACAGTAGTAATGCACCTTACACATTTTGCTCACAAAACAAATTCCCCCTTACACATTATGCCACACAGTACAATTTCCCCCCATTACACATCATGACACACAGTACAAATCCTCCCTATTACACCACATAATACAAAGCCCCCATTACACATTATGCTGCACAATACAAAGCCCCCATTACACATTATGCTGCACAGCACAAAGCCCCTCTTAACACATTATGCGGCACAGTACAAAGCCCCCCATTACACATTATGCCACACAGAACAAAGCCTTACACATTATGCTGCACAGTACAAAGCCCCCCTTACACATTATGCCATACAGAACAAAGCCTCCCTTACACATTATGCTGTGCAGTACAAAGCCCCCCTCCGCATTATGCCACACAGTACAAAGCCCCCTCTTACACATTATGCCACACAGAACAAAGCCCCCCTTATTATGCCTTCCTTACACATTATGCTGCACAGTACAAAGCCCCCCATTACTCTTTATGCCCCACAGAACAAAGCCACCATTACACATTATGCCATACAGAACAAAGCCTCCCTTACACATTATGGACCTGATTCAGACCCGCTCGCTAGATGCAATCGCTCGCATCCAGCATATGCAAATTTGTCAAAGTGACGGCATGGGAAGCGATCGCTCGCCAAGGCATAAGCACACCCACTTTGGCTGTGTGAGCAATCGCTGTGTGTATGCAGACACCCATTAGCGTATGTTGAGATGCCCACTAGCGCACGTCATCTCCAGGAAGTGTATTAAAACATTGGTACATCGAGCACCATCGGCAGCGATCGCAGCGCTTGTGGTTGCCTTACCCTGCCGCAAGTACTGCGAGGATTTCAGTGTAAAAAACAGGTATGTGACATGTATTATGACGCTGCCTGTTAATTATGCATGCCTTAAAAATGGCGTTGAAACACGAGGCATGCTTGCGTTCGCACCTCCACATCCCCTGTTATTAGTGTCCTGCCCCTGTCACTCCTGTCACTCATTTCACTGGGCTGTCTTTGGTGGGCGAGCGAGCGGGCTGCGATCGCACAGAGTAGTTTGCGCACGCGCAGAACAAACCGTG
Source organism: Taudactylus pleione (assembly GCA_031769625.1). Classification (NCBI taxonomy): domain Eukaryota; kingdom Metazoa; phylum Chordata; class Amphibia; order Anura; family Myobatrachidae; genus Taudactylus; species Taudactylus pleione. Next base: position 8,672,979 of record JAUIMM010000258.1, read on the forward strand.
CGCATGCACGTTCGCAAACCATTGGGCCGCTTGCGAGCACACAGCGCTAGCGAGCGGGTCTGAATGAGGTCCTATGCCCACCCAGGTGTCTCTCCTAAATGCAGCACTTACTTACAGATCCTGCTCCTCAGCGTATCACTGTGGGAAGCCGCAATCTCTATCCCCACATGTGCCGCCTCTGCAGGCAGCAGCGCAGCCTAATGCCAAAGGAACGGCTCCTCAGTGCAGGGCACCATGGAACTGGACTGGGAGAGATGTCATGATGTCTCTCCCTTCGCTAAGGAAACTACAGGAGACAGGGGAGGAGGCGGAGCACAGGGGGAAGGCAGCTGCAGCGCTACCTGGTGTAATGTGTATCAGTAGCGATGCGCCCAGCATAGAAGGAGCTGCGAACACCGCTACTATTATACATTGCAACAGGCAGTCACAGATGTAATATACAGGGGATGATTGTAGGTGGAGGCGGTCGGTTCCACCCACGGGGCATGTCTGCTCTCTGCAGTCACATACGCTGCACCACCCTAATTATGGCCCTGTGCTGCTGTGCTGTGTCCACTCCTGTTCCTGTGCCAAGAGGCTGGTGCTGTGTCCATCCACTCCCTGTGTCCAGTGACTGCTGTGTCCAGCCTCTCCACCTCCGTTGGCTGCTGCTGTGCTGTGTCCACTCCAGTCCCATTAGTGTTAAACACTGCCTGTAGGGTTAATATTGGCCAATCTAGATTTACATTACTGGGGGTGCACGTTGCTGTATGCTGTGCTGTAATCTGCTGTTTTGGCTATGCTGTGTCCATCAGTAAGACATTCACATGAACTGTATATATAGCCCTGTGAGTCCACTCCATGCTGCTTGAATAGACCTGCGCTTGCAACATAAAAAAATTAAATAAAATAATTGTTTTGTTTGTACTGTTTGGTGCGCTTTGTTTTGCTTATGTGCATATATAAGCATTTCTGCTCCAGCCCACGCAGGAATGCAGCTGCGTCATTAAAAAAATTGTATTGTTTGTACTGTTTTCTGCGCTTTGCTCACGTTTCTATATAAGTCTAGTGGCTCCACTCCACGCAGGAATAGAGCTGTGAATGTTTTTTTGTTTATACAACCTGTGTGTGCTGTCCCCCATGTGTTTTTGTTCACGTACATATAAGTGCTGTGAATGCACACAGTGTCAGCTTAGCTGCAAGTTTAAAGAGTAGAAAAAAAAAATTTATATTGTTGTTTGTACTACATTACGTCTGTGTGCTGTCCCCCAGTGCATTTTGTTCATGTACATATAATTGCTGTGACTGCACACATTGTCAACTGAGCTGCACATTTAAAAAAGTTGAACTATAAAATGTCTTCTACTGTTGTTTGTACTATGGACCTGATTCAGACCTGCTCGCTAGCAAGCGGCCGCTCTTTGTAGACAATGTTCGCTAATGTGTGCATGCGTGTAGTTTGCAGTGCACGTGCGCAAACTAGTAAGAGCAATCGGAATGTGTTCGCTCGCCCTGCCAAGAAAGTCCAGTGGAATGATTGACAGGAGAGGCTGTTTGAGGGTGGTAACAGGGGCAGGGAAGTAGTAACGGGGGAGTGGAGTTGCGGACGCAGGCATGCCAGAGTGTTTCCACGCTGTTTCTAAGGCATGCATAATTAACAGGCAGCGTCATAGTACACGTCACCTGTTTGAATAATACACTGAAGTGCTTGCAGTGCTTGTGGTAGGGGAGAGTCAACCGCAAGTGCTGTGGTCAGATCTGATGGACCCCGATGTACCAATGGTTGTATATATGTCCTGGAGATGACGTTAGCTAGTGGGTGGCTAAAGACAGTCTGGTGGGTGTCTGTAAACACAAAGTGATCACTCGCCAAGACATAGTGGGTGAGCTTATGCCTTGCTGTGTGAGCGGTTGCCTTGACGTCACTTAGCTGAATTTCCATATTCTGGGAGCGAGTGGCCACATCTAGCGAGCAGGTCTGAATCAGGCCCTATATCTGTGTGCTGTCCCCCGGTGTGTTTTGTTCACATACATATAAGCGCTGTGACTGTACGCAGTGTCAGCTCAGCTGCAAATTTTAAAAAGTGGAAAAAAAATATTTATTTATTTTCGATTGTTGTGTGTACTAAATCTGTGTATTCTTTGATAACTCAATAATATGGATAATGATCATTTGAGAGAAGAGCAGAAGCAGCAACCAAATGTTAGTGCTGCAGCTGCTGCCATCAGTCATCATGCCAAACGCGATACTACTTCTTCAATGTCATCTACTAAAGTGTCAGGGCATCTGAAATAAAAAAAAATCAATATGTTACAGTGTTAAAGAAAAAAATACCTTGTATAAAGAGGTTTATTGCAGAAAAATATAAAATTGCCAATATGCCAATCACCACATGCAGTGGCAAGAAAAAGCTTAGGCCATGGTCTTTATTTAAGAGTGGTGGTTCTGCAACTGCTGTGAGTAAGGCATCATCTTTTGTCTCTCCTGATGATGCAAGCCCTTCTCGCTAAGAATGTATAAGAGGTGTCATAAAACTGAAAACTGGAAAATCAGTGCAAAAAAAAAAGGAAAACCAGTAAGCCACTAGAATAAAATAGAATAGTCTAAGTGCGTCCATGAATGCTATGTGTAAGCCTGGCTTTCCTAAACTCATAGAGAAGCCTCCTTCCTCCATTTCTGCACCCTCTGCCAATGTAGGGATTGAGCAGCACATGTCAAGAAGTTGCTGACCTAGACATTGAGGATGCTACAGTAGAATTGCGGCAGAATGAGAGAGATACTTGTGTAGCTGATGCATATGGTAATGAGGATGTTGATGATGAGGATGTTCTTTGTGTAAGTGTGGCACAAGTGGAAGCAGTTTTTGTCTGTAATAATAAGGTAATTGTCATGCCTAGACATAAAATGAAAAGATCCACTGGCTATGTGTGGAATTTTATTTACCAAAATCCGGACAACAATTGACTTGCCATCTGTAGCATTTGTAAGGCCACAGTAAGCAGAGGTAGGGACTTAAACCATCTAGGAACTTCCTCCCTGTTATGTCATTTGCATCGCATGCATGAAAGGTTTATGTCAAAATCAGAAACTTATGCTAAAAATGTAACAACAAGCAGGCCAGCACCTGCAACCTCCAACACCAACACCTTCATCATCAATATCTTTCATCATGATCAGAACTAGTCCTGCATCCAATTTGATAAGTCCTCCCCTATCCAGGATTCCTCAGAAGTATCCTTGAGTGCTAGGCCTGCTGCTGCTGGGGGTGGATCTTCATCCCAAAAGGTGACCAAAAAGACAACTACTAGTAGTAGTTTAAAAAAAACCAATTGACTATAAAACAATCCTTTGATAGAGGAAGCAAGTATGACAGCTGTCATTCAGTTGCACAGAGGATCACTGACACTATGATGTCTATATTCTAGTATCAGATGGTGAAATAATAGAAATTGAGGATGATAGTGTGGAGGAAGTGCAACAGGAGGATGAGGGGGATATTAGTGTACTATCTGATGCTAATGATAATGTTGATGATGACAATGTTGTTTGTGTAAATCATTCACCAGTGGCAGCAGTTCTTGCTTATTATAAAAAAAAGCCATTGTCATTCCTGGGCATAAGACCAGAAAAGTCACCTCTTGGGTGTGGAATTATTTTAACACAAATCCTAACAACATTTGTGAAGGCACCTGTACCATTTGTGACATTAATAGAGGTAGGGCTGTTAACTATCTAGGCACTTCCTCCCTGTTACATCATTTGCAGCGAGTTCATGCAATTTATTTAACAAAATTATAATACTTTGTAAAATATTAACAAGCAGTCCAGTATCAGCTACCAGCACATGCAATCTCCACCACCAATACTCTCATTATCAATCTCCTTTTTAATGATTGGAGGTAGTCCTTCCTTCCAAAAAAATGTTTTGTGGGGGCCCAAAGAAACCAAGGATTTTAGTCACAAAATTGTCAGTCCTTTTCGCTGAAGTGTTTGGTTTGTTAAACTGTGCATGTTCTCTTTAATATCCAACATAAGAGTGGGTGGGAGGGGCATTGCTGACAGACATTTTTATAGTTTTTAACTGCCATCCTGTCTGCCACTGCTGTGTGGTAAAGTTTCATAGTGTAGATATCCTATATTTTAGTGCCATTTGTACCGCTACTCTGTCGCTTATTTTAGCCAGCCAGCTTGCTGTAGCCCTTGGTCTATATTGGTGAAAAGTAGTGAAAACTATATTGTGAGCTCTTATGTGGTCAAAATTGACTGAAAATTAATGTTATTAAAGTTAATAATACTGTAGGATCAAAACAAGCCCAAATTATGTGATTTTAGCTGTTTTTATAATTTAAAAAAAAATACAGATCCAAACCAAAACACGAGGGTCGGTGCACATCTCTATTTTATAGCCCAATTTATGTAGTAGTTGGGTGTTACAGTCTTTATCTTTCAGGACAGCAGCAGCCACTTTCTGAGAAATTGCTTTGTTCATGCTGAAACTGCATATATTTTTAAATTAATTTCTCAGAACAACAAGTTTCTAGGACTTCCTTTATTCAAGTAATATAATTTCCAGATACACTGGAATAAGGCAGATATTATTAATTGGAATGAGACTTGTTATTAGATTTGTTGTCTTCCTCCTCTTCACATTTTTTCCTGCTACAACTACTCTTAAAGATTTACCTATTTAGTCCAGTTATTTTTATCAATGTATTTATTAAAGTCTGACCTGCTCATAGGTTCTGTAACTATACTATAGATCTTCCGGTTTAAATTCCAACTTTTATGCCCACAATTTCTAGCTACAGTATGAAAGTACACATATAAGAGAGTTTACAGAACATGTGGATTATACTGTACCATCTATCTCACCAGCAGGAGCAGGGTTTGCTTTGCCAGTAAGAAAATAGTGGCTTAAACCCCCTATACTGAGGGTTGGGGCATCAGTAAAGTCACTTAAAAAAACCAAATACCATTACCATTAACTTTGGACATCTTAATACAAATTATAGGTGCCATGTTGTTAACTCAGTAAACCATTCAAGGACCTTGCAGTTTAATTTGAATTCAGGAAGAATAATAATGTAATAAAGCATAAAACATATCTCAATGACATTATGAATATCTGGTGATGCCCTATTGCTTAGACAAAGGGCTATCTGTCTAATAAGATTTTTTTAGTTATATACAGTATTCAGATATAAATCAGGCAGATTTATGGTAATTCATTTGGATGTGTTCTAGTTTTGATATATTACATACATTTCGGGGGTTGACTATAATCTTTCCATTATTATAAGAGAGGTGTTTAGGTATCTTATTATAGGCTCCCTATATGAATTTTACTAAAATATTTTGTACTGTACAGATGGGAGGCAGGGGAGATACTACTCTTCTTTGTTCTGTCGGGGAGAGTGGTCTGGGCAGTGACATCATAGCTCAGTACCACTCTCCCAAACCATCACTGGCATTGAGCTGCCACAGCATACAGCTTTGCAAAAAGCAGAAAATTGGGGAGGGGAAAGGGGGAGCTGCACAGGAGCAGTCAACAAATCCTTGAGACAATTCGAATGGTAAATAGTGATCAATGATTGTGTATTTCAGTCTAGATTTTTTGTCCACTTTAATTTTTAGCTATATTAGCTTAAGAATGGGGTATACCCATGAGCATAAACTATAACAAATAAAGAAAAAGAAAAGTAATCACTTTCACGGGCACACTCTATATTAGTCCATAAATAATTTGCTAATAAATCATATTAAAAGTTATGTTTTAAGGTTAACACTTCATTGGCGTGTGTAGAACACCCCTATTCATTTGCAGAGAGTTGATTCTCTCAATAATTAGATGCCTGTGGAATCATATCATGTGATTTCACTATATTAATTTAACAGTTAATCAATGTAAATCTATTTCAGACATCAATCAAAAATGGCATCCATACCCATATTATGGGGGCAATTCAATTAGCCGCAGTAATTTACCAAGGACAAATTGAGCACCCCGGGGGTATCAAATATCCCTGAAGCGCGGCCTCCTGCAGCACTTATCAAGGATTTTTATTCCGAGACCTTAGCAGGCTCTGAAACAAAATCCCCAATAATTATTCCATTTTCGTGGATTGAGCAGTGAAAACACATAGGTCTATGAATTTATCGCCAATTCTATGTGTATTCGCTCTAAAACCGATCATTTTTGGGCGCTAAAAAATGAACTCTAATTGGATGGCCCATAGGTAAAAAATGCGAAAAAGTTAAGTTTTTTGTGCCAAAATAATTATCAGGGCTAGTTGTATTCCCCAATATATGGGAAATAATCTCCTGTTGACACCAAACAAGTAGTGAAACAATTGTCTTTTCACATTATTGCGTAGAAAAGACACAAGAAACAAACAGTGTATATTGTACCAGTGGTAAGGTAATTAAAGGGAGATGTACTAATCTCTGGAAAGTGATAAATTAGAGAGTGATAAACTACCAGCCACTCAGCTCCTAACTGTCATGTAACAGACCGTGTTTGAAAAATGACAGTTAGGAGCTGATTAGTTGGTAGTTTATCACCCTCCAATTTATCACTTTCAAGAGATTAGTACATCTGCCCCCTTAGTGTGGAGAAATGTGTGAAAACATAACAAGGTTTAATAAATACATATAGGACAGATTAAAAACAAATATGCCAAATACATAACATCAAAATCCTTCTGCAATGCTAAAGTACAATTCTGCAATGACACAGTACAATAACTTATTTAGTCACACAACTGCAATGTTAAAGTATTTCCAGGTGTACAGGCACAGTAAATAACATGAATTACATTTCAATTAGGATATTCAGATAATAGAAAATCTGACCCCTGCAAATACATGTGCTGTAATCTACTGTCACCTGTTTGTGGCAGGCATTGGACAGGGGATATCTGTGTAATATGAGGAAAGACAGATAAGTACTTAGGGGTCTAAGCTGAAAACAGGGCTTTTCACTGCTTTCAGCAATTCATACACGGGGTTACCATGGAGTAGGTTATTCCTTATCGAGCAGGCAGACCTGCTTCGTGTATGGATTGCATCATCATTCTTTTGTATGGTGATTATCAAAGAACAGAAAGCACAGCTTTCCATTCCTCTGCAGTGCACAGATTCACCATCTCTGGATGGCGTAATATGTACTGCGCACAGAACAGAGCAGATCAGTTGCATACTTCCCTGCTCTCTGCCCTGCACCCAGGGCTGGCTCCCCTCCTGTTACCCAGCGTCCATTGCTGCTCTCAGATGACGGAGCATGTGCAGTGGGAAGAAAACATATGGCTGTCTTCTCACTGATCCTGGTATTATGTAGGGGCCGGATACCACATGAAGATGCATGGACAGGTAAGTCTACATGAATGGCTACTAAACATCATCGATGTGATGCGATATATAGTGATATTTTTCAGTAGCCAGTTCATGTTCTTCATGAATAGACCCCCTTACTCCCCATCTGGATCTTTGCATATCTTTGCGCATATGCAATAGAACGCCTTGGTCCAGAAATAGTCGGCAAACAATAGAGGTGCCTCTGGCCATGAAGATTGTTGCCAAATGAATGGGCATAATCTGGTTGGCTGTTCTCATGCTCTGACCAATCAGAGCAAAACCTTTCATTGTAATGGGGAGGACAGACTCTAAGCTGTTATTCTCAATGGGGTCCCTCTTGGAAAGTGTCATTAGGATTAGAGTTAGTTATAAGGTCATAGTAGCCAATGCAATCGCAATTCTGTGACATTAGCGGAAACCTGTGACATTAGCCACACCAACCAGAACATTAGCTGCAGCCAACAGGTTAGTGTTATACTTATGGTGCATACACACGGTAAGACTTGCTAGATCAACAATGAATGATTTGAATGATTTTACCAATGATTTTGTGAACAATTAAAGATTTCTGACAGTATTTAAATGAATGATATCGTCCAAATCTGACTGCAAACACAGTCGATTTTTAGATATCGTTATCTGACATGTGGGCACACGCATCGTTCATCAATGCTTGCCAAACATGCATGAACGATGTAATGATTTTTACAATTTTTATCGTTCATATCTTCCAGAAAATCTGACCGTGTGTACCCTCCATTAGTGTTTTGGTGCATACACACAGTTAGATTTGTCAGATTATCAATTTTGTTGAACAATAACGATGAACGATAAATTATTGAACAATTGAATGATTTCATCAACTATTTGAATGATTTCATCAATGATGAGCGATTGAATGATTTCTGACAGTATTAAAATGAATGAAATTGTCCAAATTTGTCTGCAAACACAGTTGATGTCAGATACCGTTATCTGACCTGCGGGAACGCGCATCGTTGGTCGATGCATGCCCTACATGTCAAAGATACAGTATGAAGGATTGAACGATTTTTACAATCATTATCGTTCATATCTTTAAGAAAATCTGACCGTGTGTATGCACCATAAGGTTTAGACTTAGGGTAAGGGATAGGTTTGGGGATAAGTTTAGGGATAGGGTACTTAACTCCGAAACCACCGGAACAGCCATATCACGGCACTACCAAATGCCAACATTGTTAGCATGACAACTTTTCATCAGTGTTACATGTTAACATTATGACCGGTGAACATTTTATCCGTTGACAAAATATACCAAACCAGACATCAGGCTTTGATAGCAATGAGAGTACTAAAGAGAGGATCATTCCAACAACACAAAATGATTTGATATAAAAAAAAAAACTTTAGAATTTTTAAAAAATATAAAAAAAGTGCAAAATTTAAATATTAAGACTAGATTTTCTGTATTTGTAACTGCAATTTAAGACACTTATTTATCATTCAATATTAACTTTGACAAGCATTTGGGTCAACATGTACAGTAAGTTGCATCCAACATGATAGCAGAGTATTGCATTAGAGATATTTTCCATGTCATTTTTTTCAACTGCAACATCATAAAGGAGATCTACTATCATTAGATATTTGTTTGAAGAAAAGCAGTTGGCACAAGATGCCATAAATTGTTTAAGGGTGATGATAGTCTTTTAACTTTACTACTTGTTTGTTAAACATTTGTATTAACCAAAGTTAGCTGTTGGACTTACATATTCATGCAGATTGAAATTACATTAGGGACCCACAGGCTAGCCAAATAAATACACTGTGATTCAGGTCTGGCAAATATCTTGCCAAGTAGACAATTGCCAAGTAGACGTGCAGAATGATTTTGTCAAGGTTTATTTTTTATGTGTGAAATACGGGTTGCAAAGAGGAAAAACAAACAAACAGACTTATTCTAAAAGTGGTATTATTTCTGTGGGTATTACTGTGTAGTTATTTATGAGTAGACAGGACAAAAGCCTTCAAAATGTCCAAGGTCATTTCAGCTAGCAAAAATAACACTTCTGTTGTTTTAGTCTACATAATAGATGAATATCATTTTGTGACATCAACAAAACACAGCATACTGTTACTTGTAACCTTCCAGTACATAGAAAAGTGCCCTCTTGAATTTGTAATATTATATTTATAGTTGCAAACATTAAGGGGCTGATGCCAAATTGGTACTGTAGTAATATGAATTCAAACATGACGTATATTTTTGCACATATGCAGAGTAATACGCATCTCTGAGAAACAGCCCACTATGGCCCGTATTCAATTTGAAGTGAAAAGTCAGTTTCGGTGATAAAGTATCACGGGTGACGTAATTTCGCGAGGCGGAAACTTTTCGCTGTATTCAATTTCAAAGGCTTTTCGCCTAGGCAGAAAGTCAATGCAATGGACCCGGCAAAAAAGTTTTGAGTAAGAATTGCAGGCGGAAAAAAGTGCAGAATTGGGGTTTTGGGGTGCAATGTTTCAGTTGTCCCCCGTGCAAACTTAAGACAGTCCCCCAAAGGTAAACTATGTCAAAAAAAAACAACACACTTTAGAACACCACAAAAAAGTACTTTCATTTTTGGGCGAAAAAGTTCAAAGTTGGGGGACAACTTAAAAACTAGCGAAATAGACTCAGGGGGGTCCCCCAAGTATGCCCCAGGTGTTTTCACTTTTCTGGTGCTTGCGGCAGGTGGATTTTTCACAATTTTTTAAACTTTACTTTAGCAACTTTAAAATATGCTACCCCCCATTTTCAGGTACCCAAAATTTGCTAGGACTAGTTTTTTTTTTTTTTTATTCTAAATGCCCCTTATGCAAATACGCAAAACAGCACCTATTGAGACCATTTAAATAATGGGGGTATCCATAGTGATCCCCCATATCAGTGCATCTTTTGGGGGGTGTCAGGCTGATTACCCCATTTTGGAGAGGACTTTCCGCCTGTTCAAGTTTAGCTGGGTGCCGTTTTCGCGTACTTTCAAATTGAATATGGGGAATCGTGGGGACACGTATGAAAAGTTTCCGCACCCAAAACACGTGATATAGGCGAAAAGTCCAGAAGGCGAAAAAGTATCGCGAGAGCGAATCTAATAGATTACGGGCCTATGCCTAAACAGCAGACAAACCACATTTATTATGACAGCATATTTACACTTTAGCCACATCTATATGCTCAATCTAATCTCAATTCCACTCTTTACTCAGTAAAAATCTTGTCACTTAATTTATTTTAAACCTTAAACGGGTGATTTATGCTCTTCTCACACATCCCCATTACTAACTTGTTACGTTGTATAACCATATCACAAAGGGTTACTTAGAAAAATACAATTATTATGTTTCAACACGAACATTATCTATTACTTTAATCTTCAATAACTACAGTGCAGTACTATTACTGGAGCCGCCTTATCTCCAAACACTACAGAAATCATGCAATTACTATCAGATTTCTTTGCAAAACCACCTACTCACATTAAAGTATATTTAACAAATATAGTTATACTATATTACATTCATAGGCATAAATATACCCTACTGTCCCTGTAACATCAGCACTTTCATCACACATTAAACAATATATATTAATTTAATTTGAAATAAACATAATTTGAAATAAACAGCCAGATTATAGTACACTAGTTATTTTAATTTGAGACCAGGCTCCTGGAATCTGATCTGAGCCACGGAAATGTCAGTCTCCAGCTGCTGTACTGTATTTGTGCAACATTAGAAGTTGGGTGTAATATAGGGTGAGGTGTAATATAGTGTGTAGAGACATATACAATGCTGGTGTGTAATACAGAATGGGGTGTATACAGGGTGTAGTGATATATAGTACATTGGTGGGTATAGGGTGAGTTGTAACATAGGGTGTAGAGATGTATCCAGTTTGGGGTGATATATATATATATATATATATATATATTAGGGTGTAATATAGAGTGTGGTGTAATACAGGGTGTATTGGTATATACAGTGGTGGGGAGTTAAGAAATTAACCAAATTTACAATGTATGTGAGTTTATATGCTCCTGCGAATTTGCCCAAATTATTTTCACTGATCTATCTGCCCCTCATTACATGTACATTTGCCAGTGTACACCTCATGTCTGCATTGTGTCATCACTGCTGAATAATCCTTGTAAGTGTCTTGTACTGCCGCATGGTGAATAGTCAGGTCTCCTCAAACTAGCACTGCTGTATTGAGGAGACCTGACTATTCACCATGCGGCAGTTCAAGACACTTCCAAGGATTATTCTTCTCTGCTGACATACTTCTTCTATATAACGGCACTAACATCAGCTGCACAGTATTACAATTGGCTGTTTACCTACCTCGCTGGAATGCCAGCAACACTCCAGGTGCTCCTTCATTAGAAGTGGAAGTGCTACTGTGCATGCTCTGTCTCCACACAGGTATGTAGCATACCTATATATGTTTGGCCACTGCGCATACGCACGCCGGAGCCGGCTCGGATGTGCGCATGCGCAAGACCCGGCTAGCGACGGGCGCTCCGTCGCTCCGGGTCTCACACCAAAAGGGGGCGGCTGTCAATTTTGATTGACAGCTCGCACCGTTTTGGACGCGGGCAGGGGGAGTGGCTGGCCAAACGGAGGCGTTCCTGACGGAACGCCTGCCATTTGGGGGTGGCCCCACTGACATCACGAGTGATGTCAGTGGTGAGCTTCCAGCTCTATTAAGAACCAAAAGCTCACTGGGGCTTGCGGGAATGAGACCCTACCGCAAGGGACTCGTCGCAAGCCCCGATGGTCGCGATGGTCGAGACCATCGTGACCATCACCTGGCCGCTCGCAATAGCTGTGGGTGGTCACCCACAGCTATGCAAGCGGCCCGGAGGCCACACCAAAAAAAAAAAAAAAAGCCCTGATTCAGAGCAAGCGTCCGGCTCTGACTCAGGCCCTTAGACTGTAAAGTGGTTTTGCATTGCAATGAGGTTTTTCATGTAGTGCCCCTTATGCAATGCCCCTGTAGTTGTGCCCATTATGCAGTTCCCCCTGTAGTAGTGCCCCTTTATGCAATGCCCCCTGTAGATGTGCCCAATATACAATGCCCCTGTACTAAAGCCCATTATGCAATGCCCCCTTTATTAGAGCCCCATATGCTGTACTCCCAGTAGTGCCCCTTACACAGTTCCCCCAGTAGTGCCCCTTATACTTTACCACCAGTAGCGCTCATTATGCAGTGCCCCAGTAGTGCCCCTTATTCAATTCGCCCAGTAATGCCCCTTATGTTGTGCCCCCAGTAGTGCCCCTTATACAGTATCCCCAGTAGTGCATCTTATACAGTGCCCCTTATACAGTACCCCCAGAAATGCGCCTTATACAGTGCCCCAGTAGTGCCCCTTATGCAGTGCCCCCAGCAATGCCGCTTATGCTTTGCCCCCAGTAGCGCCTCTTATGCAGTGCCCCAGCAATGCCCTTTAAGCTGTGCCCCCAGTAGGGCCCTTATACATTCCCCCCAGTATTGCCTCTCTTATGCAGTGCCCCCAGCAATGCCCCTTAAGCTGTGCCCCCAGTAGTGCCCCTTATGCAGTGGCCCAGCATTGCCCCTTAAGCTGTGCCCCCATTAGTGCCCTTATAAAGTGCCCCCAGTATTGCATCCCCTATGCAGTGCCTCCAGCAATGCCCCTTAAGCTGTGCCCCCAGTAGCGCACCGTATGCAGTGGCCTCGGCCCCCAGTAATCCCCCTTATGTTGTGCCCCCTCCCCTGTGCTGCACAGTCAGTCAGTACTTACCTCTCCTCTCTCTTCATGACCTGCAGGCCAGCACTGGGTGTGTCTGGGTGGGGTGCGCAGTGTTCACTTAACTTCAGTTCAGTCCTTCTTGGCAGCAGCGCGCTCACAGCAGACCCGTAGTCCCTCCTCCATCAAGTTGAGTGGCTCCCAGAACTCCAAGTGGAGCCGGCGTGCGCAATGACGTCATCGTGGCCGGCATCTAGAACCACACACAGGCACAGAGATTCTCTGTGCCTGTGTATGGCTGTGGACACCGGCCGTTGTGAGAGAATGTGCGGCGGGCAGAGCAGAGGACCAGCGCACGGCAGGACGGACCAGTCCCCAGATATACAGTAAAAGTGTGTCAGACTCCGGCTCCAGCAGCAGCTCATGGTCGGCGGTGCGTGGTGGTGCCGTGGGTGAGCGGCCCACGGGTGTGGCGTGCGGTGTTGCTCTTCTTGGTGTCACCCGCTTGAAGGGTGACACCCGGTTCGGGCCGCACCCCCCTAGTGACGCCTCTGCAAGATCGGCAGATCTGTGTTTGCTGAAAATGATCTGCAAATCACTGAAAAAGATCTGTAGTGTATGGGTGCAGATTGCTAGATTGGGAAATCCTAAAAATCGGCAATAAATCTGCAAATAGTTCAATTGTGGTTTTCAGATTGCTGATGTATATGGGCCTTTAGACAGATCTTTGCTGGATCTGTCTTTCTTAAGGCCTCCATACATCAGAGATGGATTGCAGCAATCGTGCAATTTGCAATCGATTGTGTATAAAAATCTGCAATGTATGGGCTTCACAGATCGCAGATTGCAGCCAAAAAGTGATTGGAATTGTTTAATCAGATTGTCCAACATGTTGGATTTCACAGATCAATTGGGGCTGTAGATTGCTAGTGTATGGACATGATCAGCAGATTTGCAGACCGTTTCTAGCAAAATGATGGGCCTGTCAAGATTGCCAGATCTGTGTTTGCTGCAATTGATCAGCAAATCACTGAAACAGATCTGTAGTGTATGGGCGCAGATTGCTCGATTGGGAAATCCTAACATCGGGCAATAAATCTTCAAATTGTTCAATTGTGGTTTTCAGATTGCTGATGTATGGGGGCCTTTAGAAATGGGCGTTCCTGGGCGACAATGTGATTGCACAGACCTGTTCTGTCTTGTGGGAGTGTCATGGGCATGTAGCTTGAGTTCCATGATATTCTGAGTTGTGCGTATGGATAAAGAAAGCCTGTTTCAGATAGATCTCTTGCACCTAGTTTCTCTAGATCTCTTCCTTCCAGCCGACGGTTGTGGCTGGAAGGAAGACAGTGGGTGGAGCGACTTTCCTCTTGAAGCCACACAGATCCTCACATCAGACCTACTGAAACTCGTATTAGCATAAGGTAGTAATCAGGCTTCCACGGCATCCCACAAAAACACTCACATTGCGTCTGACAGAGTCACACTCAAAGTTTTCAGTGTTAGATTCCCATTAGATTGTCATAGAGTGCATATTAAATAAACAAATGTGAAATAATCTATAAAGCAGTGAAAGTGCTCATCTTAAATAGGAGAACATAAGTTTTAAAACGTGTCTTCCTTTTCATAACCAAGATTAAGCAAACATTCCATCTTGATAAAATAAAGAAGCACAAAAAATATTTCACTCCTGTGCTTAAGGTGGATAAGTAGACTGCTAATAGATTAAGTCATACTTTAAAATCATTCCCTTAAAGGGTTCCATCAAGAACAGTTCTCTTCACGGTTATAGTGTTTATGGGCTCTATTTACTACAATCTGCATATTGAATACAGATTGTAGTGTGATATTAACGACTGAATTCGCATTGCGAATTCAGGCAATATCGCAGGGACAGAGCTTGCGATAAAGCTCTGTCTCTGCGAATCCCCTTCGGAGCCTTATCACAGTATTTTCACAAAAAATACCATGACAACGTGCCCGCGCATGCACCGAACGTCCACCGCTGCTACTCCCCCCCGGCGTTAAGCCCCGCCTCCTGGCTCTAAGCCCCGCCCTCGCTGCAATCGCAGAACCCCACGACCCCCCCTTAATTACACTTACCTGCATGATCCGGGCCTCCGGTGATGTTCTCCATGCCTCCGGTCAGGTGATCTCCCATACTGCACTGGGACCCGATCACCTGATGACCGGGCAGTGCACTATGGGAGACCTGCTGACCGGAGGGGAGTCATCACCGGAGGCCCGATACCAATTTTTTTTTTTTTCTTTTTTGCAGTGATCAGCTTGCGGTCTGTTTAGACCATACAACTGATTACTGGGACTGACTCCCGGCTCTGCTCTTCCTGTTAGAGCAGGGCAGGGGTCTGGTAAGCGGGGGAGACCCTGGATAATGCCACCTCCAGGTGGCGTTATTATCACAGGGCTTTCCCCGATATGTTTTTACAATTTATTTTTAGTAACTTTGGCCACATCACATTTCCCATTACAATAATGGGAAATGCAATCTGATTACTAAAAATAAGTGATACTTAGGGGTTAGAGTAGAATTTTACGAATTCTACTCTAATTGCCCTGTAATAACTATAGGTGATACTAAAATAATGTGAAAAGAGTGTGAAAACACCCTTTTTCACTTTATTTTAGTCAAAATAATGTTAATAAATAGAGCCCCAAATCACATACAGTAAGAGCCCATTTTCACGGTGTCATAAATGGAACTCTTAACGCTTGTTAAGATATCTGGGGGACATGTATTATAGCAGCACGCATTGTGCCACTATAACTCTTCCTGCTTCGTCGCTTTACAGAGGCGAAGCGTGAAGCAGTACTGATTGAAATGTATTAACATCTCATCTTCTGGAGTGGGTGAGTGAAAACTCTCCCATCTGGCGATCCCTGCCTGAGTACACAGCGCATCAGCCTAGTCCCGCGCATCGCTGAAAAGGGGGCGTGACCTTGGGAAGGGGTGTGGCCTCACGGCCCAAACCCGTCCCGTGGTTATCGCTGGATTGGTGGGGGGTGCCAGAGCTGCAGAGTGCTGGCTCCCTCACTGTGACAGGAGCCGAGTTCTGCACTTAATGCTACAGTGCAGCACCCAGCTCCTGTCCCTGAGGGGGAGCCTGCATCTTCGTGTCACCCATCGGAGGGTGACACCTGGGTGCTTCCTGCACCCCTCTTGTGACTTCACTGGTCATGCATCTCCTCCTCTGAGTCTACAGCAACTTATGTAATCCCTATACCAACTAGTATAACTAGGCCCTGATTTAGATATGTACGCTAATGTAATTGCACCTGCGATACTGCACTTAGCTGTTGTGCGAAAATATGCAAATGTCGCAAGCCCCGGGATATGTATTGAGATGCCCCCTGGGGCCATTACAAATCCAAGCATCTGCTTACAAATATGCAGCCACCATTGTAGATCACTTAATAATCACCCATCTGAGCAACCCTATGGTTGTGCAGAATGGCTGCCTGAACTGAGACATTGGAACCAATTTATCTGCGTGCAGTTGTAAGCTGAGACATGCCCGAAAATGGTCACGATATACCTGTGCTTTCACCATCACCGCCCCTATAGAGTTCCTTACTGTCAATCAATTTGCAAAGAAATCCTCACTGCGAGTGGAATCACTAAGGTCCCTTGGCGCATGCGCAGTGCGACAGTGATGCATGTGCAGTCGGCCGATAATCTCTCAACTACCTAAGTATTGGCATTGCGTACATATAAAAATCACGCCCTATGCTCAGAATATATACTAAAACTGCTTTTAGCTTGACAATAATATACTGTATGCTGTAAAATAAAATTTCTGCAAGATTGGTCATGACATAGATAAAAGAATAATACTGTCCAACTTGTCCCAGAAATCTTAGCTATAAGATGCAATAATTTCATAGACACCAGATTTGTAGTACCAGGAAAAAAGTCTGTTGAATTTCAAGTTTGGATTACTGTCCAAATTTTCAAAGAGAACAGCCACACCCTACCAATTTGGCATTTGTCATCTCACTAGACAGTAACAATGTATTTGGCAATGACATGTTGCTGTCCTAGAATCTCATTCTTATGTTGGAACTTGGCTAATTTATTAAAGTTTTCTCCTGAAAAAATAATGGAAATTTTTTCTCAAGATTTCTACATTGGGAAATCAAACTGTTCTTTAAAAGGTCTTTGCATAGATCCAACTCTCCACAATATGTATATTCAATCAGGGCCGTAACTAGGGTGGTGCAAACTATGCCATGGCGCAGGGCACTGCAGGGCAGGGGGCGCTGTTTGGGCCTGTCAATTTTCCTGTTTATTATCATTCTCAATTGTAGCTTTCTCTTCTTTTATCCCTAGCATCTGCTGGCCTCCCCTATCTCTTCCCTGGCCCTTCCCCATGAGGCCATGGCCCTTTTGTTGGAGTGAATCTTATGACCCTATTGTAAAAATGAAGGAGGAGGGGGGGGGGGGGCACCAATGCTCTTTCTGGCACAGGGCACCAAAAAGTCTACATACGGCTCTGTATTTAATATTTTCATTTACTTATAATTCCTGGCCTTTGTCAATTTTACAAGAACCTTAGGAGTAGCATTAATTACCACCTCTGCAGTTTTTAATTCTCACTCAGATCAACATGAAGTGGGGTCAGGCTCCATGTCAGCCTTGGCAGCCCTGGATCAGGAGGGATCCAAACCGCTGATGCTGTGAGACCTGGAGTGAAGTTATAAGGTCCCTGCCTGGCCATCATGTTATTGGGTCACCTGGGAAACCCAAGCAGGACAGAGGCTGGGATCCATAGGAATCCAGGCTGCCAATGTGGTGGGATCCAGAGTTGCTCACAGGCTTGGTGATGGACCTGGATCCTGGGGGATCCAGCCCCCACTTGTCTGTCCAGCAGAGCATGACAGTGAGCGTTGGGACAGGGGTGTGCCTCACCGCTGCCATTGCCCAACAAGGAGAGATTCAGGCCTCTCCAAACATCAGGCACTATTCCAAATTTGGCATCGGCCGTGAGTCATTCCTGGTGGCCAATCCAGGATAACCGCAGCAAGCCAACTGCAGCTCACTGCATTACCCCCTCCATACCCCCTGATGCTGGCTTATATCAGCCAGCGCAAGGTTCCATGGGGCAGTACAATGAAGCAATGGGAGCAGAAGAAACAAGAAGAAGCCAGAAGCAGCCCAGAAAATGCTGGAAACCTTGAGCGAGCAGTGGCCATTGCAAAAGAGCTAAAGCAGGGTATGATTGCCAGGTGAAGATCAAAGAACCGACACTTCTACAGTAGTAGAAGTCGGTAAAGGCACTGGAAGCCCTGAGATGGTGGAAATTTGCCCCCCCCCCTCAGGTGAAAACCACAGTAAGTTCAAAGTAGGTGGGAATGGCCCCATCCCAAGGGAAGGCCCAGCATTGGGCGGAGCTGAACCAGGCCTGGTTAAGGTGAAGGTGTCCAGAGAGGTAAGTCGATTGCTTTTCTATCCTACTGGACCACCAGGGTCAGGCATTAGGCCCAAGCACATTGTATTGTACCCTACTGGGCAAGACTTAGGTGAGGCATAAATGGCACTAGGCCCTAATGCATTGTACCCTACTCAGCGGCATTTGGCAAAGGCATAAAAAGTAACAAACACTATAGCATTGTACTCTATTTGGTGACACTAGGCAGAGGCATAAAGGGCACTAGGTCCTGTGGAGTATAAATATTGACCTGCATAATCATCTGCTCTGTATTGTACTGTGGGGATAGGTACAGAATCCCGGTGGTCAGAATCCTGACACCGGCATCCCAACAGGGTTAGGATGCCAACAACTGTCAGAAGATATCCTAACCGTCCACCTCTTCCTACTCAAACTCTTCCTCCCCGGTGCCTAAACCTAACCCCACCCAGTGCCTGAATCTAACCTCCCCCTTCCCGCATCCTAACCCTCCCGCTAGAGCCTAACCTTAACCCCAACACTCCTCCTAGCCTTGCTACTTGCTGACATCAGGATCCTGTCAGGTGTCGGGATTCCAGCGCCGGCATTCTGACTGCTGGAATCTCCGCTGTTGGGATATTGACCGCATCCCATACTGTGTATTACCTGCATTGCACTGTGCTGCCTGTTTCCATCGGCATTACAGTACCTTGCATGTATTACCTGTATTGTATGATATTGTGTGTATCATCTGCATATCATCTAAATTGCATGTTACTGGCAATGTGTTGGGGAAGTTAGGGGCAGCAATAGGAAATACACTAAACCTAGCCTGTTTTGTTGCTGTCACCAGACCAACCAGAGATAGGGCCAGAGGTGTGTTTTCATGAGGGTTGCAACTGGTGCGCAGCATTAAGGTGTAACCAGTCTGAAGCCAAAAGTGCCAATGATGACCATCCAATGTTCCCTTTCTTTGCAGGGGCCAGAGTAGGCTCTACATAAATGTCCAACCAGCAGTCCTGGACCGTCCGGGTAGCCTGAAGGTGAGAACA